>OX467111.1:26763334-27394793 GCA_950106695.1 Biston stratarius | reverse complement strand
CCCCGCGCTCACGCCTCAGCGCACGCGGGCGCTCGCGCGGCGCCGCGCAGGCGCCGCCGCCGGCGCCTCCGCCGACCTCGCGCACGCACTCGCCGTGGTAAACAATTACTTGTCTAACAGCAGATTTTTCTTTCCAATTTAGAGTTTGTTTATGATTGACACGCTAGGTGTATGGCCACAGCTCACCTGATGTTAAGTGACGGTGTGGTCGAGGATGGTAAATAAATATCGTAGGAACATTCCACACAAGGCCATCTGACCCCAAACTAAGCAAAGCTTGTACTATGGAAGTCAGATAACTGATAGAATACTTAAATACTTTTGTAAATACTTATAATATATACAGAACATTTTTTTTTTATTATACCACAAAATGCTTGTCCTGAGTGGGAATCGAACCCACGCCCTACGGCTCTTGAACCAGACATACCAAGCAATAAAGCACACCTAGCTTGCGGAACTGGCTCTCAAGTGAGGCTACCGGAAGCACCGTTGGATGCTTGGCAGCAGATTCTCAGTTTGAGGGTAGCTAGCCAGCCGAGTACTAGAAAATACCCTACCACCACGCCAGTGACGTGACAGTAGGGTGGCAGAACGAACAAAATGCCACGGGCCCCCAATCGAACGGACCCCCGACCCGAGAAGGTCGCGACAGGATATCTTTTTAAATTAATCACAATACAATTTTTTCCGAATTTCAAGCTCATAATTCTTGTGTATATTATGCCAAGTGAAAACGGTTTTTATCGACTAAAAAGCTTACAATTGTTATATTTACGGTAGAGAGGTTAAATTTATACAATGAACGGTCATTGAAAAGGTATTTTTTCAAAATACACATTTAAACAACCTACAACTTAAATATCTATTTAGTTAATTTCTATCCTAAGGTTGTCCGGAAGAAATCGCTCTAGGCGATAAGGCCGCCCTTGTACACCATTGTCATTTCTATGTTGTTACTTTCTTTCTCTTTTTTTATGTTTTTAATTTTTGTATATTATAATATGTTTGGTGTATAATAAAGTTGTATTGTATATCAGAGCTATGAGGGAGGCCCATCCAGTGACTATGCTACGGGCCTCTGCCGTATAGTTACGCCACTGCATCATGCTATGGTTTCCTCACGATTTTTTCCTTCACAGACAGTTCAAGCTCATTTTTGGGGTTTGAACTGATGTCCTTCAGCATGTGAAACGACCACGCTGAAGGGCGTACAATGTATCTTTTTTTTTTTTTTTTTTTTTTATGCCATAGCTGGCAATCAAGCTGACGGGTTGCCTGATGGTAAGCAATCACCGTCGCCTATGGATACCTGCAATACCAGGGGCACTACAAATACGTTGCCGACCTTTTAAGATTCTATTTACACGCCTTTTGAAGAGCCCAATGTTGTAACTCCGCGGGAATACGGAAGAAGGAAGATCATTCCACAATTTGCAAGTGTATGGCAAAGAGGATCGCGTGAATCGTACAGTGTGCGATTTCCATGAATCGATTATATGTGGATGAGCTTTTAAACGATGGCGGCTAGTGCGTTATCTCTATGTTATCTATATATTCCCCTATATTTCCTCGTTTTGCCTACCCCATTTTTCTCGTCCTTGAATCCTTTCTATCCTAATACTGACTTGTTTTCATAGTGATGTATACGCCAAGCTTTAAACCCTGTTTACGTTAAATTCATGACAGGTACTGGGCGCAGAGGACACGTTAGAGCCAAACCAGCCGTTCGAGGAGGTGTCGGAACCAGAGCCGGACACGTGGGAGGTGGGTAGGGACGAGGACGGAGCGGCGCCAGACGCCGAGTGGCTCGAGAGACAGACGAGGATGCAGCTATACGACCAGCTCGTTAGGTACTTCCGCCCCTCTACCGTGCCGCCACCTGGTGACATCATGGATCTAGTCACGCTGTAAAAATCGGACGGAGATTGTCGGAAAGGCGAAATACGATAACGCTCCTCTTCCTTTTAGAGCATATAGCACAGAAATTTGCATAAGAAATACCTAGAACGAAAACGATAGTAAAATGCATGAATTTTTGTTATACTTACGTTTTATTTTATCGGAGTTTCAGATAAATTTAAACGTGAGTGAGCCCGACTATAGTTTCAGGCACATCGGTGGCCTCCTCACGGATGTGGCCGAAACTATAATCGAAGTTTCCGATAAAATCAAGCGTGAGCAATCCCGACTTTAGTTTCGGCCACATTCGGTGGCCTCCTCCCGGACGTGGCCGAAACTATAATCGAAGTTTCCGATAAAATTAAGCGTGAGTAATCCTGACTATAATTTCGGCCACGTTTGGTGGCTGAAACTATAGTCGGAGTTTCCGATAAAATTGAACGCCAGTAATCCCGCATAAGTAAAACAAAAATGTATCGAAACCACGTGAATTTCCATAGTAAAATGCATGACATAAATAACGTAATAAAAAACGTTCCCGGTAGTACGGATTTTCGAAAAACAGACTTAGTTTATGACCGAGGCACTTTTTTCTTTGTTTTATGAAACTAGCCGCACATTCGAGTAATTTGCAAGTGAAAGAAAGTCAAGAACTTCAGTAACAAAACCTCTGTAAGCTGAGCTTCGTGAACAACGTGTGCCGCTATATTCCGAGATCAACTTATACTTGACTTTTTAGACTTTTTTTCTATAACTTTGGTCATAAGACCTTAACTACACCGGGAAATATTCATAGAAATTATCAACTATAGTGGAATATAGTCATGGACCTATCCAACTATGGCAGGAAATAGTCATAGAAAAGCAGGAAATACTCCAAGTTTTTTTCGACAAATTGTGTTTTCGACTAATTTTCCGCAGACGTCGACGTAGACGTGTTGTATTCACCCTATAAATAAAAATGCTTATTTTTTGCTTTTACGTTCTACGTATTTCTTGTAAATTTCTATCACAAGAAATGTTTCTATTATTATATTATTTTTCTATTTTCATTATTACATTATTACGTGGCACAGTCGTAAACGTTTTACGTCTCAACTGTTGTAATTTTAATGCGGATTATGGAATAATCCGCAAACTTTTCTCTTTCTGAAATTTGCCAAAATGTTTCTGTCGCCTCTCTCACACTGATGTCGTTTACGAATATTTTGTCTCTTGTTGGGTAGGAATCTAATAATTTCAAACAAATATATCTATATCTATGTATATTGCTATCGATATGCAGTGGCAGTGCGTAATTACCAGAAGGTTTGGCGATGCCGTGCACCGGCTCTACAAGCTTGGATCTTGATCTAAGATATAAATATATATATATCAGGTTGCTACACAACTATAATAATTGCAACTCGATTAAAAGCAATTTGAACTTGTAGGGAATTCCCCTAACATCTTTTTGTTGTTTGTATAGTGTTGCCAACATATTAAAATATATGTTAGTAAAAAAAAATCGTATGAATAGCAATCGCATTAAAAGATCTCTAGGATATTATTTAAAAATTAAAATATTCGTTCAGAATAGCAAGTTACTTGGTAAAACCTAACCAGTTTAAATAGGTCGTACATGTTTTTTTTGCACCATAGCATTTGGATACCTAGCTACGCCTAATATATTGTACTATATAAGATCACATACATATAAATATTTTATATAAATGTAATGAGACAAACGAGACGCTTTCCTGATGTTAAGAGAAAGCATGTCCACAGCCATAGCAGCGATGCACAGAACTTTCAGTAGGAAAACAAAGTCAGGAAATCGCTGGTTTGGCGCTCATTACTTTAAAACATTCGATGATAAGTCTAAACAGCCTTGTAATTTCGCTAGCTGCAGAACCCTTTAAACCGGAAAACAATCATGTTTAAACACAATTGCTTGGGTATATAAAAATAAGTTTGAATACTTATCTATTCTTTAATTTGTAAAGTGAAACATCTTATACACCGTGAAAGTTTAAACATCAGCAATATTGATACAGGGGGTTCAGTACTCGATTGTAGTTCCAAATAATAATAAAAAATAGGTGGTTAATATTTAACCTAATTATCCTGAGCAAACACAAAAATACGGCCACTCAAATCACGCGCACCGAAACTTACATGGTAGTCGCGCGCGGTCCCAGATTAGATAACAGTTACTGCCTAGTCTACGTATGGTAGTTGTCTTGCGCTAGCTCGGTGCTATACTGCGCGCTGTCCATAAATTCTGGAGTCTTGGGAAAAACTTTAACCAATGTTTTCTTAGTTTTTTTTTTTGTATTTGTTTAGATTTTATTGCTTTATACGTTTCATATGACCACTAACATGTCTTTGAATATTGCTAATGTTCAAAATGTCAGCACGTATAACTTCCGATAATACACGCATGTAGATACATTATACGTTTCTATGAAAACTATATTCATAAGTCTTTAAGACTTTATTTTAAAAAAAAACATTGCAAGCTAAAACATACTTTCGAAATATTCCTTACGGACCTGTAACTTCCGAGTTTTATTGACAACTAGCTACCCGCCCCGCAATGTAGATACTAATGTGGTGCATATGCATGAATCATCATCATCAGCCGTAGGACGTCCACTGCTGGGCATAGGCCTCCTCCTGGGGGGGTTTTGCCAATACTCGCCGCGCTTGGCAGGCGGGTTGGCGAGCGCAGTTAGGCGTGATTGTTCAAGGAAGACGCTGCTGCCCATCTTCCGGATTACATCCCTTAGCCGACTCTTACGGCAACCACGGGTAGAGAGGGTGGGGTACTATTCTTACGCCGGCACCACCACGGCAAGCATGAATCTCTGTCTATTAATGGAGATAGCATTAAAATCCGTTAAAAGATTTAAACGTACAGACGGCGGGAAGCGACTTTGTTTAATACTATGTAGAGATTTCGTGTTCGTAGTTGCTTATTTCTACTCTAGATTCGAACGCGTATACAGTATGCTAAAATATTGTTAAATATTTAACCGTCCTGAAATTTTCTTAGCTATTGTCGCATTGAATGTGTATATACAAATCACATACAACTGACAATCACAATTATTAAGTTAGAAATACTATCATTCTTGTCAACTTTAGAAAGAAAAAATCCGCCTCGGAAAAGCAATTTGTATTTCCTTTACTTATTATAAGATATACTTATTATAAGATACAATAGCAAGTAATTATAACATACGATTTTATACGAATAATTAAATATAAACAAATATCGTAGGGCAGGGGTAGGCAACCTTTTAAGATGCAAAAACGTTAAAAATGGTACAAGTTTTTAAAGAGCCACTAAAAATTATTCAATATAGTACACACAAATGTTTTAAGCACAAAATGAACTATAGTAAACATACGTGAAGAATGGCTACGGATTGTCTGGCGAGCCAATACCGATGACCACGACCACTGTGTCGAAAGTGCAAACGACTAAGAAGCAAGAAACTAAAGTATTTTAGCCAGAATGATAAAATAATTGGAGTGTCTCGCCCGTGAATCAATTGCCCGATTTTTAAAGATATAATAATCATTTATGATAATAAAATAATAGATTTTTATGTTTGCAACTGTAGAGCCGTTACTTTATATCGAAACAGCCGCAGGTTGCCGACCCCTGTCCTAGGACATTACACACATCTGACCCCAAACTAAGCAAAGCTTGTACTATGGAAGTCAGATCTCTCAATGTAACTCGTGCTTTTCATTTAATTAAATTAAGTAAATATATAATGCATTTTTATAGTAAGTTATAAATAGATTTGCAATGCAATCGATGTCAGTATAGCTTAAAAGACCTACATAAAAAGACAATCACCTTATTTGTTGGATTGGTTTATATGTTCAATTGGTCATATACGTATATATTCTGCTACTTGGAAATGTTTTGTAACAATGGTAGCTCAATGGTTAACGCGGTTGGTTCACACGTCGAAGGCGTGGGTGTAAACCCCCAACAATGAGCTTGAGCTGCAGGCGAAGGAAAACATCGTGAGGAAACCATAGCGTGGAGGTAGGGTACTTTCTAGTACTCGGCTGGCTAGCTACCACCCTCAATATGTCGCCAAGTACCTAACGGTGTGTTTCGGCAGCCTCACTTGAGAGCCAGTTCCATTCCAGGCCAGGTGTGTGCCATCTTCAACCATCAGGTTAACATCAAATTAACATCAGGTGAGCTGTGGTCAAATACTTAGCAAAAATATAACATGATGCATGGGATGTCTGGGATATTATTTAAATATTAAAATGTGCGTTCAGAATGGCAAGTACGTACGCAATTTATTACGCAGGAATCTGAAAGTGCCAAAGATACTAGACTAGAAAAAGATTGCTTGAAATTTTTATATTGCTATCAGACGCGAAATAATTTTAAAATCTAAATATTGCTACAATATTAAATTACGATTCAGAAGTTTTTCCTGCTACATAATTTATCAGTCCGTTTGTCCTCGGATGATGTTCACTGACAGCTGCAACTAATTATCCAAAACTCGATGGAAATCACAGGATTTCCATTAGTCTCAACTCAAGTAGTAATTATGTAGCGATGATAGCTCAGTGGTTAGTGCGGTCAGATAACACGCCGAAGGGTTCGAATCCTAATAATGAGTTTGAACTGCTCGACCATCGAGTAGAGAATTCCCACTAACAAAAAAAAGTAAATTGCATTCAATATATTTATAATTTTAGCCTATTTTGTCCCACTGCTGGGCAAAGGCCTCTCTTCCTTGCCATGCCTCTCTGTTTGCTGCTATTGAGGTCCAATCCATGAGCATCGAGCTCATTTTTCCACCGTCTTCCAGGCCGTTCAACCTCCGGGAGCCAGTTGGTGGTAGTTTTCTCGTATAGCTCCGCTGGCATTCGGCAGACATGTTCAGGCTAGTCCCACTTTAGCATGGTAGCTTTGCGAGACACGTCAATGATCTGGGTTTCTTATGCGGTCTAATAACTTTAGACTATAGCTCGTTGACAAACCGCGAGTGGACCTTTATTCCATTGTCAAAGGCCAAAACTGAGCATTTTATTTGAGGATAGGAAGACAGTTCCATGAGTTTACGTTTCACATGGATAAAATTTACCCTTCATTAAGTCCTTCATGACTCAATAGCTTTTCCAGGCTTTTTCGCTGCGTCGAGCAACTTATTTCTCTTGTCTCGCCTGGAAGGATACGATTTGGCGAAAATCCCCAATGCACATTATTGGCTTGGTGTTCTTATAACCTTAGTCTTTGACATGGTCATACTGAGTCCGACCTCCCGGATTGCAAGGCTCGGATCATTAAGCATTTGTGGTGTGGCTGTAGAAGAGAAAAGAACAGTGTCGCCGGCGAAACGGAGATTGAAGATTGGTAAGCTTCTTTCCCCCGACGACAACGCCTTTCTCTTCCCAGCCAGCTGCTCCTGCCTCCAGCCTCTTATTCCCTTAATATAATAAAAAAGTTTAATATTTGAATTTAGCTTTATGCAACTTTGTTATACTGCAACTGTCAGGGGTCATCCGAATAGTTTACGGGCTGTAGCTATGGAATATTTGCAAAGATTGAGTATAAGATTAAACCTGTATTGAAATACACTGTGATATGAATGGTATAGTCAATAGTTTTAAATTTTACTTTGCCTAGACGTAATGTTAATACGTTTTTATTATATTATATTGCCGTATCTTTAAATTTTTACACAAATATAGATAAACGTTTTTAGATTAAGGCAATAGGAGTTTAAAACTCGGTACACGGTGATTGTTGATACCGATTATTATTTCCATGGTTCGCTGAATGTAGCTCAGTCATTATTATTAAGTTAAACGAGTATGTCATAACTCATCTGTAGATTTGAACTTCAGTGCCATTATGTAATTTTGGCACCATGTAAATTATCGCAGCATTTGTAAATAATTGTATTCTAAACATATTTGTACTGTAGTTGTAAATACGTTAAAATGCATTTTTCGATTTAAGAATTATTTAATTTTAAATAAACCCTGTATGTTTTTGTGTCGTTAGCGGGTGAATAATAACAATAAATATCAACTTTTTAATATAAATCTCGTTTTATTTTGTTTCCAGTCTTTGTTTGTAGAAGTCTGACGTGAGAATCAATTCGCCACACGATTTGTTTACGTAAAAGTTTGCGAGGAGATGGTAGGGACGTATAAGACAGTATTTTTTTTTTTTTTTTAAACTTGGGAAAATGGAAATCGCTTTCATACTTTTTTCCTATACTCCATAATGATTCTCGCATAAATCAGACTATAGAAAGACGTGGAACATGTAAAGCCTTCGATATAATTCACATCTTCGATGTGTCTCCAAATGTAGATGTAGACTCCAAAATGGCGTGACCAATTTTGATGAAATTTTCAGGCAATTTTCAATTAGCCCAGCGGGTGATCCTGTGAAATTTGGTCGCGAACGGATCAACAGAATTATTTTGAGTTTTTCTTTAGAGCACTCGTGCGAAGCCGGGCGGCTATAAATAGCTATAAACTAAGCAACAAGGTTTAAAACTTGTTTATGTTTTTGATTGAGCGTGAAGTGGCGTTGCATCGCATTTATCGCTTATGTAGTAATAGAGCAAGAGCTCGTAAACCCTAGACCTTCGTTATTTTACAAAAGCTGAAAGTTTGTCAGTGCATGCTCCCAACACAGGTAAGAACGATGGACCATTATGAAGTTTGGGTTGTGTCTTTGGCAGGTAAATGGTACTTAAGGTGAGTAAAATACCGATCTAAATTCATCAAATAATAAAGTGTGATTTTTAGGTATATGCGCCGTGGGATTTAAACCCAGGATCTTTACTTGGTGGTAGATTTCCTTAGCAGGAGGGCGTCTAGGTAGGTACCACCGCAGTACCTGATATTCTGCCGCCAAGCAGTAGTGTGTAAACATTACTGTGTTCCGGTTTGAAGGGTACTGCAGCTAGCGTAATTACAGGGCTATTGAGACTAACCATCTAGTCTCAAAGTAATGAGCGCCAAGGCAGCGATGCCCTGGACTTTGTTTTGCTCCTCAGTTCTGTGTATCGCTGCAATGGTCATGAACAGGCATTATCTCTTAACATCAGGAGAGCGCCTCGTTCGTCTCATTACAGTTACAAAAATAAAAGTCCTCCAGATTGGAAGTTATCCGGTCTCCCAACTAGGCTGCCAAAACTATGAAATAGACGCCTATAAAAAACTGCCAACGAGAACATAAAATAAAAATCCAGCATTTTTTAAATATATAATTTATTATTCTCATACATGATCCTTATCAGTCATTGTGACAACACGGTGTGCCATGCAGTTTGAAAATAAATCCGCTCTGTGGCATGATATGTTCCCGAGTGGTTCATTCCATTTGTCGTATAGCGATACACTGTGTGTATATATCTCCCAAGCTCGCACGTTACACGTTTGTTATGCAAAGACATGTAATCTGATGATTACGAACAGAACTGTGGCCTTCCCAAGAACCGCACTGCTTCGCGAGTGAACCATCAAACTGTGCAATATGAAGGGCGATGAGTAATTGACACGATGCTTGGCTACAGATTATGACTCCGAGATGGGAACACACATGCGGCGAGTTGGTCAACACCTAATGTTGCAATACAATAAACGTTGCGGGCAATCCATTACAATCTCCAAATAATAATAATAATCAATAGTTTTTTTTTTCTCTATGTATAAATAATATCTATGTATGCCTAAGCAAAATAAGTGATCTAAAAAAAATGTTATACCTTGTAAAGAAAATATTTGGTTAATCGCCGACCACCACCGCGCGGGCAGCAGACATCGAACGACGCGCGACAAATACTTCGATTAATACTTGCACCGATACAATATATAACTTCTGTGTATAATCAAATACAAACAAGACATTGCACTAAACGTTGCGTAAATACAACATGGAACCGATTCTTAGAAAATATAATATTGCCAATTAATTAAATGCTACATATTAACAAACAACAATAAATCTGAAATAAATAATCATCGAAATGTTTTATAATCAAAAACATGTCAGAAATATAACGTAAACGTAACAAGAGGATAAGACGATTACATTGGACGATTGAACAATAATTTTATCTACAGGTTGTAGTCGAGGGGCCTTAATACCTCTCACCAGCGACACAATAGTGACGATACAGAGCCGGCGCGGGCCGCAGGCCGCGGGCCGCGGGCCGCCGCCCGCCCGGCTTGACTAGACATGCAATACATAAACGATGTCTGCTGCTAAAGCTAAAAAAAATAATAATACTTAGAAAGAAAGTTAGAAAACTACAGCTAAAAATTGATAAGTCCATCGTTTAAGTACACGAATAGATGATCTACGTCGAAAGCTAGTCATTATTAATATTAATATCTAAAACAATAAATGCAAGGGCATGGTCCGCAGGCCGCGGCCTCGGGCGGCCGCCTGCCACTCCAGCTATGCAAAAATAAATTATGCTATAACGCGTTATCAGTGTATTCGCGAAAACAATTTCACTACACGAGAACGGACAGCCGTCCCGACATAACCTACCGAGTACGCTACCGGGTAATAGCTATCTAGGTCTACTGGCTAACTCAGTAAATATACCTAACGGGGCGAGCGCCCCCTACATGGAACGGTCGAACTAGCCTACAATAGAATACGTGAAACGTCAAAGAAGATAAACGACTACGTCATCGACCGTCGTACGCAACACGGGAAGCTGCCAATATCACATCCAATAATAACGTAAACAATAATCGTAACACTTCAATAAAATCTTTAGTAAATTTCGTCTTATCAATAGAACGCCGGCCGACTTCGGTGAGCAACGGATTGAGCGGCACGCGCGGGCGCGCGCGGGAAGCGGCCGGCTGGACCGGGCTGGGACGGCAAGGGAGGCCCGCCGCCGGGCCCGCTGCGGACTGGGCGGGCCGCGGCGGGGGCCACAACAACGCAACGAACCTAGACACTACTCATACAACAGATTACATAGTCTTTTTGCGCACACAATGGATGGAAATCGAATATTTTAGAAATTTTTCAAATGGACGTACTAAAAGTTCGAATCGACGAGAGATGTAGAGTAAATAGCACGACTTCGAACGTTAAGTTAAATATAATCACATTATGTATATCGTACAAAATAACGCGGCGCGGGCCGGCCGCGCGGACTCCGCCGGCTCGGAGCGCAACCGATGCAACGCGACTTCGTCAACGAGGGCAGTCAATTAAACACGTAGTAAAATACAGAGATCCTATTACAAAAATATCGTTAGACGTTCATCTCGAGACGAGCGAAAACATTGAAAGTACTCCGCTAAGTACGAGAAAATACGATTAAGATACGCGCGGCCTGACCGCGGCCGACAACAGACAACAACGGGCGCCGCGCCGGGCGGCCGGCGCCGCGCCGCAATCAGTCAACTTCAACACCTACACCGACGGCTTACTCCGGGAGGCCTCGGCGGCGTCGTTTCAATTGAATCAACATCCGGCCGCGGCCCGCTGCACAGTTTGACGGTTCACGGGCGCGGTCGCGGGCCGCGGGGCCGCCGTCGGGGCCTCCCGCCTATTCTACTCGTACATAAGATTGAATCGATTTATAAAAAGTATAAATAATTCGGTCTCCCGGGACCGCACCGATATAAAAAATTCCACTGAGGCGACCGTGGCCGCGCGGCGCGAGGGTTACTGCCCGCACTCGCAGCTCGTTATACACTCGCGTATGAACGAACGGAGCTCACGAGCGAATAGATTACTCGCCACTTCATAGAACGCGACGTCGCTGCTCCGTGCGCGCACGTTTATACGCAAGCTGCAAGCGTTGATCGAGCGATAAATGACGATACGTGGACAATAAGCCGTAGCCCCTTGCCGCGCGGCGGAGCGCCACCAACACCTACAGCTATAAATTCGTGTCGCGTTCAAGTGCGCACGCGCAACTTGGCGGCTATAGTTCAAACAGCGGCGCCGGACGTCGTGACGCACACCTCACAAGAATAAAGTAACGCATAGCGCGCGCGATACTCGGCGCCTAGAGTTCACACGGGGGCGTCGACGACGTGACGCGAACATTTCACAGGAATCCAGTAATCAGCGTTCACGCGCACATTTCCGGCTAAAGTTCACATATAGGCGCCGGATGTGTCGACGTGCGCGTGTGGCAGGAGTTAGGGGACGTGCTCAGGCGGGCGCGCGCAGCATGTTGCGCAGCGCGGCGGCGGCGGCTTTCAGCGCCGACACCAGTCGCTAGAAGTCGCGGCCGCGCGCGCGCGTGCCGCCCGCCGCCTTCGGCACGCGCCGTGTGCGCATCTCGCGGTCCACCTGCAACCGACACCACTCCGCTTACACTCAAGAACTATTAAGAAGTTACAATATTGACCAAAAAAAAGACCGCATTGACGGTCTTTTTCCACATTAAGCAATTGCAATTCGCATACATTCAAGGCCGGTGTTCACTCGACCACAAGAAAGGTATAATAATAGATCCGTTAAGGTGCTGTGCTGAGACAATTTTAATTCAAAACATAAAAATACTTATCATAATAACAAAACGAAACGATACCGTGAGTTAACTCGACGGTGACCCCATCTAGGAATATTAGTGAACTAAATTAACGATCAGTCGATCTTCATGGTTCAAACATTGGTTTATGGTTCTAATATTGGGTGCATTCTAAACATATCGCCCACCAAGGACGAGTAGTCCTTCTCTATTCGACTAAGTAATACACGGTAATCAACAATAATAATTAGTAATACATGGATAAGTTTTGTTTCTATATAACATCAACAGGTAGAAGACACAGTTTCGAAATCGGACGTAGAATTAAAGAGTTTTTGTAACGTAAAGTAACAACTCGCGTAATATTGTCCTTTCCGGGGTGAATGGCTGTTACTCGTCCGAAGAGCCATTTTGCAGGGGGTAAGTTGTCTTCCTTCACCAGAACCACGTCATCTACTTTTATTTCAGGAGTTCTGGACTTCCATTTATACCGTTGGAAAAAGTGTGTTAAGTATTCTTGTGACCAGCGCTTCCAAAAGTGTTGCAACATTCGCTGGGTAAGTTGCCACCGGTTTAAGGGACTAATTGGCAACTGTTCGTAATCATGGTCAGGGGCGAGAACCAAGGGCTCTCCGACCAAGAAATGACCTGGAGTTAAGGGCATGGCGTCATCTGCATCGCTACTCGGAGCTGAAAGTGGTCGCGAATTTAAGCATCCTTCCACTTGAGCCAAGACAGTGGAAATTTCTTCATAGGTTAGCGTGGAGTCTCCTATTACTCTACGAAGATGGTGCTTTGTACTCTTAACTCCAGCTTCCCATAGCCCGCCGAAATGAGGAGCATGAGGAGGAATGAAATGCCATTCTGTTCCGTTATTAGCCAACGAAGACGCGACTTCCCTTGAAAATGAAGAATGTTCACTAGATAGCAAAGTCTTAAGTTCCTTTGAAGCACCGACAAAATTGGTACCATTGTCGCTCCACAAATGGGAGCAACGTCCCCTTCTGGCTACGAAGCGTTTAAATGCCGACAAAAATCCTGCAGATGTGAGGTCAGAGACAGCTTCGATATGCACGGCCTTAGTTGCCATACAAATGAATAGACAGATGTAACCTTTATACGAGCGCTGACCTCTTCCCTTTGATGTCCGTATATTGATTGGCCCTGCGTAGTCAACTCCTGAGTGTAAGAACGCCTTACTCGGCGTTACTCGACAAGAAGGCAGTTGACCCATCAATTGAGCTTTAATTTTTGCTGCATTTCGAATACACGGGATACAAGCGTGTATGTGTGACCGAACCAGATTTTTGAGTCTTATAATCCAATATTTTCCGCGAATGTAGTTACAAGTAAGCTGCTGACCACCATGCAACGTTCGTTCGTGCGCGTCTGCCACTATTAATTTGGCAAGGTGCGCGTTACCACTAATAATAATAGGATGTTTGCTGTAATCAGGTAAGTCAGACTTTTCTATTCGACCTCCTACTCTTAATATACCGGTTTGGTCGATGAATGGATTCAAATTCGATAATTTATTTGTGTTACTAATGTTTTTCTTTTTCAGGAGACTGGTGATTTCTTCACGGAACGAGTGAGTTTGATGCAGTCGAAGACAACAGGTAAGAGAGTCACGTAGTTCCGATGCAGTGAGGTAAGTCGATAGTCGTAAGTTAGGATTAGATTTTAGGTTTAAGAATCTTCTGCAGTAGGCTATGACACGCACCATTTTTCTTAAGGAAGAAAATCTAGCGCAGAATTCTTCATCCTGATGATGGTTTTCAGAGGCAACATAGACATTAATCCTTTTACTTTCCAAATCCGTTTTGTTACAGATGGATAGAGGCTTCCCGTAAGATATACTTTCGTTGCTTAACCAACAGGGACCGTACTTCCACAGTGTATTCTCTAGCAACTCAGTAGGTGGAATCCCGCGAGAGGCACTGTCGGCAGGATTATCAGTGGACTGTACAAATGACCACTGAGTTGCATCTAACAATGTCAAAATTTCAGAAGTTCGGTTGGCGACGAAGGTCTTCCATCGATTTGGATGGTCACTCAACCAAGCTAGGACGATGGTTGAATCCGTCCAAGCATGCAAATTGGCCTTCTTGACATTCAATACTTCTGCAACCTCTAAGAGCAATTTGGCGACTAACACTGCTCCGCACAACTCTAGCCGGGGAATAGAAACTTGCTTTATTGGAGCGACTTTCGTTTTGGAAGTCACAAGGTGAGTAGCGATACTTCCGTCACTAGAAACACATCTAACATATACAACAGCCGCGTAAGCAGCGTTAGAGGCGTCACTAAAGCCGTGTAACTCTAGGGATGTATCGCTGGTGGTAGCTTGTACCCACCGTGGTACATGAAAGTTTACTAATTTGGTCATTTCGTCACGATACGCTTTCCATTCTCCGACCAGTTGTTGGGGTAATTTGTCATCCCAGTCATATCCAGTTATCCAAAGCTTTTGGATAAACATTTTAGCAGTCACGATACATGGAGCGATCCATCCAAGTGGGTCGTATAAACGACAAATTTCCGAAATAATCCCTCTTTTTGTTTCAGGCACAACCGCGTCGGATGCCCATTTCACGTGGTAATCAAATTCATCCGTCCGGCGGTTCCATGCAAGGCCTACAACTTTAGTTATATCATCTTCCTTAATTTCTCGATTTGAATCGGTATTTTCTTCCAAGCTATCTAGTAATTCCATTCGATTACTAGTCCATTTTTGCAAAGTGAATCCTCCTTTCTTTAACATTTCATTCATTTCTTTGTACGTTGTGACTGTTTCTGTTTCAGATTGGCAGCCAGTGAGAAGATCGTCAACGTAGAAGTCTGTCATGACTCTTTTAGCTGCCATTGGATAATTATGACCTTCATCTGTGGCAACTTGCTGCAATGTCTTTATAGCCAAGTATGGGGCACTTGAAGTTCCAAAGGTTACCGTCATGAGTCGGTAATCCTGAACCTCATCCTGATGAGAATCTTCTCTCCACACTATTCTTTGAAAATTTGCATGTTCTTCAGATATTTTGACCTGCCTGTACATCTTGATAATGTCAGCGGTAAGGCAAATTGGGTGTAAACGCCAGCGCATGATGATGTGTCTAAGTTCCGGTTGCAATTTTGGACCTATCATCAAGGTGTCATTCAAGGACGGTTTGTTGACACTACACTTGCTGGAGGCGTTAAATACAACTCTAGTTTTCGTCGTGCTTTTATCACTGCGAATGACAGCGTGATGCGGCAAATATACTATTCCATCGCCCAGGTTTGTATCGGAAGAGACTTTCTCCATGTGTCCTAGCGTCAAGTATTCATTGAGAACTTGAGTGTAGTCTTTTTTCTGTTCTGGAGATTTGTCTAATCTTTTTTCTAAGCTCATTAGTCGTTTTACGGCAACTGTTCGTGTATCACCATAACTACGGTCAGTATCTGGGCGGAACGGAAGCTCGACAACATAACGACCGTTTGCATCTCTACGGGTAGTCGCCGCAAAGTGCCGTTCACACGCTTCTTCTTCTGAGGTCAGAATCTTTGATTGCAAAGGGTTTGGCTCAGACTCGAGCTCCCAAAATTTCTTAAGAAAATCGTTTTCTTCTAGTTTTATGTGTAGATTCATCACTACATTATGGCAAACTTGTGGTTTGCCATCATTTCCGTCGACTTGACCCGACAATACCCATCCGAGGCGAGTGTCCTGCGCAATTGTGGAGCCAGTAGGGCTTCGAATCAAACCCTTTTTCAGAACACGGCAATATACCTCGGAGCCTAACAAAATGTCAATTTTGTTCGGAGAATTGTATTGCGGATCTGCCAGTTTTAGATGACCTAATTCAGCCCAACTAGCTAGGACGAATTTTCTTTCTGGCAGGATCGACGTAACGGTATTTAGCACATGAGCTTGTACCTGTAATTGAAAGGTAGGGTCGTAGAGTGATTGAATTGTGACCATAACCACGTACCTTGAGGTTAAATCACTCTGACCTCCCCCTAAGCCCGAGATGCAACTCTGAGCTGCTATCTTTTTCAGCCGGAGTAACTGCACGGCTGCTTCAGATATAAATGAGGCTTGTGAACCTTGGTCCAGCAAAGCTCTCAATATCTGAGGATAACCATTACATGACTCAGTTTTTATCAAAGCTGTAGCCAATAAGGTCTGACTGTGGACCTTTCCTGTCACGAAATGGTTAGCGATTGTAGTGGTCTTGTTCTTCCCGGATGACGTTTCTGGAGGACAGCTCTCTACTTCCGCAGCTTCAGTTGCTACCGCAACGGTGAGGGCAGTGTTCTTCCCGTGAAGTAGGGTGTGGTGTCTTCTTTTACATATACGGCATTTCGTTGTTACACGACAAAACCGTCCGGTGTGGCCATTGCCGAGACAATTAAAACAAAGTCCAAGTGACTTTGTGATCTCTTGTCGCTTAGCAACATCTTCGTTAGCAAACTGGCCACATGAGTACAACTTATGGGACTCTTTACAAAGAGGACAAGGCGTGACGGTTGTATCTGAAGTGACGTGCAAGACCTTTGTAGTTGGTTTACTAGTAGTTGATTTAGAAGTACTTTTGTTAGGCTCTACTAGTTCCAACGCGCGAAATCTACACTCTAAAAACTCCTTAAACTGAGCAAACGAAGGCAGTTCTTCACAAGCTTGGTTCACATGAAGTTCCCACTGCTTTCGTGTCTCTACGTCCAACTTCGAAGACACAATATATACAATAATTACATCCCATGATTGAACGCCTATCCCTAGGTTCCCTAATTCGTGAATACAATCAGACGTGGTATCTAAAAGATCCTTTAATGCGTGAGAGGACTCACTGTTCATGGTACGTTGACCAAATAGACGCTTGAGTATACAATTTGACATAAACCTTTTATTATCATATCTATTTTGTAACATGTCCCAACATTTTTTATAATTAGTTTGAGTAATCGGAATGTGCTTTAGCAATTGTTCTGCTTCGCCTTTTACTTGAGTCTTCAAATAATGCAACCTTTGAACGTCGTCTAGTGCTGCATTATTGTGTACTAATGAAAGGAAAAGATCCTTAAACGAAGACCATTCGGAATACGAACCGTTAAAAACCGGTATCGAAATTTTCGGCAAACGAACTACAGAATCTATCTTTGAACCAGGCGAATCAAAATCATTGCTTCTAGATGGCTTAAGTAACTGCAGTGAAGTTTTCAGCTCTCCCTTATATGCTAAATAAGTTTCATATGCCATGTTGTAAACATCATTTTTCATATAAGTGCTAGCATCCAAGTCTTCTTTACTATACTGCGATATAATAGCTTCATGTTTTGCGGAAAACTTATTCAAGAGTTCTTCTAATCCCTCTAATCTCGCCGCAATATATCCTTCGGTAATTCGCTCTTTTGGCGATTTTCTAAAGTTAGATCTGCCTTTTTCCATTTGACTTTTTAAGTCCTCCATTACTCGTAGTTCCTTGTCCATATTAGTTTTTAAGCTGCTACTCGTAGACATGATGAATTTATTTGCTTGATTTTTCTAAGTCCAAACTACTTTGATTTATGTCGTGATTTTTCTAAGTCGAAACTCGATCGTGATTTTTCTAAGTCGAAACTTGAACGTGATTTTTCTAAGTCGAAACTCAATGAAAATTTTCTAAGTGTTTGGGACTTGTAATGAATCGCTTAGAAATCGGGCATAGGTTCCCCGTCTTGTCGTTTTTTGCGAAATTATTCTAAGTCTCGATTCTACTTCAAATTTTTACAAGTCCATGCATTTACTTTAACTTTGAAATTTTTACAAGTTTTCTTGAAATACTTCTTTATTATTCACAATATTGTACTCACAGTTTCTTATCTTCACTTATCTGAGTTCCGGGTCCGACTTCACCTTACTTCCTTGCAGTAGTGGCTCCCTCCAATGGGTTAATTCCAAACAGTTAATCCGGCTCGTAAGACCTTTTGTTCACTCGACCACAAGAAAGGTATAATAATAGATCCGTTAAGGTGCTGTGCTGAGACAATTTTAATTCAAAACATAAAAATACTTATCATAATAACAAAACGAAACGATACCGTGAGTTAACTCGACGGTGACCCCATCTAGGAATATTAGTGAACTAAATTAACGATCAGTCGATCTTCATGGTTCAAACATTGGTTTATGGTTCTAATATTGGGTGCATTCTAAACAGCCGGACTAACTCTATTAGGGCCCCTAGGAAATGCAATTCTCCTTTTCTTACTTTTTAAAATATTTTTTTTTCTATTGTTAAAGTCGATTTAATTTTATTTTTTTCTATGGCTTCATCACCGGATGTAAATAATGGCGAATGTCATGAATGAAACTTTTTTTTCTCTTGGTACGTGGCCCTCGTTGACTAGGCCCCCGCGGGCCCTTGTCGTTGCGGGGCCCTAGGCAGTTGCCTAATTCGCCTTATGAATGATCCGGCCCTGCATAGATTTGAATAAATTCATAATATTTTAGGGTTTCGTTAAAACAAAATCAGGTTTTTGACGTAAATCGTCTTTAAACATATAAAACTAAAATTAGTCTAAGAGATGTATACGTAACTAAGTTTATGGTGGCGGAAAAGGGGCACCGTGCAGACTCGTTGACATAGTCCCGTCAGATTTATTTTTGTTCTTCTCCAATAATATGACGAAAACCACAAAAATCGCAAATTGGACGCACGAACTTATGTACCCGGCATATTTACTGTACTACGGCGAAGCAAAGGGGAGGGTTATGTTTTTGACCGGTATGTATTCATCTGTTCCCTCATATCTTCTAAACTACTCATCATAATTGGACAAATGAGGTGTCAGTGGAAGCGTCTTGTTCGTCCGATAGTTATTAAGTTCCATAAAACTGTGTTTAAAACATTATATACATATTACTAGCACTAACACTTCTAACAGTTGAACCTAGTTCAGGCTAAGGCGAGTTAAGCCCGCGTGTGGTTGCGGGTAGATGGTCACCTCGAGTTCCTCGAGGCGTTGCGTGAGCGCCAGTTTCTGCTGCACGGCGAGGCGCAACAGCTGGTTGAGCGTCTTCTTCTCCTCCTCGGCGCCGGTCAGCGACTGCGTCAGCTCGTCCACCTGCGTCACGTACTCCTCGCACCGCGCCGCGAACATCGCTCGGAGACCTGGTGATACGATATAATGCTTGCTATAGATGGTCTGACGCCTCGGTAAAGGCATTAAAAAAAAAATTGGTTATCTGTAAAGTCGGTTTACGGACGGTAGTTTCACGTGACAACGTCAATAGATGCAGCACGAACCGAACTGAGCCGACCACTCGAGCCGATCATGCCTCTCTCTCGTTCGTGCCGCGCTCTCGCTTGCGTAACGGGACAATGACGTCAACTTTTTCGTGCATGCAGCCCGTAATATCGAGTTATTAGAAGATGCCAAGTCAAAAAAAAAAAATAGAAGTTGGATTGACCTAACACAAATTACTTTTTTTCGACTTGATAATTACTAATTTACTCATTGTAGCGAGTATAGCTTAGTGGTTAGCGCGGTCGGTTCACACACCGAATGGCGTGGGTTCAAACTCCAACAACCTTGTGCTGCCGGTGTAGCAAAACATCGTGAGGAAACCATAGCATGGTGGTAGGGTACTTTCTAGTACTCGGCAGGCTAACACCCCCAAGTTGAAAATCTGCCACTAAGCATCTAATTGTGTATTCCGGTAGCCTCACTTGAGAGCCACTTCCATTCTAGTCTAGGTGTGTTTACTATCTTCGGGCTGAGGTCAAAAATATTGCATGTCAACTATAAAAAAAAATATTACAAAAAAACCGACATCATATGGTTTTCTTATGGATGCCATTGTCAAAACCAGACCAAGGAAATAGAACCACACAAGAAGCACCAGCTTTTAAATAAAAAAATAATCATCAAAATCGGTTCACCCAGTCAAATTTCTGAGGTAAAAAACAATTTAAAAAATACCAGTCAAAATAAGAACCTCCTCCTTTTTTGAAGTCGGTTAAAATACATCCGGTGGCCTTCTTCATGGAGACAAAGCTGAGTACAACGCGGCGCGTCCTCGTCGCACTGTGGGCTGAGCGGTTGGTACGCGGGCGCGGGGGTGGGAGCGGGTAATACTAACTTGAGAAAGTAGCGGCATCTTCTTTCAGAAGTCGCAGCTCGTTCCTCAGCTTGAGCATAGTCTCGGTGACGATGGTCTTCTCGGTCTCGTACTTGGACTTGAGATTGGCGAGCGCCACCTCGGCCGTGTTCTTGTTGGACTTCAGAACCGTGCGCAGGGTCGCGATCTGTTCGCGCTTCGTCGATAACAGAGACTTTAGCTTGATCACTTGCTCTTGCAGTTCGGCCATTTCCGCGCCGCGCTCTTCCGACTCCATCACTGGAATACATACATTATCAATTTACACATGTGATATTGAAATTGGGTAATTGACTTTCAGATTTATTGCAAACTACCGACCCGCTCTAGCAACGCACGGCCACATAAACCTGCGGAAAGATTTTACCTAAGCCTAACCTAAATACAATGTAGTGATACTTGGTGGTAGATTTCCTTAGCAGGAGGTCGTCTATGTAGGTACCACCGCTGTACCAGATATTCTGCCGCTAAGCAGTAGTGTGTTTGAAGGGTACTGCAGCTAGCGAAATTACAGGGCTATTGAGACTAACCATCTAGTCTCAAAGTAGTGAGCGCCAAGGCAGCGATGACCTGGACTTTATTTTACTACTCAAAGTTCTGTGTATCGCTGCAATGGTCATGGTCAGGCGTTATCTCTTAACATCAAGAGAGCGTCTCGTTCGTCTCATTACCGTTACATAAAAAAAAAAAGATAATAATATATTAGAAACGTAGTCACCAACATCGTAACAACAACATCATATTCTTTTGTTTTCTGTACTTTTTTTTCTATTTATGAGTTTCTGTCTATCATCCACAGAAATTTTTACTGAGTAGGTATGAGTATACGGTCTCTTTTGCTCAGTTTTACGGTAACTTAGTTCTAGATAAACCCGCAAAATTGCATTTGTTTACAAAATAAATTACTTGAATCTGATAGAAATACTCCAAAATATAATAAATTTGAATAAACATTTGGTTGGCACAATTAGCAGAGTGTAGTTAAGTGTGAAATTGAAATACACAAAAAAAAATTTTTGACGAACTAAGTACTTATAGGGTGTTGAATCTAGTAAAAGTTTTGCTAAACGCTTGCCTCGACATTTTTTTTTAAATTAACCATCAAATGCCCAATGTAATGTAAATACATATGAAACCTTAGAATACAAAAATATTACTTTTATTTCCACAACCTAAGGATAAAACATCCATAAATAAACTTACGTTACATATTTTACTTATATACCTAATATGTATATAAATAAAATAGCACTGAACGATCAGATCGATCAGGATATTGCAAAGGCTAGAACATTGTCGCAAAGTTGCTAGTTTATCGGTTTTTTATCGGATTCATTTCGGAGAGTGTGCTTCAGAACTACATGGTCTGTTTCCCCCATGTCCATATTTCTATCGGACAGCCAGAAGCTCAAAAAAGCGACATCGTTTCATGGTCGACGTTTCAAAAACTCGAACGAAACGATTTGATTCTACGTTCATTGTGCGGACTGCTAGACAGTGGAATGCGCTGCCTGAGTGGGTGTTCCCCGTTGGATATAATTTGGGTGTCTTCAAGGCAAGCGTGCTCCATCTTAGACCGCATCATCACTTAACATCAGGTGAGATGGCGGTCCAACGTAAGCCTATTTTTTATTTAAAAAAAAAAAAATATAAATACTAATAACAATTTGGAAGGCATACACATAGATGTTGTGTCTGACAGACAGACAACAGAAAGATAAAAGATTTAACATAATTAAAAATGTTGTTGTTGTCCGAATCAAAACTTGGCTAAGCAAAAGACAGCTACATTTCAAGTGTAGATATATAACTAAAATTACTATATAATAAATAACTTAAAACTACTACAAGTTAAATACATAAATAGGTAAAATAAAATCTACAACAACGTTAATATACATAGATTTATAAATATCTAAACAATTTGTAAAGTTGAATACAAAGCCTTACACAGCCTTTCCGACTATTTCCATCACAGAATATTTTGTATCATTAGCACACAAGTCATTACGCTGGATTTTAACGTATCTTTGAAAGTATCCATTATATTACTGTTGTTTCTCAACGGTATTTCAATCTTTGGTTTAGTGGTCTCATGAAATATAGTGTCTTTCCAGATGGAGTAGTAATTCTTAGGACTTTTTGAGTATCTATGACTTTTCATGCCGTTTCGTTTGGGTATACAAGGAATATAGGCATTTGGAAATGTAGCGATAAGGGTGCTTTTTGCACCTTGGGATATTAATTTCACAGGATCAATGTCGCTGCTAGATATAGGAGTCAATTTAGATATATTCTCAAAGTAAGAAGTGATCTCTTTAACTGTTCTTCCGACACATTGACTATCTTCATCTTTCGAGAAATCTTTATTAGTATGCAAGTAAGATATCACGTTGAAAAATCTCTTTCTATTATCGGTTACTTTCAATTTGGCATTGTTCAGATCTTTTGCTTTCTTAATAGATCCTTGGAATGTGTTCCTGGTCTTCGAGGAGGTAAGATCATTATGGAGAGTGGTGCCTAGGCGAGAAAAAGTGCGTTAGACAAAAAGGGAGGGTAGTTTTTCAAGGTTTTCAGCAACAAATTATTTATATAATCTTAGTATGTACAAACATCTAATTCAACAATAATTATTTTATGTTTTAGTCACAAAATAATAATTTGAGAATATGACATTTATTAATAATACATCGTTCCGTACATCGCAACAAACGATTTTTTGACTTATTTTTTGCGAGTTCGTTTGAATTAAATGTTATATTTTTTTATATTGTCAAAACATATATAGAATAACAAAACACAACAACATAGAACAAAGGTTGTCCGTTATGATGCACAGAATTTGATCTCAAGAATTTAGTATCAGTTACCAATAACCCCGTAAACCTCGTTTTAATGTGTAGGTATATAATAAGTTGAACATCTGTGAAAGATAAAACCAGTACTTGTGTATGTGTGTATTAAAATGAACCTCTGAATTAATAACTATGAATTAATAACAATAATTGTGTAAGTGGATGTGTCCGTAACAAATGTGTGAGTGGATGGATGGACGTGTGTGTACCTGGATGGTGCCTGGTCCTGGTGTCGAGCGCGGCGTGCAGCGCGGCGCGCAGGTGCGTGAGCTGGTCGAGCAGCGTGTCGGCGAGGCGCTGCACGGCGGAGGCGGCGCGGAGCCCCTCCAGCTCGCCGGCCGCCAGCGCCAGCTCCGGCTCGCCGCCCGCCGCCGCGTGCTCCAGCAGCAGCCGCTCCGCCGTGGTGCCGTTCACGGCGCACACGTGGTGGTACAGCGCCGCCAGCCCGTCCGCGGCTTGCTGCAGCGCGGGCGCGGCCGCAGACAGGGCGCGCGCGGCGCCACTACCCAGCGCGCGCAAGAGCTCGGCCTCCGCGTGCAGCGCCGCGCCGCGCACCTCGGCCTCCGCGACGCGGTCTGCCAACGCGGCCAACTGCGCGCGCTGCGCGGCCGCCGCGCCCTCCGGCGGCGGCGCGGCGGCCGCCAGCTCCGCGAGCGCGGCCGCTAGCGCGCTCAGCTCGCCGCCGGACACGCGCCACCAGGTGAGCCAGCGGGCGGCGCGCGCGGGCATGCCGCCCTCGCCGTCTGCGTCCTCCGCCGACGCCGGCTCGCTCTCCGCGTGCAGCGAGGTGAGCGCGGTGAGCCGCGAGGCGGCACGCGTCAGCCCGCCGCGCAGCAACGTAGCGGCCGCGCTCTCGTTCTCTGCCGTCACCTGCGCCGCGCGCATCGACGTCGACAGCTGGCTCTGAATCACACACAAACACATTCTTTATAACCGACACCCGATTCTTACTATTACTGAATTCTGACAGAGAGAATTCTGGCTGATGTACACATTATTAGTACTAAGCCAAAAGGAGCATTCATACACATAGTATATTCATAGTAATAAACAACTTTTAGAAAGGGCATCACTGTAAGACCGAAAAAAAAAAATTAGTTCAACTGCCTGATAGAAAACAAAGTTGCGACCAAAAATGGAACATATACATGTAGAAAATAAAGAGTAAAGTCCAAAACTCACGTTCTCGTTATGCGCTTGCTCTAGCTGTTTCTCCAGGCGCGAGATCTCGTGCAGATGCACCTCGGAGAAAAGATCCGCGTGGTGGTCGCCGACGGCGGCCGCCAGATCTGAAGACCCGCCCGGCTCGCCATCGTCGTCCGCGCCCTCTTCTGGCATGCCTAGTACAAAGTAAGTAAAAAATCTATAAGTAGAACATCTTCGCGATAAATAGGCGATACAAGTGGGAAGAGGCGGCGCGGTGGGGGCAGAGGACGCTTGCCGGCGATCACTACGTGAGTGCCGGCAGAGCAGGCAGGTTAGCACGTCATGTGAATATTAATTAATTATAACAAAATTTAAATAAATTATTGTCAAATTGGTAGGTCAATTGTTGTCAGTCTCTCTGCCCGTGGTTGCCGTAAGAGTCGGCTAAGGGATGTAATCCGGAAGATGGGCAGCAGCGTCTTCCTTGAACAATCACACCTAAATGCGCTCGCCAACCCGCCTGCCAAGCGTGGCGAGTATTGGCAAAACCCCCCCAGGAGGAGGCCTATGTCCAGCAGTGGACGTTCTATGGCTGATGATGATGTGAAGTCAAATGTCAAATTTATTTAAAAATATCATTGTTCTGTTGTGTGGGTAGGTAGGTGTATATTATTTTAAAATTATTTGAATATTTTTTTTAGTAGGTGTTTTTTTTTATACACAAGGTTACCTGTGTCTTACAGATTTGATATTAGCGAAGCTAGAAACAAAAAAGATCTATCGACAATTTGTTCGTAGTTGCGATGAACCAACGCTTGTAAGGAAGATGTTCCACCTAGTAATTTTTATGTTAAAAAGATTGTTAGCTAGTTACAAATAATGCTGTATAGTGAGGCCTACTGTGGTGATTATTATTTGGCGACATTATGATCCGTACACTAAAGCAGATTTTAAATGCAAGCGTACCTCGTATACTGTACGCCAGATTAGTGATATTATATGCGGCTTCTCTGCTAAGGTGTGCGTCGAGTTCCTTCTTGGCAGCGAACTTGGCCTCTCGCTCCGCTTGCAGCGCTTCCAGCGCTTCCGCGAGCTGCCGCTCAGCGATGCGGCGCAACGCTGCAGTCTCCTCGGCATTCGACCGCGCGTTCTCCGCCTCTTCGCGTAATTGACGGACTTCATGCTTCAACCCTTCAAATTCCACCTGCGAGCAGTGAAATTTTCAGTTTATTATTAGAAGCAGCAGAATTAAATTTATCGTTAAATTATAAACAAAAAGTCGACTGTAATCTATCACTAAACTTTAATAAAAGAAAAAGTTGAATTATAATGTGTAAGTTAGTGTCCAATGCATCAGAGTGGAACAGCCAATTTGCATTCCGGATCCAGACACCAGAGCACAAACAAAGTAAAGTTCGATTAGCATTAACGCTAATAATAATGTACGGGATACGACATAAGCTGTCAATATATCACACGGGGCGGTTTATGTCGATATATCTTTTAGTAGATTTTAGACAGTTTTTTTAATAATTGAAAGTCTAGGTGACTACAGTTCACCTGATGTTAAGTGACGGCGTGGTCGACGATAGTAAAGCACACCTAGCCTGGAATAGAACTGGCTCTCAAATGAGGCAGCTGAGCAGCGGCAGATATTCAACTAGAAGGTGAGCTACTATCATCGTTTATCATTAAACCAGTACCACATCTCACCTGTGAGGATCTCAAGGCGGAGACTTGCTTCTGCAGCGATATGTTCTCGTCCTCTAAGTTCTCGATGTCGAGGAGCAGCCGCTGTTCCCGTTGGCGCGCCTCGCGCAGCTCTGAGCGCAGCGCGGCGCGTTCCGACTCACGCGTCGCCTTGTCCTGCCCGAGCTCAGCGCTCTCTGTCAGCAGCCGGTCGCGCTCGCTCACCACGCGATCCAACTCGTGACGTAACTGGAAACAACACCAGATCATTTAACATACTATTACTGCTAGACACATACATACATGCTATTACTATGCTCGGAGTTTCTCCACGAGATCGAATCAGAAATGAGGAGATCCGTAAACGAACTAAAATAGCCGACATAGCCCAGTGGATTAGCAAGTTGAAGTGGCAGTGGACAGGGCACATAGCATGCAGAACTAATGGCCGATGGGGGCTGCAAAGTTCTAGAGTGGAGACCACGGACCGGCAAACGCAGCGTAGGACGTCTACCCACAAGGTGGACAGACGACCTCATAACGACCGCAGGATCGCGCTGGATGCGAGCTGCTTCCAACCGGTCTTTTATGGAAATCAATGGGGGAGGCCTATGTCCAGCAGTGGACGTCATACGGCTGATGATGATGATGACTATTACTGCAATTTTTTATTAATGTAAAAGTAATGAGACAAACGAGACGCTCTCCTGATGGTAAGAGATAACGCCGGTCCATGACCATTCCAGCGATACATAGAACTTTGAGTTTCAAAACAAAGTCCAGGGTATCGCTGCTTTGGCGCTTATTACTTAGAGACTTTCGATGGTTAGTCTCAGAAGCCGTGTAATTTCTCTAGCTACAGTAGTACCCTTTAAACCGAAACACAGTTACACACTACTGCTTGCAGAATATCTGGTACAGCAGGGGTACCTACCTAGACGACTTCCTGCTGATCTACCACCAAGTACAAAGTACAAACACAAAGTACATGTTATTTGAAAGCTCTTCATTGCGTTTAGTTTTTTTATTTATGTCTGACAGGCTAGGTATTTGACCACAACTCACCTGATGTTAAGTGACGGTGTGGTCGAAGATGGTAAAGCACACCTAGCCTGGAATGGAACTGGCTCTCAAGTGAGGCTGACGGAATACACCGTTAGATGCTTGGCGGCAGATTTTCAACTTGAGGGTGGTAGCTAGCCAGCCGAGTACTAGAAAGTACACTACCACCACGCTAAATAAATGCATGACAAAAATAGATTTCGATCGATCCCGACAGACACCCTACCCTAATAACATAGTTACAAAGTAATCTATTCGACTTATCCAAACGACACGACATCTTTTACTAAATTATGCCATTGACACGAAGGTGTATTTTAGATCCCGCGTATTTTACCCTAGCGAAAGCCTTTCTGGAATATTGCTGTTGTCTACTTTATAGACGGGTCTTGCATGTCAGCGAACAGTTTAAGTTTCAAATTGAATTTTACTGGGCAATAAGAATGTAAATAGATTATGTTATCAATATGTATTTGTCGCTAAATGTTTCAATTTCACAAAACCCTAGATCATAAATTCCGTAATCTAGATTTTGAATAATTTAATAAATTTATATTGTGGTTAAAATATTTTACAGCTTTTTTCGTATGCCTTGTTCTAGTAGATCGTTCCTAGACATATTTCTCTTAGTCTAAGAAAGATTATCATAATTGTCTCTAAATAAATAAATATAACGGACCCTGCCGTGGTGGTGCCGGCGTAAGAATAGTACCCCACCCTATCTACCCGTGGTTGCCGTAAGAGTCGGCTAAGGAATGTAATCCGGAAGATGGGCAGCAGCGTCTTCCTTGAACAATCACACCTAACTGCGCTCGCCAACCCGCCTGTTAAGCGTGGCGAGTATTGGCAAAACCGCCCCAGGAGGAGGCCTATGTCCAGCAGTGGACGTCCTATGGCTGATGATGTGAAATAAATATAGTAGGACATTACAAACAGCGCCATCTAACCCCAAACTAAGCAAAGCTTGTACTATGGAAGTCAGATAGCTGATGAACACTAGCGTATAGTTCGTCTCATTGCTTTTACATAAAAAAAACATATCAGACAGTCAAACGTTTCAAAAGTGACGTAAATTTTGCATTTCGTCTTATTTACATAAATTGTGCACTGATAGCTTGCGTTCATAAATATTAATCTTTTGGTCAATGTGAGAGGTGGTCATTACAAGATATTAATGATCCATGAGACTTTCATCTCACTTCGTCGAATGTTGCATAACCCACGCATTCATTCAAAGTAATTCACACAAAATTTATTCCATTACCCAACTATTACACAGCGCGTAGTTTTATATATGTATATTGTAATTTTGAGAGTAACTATCTCTCTGTTGCATTTTCACTATCAAGCGGCTAAGCCGATGTAAACGAAATTTGGCATAGAAATAGCTCAACCTCGGCAAAAGGGGTTAAGCTACATTTAAGTTATTATCTCCACATTTTTTTATCGCGACGCGGGTGCAACTGCATGTCAAGTTAAAACATTACATACCTATATTTTGAGATTAGTTGTTTCTATGGGCTAAGTGACCGACCACAGTGTATGAAGGTTAAAGAAGACTCAAGATTGCCGCTCAAAGGCGTCTCACAAAAATTGGAGAATGTCGTTAAAGAACACAATGAAACATTGTTATCGTTTACTGTAATATAGTATGGTCAAAAGACGTGTGTTACGATGAATGATGAACATATACCCAAAACTAATTAGAGGCGAAGGGTCGGCGACACAAATAGCCAGCGTAAAACAGGCACTCCGTTGATTGCGCCCTACCTACTTTGTAAATTAATAGGACGGGAGCGCCCGCCGCCGCCCGTAAATACTTATTAGGCTAGGACAAGCTAAGGCTATTTGGCAAGCTTCCTCACTTTAACATGAATGTAAACCAGCTTCATGTGGACAAAGGGACCTTATTTTCGCATTTTGTCTCATAATTTTTGACGTGAATCTTTAAATTTACTTCTTTACTTGAAATTTACTTTTGTAGCGATGATGGCTGTGGTTAGCGCGGTAGGTTCGCATGCCGAAGGGCGTGGGTTCAAACCCAAACCGGTTGAGCTGCCGGTGAAGAAAAACATCGTGAGGAAACCATAGCGTGGTGGTAGGGTACTTTCTAGTACTCGGTTGGCTAGCTACCACCCTCAAGTTGAAAATCTGCCGCCAAGCATTTAACGGTGTGTTCCGGCAGCCTCACTTGAGAGCCAGTTCCATTCCAGGCTTGGTGTGCTTTACCATCTTCGACCACACCGTCACTTAACATCAGGTGAACTGTGGTCAAAAACCTAGCCTGTCAGCCATAAAAAAAAAACAAAAAAAAACTTCCATAGACAATTCAGAAAACTGATGATAACACAAGTATAAATGTTCAATAAAAAAAAAACCGTCTCTATGACCCTTAGGCCAATTAAACGCAGTGCTCCAATGAAACAGCGCGATTTCGGAGTATACGAAGTCCTCATTAAGAGCATCGTATACCGCGTACTTGGCCATACAAAAAGAAAAACCTCTTTTCTACCTCTTAATATTGTCCGATTTTGGTGATTTTTTTTTCATGTAATCAACACCTTAATTACTAGGCTTATACGTTGGATTTTTTCCAGTTTTTCAAATCGCTTAAAAGTTACAAGCCTCTTAAAAGCCATTTTTTTGCGCAGAAACTTGGCTTGAAATCATTGACTTATTTTACAGAAACCAAAAACTTTTCTGCAAAAAACGAAACGTATAAGCCTTGAATACATCTTATTCTAGCGATTAAGACCAAAAACAAATCATTTTTTTAAGTTTTAAGGGGTGAAAAAAGGTTTTTCCCGGAACGTAAATTCTAGCAAAAAATGTACCTAAAATTCTCACGAGCAGCAACTCTCTCTATCGGGCGCATAGGGGGTCGGGGGGATGGTCACATTACACAGACAAGCAATAGGAATGCTTACAGGTATATCGATACTAGAGATGGGAAAGAAAACAGTGTCGATGACTTTATTTTTCTTTACTCACGATTTTGAAGTAAAATGCGTATCTTGAAAATGAATTCGTTCTACATTCCTACAGACATAACTAGTTGATAGGCAGAAGGGGAGGGGTGGGGGAATGTAAAGAAACTGTGTGTAGTGCTATTTGTGGTACATATTACGTTGATCTACCTACTAGTTTTTTCTGAGCTTTGTGATAAAGCTTTAAGGAAATGATAGTCTGAGAGGTTTCTAAAAGGCAAATAAATAATTAATCGTACGTCAATAATTAATTAACATCAAGCTTGAAAGGTCACGCTTGATGAAGTCCACGCTCGCGCTCATATACAAAACCCCGTAAGCTCTCAACTCGAACTCTCCAATTGCTTCAAAAGCCTAGAGAATCTTACTACAGTAGACGAGATCAATAACATGTTCGTAGAAACTGTCCATACGGTGAGCTCTAAGTTTTTTAGACCCCGCCGTACAAATAGATCGCTCGTTGCGATTGCTATATTCCAGTGATGCAGAGTCATATAGATAGCTCAATAGGCAGGTATCCAAATCCTTGCGATACGACATACGTATCTTTAACACCAATAAAGTTAAAGGTACAATAGAGAGGAATAAAGGCTCCAAGGTGTTTGTAAGAGACTTGTCTATTAGGAAAATCCATCTCGCGAAGCTGAAAAGAGAAGAGTGCAGTATAGCGTCGACCAAACAGAGGTATTAGAGGAGGTCGAAAGGTTCTATGGACAGTTATACGCTACGGTTGCTGAGCTTGTTAGCAGCGCGGCCAAAGACCCACTAGCCAAATTGAGCCTACACTATACCGAAAATATCCCGGACATCAGCCTGTATGAGATTAGAATGTCCCTGAAACAGCTTAAGAACAACAAGGCGCCGAGTGATGACGGAATCACATCAGAGCTTTTGAAAGTGGATGGAACACCGGTACTTAAAGTCCTTCAGTCCTTCTTTAATTCTGTTGTACTCGAAGGTGTAACGCCAGACGCATGGAACAGAGGCGTGATGATGCTATTCTTTAAAAAAAGTAACAACACCGTTTTGAAAAATTACAGACCCATCTCGCCTCTGAACCATGTTTATAAGTTGTTTCGAGGGTCATTACGAATCGTTTCAGTTGCAGGTTCGATAACTTTCAGCCTTCCGAATAAGCCAGTTTCCGAAAAGATTTACAGTACCATAGACCGTATTCACACGCTACGGCAAATTATACAGAAGAAAAAAGAGTACAATTTGCCATTATGCTTAGCGTTTGTGGACTATGAAAACGCCTTTGATTCGAATATGGGCGGTGTTTGAGTTTCTCTAACGATGCCATATATCGAAATGTTGAAGTGTTTGTATAATAACGCGACAACGTCGGTCCAAGTACAGGAGCAGACTTTGAAGGCGATTCCTAGGAAAAGAGGCGTAAGACAGGGAGATGTTATATCTCCGAAACTGTTTACTGCCACAATGGAAGATGCCTTCAAGATCATCAATATAAATGGCGAATACATCACTCACCTTTGTCTTCGAGGGTCTTAAAATTAACATGAATAAGACAAAGATGATGTCGTGTACCCATGATGAGCCTTCCCCAGTATCAGTTGAAAACTCGGTTCTTGAAGTTGTTGACATGTTCATTTACCTAGGACACGCAGTAGGTCCAACTATAAGAAAGAGGTCAATCGTCAAATCCAACTCGGCAGCGTTCGGAAAACTGCGCAACGTTTTTTCATCTGAATTACCTCAGTGCCACAAGTCGAAAGTCTTCAACCAGTGTGTGTTACTGGTGATGACTTATGGTGCTGAAACGTGGTCTCTGACTATGTGCCTTCTTGATGAGCTCAAAGTCACACAACGAGCTATACAGAGGGCTATGCTCGGAGTTTCCCAACGAGATCGAATCACTAGTGAGAAGATCCGTAGACGAACCAAAGTTAGCGACATACCCCAACGGATTGTTGAACTGGCAGTGGGCAGGGCACATAGCACGCAACACTGATGGCCGATGGGGCTGCAAAGTTTTAAAGTGAAGACTACGGATCGGCAAGCGCAGCGTAGGACGTCCACCCACAAGGTGGACAGACGGCCTCATAAAGACCGCAGGAACGCGTTGGATGCGAGCTGCTTCCAACCAGTCTTTATGGAAGTCAATGGGGGAGGCCTGTGTCCAGCAGTGGACGTCCTACGGCTGAAATTATGATGATGACGTCAATAAGCCATCTATAATTTTATATAAATTCACAAGTTCACAACTACGCATTAATTAATCTCCGAAGCGTTAGCTGTCCGACAAGTATTACAAAATGACACCATTTACTACTATTATTATTCTTTACCTATGAAATTGCAGTTTTATATGATAAAAATCAAACGATTTTTTTCCATATTTTTATTTCTATTTATTAAAATAATCACGCATGCAATCGATGTATCTTTGTCAACGCAGTGGCAGTTTATTGATAGAGTGAAGAAATCATCCGGACGGGAGGTAACAAATTCATCGAGGGCATTTTTTACTGCCTATCGGGTATTTGGCAGTGGACGTCCTACGGCTGAGATGATGATAATAGGGTATTTTTTTTTTAAATTGAAATTCTGGAAATCTTTATGTTCAGTTCTTCATAGTACACATCTGATATCGTCAAAATAGTTACCGAATAGTAAATCCCATTTACTATTTAGAAAAATAGATTTACTAGGTACTTAACTAGTAAATCTGTCCAAATAGTAAGTTAATAGAATACTAATTTATTCAATGCCTACCTCGTTCAAATACTTATATTACTATTACCAAGTTAGGTATTTACTCGTTATCACACTACTATTATATGCCACTAAAATTATGATTTCTTCGTATAAAAGTACCGAATCACAATTTTAGCGCGCCAAACAATATCGACAGCGCAGCGCGGCGATTCATCGACTGAGCGGAGTAGCGAGTAGACATGTGTGCGTGCAGAGACGCACACACTGAAGCTCACGGCGAAGCACTACTATTTTATTCTGTGACGCGGCTGCGGGGAGCGTTGAGATAGCAATACGTTTGCTTAATACCTAAAACTCAAAAACAGTGGTCGGTATACGATCCTCTTAAAAATTGGGAACCACAAACCAAAACATTATCTGGGTATACATTTTGTTGAATTTCACGACACGGGACTCTCTAGTGTCAGGGTCCACAACGTGAAGTAACATAATTTTTTTGCTGTAATAAATTATTATTATTATTATGTTAATAAATTTTAAAAACTTTTACCTGTATTATTACATTCATTGTTTTATTTTCAGCTTAATCTTATTTCAATTGCTTGTTCCGATAAATTAACTTGCCATTAGTGGTGTTGGTTATTAGCTTTGTTACTAGTAAATATATTAATTAATAAATAATTTTTTAAACTTATCAATAATAACAACAGAAAACTTAACGAAGTGAATACGCTTTTTGGTGTTTCATTTGCGTAAAGGAAAATTTCTTCTGAAAATTATTCGATTCGCGTGAAATATATTTTTTCTACCCTCTTTATTTTCATTGGTAGCAAAGTCAAAGTATTTTATTAATAAATATTAGGTACTTTATTATACAAGAGAAACCTTTGTATAATTATACAAAATAACAAATTATAAATTGACAAAAATATCTAAATACTATATCTAATAATAAGCTTTGTTGTTCTTTGCAATGACATTTTATTTTTGCGTTGTAACTGGTAAATGAGACAAAAAGAGAGAGAAACATATCCTATCTCGTTTGTTTATTCAACTTTCATGTAGGTATTATGGGATAAAGGCAATACCATAGTCATTAACTTCTTTGTCATGATTCGAACGTAATTTCAGGTGTCTGAGTAGTTTTATTACAATATTCAGGGTTCGTTACGTTAAAATGAAAGCGGGTCTTACGTGGCAAGAGATAATGAGTCTGCATAATAATGCATGTGGTACTTGAGGGGCTCTGTGCCCCTCAAGTACCACAACCTAACTTTAGTTAGGTTACGTTGAAATAATAGGCAACACGATCAAATATTGTTAATAGCATACACTTTATTATTATTATAGAATAATAGTGTTCATCAACAACTTAACTAAACAAGCTGAAGAGCTTAAAAAGTCTATAACCCGCCTGCGATTAAAATAGCTATAATAATTAAAGGAATAAAACTTTTTAAACGAAATTTAAATATATAACTTATATATATTTTCGTATTCCTCTTTTACTTGCCTTTATTTAGATACCCTACTTGATAGGTTTGTTTTTTTTTTAAATTAACGTTTTACTATTTCGCGCAAAAGTTTTGTATCTCAAATTTTTAAGTAAAAATTGTAATTATTTTCTAAGCCACTCCCATCGCCCAAATGAGTAGTTAACACATATTTTTTTTACTCTGAGTAGTTTTGTAGGCGATTGTTTTAAAGTTCACCAATTAACCAATAAATCTGTATTAATTAAAGGTTGTGTGTTTGTTACATCTTCACGCTCAAATGGATTTACCAATTTTGATGAAATTTGGTATGGAGGTTGCTGTCACCCTGGATTAACACATAGGCTACAAAGGCAAATACTTTTATCCCTAAAAAATATACTCTTCACTTGGTAACAGCGGGTAACACCACGGGACGCAGCTAGTATTAAATATAAGCAGCGTTTATAATCGCTTTTAGTAACTATTAAAACGGCTTTGACATAATAGATTACAATAACGATTTTGAACTTTCGCATTTTTACAACTTTTATTCGAACACGTCAAAATTACGACAGTTTGTACTGAGCTTTACGTAACGTCTGAAACATATATATATTTTTTTTTATAGCTGACAGGCTTGGTGTTTGACCACAACTCACCTGATGTTAAGTGACGGTGTGGTCGAAGATGGTAAAGCACACCTAGCCTGGAATGGAACAAGCTCTCAAGTGAAGCTGCCGGAACACACCGTTAGATGCTTGGCGGCAGATTTTCAACTTGAGGGTGGTAGCTAGCCAGCCGAGTACTAGAAAGTGCTCTACCACCACGCTATGGTTTCCTCACGATGTTTTCCTTCACCGACAGCTCAAGCTTATTGTTAGGATTTGAACCCACGCCCTTCGGCATGCGAACCGACCACGCTAACCACTGAGCTATCATCGCTATTATACATCTATATCGCTATATGATCTTGGTCGAAGATCTTGGCTTAACTAGGCTAGTTAAACTAGTGATATCAACGCAACGCAATGTCAAGGGTTAGTAGCGGCGGCAGTGGGTAGCAAGGTCGTGCCAGGTGAGTCAGCGTAAACTGCCGTCATCGGTGCGCCGATAACAGATATGACCTGCAGCCTAAATTGTGATATTTTCTATCTTAACTTCCTAATAATAAGGTAGCGAACGGCGCGCAGTTCCGCTGCTTGCAAATTAAGTCTGCATCAGTAACACGTATTACATAGCAATTTTTTGTACTTATATGTAAACTAGCGACCCGCCCCAGCTTCGCACGGATGCAATATAGATAATAATGTGGTGCATATGCATGTATTATACATATAAACCTTCCTCTTGAACTTCTCTGTCTATTGATGAAAACCGCATTAAAATCCGTTGCGTATTTTAAAAGATCTAAGTTTACAGACGGCGGGAAACAAATTTATTTTACACTATGTAATAAAGATGTAAAAGTAATAAGAGGAACGAAACGTTCTCCTTATGGTAAGACAACGCCTGCTAATGTTCATTGCAACCTTGGCGTATTTGTGTGCGTGTTTTTAGTTTGAAAAAACAATATAGTAGTAATTTTTTTAAATATATTATAAAATAAAAGACTATCAAGCAAGCAGGCGTCTAGATTGTAGGTCACCGCTAAGATTTTGGCTGCCGTGACGCAGACCGTGTTTTTTGACATTGACGAGTAATTTAAACTATAAGATTATTAAATTACTAGTTATAATTTATATGATTTTATGGAATTTGATTTGTAACATTGGTGTTATCAATAAAATATTTGTATTTTGTAAGGATGATGACGTCTTCACAAAAGTGTGAATCCTTTACACTTCTTTCTATGCAACTGAATTTATCCATGCTTTATGAAACGACTCAGTCGTCTGGTCTGACCATACTAAAATTTGCTTTGTTATAAGTTTTAGAAGTTCGTGTAGCTTACGTGTTGCCCGAGTCGTGAGCTGTTTTGAAAGTTTGATAGAAGTTTGGATCGCACAGAGACACAAAAGGGGTAAACCACAACGGAGAACTTTAGTCGTCAGAGGAGTAAATTATAGAAGCTGCTAAAAAAAGTTATACCTACATTAGCAGAGGAATAATAGTTATATAGACAATACCAACCACAATTATCAACACACATGTGTTACAATGTGTTAGCTATATATACTTTTTTTAAATATTCTTCACAAACATACACGAACCCGATTTTTTTTCGATAACCGAATTTTTTTTTCTCTTTTTTTGCAGTCGTATAATAATAAAAAAAAACCACGCAATTTTGCAATTTTGATACGGTTTTCACTGTCATTTAGATATATATTTACCGGAAAGTTTGTATATGAAAATATCCTAGCCAACTTTTGTGTCAGTAGAATTTAATGTTTTGTTATCAAGTCCCAAAAAAGTAGGTAAAATAAATTGCATCCGTACGAAGCTCCCTCGACTAGCATTGCAAGTTATTTAATGTTTAGGATTTTAAAGCCATAAAAGCAACAAACGTTCCCAATTTTTTTTTTTCATACCCCTTTCCCGATGCATACCAATTAGTTCAACTTTCGGCCTATAAAATTTTCCTATCAATAGAAATCTTACTCGTAGTTAGAAGCAATTTAGTGACGAATATCTATCGACCCTAAACAGCTGTTGTATTTCACCGCGCGCACCCGGCGACTGTTCCGTGACTCCGTGACTAACGTGCTTTAACGCGCTAAATCTGTTTTTCACATAAAGGAAATAGCGAACTATTGAATTGCCTTTTTATCGTAATCACAATATTTTTTGTGAACTTCAGATTGCCAGCATTAAATAACAGAAGTTACAAAACTTTAAGGGAGTTGTTTCGTTCGATTCAATAATGTAAAAGATTTTTAGTCAGACCATGAAAAACTTTTATCGGTAATAAATCAAGCATCGAACAGCTACTAGAACGAACAACGAACGCGGTGTAAGGGGATGATATATAGTGGCTCCCATTAAACTTACAAATGGGGCATAATTCGAACCCTATTTGTCCTGCTGGCGTCCTGCCAGCGGCTAAACAAGTGTCAACAATGTTCCATTACTCGTGTAAACACGTCTGACATGAAATACGACCCCGACCCTACTAACTACAAGTGTATAAACGCCCTATATGATAGAAAGTAATAACATATTCACGCAGCACGTTACCTCTTCCCCGCCATTCATTTTCGGAACTCCACTATTTACAGTTTAACATTATTTACATACACACACTTGGCACAAGCACTAAATAGTTCGCATGATTCAGGAGACACGATGCACGGATCGACTGTGCATTTTTTAAAACTACACACCATTGAGTAAAGTCAGCGTGTGTGAATCAAGGCCGGGCAAATAAAAATGTATTTCTGGATCAGTGTTATGGATTCCCGCCGGCTGTGCTTACGCCATTCGAGGCATTACATCACTCGCGAAAGAGGACTTTTTCGAATTTAATAAACTGAAAAATTTATCACGGTTTCCGTATTATCGGATCGATCGCAACTGAAACGTTTTCATATGAGAAAATCAGTCAGTGCGGCGGAATGGGGCGTCGCACGCGCCGCTCTCTGGCTCCAATGATTCACGCCAATTGCTCCTGGTTGATTGAACGAGCGTAGGCACTATCCGACTGAGAACGTCTGGGATACATTAGTTAAACATGTAATAAGGACGGGAATGACTCAAAAATTTAAGAGCGCCTTCTGGCTACTTATTGGCGGAACAGATATTACGTTAAGACGAGAGAGATAAGAAGTATGCTCGAAACAAGTCCAGTAACTCCCGCGCGACTTGTAAAACAATACTGATAAACTGACTGAAGTGAAGCATGCACGTTTTATCAGACGAGAGATGCTAATTATATTTAATTTGTTCATAAGCTGAAATAGGAAAATCGCAGTATAGAGATTTTCATGCACAATGTCTACAGAAGGGGGAATGACTAAGGAAGACGTAAAAGTAAGACTGGTATGATTCACCTATTAGGCTGGTTGCCAACTGTTTAAATCATATCTTTCTATCTTCCAAGATGTGAACAAGTTTTTTTACAATAAAAGATTTTATTTAATTGAAATTCTTCGGCTTTTGTTACTTTAATTTTATCAATTACAATAATATCTATAGGCACTTTCTCCGAAAAGAAGCAATTCCTTATTGCATTATAAAAAGTACTTGCAAGTGTTTCGAGCTCAACAAATGGCTGCACAGACGGTATTGTTGCTACATGCTGATTGGCTTTGGCAACCAGCCAACGTAATAAATGCTAATGACAATTCAACTGTTTTGCCCAACCCCAAGTTTGCAAAATGTAGACTATTAGTAGACTTCCAAGCATCATAAGCCTTCTAGTATCAATGCACTATGTGGTTTGAAGACTTTTTTTAAGTAGGTATAAAAGCAAAATAGCATAAAAAGTTTGTTTTTGTATCCTTTTACAGTTGTGCTGATTACTATTGTTTTCATTTTCAAATTAATGGTAGGATGCTGCTGATATATTTTAACCTACTTAACATACTTAATATAACACATATGAAAAAAATGGTCACCAGTGTTTAATAGAGGTAACTATAATCCCTATATTTGACCTATAATAGACTCTAAATAATAATTCTAATGACTTTGCTATATCCCAATCATTGCGAGTAAAGTTTGAAACTAAAGTCAACCACATTTTATAATATTTATAAATTACTAGCGACCCGCTCTGGCTTCGCACGGGTAGTAACAATGGGTATAGTAAGCTATTCTTATATGCTACCATGGACTTTTTAGTAGATCTATAATATAGGAATATCCCACCATGCATTCTTTTGTTATATCTTTGTTTGGACTTTTAATGTAGCGCCATCTATTGGATACTTACTCGATCCAGTTAATAAATTACTCTACATCACCATTAGAATTTTATGGAACTCACAGATAATTATACCTCTTTGTCATATAATAAACAAATAATTAGCAATAAAAAAAATATTGGGATTATAAATTGAGATATGAACTATCCAATCTCTCAAGTTGGATCAAACTGCACACATTGTGCAAGATTTGGTTAAAATCGGTTCAGTAGTTGAGGAGTTCATCATGGACAAACAATGTGACACATAATTTTTATATATAAACATGATTTTTACCTCTAATTTAAATATACTTAATTATGCGGGATTACTCATTACTTACTATTTATTAGTTATTTCTCCTTGAAGGCCATGGGAAGTGGCCGAAACTATAGTCTGGGTATCTGACATAATTAAATGTGAGTAATTCTGCATTAAAATGTTTTAAAACCACATCAGTTTCCATAATAAACAGCTGTTCACCTGTTTTGTTTCACTTTCTAGTTCCAATATCTGCAGTGTGAGAGAGCTTTCCATAGCCGCAGATTCGTTGATGAGTGCATTTTCTTGTTCTATTCCACTTCTTGTTGTTACCTTTTGAGTTGAGTCTAGTTTCATCAAAGCCTACAAAAGAAAAATCATTATGCATATATGTTGAGTTTCGATGAAAATATTAACAAATTTGACAAAACTAATATAGTATGTGTATATCTAATCGATAAATTTTTGTTTATGTTTGTTTCAACAGATGTTGTTGTGTTATTTTTATACATTTATATTTATAAATTATTATCTTCTGTAGTGCTTCTATACATGGTACATATTATCTGAAGGTGAGTGTGTGTTTCAATGAGTATTTACTTTCCTTTTCATGCTTATAATATTGGTCTGACCTGCTTCTGGGTATTGTGGTAATTTAATGCTATTCTTTCAGTTGGTGTCTAATGAAATATATATATTATGATTAATAAAACTTATGTAAATTTAGTACAATAATAACTTAAACATCCTTCTTCTCATCTTTATGCATAAGATTTATGCCAGCAAAAACTGATAGAGATGTCTTAACCAGAAATTAACTACAGAGCCTTTACAATAAAGATTCTGAATGTTAGAATTTACAAATAATTTCTCACAGATCTTTGCTTTGACAAAAAAATAATAGACTCTAAGTACATAAATAAACCTGAGTCACTGAATACCAGGCAAGGCAATAAAAACTACAATTCTACATTTCAATAGGTAGTTATGTCCAAAGCATGCTAAGCATGAAAGATTAGTCAAGTATGGTTTGTGTTGTTTTTTCATTGAAATTTATACCTATATAGGTAATTATTTTTTTATGATGTTAAAATGTAAATTGTTATCTACTTCATCTACTATATGCGCATCAAGGGATAATAAAAAATTATAACTAATCTCATTTACTATTTAAAATCCGGAAGTAAATAAGTAATAAGTGACTAATGTCTTTTCACAAATACAAATAAAACAATTTCTTTTCCAATAATAACAAAAGTAGGTTATATTAAAACTATTACTTTATAACTTTCTACTCATGATTTTTGAAAGTAGTCCAAGACTTGCATATGAAATCGTATTATCTTAAGATTCCGTTTCAGCTCTTCTTCGGTACCCGTTAATGCATGAAGAGTGAAAATAATTAGAATAAAATGTAGGACACTAACCTCTTGTGTGAATTTCAGTTCGTGTCTCGCGTTCTCGTAAAGGCTTTCCAGTTCGTCGCATCTTTGCTGCAGGCTGCTTTTCTCTTCCAGAAGTACCAGGCCAAGTTGTGCTGATTGTATCTTTTCACTGCTAGCTTGGTCGAGCTCGCGGCTGAGCCTCTCGATCTCCACCTTCAGCTCTGCCACCGACAGCTCGTGCTGAGCCGTGGCTGCCATTGTAGGACAGTTAAACGGCTACACTATTTATCTTCATAAACAAAGTAAATAATCTCAGAAAACAACTATTAAAAACGTGTAAAATCAATTGTTTCTACATTCTCTCCAAGGTACAACGTCTTGACAGCTTGACAGCTCTTGTTTTATAAATGTTGCTACATACTTCCAAAATTATTTGCCCACCTCTATAAATGAGGGACACAGGGTGATTTTCTGATCAAAATATTTATGTTATAATAATTATTCGTTTTTCGTAATTTATTATTTTACTTCATAAATTTTTAAGATGTTCTAAATTCTCTATCTTTACCGCGTTACTGTCTAATGTGCATATTCTAGCAAGCTCTATAAATACTATTGATGGTAATTTTTATTAATTAGCTAATAAACAAAAAAAGTTGCTGATGCTAGAATATTTAGTCAAGCCATCTAATCAGTAAAAATATTTTGTTTACTATCTCGTGTAAGTAACCCACTACGGAAGTTTTGGCAGTTTGAAAGAAATTGGAAATCTAATTGGGAGACCATCTGGCTTCTAATCTAAGGTTCTTGGATTTAAATCCCACGGTATACACCGCTGTCTTTATTAAATTACCGCCAGGTAAGGTAAGAGCAACGTTAAGAAATTGCCGCTGACACATGTAAAGTAAACATTGTGAAGAAACCTGTATTTCTAAGAGTTCTAAAAAATCTCGGATATGTGTTAAATCTGTCAACCCGCACTTAGCCAGCGTAGTGGACAGCGGCCTTACCACTCTCTCAATAAGAAGAGACCTGCACCTTGCAGTGGGACTATTTATGAAATTGGGAATTTAACGTACATCAATGAGCATAGCCTATATGACACATAAATTCTCTATTTTGTCTGGTGAGTCCAACAATAATGTTTTCCCATTTTTTAACAAATATTTTATGTACTAGCAATTATGAAATACGGTTTGACAGTGTATTTTTTAATTTACCACAGAAAAGAAATTTTGGCATATTAAGTGAGTCGAGTACCGGTACCGGCAATTATCCTGTCTTAGTGAGGATGCCCGAAAATAATATAGGATTGGGAAACCTTTCTTGTACACAATGTCTCGGCCCTGTACAAGGAAGTATGATGGCTATGGATGAATGATACTAACAGTCGGTGAACGAAACTTCTATCATCCAGCTACATACTAGATGTGAAACGCCTCGTAGCCTCGTTAATAATTATTAAAATCTGGCATGGTGTTTCTTTCAATGTTCACATGTATATTCTATTAGCTGTGCCCGACGGTTTCACCCACCATCGAATTCTAAGAGTTGTATCGGGATATTAAAAAGCATTTTTCAAGAAAAGAGCTTACTAATGCAAAAATATTTTATACGGGCGGGTAAAACCGCCAGTCACTGCTAGCATTTCATAAATATAAATTATGCTAAATCTATTTTTTTTTAATTTAAGTAACGAAACGACTTGCCCATGACTATTGCAGAACTTGCTATTTAAATAGCAAATCAACCAAAGTATCGATGTTATCGCGCTCTAATAGTCCTGTGATTTTGGTAGGTACAGTTCTCTTCCAACCAGAATACAGTAATGTTTACACGTTACTGCTTGGAAGCAAATACTTGGTACTGCAGTGGTATGGATACCTAAGTAACCTACTGTTAAAAGTCTATCAACTTGTGAAGTTGGTTCTGGTATATGTAGGTATTTATTTAAATTATGCATGCGAACACACAGACCCAGAAAAAGATAGTGTAAGCAGCACATTTCCATAACGAAATTTCCTCAGATCTTTCAGAATATATTAGTCCATATTGTAATGTTTTTCAGGTGGTCACCAAACTTTAACTATTAAAATAATACCATAAGTTATATCAATACATTTAATAAGAATATTAAACATCAAACTGACAATAAATTACTATTTATACAAAAATACATAGTGATAAAACTCGTGAAATTTTCAACTTGAACAGTGTCAACTAATAATAAAAGGTAAAATGTACATAACATATGTAAATCCGCCAACAATTTCAAAGTTTAGGTAATTGGTATTGTACACCTTGGCACATAGTAATGTGTCAAGCCAAGTTCATCAAGTTAAAACATAACTTTGCAGATATGAAGTTACAATGACATCTCTACTATTTTTTTTAATGGATATTTCACATTAAATAAGATAGACATATTTTAATCAGGCAACTTCACAGCTGTAAAGCATTATTGTTTAGATTGTAATGTAGTATTCGTTGACTTCTCTCCGTTAACAATTAAAATAAATGGAACTTGATGCACATTTGAAATGAACTGAGAATATAATCGAAAAAGGTTGTAACTTGATATACACTCTATTAAAAAAAAAACCCCTTTGTCCAGTTTAAAACTGTAAAGCCATACTGCCTCCTTCTACGTAAAGATATACATTCTTGTTGAATTGTTACCATAGACTTGCAGTCTATGAAAAATGCAATATATGCAAAATTAATGAATTAAAGCAACTAATATGTAGGGAAATAACCACAGACTAATTGAAATTAAATAAAATATTTAATTTAATAATTAAATACTTTATATTTGTATTATTGAATTAATTGCCAATTGATTAATGCAAAATTTTCATTAAATATTTTTATGTTTGTGTGAAATATACCTAATCATGTTACAACCATTTTCGATGCGGATATTGAATTAACCATTTGTTATGTCTTAGAATTAACAATATTAGCACCTGTACAAATATTTTACAGAACGAGACTCAAATAATAAATTCACGTTAAGAAACATGTTACTTATATTTATTACTATACATTAATTTATTAATTGACCTTTTTATGTCACATACAAAGGGAATGCTAATTATTATTGCTACGTTTTTCACAAGTTCAAATTGGAATGCGTGACTCGTTTTTTCAATTGAAAATAATTGAGTACCAATTGAGACAACTATTTAATGCAACAATGAAATTAAGTTATAATAATGATAATACTACAAACTAATTATATCAAACTATGGTCACAAAATTTTAAATTTGTACTAATTGGTATAAACAGTTAATATTCTGCAAAATAGGGACTAAGCAACATTAATTTTACACATGCGAAAAGTTAAAAGCCAGAAATTAAAAAAAAATATGACAAAAAAATCAGCTGTTGCATCGATTTTGTCGATTATAATATTTATAATTCAACAATCACAGCTCACATGTGAAATTAATTTTGCTATAGGATCTCCACTTGTAGATGTAAGACAGCACATCATGTACTGGAATGATTTCTTTATTTGTACCCAAGGCATACAACAGATTCATTTCAACTGATAACAAGATTTTTTTCACGGTTGGCTAGGTGTTTGGCCGCTGCTCACCTGATGTTAAGTGACAGTGTGGAAGAAGATGGGGAACACACCTACCCTAAAATGGAAGTGGCACTCAAGCAGGGGCGTAGCAACCGTTGTATCAGCCGTACCGATAATACGGGACCGCCGTGCTACAGGGACCCCAACAAAAGAATAATAGACATGCCTCACGTAGAGCTATGAAAAGAAAGTCGGGTAGAAGGGCCCCCCGACATTTTTTGTTACAGGGCCCCTCCATGGCAAGCTACTTCACTGCTCTCAAGTGAGTCTCTCAGAACGCACTGTTAGGTGCTTGGTGGCTAGCTAGCCGAGTACTAGAACCCTACTACGATGATATGGTTTCCTCACGATGTTTTCCTTCACCGGCAGCTTATTGTTGGGATGTGAACCCACGTCATTTGACTTGTGAACCGACCGCGCTAACCACTGAGCTATCATCACTACAGTAAAGATAATCAATTTTTTTATATTATGTAAAAGTAAAAGACACTTTTTTGATGATAAATTTTATAGATTAGTTGGTTGGTCTCATTAGCCCTGTTACTTCACTAGTTTCAGACGTTTCAATATCCGTCAGACCGGAACATAGCAGCGCTACACACTACTGCTTGGTGGCTGGTTATCTGATACTGCGGATAACTATTTTTATCGCGCACAAAATACTGTAAATTAGTTTATGCCACAGGAGTCAATCACAGGCCTTAAAGGTTCTGTGGCGGCAATCAAGCAGACCTGCAGTGCTGGTACTAAGGCATCACCGTCTGCAATACTAGGGGCACTACAAATACATTCCTACCTTTTCAGTTATATTTTATTTTCCCCGCGGCTATTATAACATAGACGAAACGTAGAGGCAAATAAACAAAACTAATTTATAGTGTTTTGTGCCTAATTAAGTCTCTGTGATTAACATTTAAAAATTATTTCAACTATCTGTTCAATATTTGCCAGCGAAATGCTTCTAATACTAAACCCGTAGTCTATCTGTAACGTCTCACATTCTCTTGCACCCAAAAATCAGTTTTTTGCCTTGGCCACTAATAAAGAATTATGCAAAGGACCTGTTTAATTGAATTTATGGTTTCCTATCAGTCATAGAAGTTTACTTTGGATAGTATATGGCTATAGAGATTATAAACGAACTTAATAATCGATGTCTGTGTCATTGTCCATTTAAGACCTCTGAATTACTATAAATATTATTGAATAAATGTAAAAATAATTAATTCATCCATACTTGTCACAATAGAGTTAATGAATCTTAGAAATAGCTACATAAAATTGACATCGATAATAATTTACATAGAAAGGATGCGTCGGCGCATTGGCTTAATTGGCCATAATTGATAGGTATATACATAGGTGTTAGGTACATTGCGGAACATTGTTCATTTTAAGCTTAAACGTTATATCTTTAATGTATTTCCACTTATAAGTCGTTTGGTTACAACAATGACGAGATTTTTTTAAATTATAATAGAGCATCGCTGCTTTGGCGCTCATTATTTTGACACTTTGGATGGTTAGTCTCAACAGTCTTGTAATTTCGCTAGCTTCAGTACCCTTCAATGTAATTCTTATATCATTTTAAATATTTATCCGAAATAATACAATGTATCTTGTTACAGTAATCTGTTGTCCGTAGACAACTGGTAGAGAAGATGATGTAAATACTGCTAGTTATTTTAATTAGATACTAACGACCCGCCCCGGCTTCGTACGGGTGCAATGTAGATATGAATGTGGTGCATATGCTACATGCATTAGGCATATAAACCTTCCTCTCGAACCACTCTGTCTATTGATGGAAACCGCATTAAAATCCGTTGCATAGTTTAAAAGTTCTAAGCGTACAGACGGCGGGAAACGACTTTGTTTTATACTATGTAGAGATGTTATTTATTAAAATTTTACATTTTCAATTTGTTTCGGACTTTAGTTTTAGATATTAAATATATTTCAAATCAATACTGAATACTGAAAATGAATACTGATAATACTGTATCAAAAATGTTTTCTCGATACATTATTATTATTTCGAATAAATATTTAAAATTAAATAAGTACAAATTACATTTAATCCCCGTTATTGCTTACGTATTGCTGTAATCAAAACGTCTTATAAGCGTAAATTACACAAATTTAACTCTTAAGTTGTTGTTTGTTCTGTGACTGCCAAAATATTTTGGGTGAAAACTTAAACTTAACTTTAAAACATCTATGTATCGTATTCTGTTATAACATATTCATTCTAGGTATGTTTCATAATACAACAATGAGATTGAGCAACACTTGAGTACAGCCACATCGACGATACAACTATAGACTAAACATGAGCAAGTTGATGGACGTTTGTTAGCAATTTTCTATGATGATTACTGCTAGTGATAATTTTGTTAGCCTTTCCAAATTGTCATCATATTGACTGTATGTTAACATTAAAATTAGAAAGTATGTTTGCGATGCGTTAACAAATAAAGTTCTAGATGTGGATATTGAACTTGACTCGACAAATTCGCACGTATACACCGCAAGTTATAACATCAGCAATATTGATACAGGGGGTTCAATACTCGATTGTCGTTCCAAATAATTTAAAAAAATAGGTGGTTAAAATTTGACCAAACTATCCTGAGCAAAGACAAAAACACGGACTCTCAAATCACGCGCACCGAAAATGACATGGTAGTCGCGCGCAGTTCCAGATTAGATAACAGTTACTATTTGGTCTACGTATAATTTATGTCTTGCGCTAGCTCGGTGCGTAAGGCTGCGCGCTGTCTATAAATTCTGGAGTCTTGGGAAAAACTTTAACCAAGGTTTTTCTATCGATTTTATATCTTTATACGTTTCACATGAACACTAGCCAACTTGTCTATAAATATTGCTAATGTTCAAACTGTCAGCCCGTATAAATACCAGTATACCGGAACTTATTTGAATTACCAAAACTTTTTTGTTAACACACCAGTATTCTTGAAATGGCAGAGTAAACCCGTATAAGCTAGCTCTTTGATCACAGAAACAAAGAATTTCGCACCATCCGCCTCTTATGAAAACTTCGCCAAAATGATTCCGCGCAGCAGTTTTATATGTATTCAGCCACGTTCGATTGTTGTAACGGTTATTTACTTTGCATTTTAGTGTATCATTTTCATCTTGTTCTTCATCTTCATTCTTCATCTATTTCATCATTAGTATAGCATTTTCATCTTGAGGGTAAATAGTTCAAAGCCTCAGAATATAGAATTTTTATTTTTAATGGGAAAGTAATGAGACGATTGAGATGCCTAATGGTGAGAGATAACGCCTGTCCATGACCATTGCGAAGATACACAGAACTTTGTGTAGCAAAACAAAGTCTAAGACATACTGCTATAGCGCTCATTACTTTGAGACTTTCAATGGTTAGTTTCAACAGCTCTGTAATTTCGCTAGCTGCAGTACCCTTCAAACTGGAACACAGTAATTTTTACATAATACTTCTTGGCAGCAGAATATCTAGTACTACGATGGTGCCTAGTTAGATGCATGTTCAGCAAATGTTATCCTCTGTTTCTTTAATCAACGAGTTAACTAGTTTTACTAACAGCGAGCAGTTACAACTCATAATCATTATTTTGGACAATTAATATCTCGAGAATGTATCTAATGTTCTACAATATAAATAAAATTTGCTACGGCTATCAAGACAATAAAATATAAATGTAACATAAATACACTAGATTACTTGTACTGTTAGTAACAATAGCTACATATAAACTACTTACACATACTTACACCGAAACTAAAATAATTTAAACTTACAGTCTGTTTTTTTTTAATTAGATAGTTGCCAAACAGCCATTTTTGTTTATATTTAATAATGTACAATAAGGGACACCGCGCACTAGGTTGTGGTAGCCAGTCGAATATATGACGTTGTATGTAAGCCCGCGCACTAAACAGCTCCGAACTTCCGGCTGCGGCAACCATTACGACGCACTGACTGCACGGCAGCCCATTGGCTGCGAGCAGCCAGAGCGAGTGTAGGCGAATTTATGTGGCTGCAGTCAGTCTTCGCGCATTTGTTGTAGCAGCCAGACGTATTTTGAGTTCCGAAACCTTTTTTATATCAACGAAAGGATCACAAATGACCGTCGATTGGTTGCTCAAATATTTCAACCGCCGCAGCCTGGCTGCGTAGCCAAGCTAGTGCACGGGGTGCCTAACAAAGGATACTTAACAAACATTTTAGTATTTATAGGAGAGAAAAAAAACAGACTGCATGCATATTACAACTATGTAGTACATAAAATTAATCATTTTAACTATAAAACACACTACATTATCATAAAGGTAATTCAAAGAAAAAACAATTATTCCTCAATAATATAATATCACAAGGGAAGACAAACTGATTTATGTTAAAAAGTTAAATTGTCTTTGACAACTCGATAATGAGTGGTTTAAGTTAATTTAAAATCTTTTACACAATCACTTTCGGATCAATAATTTTTTCTTATAATTATCTAATCCCACACAAAGTAATTATTGTATTTTTACATTATATATTTTGTTATATTATTTAAATTAAATATAAACTAATACATACTAAACATATTTAAAAAAAATAGTTTATTTTATTATCGTACTAAGACTAGATGATACAAATGAATATAACAATTAAAATGAAATTCAATATGAACACAATATATTAGAATGCAATAATTCAGTGAATAAGTACATACATAAAAAAATATTTAGATTGCATTTTCTGAACTCGATATTGAATTATTATAATATTTAATAAATACAATTCCATTTATTTACAGTGAATAAATTTAATTCATAAGAAACTGGAGACTAATTACGAGAAACATTTACATATTCAAATAAAAAAAAAAAAGTATATATGCAAAACTAATATGCTATATATTGGCTGGACGTTTTAATCATCAAATGTATCTTTCAATTTAAATAAAATAGACGAAAGCTTTAAAACATCCGCAGTGGACAAATAAATAATTAAAAATGAAATACTATAGACCAAGGTTGTTCAAAGCATGGTAGATGACGTGTTTTTCATCTACCCCCAACAAGGAAAATGTTGCTTTTACAAAATTTATTTGGTAGAACATTATTTTAGTTTTATGGCATTGAATGAAATTTTAAATAAAGAAAAACATATAAATCAATATTTTACACAGTAAAAGATAAACTAATAAAATTAAATACATAACAAAGGTATCCATATAATGTATTTCAATTTTTTCTTTAAAAACAGGTAGTATTTATTTTTGCGGTATTCCAATTTTTATTAATAAAATATTGAACATAGATCTTGTCTGGTTTGGACAGCCCTGCTGTGAATGTGATGTAAATTGATGAACTAGAATACGTTATTTTTTTATTTAGTGGATATAAGAATTTTTAGAAATGACAAAATATTAGATTTCTAGCTAAGATACGTCCCATACCGGAATCATAACTTTTAGAACTGACATATTCACTGAATGTATACAATTGTTACTCGAAATTCATTTCTTGGCATATTTTACAACTAGCTGCGCCCCGCGGTATTGTAAAAAGTAGCCTATGTGTTAATCCAGGGTATTAGCTCCATACCAAGTTTCATCAAAATTGGTCCAGCCGTCTGAGCGTAAAAAGTAACAAACATACAAACACACTCACAAACTTTCTCCTTTATAATATCAGTGTGATGCTAGGTATTTTACAATGTTGTTCATTGTAAATTCTAGCCCGATTTTATTTGCATTTCATATTATCTCGTAAAATTGTAAAAGGCCTATAAAGCAAGATATAATATAGACTGTCAGATTTCCGGTTACGAGTTTGGTATTATTTATAATTCTCACATAAAAAAAAATTACTTCATACAATGCCTGGCCATTTTAGGCATTGCAGACAACATCTAGACTTTTATACTATACCAAATGTAACACTACCGATAACATCATATTTTAATGACTGGAAAATCGTTGCGTCTTGGAACAATAAACAACGTTATTCGCCTTATTTCATAAGTTAATAAAAAAAGTTGCACCAACCCTACGTCACCTGACGTCATTTGACACATTAAACTTACATGACAGTGCAGCCGGTGGACGATTCCTCTCTCGTGTCCTGTCTGGTTATCCTTGGCGGCGCGGGAACAGCCACAGTTGCCGGCTCTACTGGCACATTTGGACTGTCCTTTCGTACTTGCTTTGTCTCTTGAGGTTTCAGCGGTGGAGGCACCTTCGTTTCGAGCGGAGGCGGAGTTTTAGGATCCTGGTTCAAGGAACCAGTGCTAGAAGTCCTCACACGCGTTTTCACCATAGAGATGCGACGCTCTCGCGTGTTGATGACGGATGTCAGGAAAGGGATTTGGTTGCTGATTGCCAGCATGAACGGCTTGTAGCCGAGGCTGAAAATGAAACGTTCAGTATTACTACGACCTCGGATTATTTAAATACAAACAATATCCAATCTACATGCGACTGCAAACATGGTAAGACTGACTAACAATTGAAGTTGCAACGACAGGACCTTCGTCTTCTAGGATTGCATGAGGAGGCTTCATCTTTATCCATGTCACCGCAAAGGACTGACTGTCTTTCGCCATTATCAACACTTTCATCTCACCCAGGAGTTGGAGCTACTGCTGGGCTTGCTCGGGTAGATGCTGGTAGGGGGAAATGCACAAGACACCCCAAGCGAGACGTCAGTGCAGGACTTATAGCCCCCATTCCGAATAAGAATAATTTCCAACTTACGATTACTTGTTTCTGGGTTTCTGTCACAAGTTGAGTTATGAGCGCTAAAGTAATGTCCTGATGTTTTGGTAGTATTTCGTTAAAAAAAATATGTGTGGCTGTATCGTGGACACGGCTGGATGTACGTAAATACGTTTTCATTTTCGAACTCAAATATGGCACATCTTTTAATGGTTGACAGGCTAGCTGTTTGACTACAGCTCACCTGTTGTTAAGTGACGGTGTGGTCGAAGATGGTAAAGCATACCTAGCCTGGAATGAATCTATGAATGTTACCACGAAGGATCATGCACATTGCTCCTATCTGATTATAAGACCTCCTGAACTTCAGGGACTTATATCCTAAGGTACCAAGTAAAAATTCTGACAGATACATGGTAAGAGTAGTACACATTCATATACTTATATAAATATCTGAAAAATACTTTCTGAACCTTCTCCAATAAAAGTGATAAAGATAGATATGTAGCTGTAACACCAAACTGTATTCTTTGATTTCGTTATCATCAGTTTTTAACCCCCGACGCAAAGACGACGAAAAGTTTGACGTGTCTGTGTTTGCCTGTGTCTGTCTTTGGCATCGTAGCTCCCGAACGGATGAACTGATTTTGATTTTGTTTTAAAGGTGAATTAGTCGGTTAGTGTTCTTAGCTACTGATGATGATGATAACAATAAGGAGGTAATACACGCTAGCTATACGAAGATAGCTATGTGCCGTGGTGGTGCCGGCGTAAGAACGGTACCCCACCATCTCTACCCGTGGTTGCCGTAAGAGTCGGCTAAGGGATGTAATCCGGAAGATGGCCAGCAGCGTCTTCTTTGAACAATCACACCAAACTGCGCTCGCCAACCCGCCTGGCAAAACCCCCCCAGGAGGAGGCCTATGTCCAGCAGTGGAAGTCCTATATCTAATGATGTGTTCTTAGCTATGTTTGATTTTGTGTAGGGGGTATTTTTTTTTTAAATAATTTACTTGTCTAAACTACGGAAGCTTTAAAGATTTATTCATTAAAAAAAATACAGCTAGGGATCTGTTAAAAAAATCCATTGATGAAGAGGTAAATTAAGAAGAGCTGCAATTTATTCACAATGGACGATATATTATGTAAATACTCACCACTCGACTTCGGTCCAAGCGCAGATGTCTTGTAGCGTGCGACGCAAGCGGCGCGCGGCGTCGATGCTGACGTCACCGGCACGCGCTGCGTTGGTAGTACGTAACACGGCAAGAGCGTCGCGAAGAACTATCGCTATGATCACCGCCCACTCCACGCACGACGCCTCCGTCATCAACTGGAGGAAATATCTGGAAGACAAAGATTACGGTTTATTATTGAGTATTGCCGTGGTGGTGCTGGCGTAAGAATAGTACCCCACCCTCTCTATCCATGGTTGCCGTAGGAGTCGGCTAAGGGATTTCATCTGGAAGATGGGCAAAAGCGTCTTCCTTAAGCAATCACACCTAACTGCGCTCGCCAACCCGCCTGCCAAGCGTGGCGAGTATTGGCTAAACCCCCCCAGGAGGAGGCCTATGTCCAGTAGTGGACGTCCTATGGCTGATAATGTGAAGGATTACGGACATTATGCACGAGAAGTTCCACTCGGATATACGTGACATAAAATTGGAAATTTTTATATATTATGGTAACTTATGCCACAATACATTTTAAACTAACAATTGCGCCGTGCCCTTTTAATGTTATCTTCAGGTAAACTCAGCAGCCCGCTATATTGAATTTATCGTGGCATATTTCTACAAGCTTGAGCCAGCGACTTCGTCCATGTTGACTTAAAAGTTGAGTCTCAATTCTTAAGTCAACGTGGACGAAGTGAAACATGTGTAAATAACAAAATAAATGAACAAGTACAAAATTTTAACAAAAAAAAACACTGGCAAAACTGCACTGGAAACACGGGAAGCACCAGCTTTCAAAGAAAAAAAGAATCATCAAAATCGGTTCACCCAGTCAAAAGTTGTGGTTACAAACATTAAAAAAAAACAGAATTGAGAACCTACTCCTTTTTTGGAGTCGGTTAATAAACATCTTAGGACTTTACACACAGCGCCATCTGACTCCAAACTAAGCAAAACTTGTAACCGATAGAATAGATATATACTTTTTTCGTAAATACATAGTTATAATACCCAAACATACATAACACCCAAACATAGAACAAATATTTATGCTCGTCACACGAATGATTTTCCTGCGTGTAAATAGAACCCTAGACCTTCAGCTCTTGAACAAACAGCGGCATCTAGCAGCTGTATGAAATTTCTTAAAATATTTAATTTATTAAACGAATTAAAACATAAAATATGGCTTGTGTCATACGGGATGATGTATGGATTCTAACGATATCCCATATAGACAAATGTGTTCAAGCATTTTAAAGTTACTGTAGAATAAAGAAACTCACATATATAGAAACATACATGGACCCTGAAATCATTACATCCATTTTGGGTAATCGTGTTTGGGGTAGTAGGCCCGAGTAGGCCGGGTAGTGGTACCTGAGCTGCACGTGTTGAGTGTGCTCTCCGCGTTCGGCCTGGTGGTGGTGCAGGCGCTCCATGAGCTGCGCGTAGCGGCGCTCCTCGCCGGCGCCGCCCGCCTCGCCACCCCACGCCACGCCACCGGCCTCTGCCACGCTACACTCGCCCGCGGAACTGTAACACAACGCTCACATAACACACATGCGCTGGAAATTATTATTAGCCTACCCCAGTTTTTTTTTGTGTTTTTACAGTACCGTACTCAAAGGGTAAAACGGGACCCTATTATTAAGACGCTGTCCGTCCGTCTGTCACCAGGCCGTATATCATGAACCGTGATAGAAAGTTGAAAATTTTACAGATGATGTATTTCTGTTGCCGCTATAACAACAAATACTAAAAAACAGAATAAAAATATATTTAAGTGGGGGTAAAATTATTCCCATACAACAGACAAGATTTTTTTGCAGTTTTTATTGATAACGGTACGGAACCCTTCGTGCACGAGTCCGACTCGTACTTGGCCGGTTTTTTTATTATTGAGACGAACGAATCACACTCCTAATAGTAAGAGACAACGCATGCTATGCATAGCAAGACGAGGCCGCGCGCGCGCTGTAATCAGCTTTGTCTCCATGATGAAGGCCACCGGATGTGTCCGAAACTATAGTCGGAGTTTCCCATAAAATTGAACGTGAGTAATCCCGCATAAGTAAAACAAAAACGCATGCTAAGTATACATTATCTGATATATTTAATCTAATCTAATTTATATATATGTTCATGACCTATATCTGCAATATACAGAAGTTTGAATAGTAAAACAAAAACTAGTGCATCACTGATTTTAAACTCGTTACTTTGAGGCTTTCGATTAGTTGGTCTCAATAGCCCTGTAATTAAGCTAGCTGCAGTACCCTTCAAACCGGAACACAATAATATTTACACACTACTGCTTGGCGGTAGAATATCTGGTACTGCGGTGGCATCTACCCATACGACATCTTGCTAAGGAGATCTATGAGATCGAAATGTTTACCTGACAGGTCCAGGCGACATCGGCGCGCCCGTTATTGGTAGAGCTCGCAGCGGTAAACTCATATATCCACTATCGCCACATAAGCTGTCCGATTCAGCCGACGGTGTGTACGTACCTAGGTACAGGAATAGTATGTTACACTCGCTGGTAGAATACTTGAAAACGATTTAAAAATAAACCAAGGCGTGAAGGTACTAATTTGAACATGGAAAAGTTATTACAACAACATAATTATATAAACAAACCAATTAGGAGGAAATTCGTATAGGACGCTCTAGTTAACCTAAAAGCATTGTTACTTTTAGCAGATTATGCAAGAGTGAAAACTGGAAACCGGAAAATATATAGTTTTTTTTATTAGTTTTTAATTTTTAAACTTGTTTGTGTTAGTGATATTAAATTACTAAGTGATTTAAAAACTGAAGTTAATCTATATAAATTATTTAAAATTTGAATTTTATTATTTCGAAAATTTTATGACATGAAATTATATGTTATTATAATTATAATGTTACTGTAATCTAATGCTTATATATTAATTATTATAATATTTTATTTCATGCATGTATTAATAATTCTATGATATACTTATTGTTTGTTTTGTAAATTATTCATTGTGAAAATAAAGAGGCTATAATATTATTATTAGTGTTACAACATCTCCCGTCTGTTCTTAATCTGTATCGTGTTTGCCATTTTTGGTTGCCTGGAAGAGATCGCTCTTAGCGATAAGGCTGCCACTTGAGGCACTAACTCATAAGGTTATTTTGTTTTCTGTGCTTTTTTTTCTGTTTTTGGTGTGCTCAAGAAAGAGTTACTATATATCTAGCTGTGACCGACAGTTCACCCGCCATCGGCTTCCAAGTGCCGTAACGTGATGTTAAATAGCCTATAACATTCCCCACGAAATGTTTATTTGATAGCTCAAATGCAAAAATATTTTTTCAAATCCGATTAGTAGTTCCAGAGATTAGCGCGTCCAAACAAACAAACCCTTCTGCTATATTAAAATAAAAGTAAAAGTATAGATTACTAAATTGGCTCAACTCTTGACTATTATACCCTTTGGAACTCCTCTTATCTTTACGTGGTCATTTCTCAACACAAAAGCAATTGTTTCTAATTTAAAACATGCTTTAAAACGGTTGCACTCACTAGTGACGGTGCTGCCTTTCCTCTGCATATAATGTTCCGCATCGTGCTGCAACACTGGATACGGCCACGCGAAGTCTTCGTGCAGCCTTTTCAGGCATAGCACCGCGTTGTCCACTTTAGCAGCTCTCTCCCTCTCTCCCGCTAGCCACGCGACCAAGTGGAGGTCCAGCGCAGCCGCCATTTTGCCCAGAGAGTGGAGTCTGGCAGTCGATAGAAGAAGCCGTGCATGTCGTTGGATCATCATGTCGATGAAGAAATCTTCAGCTGTCCCACTGTACGTGTCCCTGGGGGTACGATTTATTTCAATGACCACACTAATATTATAAAGGCGAAAGTTTGTGAGTGCGTTTGTTACTTCTTCACGGTCATACGGCTGGACCAATTTTGATGATATTTGGTTTAGAGGCAACTGACATCCTGGTTTAACACATAGGCTACTTTCGGTATTTACGAAAAAAAATAGAGTTCACGTGAGAACAGCGGATAACACCGCGGGGCGCAGCTAGTTTAACCAATAAAAAGACATTGTATGTTTTTTTTTTTTTTTTTTTTTATGTTGAGGCGAACGATACGCTCTTCTGATGGTAAGAGATAAAGCCTATCAGCCTATCGATGACCATTGCAGTGATACACAAAATTTTGAGTAACAAAACAAAGTCTTGGGCATTGCTGCTTTGGCGCTCATTACTTTAAGACTTGCGATGGTTAGCCTTGTTAGTTGTTTACACACTACTGCTTGGCGGTAAAATATCTGGTGCTGCGGTGGTACCTACTTAGACGACCTCCTAAGGAGATCTACCACCAAGTAAGTGTTATATAAAGCAGACTAATTTCGTCTTTAATACTTTACACACACGATACGATAAGTTAAACAGGGTGATTGATGTGTTATAAGCCAAAAAGGGGCAATTGTCAATGTGCAAATTCCACAATAAACACAACTATGAAATCGCGTCAAAAAGTCAACTGCTTCATACATTCGGCAGAGAGCCAACAAACTTTTTCTATTTTTTTATTCTATCCACACTTAATACAATAGAGGCTGGAAGATGATGGTAACTTTATTCTTACCGGTCAGCCCTGGCGGGCACGGACTTCTTTCTTTTGACGGTAGCGGTAGCGCGCGCGGGCGGGGGCGCGGGTGGCGCGGGCGCGGGCGCTGCGTGCGGCGGAGATGGCTCCCGCGGCGACACCGTCGTGCTGAAACTGCGCCCGCGACCCCCTGCTATCTGCACATCATATTACATTAGAAAGTTTTTGGCAGGAACGTGGATTAATCAATTATTGTCTCTTTATTCTGTAGCGATGATAGCTCAGTGGTTAGCGCGGTCGGTTCGCATGCTGAAGGGCGTGGGTTCAAACCCCAACAATGAGTTTGAGCTGCCGGTGAAGGAAAACATCGTGAGGAAATCATAGCGTGGTGGTAGGGTACTTTCTAGTATTCGGCTGGCTAGCTACCACCCTCAAGTTGAAAATCTGCCGCCAAGCATCCCGGCAGCCTCACTTGAGAGCCAGTTCCATTCCAGGCTAGGAGTGCTTTACCATCTTCGACCACACCGTCACTTAACATCAGGTGAGTTGTGGTCAAACACCTAGCCTGTCAGAAATATAAAAAAAAAGAACTGTATTATTTTTCAAAAATATTCTACCTGATTGCGGTAAAGACAAAAACTCAGGTTATGTATTTAATTTGTAAATATGTATACCCTTTGTCCCCTCGTAACTACTAAACGGCTGTACCGATTTTTATATATGACAAGCTCACATCAGGTGAGCTGTGGTCAAACATCTAGCCTGTCAACCATAAAGAAAATATGTCGGATTACATGCCCGAGTGCTGGCAAGTAATATAATCTGGTGAAACATATTTTTATATGAATTATATTTTCAAAACTCAGTATAGGCTCTTAGTAAAGCCACTACTACTTGGACTTGAGTATGACTTGAAGCGACTTTGGTTGTGATTGAGACTTATTTGAACTCATGGGAAACGGAAGATATTAAACGGAGTTACAATTTAACACGCTAAAAACCAGACTAGGTATACAATGACCTAAAATATTATCTAGATCTGAAGCAACAGTGAAATTTGGCTTTATACATATATACATACCTGCATATTGCCGAGAATGACGGACAAATCTTCCGCGTTAGGACTGACGGACTGCGATTGCACGATCTGCCCGTATTTCGCTTGCACATTCATCGAGTTTCTGGGCGAGTCTACATCGTTAGGATCTGCAATATTCATCACAGATATCTACTAAGTCAATACACATACAAAGAATCAAAATCAGCGAGAAAGTTTCTGAAAATAACAAGAATGTATTATCTGAAATAGGTTTCATGCTTAATTCTTTTTTGCAAGTTTTGCTAGTAAAAACTCAACGAACATGAACCAATAGCTTTCTGTGCTACTTCGAGTCTGTGTGCTCAGCATAGTGTGAGAATCCTTCGAATGAGTTTTCCCTCAAAAATATAACCTAATTTCTAAAAGAAATTCCCATTGTTTTTTCGAGAGTTTACGCATAAAAATAGTAGTGTTTTATTCATAGTGTGTATCATGTTGAATTATGAGCGTGATAGATCAATTGTATATTATGATAGATATATAGTGTGCACACCAAAAATTTAAAAAAAAAATACTGAAGATATAAGAATCTTATGACCCAGTAACATGTTGATTCGCGGTTCCAAATCTCTGTCAGAGCTTCTAGTAAAGATACCACTACATTATTAATGCATGACTAGACTTGACACTGACATGAATTTAGCATAAGATTTATTTTACTCGATTTTGCATTAAATACTTGAATTTACCAAAATACTTGACATTGGCAAAATGCACAAAGTTCGATGTCAGAAACTAAAGAAAAAAAAAAGTTTGTATAAAAAAATTATTAGTTAGTAAGTTGTCACGGCCAAGAAGACTATACATATATCCGTTGATGTTAATTGTTTAAGTGTGTTTTAGTATCAGTGGCTGTGTGGCACATTCATTTGCGACATTTATGTTAGTACGTAAACCCATAGTCAACTGTAAGAAACAAACAATACCTTTCACTCCCCCGCCAGAGGCACTGACCAATTTCCCATACATTTATTTACAATTTACACAATACATAAATCACGCAAATTGATTTGGTTACTTAGAAAAACCTATTAATTAGTAGTTATGAATGTTATCAGTTCTTACCTATTGCTCTGAGGAATCTGACAAGATCTCTGGCGAGATCCCAGCGCTCCTGCTGCAGCGCCGTGTCGAGCAGCTGTGTCGCCAGCTGCCGGCTCACCGCTGAACTTTCCAAGTTCTATAACCCAAAGATTCCTTATCTACTACATTTATACTGCAATTTAATTAAATCACAATGAAGGCTGCCCTGTAAGCTTATTTGGTTATAGGTCTGCTTCTTGAGCTGTAAGGATCGATTCTCACCCAGAACTAACAAACAGACTAAAACTGTTCTAACTAACAGTTACTTGTTCTAACTGTTCAAACTGTCCTATGTCTGGTTGTTTGGAATGTATTAAAAAAATAGTATATAATTAAGTATTTTATCAGTTATCCGAGGGTCTAGACAAAGTATTATTCTATATATATTGCTAATATAAAAATCCAAAAATGGGTTTGGTATATGCGTGACATACCGACGGTTTTTTTTAACTGCATGCTTTTACTCTTTCGAAGCCGGGGCCGCTTTAATAAATTGACTACTAGACACAAAAGAAACATGCCTGATTAGTTAGTTAGTTGACGTATTTTTTGTTGTTTTCTGACACTGGTCAAGAAGAGTACGAAATAAGTTTGAAAAGTTACGAGTTCAATGCAGGGGCTAATTTAATACGCATTTCTTTTAACCTAACTTGCATAACTTTTAAAGTTAGTTGAAGAAACAGTAAAAATCAATTATGAATACCAGTACCTTTAGAATCTGCAATACCAAATTATAATTTTTACATTTTTACATAAGAGTATGTTAACACAAAGCGCATAAAATATTAGATATCGTCGCTTAAGTTCTAACCCCACGTAAGTCAATTTTCATTCCATATATTCCAAAAGAGGCGAAGGGTTGAGAGGGGCGACGAAATGACTTTAATTTGGAACATTGATTAAAAAGTTTGAACGAAATTAGCTTTGGTAAAGTCCTGGCCAGTAATAAAATAAGCGTGCCTACAAAAGCGGCATTGGGCAAATAAATTTAAAAAAAAAACACGCGGGAACTTCGGTTTTTTATATTGCTTTTTTTTTCAAAATATTACAGATAATGTTGTAATTTGATTCACTAAATTTGAATAAAAGAGTTCTAGCAGTGAAAGCGAAATATTAACACCAGAAAGTGTAAAATTAAACGCAGCAAACTGTCATAAACAATTTACTACCAAACAAATCGAGAGAAAAATATCTTTTCTCATAAAGGGGAATTGACAGCCCTGTTGGCTCATTGGGAGTATGTCTGCCTGAGCTGTAGGGCGTGGGTTCGATTCCCGCCAAGGACAAATGTTTGTTTGGTATGAACAAATGTTTGTTCTGTGTCTGGGTGTTCTGTATGTATTATAAGTATGTATTTACAAAAAAAAAAGTATTTATGTATTCTATCAGTTAACTGACTTCCATCACACAAGCTCTGCTTAGTTTGGGGTCAGATGGCGCTGTGTGTAATGTGTCCTACGATATTTATTTATTTGAAAAGCAGAGTGTGCCACACGGTACCAAAATTATTTAACCTCGAGCGACTTACTTTGAATCCCTCGCTACGCTTAGGATTCTACTCTAGAATCGCTCTCACTCTCAATACATTATCATTTTGGTCTCTTGTGACCCAATCTACTATTTCGGCAGTTTTAACATTGTTTGCTAGAGAAACGTAAGATACGTTGTTTCAGCCAATCAGAAACAAGCAACGTCCAATAGAAACTCGTAACACTGTTGACATTGGCAAATGCACAGAAAGTGCGATGCCAAGTCTACCTCGGAGGAAAAAGAAAAAAAAAAACACGGGATGGTATTGTAATGGTATCTATGTATGTAAAATTTTGCAGTTTTTTCACTCTCTTGTAAACTTACAATTTTTTACTTGAGTGGTGTTAGAATTTAAGGGATGATATGTACAATTGTTCTCCCATCACGTAAGATTGAATTGTTACCTGTAGGATGATGAGATAAGAAGCGGCAGTGTCCAGCATTTTTCTTCTCAAGCATTCTTGAAATAGTTCTTTAGGCTTGCCCGCAGCTGAGAATAAGTACGCCCAAAGTGCTATCTCAGTTTTTCTAGCACACTGTACCACGGTCTGGAAATATGTACAAAATAATGGGAAATTTTTATATTGTTATATGTTGAGTAACAAGAGTATTAATGATAGGGTAATTCGTCGCAACTGCAACGACCATCTGACCCATTAGAAATATTCTAGCTTTGGATCTTATCACATCTTGTTCATAGCTGTACAAATGTTTTATTACGTGTTATGAGACGAACGAAACACTCTGCTGATGGTAAAAGATAATGTCTGTACGTGACTATTGCAGCGACCGGTAACCAGAATATTAAATACCAAATAAAATTAATTAATTTAATTACATGCCATATTGAGTCAATTAATTGAAATAATTGACTCAATATGACATTCTCTCAATATTTTATGACATTTTAATTTTATTTGACGAATAGTATAGTTTTTTAATTTCTTCTTACAAACTGACTGCATTTAATTAATTTACCTGGTATTACAAAACATTGTTTTAAGGTGAATAAAGAATCTGAATCTGACAAAACATAGTCCAGGATATCGCCTTGGCGCTTATTACTTGGAGACATTCGACTGTTAGTCTCAATAGCCCTGTTATTTCGCTAGCTTCAGTACCCTTTAAACCGTAAACCAGTAATGTTTATACACTACTGCTTGACGACTAAACATCTGAAATTGCAGTGGTGTCTATCCAGACGACCGCCTGCTAACGAGATCTACCACCTAGTAAAACTTGTTTTGCAGATTGATAACTAATGTAAACCAATTTCATTGTACAATGAATTCGGCGAAGTTGTTGCGGCCTGACTCGTCACGCCTTTCGAGTTTTGTACTCACTCGTACCACAATGCCCAAATAAGGCAGGTGTCGATATATGAATCGTGAGTACATTTTGTAATATTTTTTTACACGATTGCCTAAGTGTCAGATAAAACTGGCGAACAGGCAAAGGATCCGCTTGATTGTGAGCAACATTTGCCGCCATTGCTAAAGTTACTGCAGCTAGCGAAATTACAGGGCTGTTAAGACTAACCATCGAAAGTCTCAAAGTAATGAGCGCCAAAGCAGTGATGTCTTGGCCTTTGTTTTGCTACTCAAAGTTCTGTATTACCTTTCCATAAAAAAAAGGAAATTATTGTCAAACAGAAGTTAGTGTTATATTTATTGTAGAAAACCAAGATGTTTGACCACAATACATCCGACATTAAGCGTCTTTATGTCTATATTAAACCTGCTAACCTTTCATGGAAGGCGGGCGGAGTATGCCGTTAGATGCTTGGAGACAGATTTTAAAAGTATTGGGTAGCTAGAAAGTACTATATCATCAAAAGTTTTTTACTACATAACTTTTTTAATACATAACATGCTGTATCTTAGCCGGACGACATTTCACATCTTACAAAAAAGGGAGGCGCGGGGCTTCCAGTTGTGTAAGATGTAAGGGTGAGCTACTGACGGTATCAGGAAAATTGATACTGGAGTTCCGAAGCTGTAATAAGGTTCAACAGAGCAATCCTTGAAAAAAAAACAAGCAATAGAACTTACCTGTAAATAGACAGGAAACTCATGCACAAACTCAATGATGCTTGGCAATTGAGCGTCAGGTATGGGCTCCTTGCTCGTGGCTTCTTCCTCCAATACTTCATGAAGAAGCAGCTCTAGAGAGTGTGGGAAGTAGGCAAGTTGGGAACAAGAGCGCGCGATTTCCCACGCGTGGTAGCCCAAGTTTCTACGAAGTAGCTGCCTCAAGATCTGATGCAGGTACACTTGACTCTGTTAATAACAAAAGCGAAGAACAGATAAATAACTATATTTCTATTCATAATTAGACATATTTTTCGTCAATAATAAAAATGATTTAATTAAGCACTATACGAGTATGTTATTAGGGCATATATGTTCTTAAAAGAATAGAAACGCGAGGATCTGGACAAAAAGTGAGGAATATATTGACTCTTATCATAAGTTATAGAACAAAAGTTGATATGTATGATGTCAGAAACCAAATTGAGAACGATAATTATAAAAAATACTTCGTTTTGAATGCTTATTTTTTATTGTTAGGTTTGGCGCGAGTTACATTATTGTGGGCTTACAGATAACTAAATCCACCCATAGATGTCATGTTAAATTTATTACAAATTAGCTGGTAACTTATATATTATGAAATAAACAAGTTTATTTATTACAAGGCGCATTGCTGCTGTAACAAAAAAGCAATCGTACATGTGGAGTAATATTTACACAGGTTTAAGAGGCAAAATTAAATTTGTGTTTTAAAGTTCACTCATACACACTTGGCCGATTATTTTTACGTCATCTTGTTTTTGCATTTGTTAGGTAGATGTTCTGGCTGTTTTTATGATAAATGCAAGGAAAGGTCAAGTTTTAACGTTTCTTTTCGACTAAACGTATGTTTAGAATCCGATTTTTTTGGTTTAAAAAGATAATCTTATGTATATAGATACTATTTCTTTATCTATAGTTGTCTCAATATATGTAAGGTTTCAAACGTGAAAAGATTGCTAAAATGTATTCATCAGTTAATGAAAGCTAAGGCAGCCTGGTTCAGAGGCTGACTGACTTTCAATCTAGATCTTCTTGCCTGGACTTATCAAATTATACGACATGTTACTTCACATTTTCTAAGTTATGTGCATATTGCCGCTAGCTTCAAAAGAAGGAAGAAAATATCGTAAGAAAACCTGCATGTATTCTCGAAGATGTGCGAAGTATGCGAAACCACACTTGGCCAACGTGGTGGACAATGGCCTTACTCAACCCTTCTTTTCTTACAACGAGAAGAGGCCCGCGTATAATATAGGATATATGATATAGCATACGACTTACCGTACGATTAACAACACAGAAGGGCAAAGAAAACACGGAGTTTGAGTCCGATGTGTACAACGTGGTGTCATTTTCAGCGCCCAACAAAATAGCGTCATCGAAGAGAATTGCTGTGAACAAATGTTTAGTTGTAAAGATTTGTTTGTTCAGAAACATTAATTATACATAAACATGCCGATACGAATACGATACGATACTGAATAGAAATTTCCGACCGTGTGCGGCGGCAGGAACAAAATGTATGCAAGCGTTGCGTTCCGCGTGACGTCATTAAGTTTTTTCCGAATAGTTTCTCCGAACGCGCGGGCTGGAATTCGAAACGTACGTACGGAAAATTTACCGTTCGTTAGCATTTTGTATGGATTTGATGCATTCGAGAGTCCGAACGCGGAAAACGAATACGGAAAACGTACGTATGCGGCCAGCCTTAGTACACTATTTTTTTAAATTGATAACACCAAATGTTTACGCATTTTGCCATCTTATTGCACTATCAAGCTGTTATAAACTTTACCTGTCAAAGGCGCGAGTTCCCGCTCTTTTGATCTTGATATAATTATCTTAAAAAGTACTAACAAATAGGTTAACTCCGGATCAATTTACAGTATTTTTTAGTTGAGAACGATGCTTCGACTCCAGCAAAGTTACAAATACAATGTTGTAATTGTATAATTAAGTCGCGAGGTACGAAATTATATGGATGTTGTATGAATGGAAGGAAAACTGTTGTTTTTTAAAATTGGCTAAAAAAAACAACTATTTTCCTTGGGTAGAGCCAGCGCTATTATTTACAAAAATAATGATAATCTGTCATGACTCTCTGTTGAGCTTTTCTAATTCCCAACGCCTGTCCATGACCATTGCCGCGATATACAAAACGTTAAGTAGAGAACTGTTATTTTGCTGGCTGCATTAGCCTTCAAACCGGAACACAGTAATGTTTACACACTACTGAATTGGCAGCAAAATATTTGGTACTGCGGTGGAACCTACTCAGACGACCTCTTGCTAAGGAGATCTACCGCCAAGTGAGTGTTTGATTTTTTAGGATTTCAAGGTTGTGCTCATAGTACAAGTCATTCATAATACTGACAATGATTCCCTTTCGGTTTAATATACCCCGCATTTATAACCTCACTAGCTGCGCCCCGCGGTTTTGCCCGCGTGGTGATGGATGATAATGATGATGAAAAGTATCCTGTGTTTATTCCAGAGCCTAAAAATATGCAAAATTTCATCCAGATCCGTTCAGTCGTTCTGGCGTGATTGAGTAACATCCATCCATCCAACTTTCACATTTATAATATTAGTGGGATAAATAATTATGCTCACTTAGAGGGTAGATGTTGAGATGGAAGGGCAGCATGATCCGTTTCGCCATGAAGGTATGTCTGCCGGAGTCGGGGTACCGCGAGGCGTCGCGCGGCAATAGGGGCAGCCAGACGCGCGCGCCCAGCGTCCCGCACCAGAGCCACAAAGCTCGTGACAACTGCGTCTGCGACGCTCCCGGTGCGCCGCCGCAAGCCCACACGCTTTCCACGCACGACGCTAGGACTGTCGCCGGAAGACAGCTGTACGCCTGACAACAGAAACACATATACAATATAGTTCATTGTCCTTACTAATAAATAATAAATATTGTAAGAAATTTTGCACAGCGCCATCTAGCCCCAAACTAAGCAAAGCTTTACTATGGGGACCAGATAACTGATAGAATACTTATGCATATACTCTTTTTTTGTAAGTACAAACAGACACAGAACAAACATTTATCGTTGCATAAATAATTGTTAGATTGTATAGTTTACTTTACACTTTAATTTGATTTTAAATTTTATAATAAACTACCTTAACAGGAAAGAGGCGTGTTGGTTTGTATAATATTACAAATTATTTAAAGTATCAGATACCTATTTCAGAATTAAAACCATGATTCCAGTAATTCAGATGAGTTTATCCAAATATATTCACACCGTCTCTTGTTTACAAAAGTGAGTGATGTCAGCGTTTTCATGTTGACATTTGTAAACTCTTTAACATGTTGCCATTCCAATAAAATTTATTACCAAATAGATGAAATACATAGTAAACGGATTGGTAGTAAACATACAAATAACACGTGTGAGAACTGCTAGAATCGTTACTGAACCATGAAAAACAGTGACTGTAATAACTATCTCATTGACCGATATCCGCGGGTAGCGTGCGCAACCTTGCGACTTGCGTACACTGCACATGCGGCATTAAATATGCGAACAATTGGAGCAAATCGTCACATTAGTGATTCGCATATTTATGTCGAGGCGGTACGCATCACGAACCTTCTTAGTATATTCCTACCATCGAATAGTCTCCAAGGACAGTCAAAGTAATATTTTGAAACCGATCAAATCAAATATGATCTAGTCGGATAATTTTTAAGAAATATTGACGAACAGTATAGTTATGCCTTGAAGTTCTAAGTGCATAATAATAGTATGCATTTTCACCATCCGAAGGCTGTTCTATGAAAATGAGGAAGCCTGATGCAATCCGTCGCGATGTTACAGCGAAGTGAGCTCGCGCGCGCGTGTAACATACCACATCCGCCAGACATTAGGACGCGAAGGTCCGAGTCGAACGGCTATAAATTACGTCAAATAGCTCCTTTTCATCCAGTGCGATTTGATATCAAGTACTCAGTGGGCCTGTCAATATGAATTCCTTTGTAGCGGTTAGTGTATCTGTTTATTATTACGCCTGTTCTCCAATATGTTTCTAACTCTATAGAAGTGGTGTGAATGTTCGAATGTTGCAGGTATGGTGTCTGTTGGCCGTCACGACATCTATTAAAGCAGATGGCGGGTTAGGATGGGACGGACTCGTGTACGCACCTGGATACGCATCTGCCGATTACTATGTACGTTTTCTACAAAAATATTCAAGGCGTTGGTTGAATGAATACAAAGTTTGATGACGAGCGTATGTTTCAGGCGTATCCCAGGTATGCTTTTGAATATGCCGTAAAAGATCCTCACACCGGAGACAATAAGGCACAATGGGAGAAACGAGATGGAGACGTAGTGAAAGGTAAAAACAATCTCGATATGAGAAAAAAACTGGTAACATTTACAGAATTAAAATAAAATTCGTATTCCAGGAGCGTACACGCTAGTAGAACCAGACGGCAGCGTGCGAGTGGTCGACTACTGGGCCGATGACAAATCCGGTTTCAATGCCGTTGTGAAACGCACCGGCCCTAACCTGCACCCAACGGCGGTGCCGGCAGCGTCGATACCACTATTGAGTTCTGCTGCGATAACTGCGCCAATTTCCATCGGACCAGTGGCTAAATACAGCGGCTTGGCATCCGCACCACTCATCACCGGTCCGCTGGGACTCGGCGGCGCTGCTGTCTCTAAAGCATCTCTATATAAAGCAGCTCCGATAGCCGTTACAGCTCCCGTGGCTCCTGTCATATCTGCTCCTATATATCCAGCGTTAAAGTCTTCGCCATATTTGTCGTGGGGCTCTCTACCTGCACCGATATCTGCACCTGCGCCTATATTAAAAGCACAAGTGGCCATTCCTGCTGTCAGCCTGGGAGACGGCTTGCTTAAAGGTTCACTGGGAGGATATGATAACTTAGGTCTAGGCTTAAGTAAAATTGATTATAACAATGTAGGCGTAGGATTAGACAAAGGGGGATATGATGATTTGGACTCAGGTCTATTGGCAAAAGGAGGTCCTAACATACCGGCGCTAGGCGGTGCCTGGGACGGTCCTGTATTAGGAAACCTTGGCTGGAAATACTAACAGAATAAGCTTATAGGTTTCACGTTAATCAACTAAATGTTTCGCCGCTACCAATTCCTTCCCGCCATCTTGTACATAAGCTAGTATATAAGCTAAAAATGACAGACATCAAGACTGTAAAAGTCTTGAATTGTTATTTAAATAATTATATCGATAATGTTAATTTAGATGAGACATGTACGAGCACAAATAAAGCATGCGCTACTGTGTGGTAATAACCTTTTGTTTTATTAACTACTATTCGATCACAGAGCAAATAAAGAGAGTATGTATTTTAGTCAGCAACCAGTGATAAAAATCTTTCTTCTCACGAAAACGAAACAAATGATCCATATTCTAAATTTGACAATCAATCAATCTCAAGCAGGTGATATCATAAAACTAACAATGCGACCAGATTATTACGCCTGTACGATTAAAAAATTATGTTAAATTTTTCTATTAACCTGATTAAGCAGTGGAATTTGCTCCTCAGGCGGGTGTTCCCAAATAGAGACCTGGGTGCCTCGATTGAATTGGTTTCGTTAAAGCAATGATGCACCATCGTAGACCGCATCTTCGTTTAACATCAGGCGAGATGACATTCAAACGTAAAACCTGACCACGATGAAATTGTCGGTTATACACTTACAAACATGTGGCTTACTTGAGATTACTCACAAACAAATGAAATAGACACAAACATATATAGCTGGCAGTGGCTGGAAGCGAAAAACCGAAGATCGGGCTGAGTGGTGTGTCTTGGGAGAGACCTATGTCCTTGTCCAACAGTGTACTATGATAGGTTGTTGTTGTTGTTGATGATCATGATAATGATGAAGTGAAATAGTTTGAAATTATCTTCTTTTATACAAATAGTTTGATTTTAATTATTGGTATACAATTTATGGGATGAGAAAAAAAACCTGTAGTTTCTATGTAGTTAACAATTCAGTATTTTAATGCAATGCAATGATACATTAATTAACGTCTAATAAATCAATTTAATAAGATTTCAGCACGAGCCGTATGCTGACATGAATAGTAGCCAGCCGTAAGTTACACACGTTTTGTATGCTATTAGGCTATTAGGAAAGGATGTATTAATAACTAATAGCTTTGTATTTACGGCTAATACTATATAACACATGTATGTGGATCAAATTGTATGTCATAGTTTCGGGAATGAAAAAAATATACAAAACTCGTTACACAGGTCTCAAATGGCATACAAATGAAATCGTTTATAAACGGATTGTTTTCAGGACTACTTATCATTCTACTTTTTAACAAGCTGCTGACAATATGAATTATCTTTTTGTGGTAATTAAAATACCTATATTAACTTACGTTTTTATTTTCGAAGAAACGATCGCATTTGTATATAATTGTAAACAATTATAACTGATCTAAAAAGCTGAACGAACTGTATCCAAAATAGCAATCCTATTAAAATTATCTTCCGCCTCTAAGAATTTTACAATTTTTCCGATTTAGAATGTTCAACTAAAACTAGTTGATATATCTAAGCTTACTAAAGTGTTACTGAAAACTACAACATTTTTAACACGTTTGATTTGAGTAAAGCTATCAAAATTGGCCTTAATGATATGAATTGATGTATAGATTGACTACTGTCAACTTTCTTACTAACTATTGACGCTTTCTTTTTACAGACTTTGTGTGCTTTGGTGTTTATAGTTTGGTGTCAGCCGCAATCAGGCATCACTTGCGATATCGAATAATAGACGGCCGTCACAAAAGCTGCTGACGCTAAAGCGGTCAGATACTTGCTAACTAGCAATTTTTGCGAATATCAATGAATTTTCATCCTCGTCAAAATTTTGTAACCAGATTTAAAATTAAATTATTTAAATTATTTTTAATGGTTTCACTTATATCTTCGTTAATTCCGGACTGATTTTAATCAAACAACCAGCACTGCGTGCGTGTTTACAAGGGGTACACACTAATGCAAATATTACGCGATATTAATTACTTTAGACTACATTAGTCGTAAAATGTTTGCGGTGCAAATTGACTAGACGCTAGTGCTAAGACAAACGAACAGATCTAAAACTATGATGTCTGGTACATTCTACAAATTCTGGTACACTCTAAGTATAATACTTATCATTAATAGGATAGTATATTTTTAATTATTTTTTGAAAGACATCTTCTGTAATTTGATGGATTCCTTTCCGGGCTTGTACAAAATGTACTTTCTTAATACGTTTAGATTATGTACCACTGACTTTTAGGTAAAAGAAATCATTTTTGGTAAACAATTATAGATAATGTCTGGAAAAAAAAATTTAACGCCGTTGACAGTGACAAATATGTACTGACGAACACACGTTCAGCTCAACTGTAAATTAATGCATACATACTGTTAAGTACTTAACAAAATAATATTAAATTGTTTACAAATAAATTAAGAGCTTGTTTTAATCCATATTTTTTTCGATTATAACAATCACACAGACTGGTTGGTCGTTTTGTCTTCTTTTAGAATACTCTTCTTGGTACATAGAGCGCGTTTATAAATCCGACGGCCGCCTTTCAAACTCGCTATACATTGTATTCATATTTAGAATTTCTATCATTAAATGCTGAAAACCCCAATTATTCTATTACAAAAATTCGATAATAGTGGATTATACACTATACAGGATCCAGTTATCGGAACATATAATTATCACAATTACCTCGTCAATAATTACTTAACGAGCGCGTGCATACGTGATTCCTCGTTTGTATAACTAGTTGTGTGAAATTAAATCACATAAAATTTCAAGTGGGTTAAAAAAAAATGAATGGTTCAAATCGGCCGAAGAAACGAGATTTTTGACAAAACCGGAGCGCGACCGGGCCGAATAATTAGTGTAGTATTTAAACGCAAGTAGCTGGTGACAGTGCATCAGTGCACTTCGTTCGCTCACTGGAATACCAAACCAGCAAATATGACTACATATTTTGCAGTAGGAAAACTTCCTATTCCGCTTTCCTAAAAAAATCGCTATAAGTTTTGAAAATTATTACCCAAATTTTTGAAAGTTCTTGGTACCGTTGCAATGGTCATGGGCGAGCGTTATAATTTACCATCAGGAGAATGTCTTGTTCGCCTCATTACTTTATATATATATAAAAAAAAAATTTCTATTGTTGTAATTTGCTTCTTGTTATTCAGAATCAAAATTATTGTTTATTTATTGTTTTCAGTTGTGCCTGTCGGCATTCATAGCGATCTCATCGGCCCACCCACCACTCGTGCCTATTGCTACCATTGAATCTATTGTGAGTTATATTTTTATTTCTATTGACAAAAAAATATGTGAGCTGCCTAAATATCGGCAATCTATACTCTATATTAACACCATAAAAAAGACTACAAAATAATTAAAACATTCAAAAGCAACACGACTCATAGCAAGCAATACAAGTAAGCTATGTGATGTATAACGGCTTTTCAACTTCAGTGAAAGATACCCTATATCTCATGGGGCTCCCATATTCTCTAGGATATACCTTAAGACAACTTATTTTTTCCCAACAGCCGAACCCGAGTTACGCGTTCAACTACGCCGTTAATGATCCTTCAACGGGCGACAACAAGGCACAGTGGGAGGCACGAGACGGCGACGTGGTCCGCGGCGCCTACACTCTAGTCGAACCTGACGGGAACATCCGTCTCGTTGAGTATTCGGCGGACTCTCTCCACGGATTCAACGCAGTCGTAAAGAGGACTGGACCGAATGTACACTCTTTAGCGGTACCCGTCGCAGCCGCGGTGGTCGATCACGCCCCTATAATAGAGCACACTGCGATTATAGAACACGCTCCGATTGTAGAACACGTTCCTTTGGTAGCCCCCGTAACCGAGGTCGCGCCTGTGTTGGCTCACGCTCCGATCGCATACGGCCCCATAGCGCACGAGCCGGTGATACCCGCTTGGGACATCCCCGTATACGCTCCCCCATCCGCGCCCTGGGTCCACCTCTCTGGCTCGTCTTACGGTCACAAAGGCAACCTAGTCCGCCGCTGGGCCGCCGGGCCCATTTCCCTCGACAGCAATACCGTCACAATCAGAACCAAGCATCACTAGAATCTACGTGCAAACAATCATAATCCTAACTTCTCCGTGTATAGGTAACCTATTTTAGTTACTCGCGGCGCTAGTGTGTTTTTGCGCATGACATTCGTGCAAAAATACACATAGGTCTGTTTAGAAGTTAAGTTCGACGGTATAAATCCAGTGCTACGAAGTGTACCTGAACGATTAGTGTAAATAAATATACGAAATAACATGTGTGGTTTATAATTGTTTCTTGATTTCGTAAGTGTTTGATTAGATCTAATGAGGCCGTCAATTGCTTGTTTAGTCGCGCGTTAAAGTAGATAGGTATGCGTTACTCGCATAACTCGCAAGCGCTGACACATAGGAAGGTAATTTGTATACTAATTGCAATTAGTATTTAATACATAACGCATATCAAACTGAACATAGTTCTTGTTTAAGCTGTTTAAGAACAGATTTAAACTAACAAAATCATCGCACGTGCAGCAAATCAGAGTTTTTGGACAGACAGACCCACAGATTAAAAACTTAACTGTCTGGCATTCTTATTCACAGGAAACGCATAGATAAAATAACATATTAATGTCATTCAGCTAAGTTATACTAATATTAGCAAAAGTTTGTATGTTTGTTTGCTACTTCTTCACTGAAACAGTAGGACGAATTTAGAAGAAATTTCGAATATAGATAGCTATACCTTGGATTAACAAATAGTTTTGTCCTGAAAAATTAATTGAAACCGCGGAACGAGGCTCAGTAGCTAGGCAAAAAACATTTCTTAGCTTTGAGCCAAGTTAAGATCTATGAAAAACGGAGTTTTGGCGGGAACGCGGAAAAATCGTTTCGCCGCTTTACATTAAAACCTATGTTTATTCGAGTTTTTACTAATGATGTATTATTAATAAAATGTGGAATTACGTGCGTGACAGGTTGGAAAATGTTGTGAAAAATGACTTTTCGTGTTGCTTTCAAAACTCCGTCGAAGCTTGTAGTAAAGTCATCAAAACTTTGCTAGAACATGACCGGACAAATTGGAAACATGTAGTTTTTAAATTACAAATTGGCTTGCGTTTAGCCGCCAACTCGCCTGATGTTAATCGAAGATGCGGTCTAAGGTGAAGCACGCTCGCCTAGAAGAAACCGATTCACTCCCGAGTTGAAAGCACCCAGATTGTATCTATCAGTTTACACCCACTCGGGCAGGAAATTCCATTGTTTAGATGTTCCTACAATGAAGGTAGATTAGAACCATTTAGTTCGAGTTTTTGGAATATTGTCTATGAAGCGGTGTCGATGACGAAGAAAAAGAAGAACTACGAACAATAATTTCCTTCCATGTTCCGTGTTACTTACCGGATTATTGTCTTCGTCGACGTCGTACTCTTCTCGTTGTACCATCATCAGTTTGCCGCTGGCGTTTATTACCTGTACACAAAATCGGTATTATTATACAGCCCGCTGTGAATTACAGTGTTAATTATTCAATACATGTTCATTCACTCACCAATGAGTGTGGCGTCTGCGCGGTGGGCTGCGAGGCTCGGTGGCGCGCTTGGTGCAGCGGGTCTTGCAGCCGACAGAGTGCGGCCGACACCACGCACGCGGGGTGCGACAGCGCAGATATGTCCACAGCTTGCACGCACCGCATCTCTATACTGCCCGCTGTGATTCACATTCACTCGTTAGGAAATATCAAGTATTTTTGTAGCGATGATAGCTCAGTGGTTAGCGCGGTCGGTTCGCATGCCGAAGGGCGTGGGTTCAAACCCCAACAATGAGCTTGAGCTGTCGGTGAAGGAAAACATCGTGAGAAAACCATAGCATGGGTAGGGTACTTTCTAGTACTCGGCTGGCTAGCTACCACCCTCAAGTTAAAAATCTGCCGCCAAGCATCTAACGGTGCGTTCCGGCAGCCTCACTTGAGAGCCAGTTCCATTCCAGGCTAGGTTGCTTTACCATCTTCGACTACACCGTCACTTAACATCAGGTGCGTTGTGGTCAAACACCAAGACTGTCAGCCAAAAAAAAACTATCACGTCTTTGAAATTTTGCTTAGTTTGGGGCTAGATGGCGCTGTGTGTAATATCCAAGGAAATTTAAAAAGAAATTACTCAAGCGAATGTAGAGATCACTCTCACAATGTTCCAGGGCATCGCTGCTTTGGCGCTCATTACTTTGAGACTTACTTTGCGATGGTTAGTCTCAACAGCCCTGTTATTTTACTAGCTGCAGTACCCTTCAAACCGGAACACAGTAATGTTTACACACTACTGTTTGGTGGCAGAATGTCTGGTACAGCGGTGGTATCTACCTAGACGACCTCCTGCTAAGAAGATCTACCAAGTAATACTGTCCACCAATAATACAGTAAGACTGTCGTCATACCACCTTTGTCTGGCTCGACCCTGACGTCGCTTTGTCAATATTAATTTTGGGGTCCAAACTGCGACCTTTGAGACATAATCTGACATTATTATATATGTACTTACGTGTGTTTATATCCAATATACTGAGTTCGTAGATGGTGACGAGCGCATCTGCTCCGAACACGACCAGCTGATCGTCGAGAATATCGAGCACAAATACTTGTGATTGGACGCGGACGATCTTCGCAAACTTATTGTCTAGCTTCGATTCACGCGGGTAGAAACGAATCTCATCGTGCCCGTCCAAGATGCTGTAACAACCTAGAGAATAAAAAAAGAAATTTTGACACCAGCTTTGACAAAAAGAAATGATTAGGGAACCACGATACAATAGAGAAGTAACTACTGATTATTGATACATAGATTTTGTTGACAGAAATGGATAGTTTACGTAGCAAAGTATGTCAGTCTTTTTTTTACACAGCTCCGTTTGACCCCAAACTAAGAAAAGCTTGTACTATGGAAGTGAGATAACTGATAGAACACTTAAATACTTTTGTTTTGTAAACTTTGTAAATACATACTTATAATACATATAAAACCTCCAGACACAGAACAAACATTAATTTGTTTATACCACAAAATGGGTGGGAATCGAATCCACGCTCTACAGCTCTTAAAGCAGATATACCACCAATGAGCCAACAGGGTTGTCAGATTTGAGAGCTTAATACTTCTTTATTATCTATTTTAAACTTGTAAGACGATCTATGCACGGAATAACTTAACATCAGGCGAGTTGGCGTTTAAAGGCAAAAAAATTATATTTAGTGAAATATCCTTTTAATAGCTGTATTATGGATAATAGCCATAATTCGTCAGATTTCATGAATGGATCATGTATAATAATAGTCATAGTATTATACAGGGTTATAAATATGGGGTGTATATAGCTGAGGTGTCATTGTACACAACTTTATAACAACGAAACCAAATGTGAGCAACTCTAAAATCTTGAACAAATAAGTTGTTCTATAGAAAAAGTATTATCCTACTCTAAATGTAAGGAGCAGCAAATATATATTTTTATTCGGCGAAATCAGGTTTTTTACCTGTATTATATTTAGTAACGTACCTACAACGACGTGGTCCCGCCACCACAGCATGCCGCCGCCGACTACAAAGTCTTTCTCTTGTGCTTCATTCTCAAACAGCTTTCAGCGGTACGAAGTGCGATAATGAGCCAACTTCAGCGCTGGCTCACTACTCACAAGTTACCCGTATTGTATTTAATAACGTACCTACAACGACGTGGTCCCGTCACCACAGCATGCCGCCGCCGACGACGAAGTCTTTCTGCTGTGCCTCATTCCCAAACAGCTTCCAGCGGTACGAAGTGCAGCTATAGTAAGACAACTTCAACTGGCTCACTACTCACAAGTTACCCGTATTGTATTTAGTAACGTACCTACAACGACTTGGTCCCGCCACCACAGCATGCCGCCGCAGACTACGAAGTCTTTCTCCTGTGCCTCATTCCCAAACAGCTTCCAGCGGTATGAAGTGCAGCTATAGTGAGCCAACTTCAGCTGGCTCACTACTCACAAGTTACCCGTATTGTATTTAGTAACGTACCTACAACGACGTGGTCCCGCCACCACAGCATGCCGCCGCCGACGACGAAGTCTTTCTCCTGTGCCTCATTCCCAAACAGCTTCCAGCGGCGCGAAGTGCGGCTATAGTGAGCCAGTCCTAGACGGCCAGCTACACATACATTTTCACCCTCGAAGTCTATGGCACTGTACTGCGGGTAAGGGTAATAATGAGCTGTATGCACTTATTTTCTAATATTTAATATTAATTCTGTGAATATAAATACACATATATTACATATTTCGTAGTGTGTTAACTAATTCATAGTTCTAATAACTGCAAGATTGCCAGTGTCATTGTTTATTTTATATTGTGCGAGGGTCCTATATCAATTTGCGTGATTCTCGTCGTACATAAACAATAGTTAAATTTTAAAAAAAGGAACAGTTTTCTTTTATTCCTGCCAGGGGCGCTATCCCAGTTTTCATAATGCCGGAACACACCGTTCGATGCTTGGCGGTAGATTTTCAACTTGAGGGTGGAAGCTAGCCAGCCGAGTACTTAAAAGTACCCTACCACCACGCTATGGTTTCCTCACGATGTTTTCCTTCACCGGCAGCTCAAGCTCATTGTTGGGGTTTGAACCCACGCCCTTCGGCATGCGAACCGACCGCGCAAACCACTGAGTTATCATCGCTACACTACGCTACTACTACACTACTACATAGCTACGTTTGTAAGTAAAGCCCTATTCAATTAATCGAACTTACCCTCAGCGGCCAGTTAGTAGCGATATATGTAGCTGGCAGCGGTAACACCGACCACTGTTTCCTGCACTCGTTATCATCCACAAACTCTCTGTAGTTAGTACTGTTCTCATATTCCAAGTTATGCTGGTCCATTCCATTATCGTAAGAATCACCCGAAGAGTCAATAATTGATATTTTGGTACGTTTTGTCAGATTGTCTTCGAGATTCACGTATAATTTATCGTCTGCTTGCAGGTATAAATGTCTTTGATTGCTCTAAAAAAACAGGTTAATTTAAAGAAAGAAGAAAAAAAAACATATATTTACAAATCATTACGACTCTAAAACTACAAACGACATACAAGTAAAAAACTTTTTCATTTTTAACCGACTTCAAAAAGGAGGTGGTTCTTAACTTGATTGGTATATACTTTATTTTATTTATCTCTAAATAGTATAAAACAAAGGCGCCGTCCGAGTCTATCTGTTTCCCCGGTTACTGCTTCTAAACCACGAAATATCAATTAGAGATTATTTTTCTCTGAAAAGTTTATATATATGTGTCTGTGAAAGTATATATGAAAGCGAAAGCAGCTGTATTTATAGACACATGAGATTGAAGAAATGAGTACAGACATAGAAAACTTTTGCCTCGGTAAATTCGATATGACACCAATATTATAAATTTTAAAGTGTACATATGTTTGTTACTTCTTCATACTGAAATGGTTGAACGAATTTGGATGAAATTTGGAACATTTGATCATAAATCATATTTATTGATAACGAGGTGTTACAAGTCAGTAAATGTTGATAATAATTAAAATTTCAATAGTACGTAAATAAATACGTACGCTTTTACACCCTAGGTTAAAACTTACTTAGGCTTTTTTTTATTCTACAAAACGGGGGTAGTTTCGAAAAGACTTACCATACAAGGATTGACGCTAAGTGGACTCTTTATAAAATCAAGCTGGATGAGGTTAGTGTTATTGTCGCCTTCTAGTTTGACCATCCACAGCTGATAACCTTCCGTTGCCCATTCCTGGAAAATGTTACGACGCATGTTTAGTAAAGAAGTATATTGTAATGTTTGGTGATTAGGACTCTCTCAATACCATACAATACTTTTGTTATTATTTGACTACATGATGTATAATTCTATGTTTGTTTGTGTGTATGTTTTTTCATTTTGACATTTTAATTATTACAAGCAAAAATCTGAGCTTTGTGAGGGCTCGCGTAGATTTTCTAACGGGTAATAAATTTTAAGACAGTTGTTATTTTAGAACCTGATTCTAGTGGTGTCATCTAGTATTAAGTAGATTAACTACGATGTATTTGAGTATTGAGTTTAGTTCTGTTGCAGCGATGTTAACTCTTTGGTTTTCTAACAGATGGCGTTAGTAGTACAATAACATTCTATCCAATGAATACAAAATTGTTAATATTCATTTTTTTTTAATGGTTATAAATTTTTATTTTTTGACAGATAACACATCTAGATATGAAGTTAAATGACTATGTTAAAGCACAAATCTATAGGCGTGATAGTTTATCAGTAAAGTGTACCACAAAAATGCTCAGGTTGTGGAATAGAGTTAGGGCTCGCTTCGCTCGCCCTGTTATTATTAACTATTTACTTATTATAATAGTATTCGAATTATATCGATAATCGATATTATACTTTTTAGTCTTCGAATGGCTAGCTACTACCCCTTAAGTTGATAATCTGCCGTCAAGCACCTAACAGTGTGCTTCGACAGCCACATTTGAGAGCCAGTTTTATTCCAGACAGATATATTTATTATCTTCAATCACACAGACATTTAAAATCATCAACGATTAAAAAAAACATTTAACAAAATCTTCAACCATTGAAAAATACATTCATACAGAACTTTGAATGGTGGTATAGCTTTGGCTACCAAGTAAAAATCTGCCGCCGAGTATCTAACGGTGTGTTCCGGCAGCCTCACTTGAGAGCCAGTACCATTCCAGGTTAGGTGTGCTTTATCATCTTCGACCACACCGTCACTTAACATCAGGTGAGTTGTGGTCAAACATAGCCTGTCAGCAATAAAAAAGAAAAAAAAGTTCAGAGCGTCGCATCAGGGCAGGGCTTTGGCGCTCATTTAGACTTAGAGTTTTAATGGTAAGTCTCAGCTGCAGTACCTTTCAAACCGGAACACAGTAATGTTTACACACAACTGCTTGGCGGCAGAATATGTGCTACTACGGTGGTATCTACATAGACGACTGAAGGAGTTCTACTGCCAAGTAAAACAACAGTTCATAGAAAAACATACCAAACTGGAAACTTGCAGTGGGTTGCGCGTATCGCGCTCCTGGTGTAGCCCGTAGTCCCAGGCCAGCGAGCACATGAGCAGTGCGCCGAAAGTGCTCCACACACTCACACCGCCGCGCTCCCAACTCACACACACAGCGCGACCGTCGCCCGTCCATCTACGCATCAGTTCATCATCAGCATCATCTCAGCCGTAGGACGTCCACTGCGGTACACAGGCCTCCACCATTGACTCCCATAAAGACCGGTTGGAAGCGGCTCGCATCCAACGCGTTCCTGCGGTCTTTATTTGGTCGTCTGTCCACCTTGTGGGTGGAGGTCCTGCTTTCCGTGGTCTCCACTCCAGAACTTAGAAGCCCCATCGGCCATCAGTTCTGCGTGCTATGTTCCCTGGCCACTGCCACTTCAACTTGCTAATCCGCTGGGCTATGTCGGCTACGGATCTCCTCATTCGATCTCGTAGAGAAACTCCGAGCATAGCCCTCTCCATAGCTCATTGTGCGACTTGAAGCTTATCAAGAAGGCATAGTCAGAGACCACGTTTCAGCGCCATAAGTCATCACTGGGAACACATACTGGTCGAAGACTTTTGACTCGAGTCGCATCAGTTACTAAGTTGAAAATAGTGATACGGTTTACCCTCCAATAATTTTGCCGCCAAACATCTTTAAGTGTGTTCCGGCAGCCACACTTGAGAACTAGTTTCATTCAAGGCTACGTGTGCTTCGATCACACCGTCACTTAACATCAGATGAGCTGTGGTCAAACATTTATTCTGACAGCCATAAAAAAAACCTAGGGTATGCATTGCTATAACCTTAGGACTAGCTATAAGATAGCAATCTACCATCTACTAAACAGTATAAAAAATTGTATATGCTGGTCATGTAGATTTCTCACTGCACTATAAAGATACGTAGCGATGATAGCTCAGTGGTTAGCGCGGTCAGTTCGCATGCCGAAGGGCGTGGGTTCAATCCCCAACAATGAGCTTGAGCTGCCGGTGAAGGGAAAACATCGTGAGGAAACCATAGCGTGGTGGTAGGGTACTTTCTAGTACTCGGCTGGCTAGCTACCTCAAGTTGAAAATCTGCCGCCAAGCATCTAACGGTGTGTTCCGGCAGCCTCACTTGAGAGCCAGTTCCATTCCAGGCTAGGTGTGCTTTATCATTTTCGACCACACGGTCACTTAACATCAGGTGAGTTGTGGTCAAGCACCTAGCCTGTCAGCGATAAAAAAAAAGACATTTTCTCTAAATAATCTAAAGTACCGAATACACTGCTTACCTCATGCATTTGACGGGGCCGGGATCGCCCGGAAAGTCCTTAGAACTGAGCACCATCGTATGTGATAACTCCAAACCGCCTGTCGCTTCATCTATCGTGAACACGTCTACTTGGGAGCTGAAATTACAAAGAAATATTTATAGCAATAAATATATTTATAATATTTATATTTAGTATTAATACTAATTTATTTCCTTTTCTTTTTTTTATGGCTGACAGGCTAGGTGTTTGACCACAGCTCACCTGATGTTAAGTGACAGTGTGGTCGAAGATGGTAAAGCACACCTAGTGTGTGAAGTGCGTCAATAAATCAGGAAAGTCGTAATGTGTGCTTGTAAGGCTAATTTAAAATCATGGACTTCAACAAGTTCCTCAATGGCTTTGTAGCTGAGGGACAGGAGCCATACTTTCGCCTTGCCTCTAGCTTTATAGTATCGTAGGATACACACAGCGCCATTTGACCCCAAACTAAGCAAAGCTTGTACTATGGAAGTCAGCTGATAGAATACTTAAATATATTTTTTTTGTAAATTCATTCTTATAATATATACAAAACACCCAGACAGAACAAACATTTTTAATTATACCACAAAATGCTTCTCCTGAGTAGGAATCGAAGCCACGCCCTACGGCTTTTGAAGCAGACATAATACCAATGAGCCAACAGGCCAGTCAAGTCAATAATATCTCAAGAACCAGTATATCGATTTGCGATATTCACGATCGTAAAAGATAGACTTAACATAAAGGAACTTTGACTTTGACTTATGCAGGATTACTCACGTTTAATTTTATCGGAAACTCAGACTATAGTTTTGGCCACATCCGGTGGCCTTCATCATGGAGACAAAGCTGAGTAAGTAAGCTAAGTTAGCTAAGCTAAGTAAGCTAAGCTGAGTAAGCTGACCCCACATAAATAAAAGAAAAATGTGACAAAACCACGTCAGTTTCCATAGTTAAATGTTCATTGTTGTTAACTTAATAAATTAATTATTATAAAGCTTCATTCATTAATGTGTAATTGTAAGATTATTTTTGTAACAAGTGAGACTTGCCTGTAACATTATTGTTATTTATGGCCAATATATATTACTGATTACTGATTTGACTAGCCCACAAATGATGCCATAGACTAAGTAATTTAAAAAGTTTACTCACTTCTTTCGTCCGATTGCAATAAGCCTAAACTTATGATTGACTCTAACGCATGTTGCATCGTCGATACCGGGGGCCCATATTCCTTGCACAGCCTGAAAACAGAAGTGAAAAATATTGTTAATTTTTAAATATGCTTAGATCTTTACTTTTACTTAGTGGTAGATCTCCTTAGCAGAAGGTACCAAATATTATGCCGTCAAGCAGTAGTAGCCGTCAGCAATGAGCGCTAAAGTAGCGATGCCCTGGAATTTGTTTTGCTACTCAAAGTTCTGTGTATCGCTGCAATGGTCATGCGTTATCGCTTACCATCAGCAGAGCGTCTCGTTCATCTCATTACTTTTACATTAAAATAATCTAAGTATGTTTTTTTACTCAAATCTAGCGACCCACCTGGTATGCACGTACTTTGCCAACTTGATTACCAAACATTGAATTTGTCTACTCTATTTATCTTTATGGGTGACAGGCTAAGTGTTTGACCACAGCTTATCTGATGTTGAATGACGTTATATCTAGCTTGGAATGTGAAATGGCTCTCAAGTGAGGCTGCCAAAACACATCGCTAGGTGGTTGAGTAGTAGAGAGCTAGCATACTATACCTTACCAACTTTATATGGTTCCTCAAGAAATTTTTTCATTCACTGGCAGTTCAAGATTATTGTTGAGATTTGAACCCACACCCTAGGGCGTATGATCCATCCGTGCTAACAACTAAATTATGATAATTTAGTTGTTAGCAGTAGATAATTTAGTTGTTTAGTTGTTAGCACTCAATTATGATAATTTAGTTGTTAGCATGGTTACAAACATTACATTAGTACATTGAATGTACCATATACATACGTACCTAGGTCTATAAAAAGGGTTTGTCTAGCTTTTACTCACAATAGCGATATGAAAGGAATGGCTCACACAAAAATAACTTTCTTACCCTTAAGTTTGTATCCAAAACGATCTAGTTGTAAATGTCAAATAAGAATAAGTAATTTTGATAACAAAATAGTCAAAAGTCAAAGTGTATACACTCAACAAACAGAAAAATAAATAACTAAACTAACGTCGTGATTATTTGTCACTCAGATTAGGGCCTAACAGTGGCAGTATATCGGGTGTATCTCTAAACGAGGGACAAAACAGCTGATCAGCTATTTTGGTGACCTTGGTTATATGAGTCTTGCAGTGTTGCGGGACAAAATTTGGACAACAATATATTTTTAATGCAGGCATAAATATTTTTTATTTTATTTTTTTCCGTACCATAAAAGCCTAAATTATAATGTCGTTAAATATGTCCCTCGTTTAGACAAACACGCTGTATATCTGGTGGCATCCGCCATCAAGAAACTAATTTAATGATATTTACGCAACATAGAATAGCCTTAAAATAATACTGGGTATGGCTTAAACTGTAGTTACGAGTATAACAATCATGAGTAATCCCATATGTAGAGAATAATAAAGTATTCTTTGACTGCCCAGTTAGGTCATTTGATAGTATCTCTGCTTCACAAGAAGGGTGTGGGTTCGATCCCTCCCAAAATAAACAGTTTTGCTATTGTTCTGTATCTGGATATTCCATATGTATAATAAGTACATATACTAAAAAGGGTATTCTATCAGTTATCTTGTTGCTATAGTACTAACTCTGCTTAGTTTGAGAATAGATGGTGCTGAGTCCTACAATATTTATTTGATCGCTTTATTCATTTGGTGGTAGATCTCCTTAGCAGGAGGTTGTCTAAGTAGTTACCACCACAGTACCAGATATTCTGCGCCAAGCAGTATATAAACATTACTGTGTTCCAGTTTGAATGGTCATGGACAAGCGTTGTCTCTTACCATCAGGGGCGCTGTTCATATGTATCAATATTTCCACATAAAAAAAAATATACATTACTTATTTGTATTCATAAAATTTCTCAACTTACATTGGGATCGAACTTGAGATTAGGCGCAGTGAGATACGCAGCCCGACCATCGTTGAGTGTAATGCCAAACCCACACACCAATGGAGAATATTCAATGTCGTTCACATGAATATTATCTTCTAATATTGGTTCCGCTAGAAATAATAATTAAACATATTTAGCAATGATAGTTCAGTGGTTAGCGCGGTCGGTTCGCATGCCGAAGGGCGTGGGTTCAAACCCCAACAATGAGCTTGAGCTGCTGGTGAGGAAACCATAGTGTGGTGGTAGGGTACTTTCTAGTACTCGACTGGCTAGGTACCACCCCCAAGTTGAAAATCTGCTGCCAAGCATCTAACGGTGTATTCTAGCAGCCTCACTTGAGAGCCAGTTCCATTCATACCATCTTCGACCACACCGTCACTTAACCTCAGGTGAGCTGTGGTCAAACACCTAGCCTAACAGTCATAAAAAGAAACCTAGGATATGTATTGCTATAACCTTAGGACTAGCTATAAGATAGCAATCTACCATCTACTATACAGTATAAAAAATTGTATATGCTGGTCATGTAGATTTCTCACTGCTAGTGCAGTGAGACAAAAGTAAAGACAATTTTTTTTCAAATATGGATAAGTCCACCATCTCGCCTGATGGTAAGCGATGATGTGGTCGAAGATGAAGCATACAGACTTAGAAGATACCTATTCACTCTGACGTTGAACAAATCTAGATTATATCTCTCAGGAAGCAAGTAAGTTGGCAGCTTATTCCATTCCTTGGCCGTACGGATAAGAAACATAAACTCAAAACATTTGTAAATTTATATAATTTTCACCTCAATTAACTTTTGATTAAAAATATTCCATTTTGAATGTGATATTAACATCGCCTTGTCTGTTTAATTAATTTAATAGATTCCCTACAGATATAGAACAATTCTTACAATTTAAAATTGCATCTATTGCCTGTCAGATTAACATGTGAGCCTCAATAAAAAGTTATTGATGTTATATACCATGGTAATCGATAGAGGTATCCATACTCCAACTTTGTTATGTTAAATGTCAACAAGTAACATATCATTTATTCAACACTACAGCTTTGCTTTCTATTTGTAGTTTTGTGTTCACTTATCTATTTAGTGTTTAGGTACCTAGTGATATGTACCTTTGGAAACCTGTTGGTTGATTGAAAAGGGTGTTCGTCCTAGATCGAGGCAGTAGTCTCGATTTTGTGAGCCGTCCCATCGATAGCGCAGAAGGTGAGACCGACTTGTGCACACCAGGATCTCAGTTCCTGATATGCAACACATTCGCGTGATCTGCCCATCCCAAACTAGTACCTCTTTGAACTGAAATAAAGTAAATATAATAATTATTGAACATATAATAAGGGGCCGTTCAAGTATTACGTAAGCACCAAAGGGTTTGGAACGGGTTGCACCCCACCCCCCTTTGGTGCAATAGTTTAACAGAATTTGTATATATGATTGAGGCCTGACTGAGTGGATGATTAAAGTTTAACTTTAAAACCCAGTAAAGAACTTGAGAAATTAATAAAGAGGGACAACAAAGCCAATACAGTGTAAGCTCCATGTAACGTCAAACTCCCACATGTAAAATGTCAAAATTTTTCCACTTTGGTTGGTTTGCCTAATCGTCCATACAATGATACATTCTATGTAATATCACACACTCTAAATAACAACCACAATATGTCATTATATAGCAAGTAAATTATGGCTACTTATAAAGTACCTAAAGCAACTACAGTTGTGTACGTTCTTTCGTTTGTCATTTTATTTTATTGTCTGGCCCATATTTACCTGTGGGCATCATATGTACTGAAGATTCTAAGAAATTCGTTCTTTTGTTTGTTGTAATAAATTTGCATATGTTTGCCTCAGCTGCTTGACTGTCATTATTATTTGTAAATGTTATGCATTATTATTTAAACAATACTATAAATTAAAGTATTGTTATTATAGTCTATAATAGTAAAACAATATTAATTATTCTTTCTCTCCATATAACAACAACTATCTATAACACTAGAAAATGCACAATACCTTCAGCATTACTATAGAGTTTGCACTGTATATGGCAGCAAGATATTTTCTAGTAAAAAGCCGGTGGATCACCATCTTCAAATTGAAAATCTATTGTAAAGTACATGTTTCCATACCACCACTACAAACCTAATTTTCATTAATACAATGCACTGTCTTACTAAAGTTTTTTGTATGGTTGTCTGAAAATATTGCTCTTAGTGATAAGTCCTCAATTTTTGTACTGTTTTTAAGCAATACATGGGCTTGAAATTTGTAACAATAACAAAGAATTCAATCATTTATTCATTCTCTTAATCTATACCACAAAAAACATATTAATACCTAATTAACTTACTTGACTGATCTTCAATGAAGGAATCACTTCTTTAACAAACAGTTCAGCAGAGTCACGTCGCAGACTTGCTGTGGGCGGATCATATTGTTGGTATGCTGTTTGTTCACTCAGCGTCTCCACATTATACAATATAAGATGTCCTTCTGAAGTCTGTAATAGAAGTTACTTTTTTATAATGTAAAGTAATATATGTATCTAGTTTGCTTAGCATATACTTTTTTTTTACTATTTAGGCTAGGTGTTTGACCACAGCTCAACTGATATTAAATGATGGTGTGGTTGAAGATGGTTAACACACCTAGCCTAGAATGGAACTGGCTCTCAAAGTGAGACTGCCGGACCACACTTCTAGATGCTTGGTGGCAGTTTTCAACTTGATAGCTAGTCAGCGGAGAACTAGAAAGCACCTCCATGCTATGGTTTTCTCACAATGTTTGTTCCTTCACCAGCAAATCAAGCTCATTGTTGGCGTTTGACCTTTGGCATGCAAACCAGCCATTTAAGCTATCATCGCTACAAATATGATTTTCATTTATATAATAGATAAAGATTATTTAAGTACCGCAATGCATAACATAGAAGAGTCTGGCTTCCATTCTACTCCAACATTAACACCAAGCCTTTGTAGTGATTCATCACTTCTTTTATGGTAGACAATCGGAACTGAAGGCTGAAAATATAAACAGACTTGATTTATATTTACACACACATTTCTGTAATCACTTGTATATATATATTCATTGTTATTTGTTTGACTGTTAATTAATAAGGTTTAAAGCACTTGGGCATAGCTATAGCTTTTTAAGGTTCAGCTTAGTACTCAAGTGCAAAGTTAACTAATTAACAAGGGTGACCACATCCCTAATTTTTTCCTGACTCTCCTCAATGATATTGCTAAATTTTCCTATAGCAATTTATTTATAATTTTGAACTTTACACTATAAAAATTACACATTATTTTGACACTGTTCTCACTTCACTAGTTTTATGTAAAAATAATCTATCCATGAAATAAAAACTAATTTTATTTAAAAATGTTTTCATTTACATGAAGAGCCACATAAAATTGCATATTATGAATGTGCCAGTGCTGTGAATGCAAATATTTAATTATTTTTGGTTATTTTAAAACAGATTATTAATTCAGCACAGAACAGATCATTTTAACAACATATGTACAATCATATCAAATTTAGTTAGACATGGATGGGAACATGGGCAGTGAATATGATTGTTAATATCATTTATTTTGAGCGACCCTTTAAACCTACACTTGGATCATATGTCCTAGACACTACAGTTCTTGTCCCTCCAACGCAATAAACCACCAGCACAATGAATTAAATAAAAAGATGTTTTACCGTGTCTAAAAGAAGGAACACATAAAAACAATACAATCAAAGTATATTTTTAGATAATTACACACCTTATTCTGTAAAGAGTAAAATTAGCTTATGTGACAATTTTAACATCTTAGACTAAGATTATAGTGGTAAAAAAGGCAGGTTAATGGTTAAGTTGAGAGCTCCCAGCCCCTAGTGTTGATAATTTAAAAATGGATTTTGCATGCTTTTACATGAACTGATAACAAAAGAATAAAATATAGTATATGCTTAATAAACACAAAAGTAAGGTATTTGTTTATTTTTCATACATCAATCAACCTATTGCAGAAAAAGGCTGTCCCTAACTATGCTAGTGTTAGCGATTTATGTTATTACTATGCTTTAGATATATTTCACTGTTATGCATCATGCAGCACAGCACTATTATCAAAATCCCAAGTTAACATACCTTGCAGAACCAAACGGTAAGACAGTCGTCACTCAAGGACGCAAACAAAATCTTGTCCCTGTTGGACACAATATGTCGAATAGTTTGATTATCATTACCAAGAGTTCTTAGAACTTTAGGCCATCCGATGGGAAAATACATTTCGATTGGTACATACACAAACGGTACACCATTTGCTTGCTAATCAATGATTAAAAACTAAAACTAAACTATGATAATAATTATTTTGTTACTCTTTATACTGATAATATAAAGTGTACGTCAACAATAAAGTTATTAACACGTAAAGGGATTTCTAAAAATATCCCATTATACAAAAAACATCGTAAATTCTGTAAATTCCGAAATAACTTCATCAGCTAATACCTAATACACACAATTTTTTTTTTAAATTCAATTTGCCCTTTTACTCTTTCTTCTTGGCATCGCACTCTGTGCATTCTGCCAGTTTCAATGTTTCTATATGTACACAACAAACAAGTAAAATACGACACAGACGACACAGTATAGAATAATACACAGCCTGTTTTACTTTGTGGTTGCAACTCGAGATTTTGACAGTTGACCTTATACATAGATTGTCTTGCCAACATTTCTAACCTAGCTAAAACTTCCCATCAATCTGCATACGGGCTCTATAGGGGCAAATTTCAAACTATACTGCGTAAAAAATGAACAGCATAATTTATAGAGTAAAATAAAACATTGATAGCACGGAATAACTTTCTGACCGTCAATTAATTTAAAAAAAAATTAGGAATAAACTACATTACTTAACCAGGCCATCCCGTCTTAGGGCGCCATCAAAGACTTAATTACAATTTGTAAAAAAAAGCGGAGCTACAGGCAGTTCTTTCTGCCATGAGCTCCGCTTTTTTTACAAATTGTAATTGAGTTGCCTAACAGCAAACGAGACCGTGAAGCATGTACTGCTGTACTGTAAGACCACAAAGAGCACAGGAGTAAGGTCAGGACTCCGCAGGATACTTAGATATTAGGATTTTTTTGTTTCAAGTTCTCACTCTACGTAACGAACTGTTATGTTGAAACTATGTGTTGATCCATTAATACATTTTGGATTTGTAATAGATATAGCTGCTACACCAAATTTATATACCTATATAATATATTTGTTATCATCAGTTTTCCGCTTTGAGTAGACCACCATAGAAAACCAAAAGCTGGTTAATTTATCTGAGTTTTTCCGAATTGTGTAGGAGTTTGGTAGATAGCTCTCTAACTTCCGTTGTACTACACTACGCAGTCTTGCTAGTGGTGGTAACTTTACTAGTCTATTAATAAACACATCATGAGAATCATGTGAAATATGTTTATATTTTTCACCATATCAAAACTATATCTCGAATCTAACTGACTGTGTGCATGACATAAATAAACAGAAACCAGCCGGTTTAATTTAACAGATTAAAATATAAAAAACCCTTTTTAACAAATTGCCTTGAAGCAAATTTATAGACGTATTCATGTCAAAAATGCTATATATATGACAAATTATAAAATCACAGAGCCTATACTAGGCTCTGTAATGCCGGTACCACACATTCGTCCAACAGTCGAATACTTGAACATGACTCGAGTCTGTCCCAACCATGAAGCTATAGGTAAAGATGGAGTCCAAACTTAGAACACCGACTTGAGTCAAATACCTAAACATCTCTATCTCACTCGTGTTGGACTACAGTATTGCTATGCCATAAGTACACTAATAATTGGGAAACAGATCCAGGGGGATTTTCAAGTAATTGTGTGATTTTAGGGGTTTTAGCATAGCTTTAGGGATACATATTTTTGAGAGTTGGTAGCACTGCGTTCCAACCTCATTCTCTATGGACTGTCTGTGCAACTCCTTTGATCTGTGTACGATTTACCGCCATCGGAGCGATCGCGCGCCAACACGCTCCAACACCGTCAAACACGCACGAACTACCCCTCCACACATGTGACTGTTCGACTGTTGGACGATAGTGTGGTACCGGCATAAGGCTTTGTGATAATAATACACACCTAGTATTTCATGTACCTACTATGTTTCGTAATATTGTACATGCAAGACAGGGGTGTAATATTATTCTTTGACAGGGGTACATTATGGCTGCAAGATACTCAACCATAGACAGCATTTCTACATATTTCACTATTTTTTCACATTACACCTATTATTTTCGAAAACTTGTTGAATGTTTTTTTTAATATAGAACGAGCTGAATCGCGTGATTATATGTTATAAAATTATGTAATATTATGGTGATGGTGAAACATGAAATTTCATATCGCATAAATCTTCATCGAAGCTTGTCGTAGAGTCACCACTACTATAATAGTTAAAATAAATCAAGATCGAGTCCGGTCACCTCGATCTTGATTTATTTTGTGTGACTTTGACTGTGAGTCAGACCTTTTTTTTACTTAATTTTTCGTATTACTCGATATTGGTAAATGCGTGAAGTGCGATGGTAAAAACAAATTTTTCATAGATCGCCACACTGGAAGTATCTTTTTTTTCTTTCCTTTTTCATAATTTGACGCTATCAAATCAACAATCAAAAATTTCGTATTTTGGAACAAATTCAGTAGTTAATAATAATTGCTTTGGTAGGCTTGCCCTAAAATAATAAGTATTATTACAATTATAGTATAAAACCATATATTTTAGCAAATGGTGTTGTAAAAATGTGCTATGTGAGTGATTCGCCCAAGCTAGGTGAAAACAAACACTATGTCGGAAGAAAATAACATGACTACAAACAGTATATGCACTACCGAAGATGCATTTGAAAAGTTTCAAGCAGAAGCTATGTTTGAAGAAGATGAATATATCACACTCTCTGATATTGTACCACCCCAGCCAGAAGTGCCTGATATTAGCAACGAGCTGAACGAAATTCCTTTCGACAATGAGGTGGTTTTAATATCTACTAATGACGATCAAACGCCGCTAAATAGTAATAATATATCTAACCAGCACCCCAACAATGAATCCATACAACAAAGTTTGAGTACATCTAGAACTGAAGACTTGGCTAGTGTCGAAAGTTACCACAATGAAGAAACACATGCAACTTTTGACAATATAAATAAAAATCAGAAAAGAGGCAGAAGAAAAACAAAATCTAATCAAATTCACACAAATTATCAATATGATAGTTCATCTCATGAAACAGAAAACAATTCTTCTATAGATAATCAAGCAGTTCAAAATAATGTTCTTAGCACAACAGCTGTGACAGACAGAAACTGCACCGAGTCTAGCAATGAGTTACAAGAAGAATCAAAGTATCCTCGAAGAACTAGGCGTGAAAGAATTCCTAACACTTCTAAATACCCCCCTACTGAAGTGATAGATAGTGATATACATTCTCGCCAAATTAAAACTGGAAAGCGTCGTGGTAGACCAAAAAAATCTTCCCTCGAAAACTTAACCATATCAGAACCAGATTCTACTAATGACACTTCTTCATTTGTGAATAAAGATTTGAGCTTAGCTGAAAATGGTGAACCAGTAACTTCAAAAGAAACTACAAGGAAAAGAAGGCGTGGCAGACCTCCGAAGCAGTCATCCCAAGCAAGCTTGGAACAAGTAAACCTTAATAATACAAGTGAGATTGTAGATACAGATCTACCATTAGCCGAATATAAAAAACTTACTTGCAGAGGCAACAAAAAGATTTCTGAGATGATAGAAGAGTCAAAAGAAGTTATTGAGCATGTCAATACTCATATACCTGAGACGAGCATCATCTCTCAGCTTGGGGATAGTAATTTAGCATTAAACGATCCTGCTCTGAAACACAACACAGAAGAATTGCCCTTGAAAGAAAATGACAATGAGTTTGATGATGATGGAGATGATATATGCCTTAGCAAATTAAAAGAAAATATTAACAACATTAGTATGCAATGTAGTACAGATGGGAAAGATCTTGAGGTTCCTGAAGTAGCAGACTTTGAATATCATATTGATAAAATAGTTAAAGAAACCTCTTTAGACAGTGCAAGTAATCTAGATGAATCACTACTTGTTGAAGATACTTCAAAACGTCCTAATCGAAGAAAAGTAAAGCAAAATTTTAAATATAGTATAGATTCTGAAGAAGATCCATTTACTAATATGGAAATATCTGATGATGACGAGCCCAAAACTAGAAAGAAGGGAAAATATGCTGATGATTATGAATATATTCCACGTAATAATAAGGTTATTCTTAATTCCTCATCAGACAGTGAATTAGATGAGAATTGTGAGGAACTAAAGAAACTGAAAAAGAGAAAGAGACGAATAAAAGAAGACAAAAATACTGAATCTCTATCACCAAATAAGAGAGGCAGAAAAAGAAAACTTGAACTCCACATGGCTGAAGCATGTGGAGAAGAATCGGCAACTAAGAGTGAGGATGAACCACTTTCAATGAAGCCACCAGCTGAGGCATGGGCTACTTCAAATGAATTCGAAAATTTTATAGCACAAAAAATTCAAGGCTCCTCCAGTTTGAAAATCAAAAAAATTTCTTCCAGACAAAAAACTGACACCATTGTTCCTCCTCTGGAAATCCCTGTTTTAAACCAAAATGAGCCAAAGAAGTCTATTGAAAGGGCCACTCAAACAATGACTACCCCCACCACCTCAAGTGGAGTGCAAACAAGTGCACCATATGATATTCCTATGAAAGTCAACATGAAACTTACAGTAGAAAAATCTGCAAATGCATGTGCATTTTTAAATAGTGTGGTCAAAACAACTGCAGAACTAGGTGAACTCATGAAAACCAAATCGGAAGATTTTATGAAAAAAAAGATTAATACTGATAATGTAACTGATACATTTAAAATGGATTATTGTGTTAGAAAATCATTTTTGCTATTTAAACTTGCTAAACATAATCTGATGCAAATGGAAGAAGACTTAGCCAAGCAGTATGATGAGTTTTTGAAAAGTAATGACCTTTCATCGTGTAGAGAGGAGGTAAAAAATGTTGCACCAAAATCTAAAGCAGACAGTGATAGTGATTGTGAAATTGTAGATGTAAAAGAAGTTCCCTCTACTTCTGTAGAGAAAAACAAAACAAAACTCAATAAAACAGTATTTTTAAATAAAGAACTTTCTATCAAAATTGCAAAAAAACCAACAGTGGATAAAAATGTTGAGGTTAAAGGAAGGCACACTATCTGGATTAATGATTCAGTAATGGTAAAAAAAGTTAAGCCAACACAGTCTTTTTTAGCCCAGGACAGCCGAAATAAAAAACCTCCTGATTACGTAACCGAACAAATGGTAAGTGATTTTTTTGAAAATTACTATCATCAAAGAGCTGTTGCAGTGTGTGCTCCATATGTAAGCACTGAGTGGTCTAGTGTTTTCAGAGAGTATGCATGTCATTATTTTGTAAAATGCAATGATTTTGAAGAGTCTGATATAAAGAACAATGGAATTGATCAGAATATGGTAGAAATTAATACAAGGGCACCTAATAGAAACTGCAGTGACCCTGCTGAAATACTAGAGACTCATATAGGCAATCCAAAATCACTGGGTTGTCTTTGCGCTGATGTTGTGCGTAGATGCCTGAATGTTCATAATCTCAAAGGAGCAACTGAAGACCTAACATGTGATATTACAGATGGGAATAACAAGAAAGGACCACTAAGTTTATTTCGGCTGTGTTATCAATCCTTACCAAAAGACCTTTTCATACTCAATAACTCGGAAGAAAATTCTATATCACTGACTGTACCACCTTTGAAATCTTTGTGCTTCAAAAGGATTTCACAATTGATGCCATTGTGTGAAAAACTACAGGACAATATTGAAGACATAAATGAAAATACATTTTATTCAGATTTATCTAATGTAAGCAACTGCTATGAAGGTATTTATTCACATGATGATGTGGAACAGGTGTCACTAAACTATAATTACCTGGACAGTTCTAGTAACTATCATGTAAGGAATGATTTAAAATCACTCTTTTCATTGTGCATAATATCCATTCAAAACATGTTTAGAGAACCTGAAAATATAATCTGTAAAAATCTCTATCCAAAAAGCCAAAGTGGATACATTGATTTTAAACTTGCATCACCACACTCTTTAAAAGCAATTGCATACAAGAACATCAAACAGTTGATTATTGGCAAGAAGCTAACTAATCATATTTCTGTAGACACTATATGTCATACAGAAGAAATATTTCATAGCCATGACAATTCAGAAGATTTTACTATTAATTGTATAAATACCATGTCAGAGGAAGCATTTCATTGTCTTGAAGCAGCTGACGAGTTTCAAAATGAAGATGATTATGATTATGAAATTGAAGGTTTTGATGAAGATAATGGAGAGGATTCAAATGAATGGGTTTCACAGGTTCAAATGAAGGTACTAAGATCTTGTACCACTCCTGCTAACAATCTTTCAAATAATGATTGTGATGAGATGAGTATAGATAATGTTTGTGATACATCTCCCATAAATACCATCGAGAATGAATTTGTCGCTACTAATGCTGAAAACGATGATCAGTATCAAGACATGCCACACTCAACTCTCAACAATATTTCAGCACTGATAAAACTTGAACCTCAAGATGATGTTGCAGAAAATATTGTAGATTCCTCAATTGTAAAAACAGAACCTGTTCACGGCTTAGATGGAATGACGATCATACCGGAAAGTATTGTAACTAAAAGCGAAATTATGGAACATGAACATAATACAGAGATTGGGGCAGTTGAAAGAGAAGGCGCAGCTTATGATGTGAACACTTTAGACCAGGTTGTCAGGAATAAAATGATGCGGACGATGGATGAAGATAGTGATGAGGAAGATATGTTTGGCCAAAGTAGTAGAAGAGTGAGAAGAGAACACGAACCCGACTATGATGGAGAAAATGATTTTCTTGAAAGTTTGTTAATTCCACAAACATATGAACCTTTACATATTGATAATGCTAAAGGAGTTTTAATGGAGAGCAGTTCTGATGAACACAAAGATGGTGCGAAAAAACAAAGTAAAAAGAAGATTGAAAAGAAAAAAGGGAAACAGAAAAAAGGAAAAGAGATTACTAAAAACAGTTATACTAAAGAAATTCCTACTCCGACAAAAGAGGTTTCTGTACCTGTAAAAGTTAAAGTCTCAAGTAATGAAGTGGCTGTTTTAACTAGAAGAATGCGTGAGAAAATTAGGCAAGAAGAGAAAAAGATCAAATCTTCTGATTCAGAAGATGATAATTTAGCCCTCAGCTTAAGAAAAGATCGAAAAGGAAAAAGAAATGAAAAAAATAAATTAACAAAAAATTCAAAACCATGTGAGTCTAGTAAAAATTGTGAAATACAATGCAACAATGTTGATTCTACAGATCAAATAGAAAACAGACTGAAAATCCAAGACATGGATGAGTTCACTGGATTCAGTGCGATTGACCAAAATGAAATTACTAGTTATCAAAAGTATATGCAATTTGTATATGATAAAATAATACCAACAGAAGATGATAACACTGTACAAGAAAATGCTGATATTGTTGGTGCCACTAAAGATATTAGTCGATCTAGGTCACCTTTAATAAATCTCAATCAACCTGTAGAGCTTTTAGAATGTGAACCAAGTATGCCTATTTTCGACGCTGAAAATATGCCTAAAACAGAAAAACAACCAAAGAAAGTAATGCACAAAAAGAAAGAAAATGAGTTTGTAAAAAATAAGCCGAAATTTACTGAACGAGATGGATGGCATTTCTATGATATAGACCCATCTGATGCCAAATTGTACCAGAAATGTCATATACCTTTGGAAAAGTTACCAGAATCATTTGTGGACACATATCTGGAGTACCATGATATTACTAATAAAGACAATACTGACAAAGAAGTTGACAGGTGAGATTCTAGTCATATTTGATCAATTATTTTGCAAGTATTAATTTCTATTAACTTTCATATCTTTATTTTCAGGTTAGTAAATTTACAGTCTCTCAATAGAGCAGCCAACATAAAAGAAGGCAAAGGTAAAATTAGACTAAAAATTAAATTTTCTAATTCTGAACAAAATTGTGAAAATTTATCTCGAGCAGTGAGTCCTGATAATTATGACCATTTTGACGAGCTTACCCCATCTGAAGATGAAAGTGCTAAGGTTGAAGATGAGGTACCACCACCTGTGAGTATGCTGTTTGCCTGGCAATAGCAAAACCAAAGAGTTATGTTTTTAGTTGTTTTTTTTACTTACAATTCCATTCCATTAAAAAAATTAGTAATTTCTATTAAAATTATTATTTTAATTTTATTTCTTGATAGTGATTGCATCTCATGTCAGTTTATTATTCCACAATAGTATGATTAGTGTTAATAAATATTCTTTTTAGGTACCGTTACGTGCAACAGAGAATAATGTAGCTAAAAACTCTCTTATGGATGATAATGAGAGTGACTCTGAAGCAGGAATGAAAAAAATCAAAGAAGAACTCTATGACGGTATTCAAGTGGGAGAGCATTATAAACCTGGGCCTAAATCAAAGACTAAGATAAGCAAAGCAAAAGTTGACAGTGTGCCTTTATCACAGCCCTTAATGCTCACTGCTGACAAAATGATGAATAAGGAATTGACTTTGTTACATGCACCTATAGTGATGAAAGAAGAGGCCAATAAGATTACGCCCAAAGAACCAAGCCCTAAAGACGAGACTAAACCAAAGAAGGTACCATTTTGCACAACTTAATAAATAATAAAAAACGTAGGACATTTCGCACTGCACCATCTAGCCACAATATAAGCAAAGCTTGTACTATGGAAATCAGATAGCTGATAGAATATTTGGATACTTTTTTTTTGTAAATACAGAACAAACATTCAAACATTAATTATTGTCACATTAATATTGTTCTGGTAGGAATCGCATCCACACCCTTGAAGCAGATATTCAACCAAAAGGGCAGCTAAGATGTTTAACAAGTTTAACAATCTTAATTTCGTTTTTGTGAATAAAGACCGGTGTATTTTTCAGAGGAGTTTAAGAAATACGACGATGCGAGACCGACTCAAGACTGAAGATGACTCGTCTTCAGAAGAGGAAAAGCAGTGGGTTTCTACTAAAGAGAAACTTCTCAAAAGGATAGGAAGGAAAGAAGATGCTATGTAAGAGTAATCCACTTTTTTTAATGATAGGCTAGATCAAACATGATCACAACTCATCTGATGTTAAGTGATGGTGTAATCGAAGATTGTAATCACACCTAGCCTGGAATAGAACTTGCTCTCAAGTCTTCTCAAGAGTACGAGAACCCTACCACCATACTATGGTTACCTCATTGTTTTTTTAAATGTAAAAGTTATGTGATGAATGAGTCGCTCTCCTAATAGTAAGAGATAACGCCTGTCCACAACCATTGCAGCGATACACAGAACTTTAAGTAGAAAACAAAGAATATATCTATCATTGCTACATTACTAAATACTGATCAGTACAGTATTCTTGTTGCATCTAGTATATTGATATGATAGTTTAATTGCTAGCGATGGGAAATGTACTAAGTTTTAAAATTTCATTTCAGTGCGGACGACGCAAAACGCGCGAAGCTGGTCGACGATTTTATAGAGAGACGCGGTGAAGGGCCAGATAACAGACGGATGGTCACACGAACACATCGCAGATCTAGAAAAAAAATACTGGAAAGATTGAAGCAACAAAGGTAACTACTACATTTGACAGCCCTGTTGGCTCATTGTCTGCCTGAGCTGTGGGGTGTGGGTTCGATTCCCGCCCAGGATAAACATTTTATGGTATAATCAAATGGTTGTACTGTGTCTGGGTATTCTGTATGTATTTACAACAAAAAAAAAAGTATTTATGTATTCTATCAGTTATCTGACTTCCATAGTACAAGCTTTGCTTAGTTTGGGGTCAGTTAAAGCTATGTGTAATGTCTTACAATATTTGTTAATTTATTTTATAAGTATGTACATAATTATGTATGTATAACTAAAAAAAGTATGTTCAGATGGTTTATATCTTAACATACCTGATGTTAAGATAAAGAGAAGAGCAAAAAGAAATAATTTATCTGATCCCATAGTACAAGCTTTGTTTAGTTTAAAGCTAGATGGCACTGTATGAAGATATGTTCCAATATTTATTATAATGTGAAGCAGTAAATTGTGTGACATCAGCAAAATATTGAAATGCTTCCCAACATTATAAATCTGAAACGGTCTTCATTCACGGAGCAATAAAATGATGTGTATAATGTTTTGAATATATGTATTAAAGAAATGAAGAGTAATATAGGCTACTTTTTGTTAGCTCACGGGTAAATCCGCGAGGCACTGCTATAGTTTAAATAATATAAAGTTTATTACCAAATATGCATTATGTGGTACATATAATCAAGTGGTTCCATGGATTTAACAGTCTAATTTCTAGGGAGAACGACAACGGGTTCTAAACTAGGCAAAGCCTGTATCTTGGGCGCCTTATAAAAATAAATAATAATAATAATAATTTATTTAAGCAAAAAATATACAACTTGCCGTGGACCCTGAATCTCACACTAGGAAGGCCCGTGTCGTGAGATTCAGTGATTCCCACCTTTTAGCCACCATTTACCATTTATTATATTAGTCACCATCATCCAGGCGTGGCGTGGGACGTCCACTGCTGGACATACGCCTCCCCCATTGACTTCCATAAAGACCGATTGGAAGCAACTCGCGTCCAGCGCGTTCCAGTGGTCTTTATTAGATTGTCTGTCCATATTGTAGGTGGACGTCCTGCGCTGCTGGTCCGTGTTTTCCACTTCAGAACTTTGCAGCCCCATCGGCCATCAGTTTTGCGTGCTATGTACCCTGCCCACTGAAAATTCAACTTGCTAACTTGCTTAATATTAGTGTTATTGTTAAATACAAAACCAGCAATTCTGCCAACAGCCCAAAACGGTGCTCCGCTACTTAAAATTAAAGTAATGAGTCTGTTAGTCTCAAAGTAATGAGCGCCAATGCAGCGATGCCCTGGACTTTGTTTTGTTACTCAAAGTTCTGTGTATCGCTGCTTGGACAGGCGTTATCTCTCGTAGAGCGTTTCATTTCATGTACTTTTACATTTAAAAAAAACTTCAAGGAGCTTGTTTGGTTTGGGTTTGATGGTAGATAGGAATGCATATAGCACTCCGAGCTGGACGCCAATGCACGCTGCATCATCCCCACTTTCTATTAGAATTAGTAATGAAGGAAGGATCATAAACCTCACTTTTAACATTATCATCTTTTATATGTTTCTCATTATTTCTTGACTGCCCACAATCAGGTAAAAAAATGCCTATAACCTTTTTAGAGTAGGCGTTTAATAATTTGTATCACATCATCAGCCATAGGTCGTCATCTGCTGGACATAGGCCTCCTCCTGAGGGGGTTTTGCCAATCCTCGCCACGTTTGGCAGGCGGGTTGGAGAGGCCAGTTAGGTGTGATTGTTCAAGGAAGACGCTGCTGCCGATCTTCCGGATTACATCCCTTAGCCGACTCTTACGGCAACCACGGGTAGAGAGGGTGGGGTACTATCCTTACGCCGTCACTTTTACACCTTAAAAAATAATTTGTATATCTAATGTAATTTCTTCTTCCTGAGTAATCTGGTAAGATAATGTACTTTATTGTGGTTATGGCAGGGTGCTTTCAAAGGAGTTGTTTGGTGAGCCGGCAACTGATTTGACGCCGGGCAAAAGAGGCGCCAACGTAGGCCTATTTAAAGGACGGCGTAACATCAGAAAGGTACACCTATTTTATTTATTTAAAAGAACTGTCTTCAAAAGAATTTTTCACTAGGTGGTAGATGTTAGCAGAAGGTCGTCTAGATAAATACTGTCGCAGTATCATATAGACATGCAGTAGTGTGTAAATGTCTATGACCCGGTTTGAAAGGTGCTGCAGCAAGGAAAATTCAAGGTTTTGAGACATACCACCGAATGTCCCAATGTAATGAACACCAAAGCGGTGATCCTTTGAAGAAGAACTTTGTTTTGTAACGCAAAGTTCAGGGCACCATTACAATTATCATGGATAGGATCTTAGGATCAAGAGAGTATCTCATATTTTTGTAGCTAGTTAAAGTATTCTAAGTCAATGAAACAAAAAATAATCCACCTGAGTCTGCTCCGAGAAAAAATATGAAACACAAAATGTACAGCAAGCTACACAATATTACATAATAGTATATAATATGGTACATAATATTATATGTACCTAAAAATAATTGAGCATCTTCTCTGTTTTGAAATCAGTTATTAAATATATTCGTTCGTTATTTCATATATTATATTTTGCTGTTGTGCATTATAATACAAATTACATATTTATTGTTTCCCAGGTCATTGACAAAAAGTCCTTGCAATCGAGTACCGTTTTGGCGAACATGGAGGAATTTGACAGAAAACGCAGACTAAATGCAAAACTGAATCAATTGGTAAATATACTTTTATATCGCCTATACTTGAGCTGGTCAAGGAAAAACGTGAAGAAACCATACCATGAATAAACCATGGTGGTAGGGGATTTTCTAGTACTCGGCTGGCTAGCTACCATCACGTTGAAAATCTGCCGCCAAGCACTTGTTTATCATATTTTTTATTTTTACTTAACATCAGGTGAGTTGTGGTCAAACACCTAGCTTGTCAAGCATTGAAATACAGAAATTTTAATGCCTGTTAACTGAAATAATTACCGTCTTAAAGGAACTTAAAACGCTGCTAAATAATGTCTTTAATTGTAAGGCAAGTAAGCGTCTACATATTCCATGTTTATATGTACAGTAAATCTAATTTAAATCTTACTTTATATTTTTTTTACTATAAGTAGCTCGCTGAAGTTATTTAAAAGCACTTACACAAAAAAATATTGTATAGATAACGAGTGAAGACTCCTTGGCCAACAATTTTGTCTTTAACTTAACACACATTTAAAACAAAAATGTATTATGTTATTTGTGTCCGAATACTTTGTATAAAACAAAAGAAGCAAAAAAAAGTGGAGACTCTTGTATTAAAAAGTTACCTTTTTGTTAATTCAGGGTATAAACTAGTTCCATTTCAAATTCCATCAAATCCGTTCATCCGTACAACCTGAAGATGTTACAAACATACAGGACAATTTTTGCCTTTATAAGATACTAGCTGCGCGCCGCGGTTTTACCCGCGTGGTGATGGATGACGATGATGATGAAAAGTATCCTATTTTTTATTCCAGAGCGTAAAGATCCACCTATATCAGATCTACATATATAAGATATCTACTTGCAAAATTTCATCCAGATCCATTCAGCCGTTCTGGCGTGATTCAGTAGTAAGAATGGGTATAGTAAGCTACCCTTAAAAGATATATGCCACCATAGACTTTTTTGTAGATCTATAAAAGAGGAATGTTCCACCATGCATGGTTTTGTTATATCTCAAAGGGATTAGGCAGCGTTTTCGATGAAAGCTCCCAGGTGGCTTGACTTTTTCCGACACTTCAAGAATTATCATCATATTTAAACCAATTTACACAAAACCTTGACAAATTATATACCTAAACCATCCTCATGAATCACTCTATCTATCGGTGAAACTTGCATGATAATCCGTTTAGTAGTTTTTAAGTTTATCGCGAACAGACAGACGGCGGACGACTTTGTGTTATAATATATAGTGATTATCTGTCGTTACAGCGTGAACTGCTCGGATGCGAAGAAGGTGTTAACGTGCTGGTGATCAACGACGAGGTCTGCCTGGAATACGACTTCCAGGAGCAGCGACCAGTAGTCACCGTGCATCCTTTCTTCACCAAAGTCATGAAGGCGCATCAGGTATATTACGCCTAGAGATCACACTTTATAGCATCTGTGTTTAAAATAAATGTTCCACCACGCGTCAAAACAATTATATATATGGTGAAATAGATAGGCTTGGTGTGTACAAGTAATATCAAGTATGTATTGATCAAAATTGTAGCCGTGGTGGTGCCGAAGTAAGAATAGTACCCCACCCTCTCTACCCGTGGTTGCCGTAAGAGTCGGCTAAGTGATGTAATCCGGAAGATGGGCAGCAGCGTCTTCCTTGAACAATCACACCTAACTGCGCTCGCCAACCCGCCTGCCAAGCGTGGCGAGTATTGGCAAAACCGCCCCAGGAGGAGGCCTATGTCCAGCAGTGGACGTCCTATGGCTGATGTGATGTGAGGATTGATCAAACCAAAGTCAAAATAAGTTTATTTATAAGAATAAATGTCTTGAATTTTAATTATTATAAATCAGTGTTTCAAATATTCTACCTTAGTAAGTCTAAAAATATTGGAACTGGCTCTCAAGTGAGGCTGCCGGAACACACCATTAGATGCTTTGGCGGCAGATTTTCATCTTGAGGGTGGTAGCTAGCCAGCCGAGTACTAGAAAGTACCCTACCACCACGCGAATCATACCGTCACTTAACATCAGGTGAGCTGTGGACAAACCTAGCTTAACAATCTTAAAAAATAATAATAATATAGCTCTTGCCCAACCAAATATGAACGCTTGTTTTATGTTTGTTGTTGTTCCAGTACGAAGGAGTAAAGTTCATGTGGGACGCGTGCTTCGAGTCGCTGGCGAGCATCGAGACGGGGCATGGCGGCGGCGGTTGCATCCTCGCTCACTGCATGGGGCTCGGCAAGACGCTGCAAGTGCTCGCTTTACTGCACACGGTATCTAACTCATACTTTTAATTTCTTTTGTTACGGTTCGGTACCCAAAGGATCAAAATGAGACCCTATTACTAAGAGCGCAGTTAGGTGTGATTGTTCAAGGAAGACGCTGCTGCACATCTTCCGGATTACATCCCTTAGCCGACTCTTACGGCAACCACGGGTAGAGAGGGCGGGGTACTATTCTTACGCCGGCACCACCACTGGTAAATGCTTAATACTTAACTTGGTGGTAGATCTCCTTGCCAGGAGGTTGTCTGTACCACCGCAGTACCAGATATCCTGCCGCCAAACATTAGTGTGCAAACATTACTGTGTTCCGGTTTAAAGGGTACTGCAGCTAGCGAAATTACAGGACTGTTGAGACTAACCATTGAAACTCTCAAAGTACTGAGCGCCAAAGCAGCGATGCCCTGGACTTTGTTTAGCTTTTCTTTTATGTAACAATGAGACGAACTAGACGCTCTCCTGATGGTAAGAGATAACGCCTGTCCATGACCATTGCAGCGATACACAGAACTTTGAGTATAACATGTATTGTTGCTTTGGTGCTCATCACTTTGCTACTTTAGCTAATTAAAGCTCTGTGTATCGCTGCAATAGTCATGGATAGGCGTTATCTCTTACTACCAGGTGAGCGTCTCGTTCGTCCTATTACTTTGACATTAAAAAAAATATGCATAGAGTGCGTTGCCAGATTGAAGGAAATCAAACTACAATTTCTCGACTTTCTAAATTATATATGTAGTTATATTATTATTCAGGTACTGACGCACCCTAGATCGGGTATGCAGCGAGTACTGGTGTGCTGTCCCCTTTCAACGGTACTCAACTGGGTTGACGAGATACACAAGTGGATAGGGCCCGTTACCGATCAGATCAAGGTACGTGTTAAAAGCTACTCCGTTTCATGATTGATGTTCCAAGAACTTGACGAAACGGTTTAATTCTATTTTTATCATACAAGCCCATAATCTCATAAATTGAGTTTGAGGTCTAAATTACCTTTTTGTGATTTCTACTATAGATACAACGTGGGTGCCGCAAGTGAATCGGTTTCTTCTAGGCAAAATTAAATGTGCTCCCATCGTAGGTCGCATATTCGCTTTACATCATGCAAAATGGCGGTCAAAAGCAAGCATATTCGTTTATAAAACAATATCACTACTATAAAGAACATAATTATAAAAGAATGTAATATATTACAAGGTACATTTTCTCTAAATATATATAACTCAAAGGTGACTGACTGACTGACTGACTGACATAGTGATCTATCAACGCACAGCCCAAACCACTGGACGGATCGGGCTGAAATTTGGCATGCAGGTATATGTTATGACGTAGGCATCCGCTAAGAAAGGATTTTGATTAATTCTACCCCCAAGGGGATGAAAGTTTGTATGAAACGTTGTCAATTTTAAACCGATCGGGCTGAGACTTTGCATGCATAAAGTTACTATGACGTAGGCATCTAGCGCGGGTGAAACCGCGGGGCACAGCTAGTTATTTATATGAGAGAATACCACATTATGATGCACAATATAGTATCTTCTCAGAAAGAATTAATAATGATTCTTTGTTAGTTTGAAATAATTAAACTCGCTGAGCTAAAAATTATAAATGAAGTTGAATATTGTAACTCGGTGTATATTATCTGTATTTGTTTGTTTTTAAAAATATTTTCTTTCTATTTTACAAGCCTAAGAAACTGAGAAGGAAACTTCAGGTAAAACAATACATTAAGGGTTCTGTTCTGTTAAATAAATAAAAAGTATGAAAAATAAACAATACCTACAGTAAAAAATTAAGTTATAATTTAGGAACAAAAATTCTAGCTTATATCACCCAGACCATACAAACGAATCGATTAACACCTCAGATTTCATCTCACCCCTAGAGTTACTATACCAGTAACCTAGAACCTCGCTCTAGTACAGGGATGGCGAAACGACGACGGACCGCGCGCGCCCACTTGATAGCTTCATTTTCGGTTTACGCTCATACTGCTCGCGCTAGCGAAACAATACGTGATTGTTTTATGCGAGCTCCGCACTGCCAATGAGATTAAAATTTCTAACAATACGAAAATTACACTTGATTTTTGTTTGATGGTCGCGGGCCAGATGTCAACGCTTCGCGGGCCGTAGATGTCCCGCGGGCCGTAGTTTTCCCATCACTGCTCTAGTACATCAAGGAGATCAGTAAATCAGTAATATTTCTTGGCCATAAATAACAATAATACTACAGGCAAGTCTATTGTAAAAAAAAAAAAACTTACAATTACACTTTAATGAATGAAGCTTTATAATTAATTAATAAGTTAACCTCAACGAATATATACTTCTGTTTACAGTGCAGGCTCTGTTTACGTGTTACACATAAATGAGGATTCTTGTGCTTAGTTTAGTCTTTAAAGTAAGGTGATCAGAAGTTGTCTGTAATCAATAAAATTTGAATTTAAATAACCCTTTGCTTTGCTGTAGTCAGGTAAAATTAAGGATCTCATTGAATGATATACGAACAATCTATAGATAAGAACCCTAATAATAGCTTTTGAATCTATATTTTAGTAATGTACGATTTTTTTAAGCTTAAGAAAAATTAAATTTAAAACCATCTTTTTCTTCTAAAGGTCTTCGAGCTCTCCAAACTAAAGAAAACCTATGAACGTGCCTACCAACTCGAAGACTGGTACAATGGAGGCGGCATTTTCATAATTGGGTACGAGCTGTTCCGAAGCCTCACTACCCTTGACCCATTGATCGACGAAGTTAGACCCACAATCATCAATAAGATACGGACAGCGTTGTTGGACCCCGGTCCGGATATAATAATTTGCGATGAAGGGCATCTGCTGAAAAACGACTGTTCCGTCCTAGCCGTGGCTATGAGTCGAGTGGTCACCAAAAGGAGGATTGTCTTGACCGGCACACCAATGCAAAATAACTTGAGAGAGTATTATTGCATGGTTAACTTTGTGAAGCCAAATTTGCTGGGGACTTACTCGGAATACTCTAATAGGTAAGATTGGTATAAACTAAAAAACTTGTAGCTAAGCCTGCTCCATCCTGGACCGTATCGTTGCTTAACATTGGACTGGATGTGTTCCAACTCGGTGGACGATTTCCATAGCAGGAGCTCATCTAAGTAGGTACTACCATAGTAACATATGTAGCCGCTAAGCACTAATGTGTAAACATTACTGTGTTCCGGTTTGAAGGGTGTTGCAGCTAGCGAAATGACAGGGATGTTGAGACTAACCTCGAAAGTGCCAAAGCAGAGAAACCTTAGAATTTGTTTTGCTACTCAAAGTTCTGTGTATCGCTGCAATGGTTATGGACAGGCATTATCTCTTACCAACAGAAGCGCGTCTCGTTCGTCTCATTACTTTTACTTTAAAAAAAGAGATCATCGTCAAAAGACAACCCATTAATATAAAAAAAAGTAATAAGGCATAATTTTTTTAAATATATGCAATCTTACCTGTATATTTCTCTTTCCAGATTCGAAAACCCTATAATGAACGGCCAGCACAGAGATTCCCGAGAAGAGGATATTAAACTGATGAAAGCTCGTACTCACATCCTCCACAAAGTTCTAGAAGGATGCCTACAAAGACAAGAGGTCTCAGTACTTTACCCGTACCTTCCTAAGAAACATGAATACACTGTGTTTATACCGCTGACGAAGTGCCAATGGGACTTGTACAAGCACTATGTGCATCACTACACGAAGGACAGCAAACAGAGTGTGTTGCGAGACTTTCATATACTGCAGAAGATCTGGTCACATCCACTGGTGTTGCATAACTTTTCAACACGAGATAAGAGGAAGGAAATAAAAGGTAAGTTTTGTTTCCTTCTAATTTTTTTATACAGTTTCAATAAAAGTATTAAAATTGAATTTTAATTTAATTTAAATATTAATCTTGTTAGTTTATTTCTAATCTAAAAAACTATAATAAAAGATCGTTTTTTTGTCAAACCGACAACATTTCCAACCGCCAAGCAATGTTATTGGTTTGTTCAAAATCTATATTCTTTAAACAAAAACTTCAATGGTTTTAGAAGCAACACAAAAAGACACATTCGGGTGTTGTCTAAGAATGGCAAACGATATAGGTAATGTGGTGATGTGACTTTTCGTGTTGCTTCCAAAACTTCATGAAAGGTTGTTGTAAAGTCACCACTACTTTACTACGGAACACCGGACTTCACCTTGAATTGCTTTGTGTGACTTCGACTGCAACTTAGACTTTTGAATCAGCCCTGTTTTTATAAACTGCCCCATTGATGGGCGCAGGCCTCTTCTCATTGTGAGAAGGGTAAGGCTAAACCCAACTCGCTGGCCAAGTGCAGGTTGGCAGATTTCACACATCTACGAGAACGTTTTTTTTATGAACTTTCCGACATGTGGGTTTCTTCACGATGTTTTCCTTCACCGTTTAAAGTCAATGGTAATACGCACATAACTTGTAAAACAAAGCTGCGTGCCGTGGGATTCAAACCCAGGACTACCAAATTAGAAGCCAGACAGTCTCCCAACTGCCAAATTTTTTTACTTGGTGGTAGATTTCCTTAGCAGGAGGTCGTCTAGGTAGGTACCACCGCAGTACCAGATATTCTGCCGCTAAGCAGTTACTGTGTTCCGGTTTGAAGGGTACTGCAGCTAGCGAAATTACAGGGCTATTGAGACTAACCATCTAGTCTCAAAGTAATGAGCGCCAAGGCAGCGATGCCCTGGACTTTGTTTTACTACTCAAAGTTCTGTGTATCGCTGCAATGGTCATGGACAGGCGTTATCTCTTAACATCAAGAGAGCGTCTCGTTCGTCTCATTACAGTTACATAAATAAAAAAACTCGAACTGCAACTTCACGTGATTTTTATAAAAATGTTTAAAAGTATTGAAACACTGGATTGTTTTATGTACAGCGGAGAAGATAGAAGACGACCTAGCGTTAGAAGACAAGGAAGACATCAAGCCGCCCGCCACCGAGACGTGGTGGCTGCAATACTTGGCCGATGGAGCCATGCTCGGCTCTATAGACAGCTCCAACAAATTCGTCGCTGTGTTCCGCATACTCGAAGAATGTATCGCCTTGGGGGATAAAGTGTGAGCACTTTGCCTTGTAAATTTAAAAAGTATATTTTCTTTTTAGATGTTAAACTATGAGATGTTAACTAAGAGATAGCACCTGACCATGGCCATTGCAGCGTTACCCAGAACTAGAGTAACAAAACAACATTTGGGGCATCACTGATTTATTGCTTTATAGTACATTGAGGGGTCAATTCCGCTTAGTACACTTCAAGCTTTTAACCCTGTATACTAAGTTCTTCAAACTTATATGTATTGTACTACTTATATTTATTAGTAGCTTCGCCCCGCGATATTTACCCGCTGTTTTACATAAATTATATCAAAGGAGACAGAACATTTGTGGGGATAAAAAGTACCCTATGTGTTAATCCAGGGTGTCAGCTACCTCCATACAAAATTTCATCAAAATTGGTCCAGCCGTTCGAGCGTGAAGAAGTAACAAACACACTCACAAACTTTCGTTATACTTCATTATTCTGTGATATTGTAATTTTTTTTAAATAGTAACTTACTAATTAGTCATCAATTATTCCAGGTTGATATTCTCAACGTCACTGGACTGCCTGGACGCGTTGGAACACTTCCTACGAGAAATCAACGGATGGAACCTCGGACAAGAGTACTACCGGCTCGACGGTTCCGTGCCCGCGGAGGTGCGACAGAAGTGGGTGCGCGAGTACAATGCCGAAAACAACCATAAAACTAAGTTAGTAAAGTGTACTCTTAAATACTCCTTTCATTTTTTTATGACGAAACGTAAATATACTCAAAAAGCGCCATCTATTGATTTGACGCTTCACTAAAAATTACCTTGTTAACCGAGCTTTGCTCGGTTTTTCGTTGCCTGAAAACACGGTTAAAACGAAGTTTTCTAAAAATGAAACCTAGCTAGATCGATTTATCTTCCCCGAAACCCTCTGCATACTAAATTTCATGAAAATCGTTGGAGCCGTTTCCGAGATTCAGAATATATATATATATATATATACAAGAATTGCTCGTTTAAAGATATAAGATAAGATAAATGGCTAATATAAAGCCAAAAAGCCCTAAACACACATAGAGAGTGGCGCCATCTAGGAGGGAGATATAACACTACAAAGTATCTTTACTAGTTTTATTATCCGTCATACTACTTTCTATACTTTTTTATTAGAGTGCAGAATGCTTTATTCCATTTTTTTGACATGATGTGCGTCATGTATTGCTACGGAGTCATGAAACAAAATTTAAGAGATAAATGTCATCACAATTAAAGGTTTTGTAACGATGATGAGTTCAGTGGTAAGCGAGGGCGGGCGGGCGAGGAGGGTTCACACGCCGAAGGGCGCGGGTTTAAAACCCAACAATGAGGTTGAGCTACCGGTGAAGGAAACCATAGCGTGGTGGTAGGGTTCTAGTACTCGGCGAGCTAGCTACCACCCTCAAGTTGAAAATCTCGCCAAGTACCAAAGGGTGTGTTCCGGTAGCCTCACTTGAGAACCAATTCCATTCTAGGCTTACCATCTTCGTCCACGCTGTCATTTAAGATCAGGTGAGCTGTGGTCAAACACCACTTAGCTAGTCAACCATAAAAAGTTTTGTTTACTATTATTTTAATATTAGCCGAATTTTTTTTTCTCAGAAAGTGGCAAATTGACCATTATTAAAAGAAATTTAATCTTTTAATAGAGTACAAGGCATCATTTTGTTCAGAATATGTCAAATACGGATGACGCACAAGCGATCCATTACCGTGATAAATTGATAATAGTATCGACAATCTATATACTATAAAAAATCAGTTACCGTGCGTTAGTCTCGCAAAAATTAGAAAAATGCTCGACAGATTTTGATAAAAAGATTATGTGTGTTTAAGTGTGTTATTATATATTTTTTGTTGTAAGGTAAGCGTAACTAAAGCTTATTTCAATATTTACCAGGTTATTTCTGATCTCAACGCGAGCGGGCTGCCTCGGACTGAACATGACGGCGGCTAACCGCGTCATTATTCTCGACACGTCGTGGAATCCAGCCCACGACATACAGAGCATATTCCGTGTCTATCGCTTCGGACAGAAGAAGGACTGCTACATATACCGGCTTGTCGCTATGGTGAGATTCTTTTTACACTGCACACACACAATAATATAATAAAAGCAAAAGTTCTTCGACCACACTGTCATATATAAAATCTATGTCAAACTGACTGTCAATCATAAAAAACAAGCGAAACGCTAAACAGTAGAATTCGTGTTCGCCGATAAAAATGATCTGAGGGCCTCCAAGTCGCGTGTGAATCAACGGGGACATATCAATTTTAAGATTTATTTACTAAACGTAAACGACAGAAAGTGGAACAATGCTCCTGGCAGGCTGGAAATTGCTTTTTTTCATATGTTTCACATCATCAGCCATAGGACGTCCACTGCTGGACATAGGCCTTCTCCTGGGGGGTTTTGCCAATACTCGCCACGCTTGGCAGGCGGGTCGGCGAGCGCAGTTAGGTGTGATTGTTCAAGGAAGACGCTGCTGCCCATCTTCCGGATTACATCCCTTAGCCGACTCTTATGGCAAACACGGGTAGAGAGGGTGGGATACAATTCTTACGCCGGCACCACTATGTCAAACGGATACTTTTAATAAAAAAACATAAATTTTCAGGGAACAATGGAGCAGAAAATCTACGAGCGATCCGTTACGAAACAAGCGGTCGCGTGTCGCGTCGTCGACGAACAACAGATTGACCGCCATTACAATATGGCTGAGCTTACCGAACTATACAAGTTAGTACATTGTGACAAGTGCAGTTAATGCAAATTTGGCAGCAGGTGCCGTGAAAAACACTGTCATCCCTTCACAAGTTTTATTAGCGAACTGTTGCTGGTATACATTGCAATTTTTTATTTTATTTTGCTATGTGGATCTCCGTTACATGAGGCCGTTCAGGAAGACATTAGCACAATCTCAGATATTCCGTCGCCAAGCAGTAGTATGTAAACAATATTGTGTTCCGACTTGCTATCAAGGCTGTTGACTAACCATCGAATGTCTCGTAAATTATGAACGCCAAAGCAGCCACACTCTGGACTTTGTTTTGCTGCTTAAAATGTTGTGTATCGCTGGAATGGTCATGTACATGTGTTATCTCTTACCATCAGGGGAGCGTCTTATTCGTCTCATTACTTTTACAATAAAAAAAGTGGTCCTTGACATAGAATTGTTATTTGAAAGTTCTGGGTACCGCTGCAATGTTCATGGGTAGGCGTTATTGCTTAAAATCAGCCGAACATTTCGTTTGCTTTTAGGGTTCCGTACCTCAAAAGGTAAAAAAGGAACCCTTATAAGATCACTCTCTTGTCCGTCTGTCTGTCCGTATGTCACCACCGATTTTCTCAGAAACGGGTGGACCTAGCAAGTTCAAATTTATACCAAATACTGAGGTCTATAGTCCCTATTAGGTGTATAAAAAATAAGGTCCTGAGTCAACACGATAAAAAGATATGGTCATATTTAGATTTTCGCGTTAACTTGTAAACCTAAGAAGAAGAAGCAAAGAGTTATAGCACAAATAAAGGAAAAATTTCAAAAAATAAAAATAGTTGAAAATTAAATGATGTCCCCATACCATACATATGTAGTTGATGCCTTTTATTATAGCGGTATAATGGGTAGGTACGGAACCCTCGGCGCACGAGTTCGACTCTCACTTGACCGGTCTTTTTAGTTTTATTAGATAACACAGATTTTGGAGAATGCGCTTCAGATCTGCATGACGTAATTCCACCCTGCTTATTTTACTATGGAACAGCCAGGAGCTCTAAAAGGCAATACTTCAGGCATAGGCTTCATGATTGATATTACAAAAACTCATACTGAACGGTTCGATTCCACCTTCACCATACAAATTAAATATTGGGATTTGCTGTCCGAGTGAGTGCTCTCCGATAGATACAATTTGGGTGCCTCCAAGTCAGGTTTCTTATAGGCAAGCGTGGTCCATCGTAGACCACATCTTTACTTAATCGAAGATGCTTCAGAAGACGGTGATATATATTTTTTTAATTTGCATGTGACAAAAAATTCAATTCGGTATGTAACTTTTTTTTTACGTGTTTTGGCAATGCACGGGTGATATATTTACCTATTTTGGTATTTTATAAGTGAAGTAACGAAATTATAGTATTTTTCCGTACTATCCTTAGATATGGATAGTATCTAGTACGGAGCATGAAATAGTTGTACAAATACTGTAATTATAGTACGAAATCCAACGCTGCGTTGACTTGACATTGACAGTTTTTGTTTAGGTTCGCCATTGCTTTTGCACAGCGAACTACATGACGTCATTATGGGACTCATTGAAAGTCAAGTTTATCTTGTGTATTTTATTGAAATATACCCCATCTCATAGTTTAGAGAGTTTTAAACGTCAAAATAATGTACAGGAATGAAATATTTCGAAATGGTTTTGGAATCAGTAAAGTATTTTTTTTCTTTACATACCGAATTGTGTAATTCAATGAGTCCCATAATGACGTCATGTAGTTCGCTGTGCAAAAGCAATGGCGAACCTAAACAAAAACTGTCAATGTCAAGTCAACGCAGCGTTGGATTTCGTACTATAATTACAGTATTTGAACAACTATTTCATGCTCCGTACTAGATACTATCCATATCTAAGGATAGTACGGAAAAATACTATAATTTCGTTACTTCACTTATAAAATACCAAAATAGGTAAATATAACAACCGTGCATTTCCAAATCACGTAAAAAAAAAGTTCATTGGGTTTGTCCTTTTTCTTTTTGGCATCATACTCTGTGCATTCTGTCAGTTCTAATGTTTCTGTAAAACAGCTGTAATAGATCCATCTATTTTTTTAAATCTTAATAGATTTGCCAGCGGCGTAATAGCGTAATAATCCATACAAAAAAGTAATAGATTAGCAACATTAAGAAGCTTTGATAAACAAAATTCTTTACTTCATGTCAGTTGTCAAAGTCAATCAAATGTGTCAAAATATTATTTTTTGTTTTACATGGCAAAGGCCTACTATGGATATTCAGCCAACCTCATGACGTCATGGCTATCAAAAGTTTGAAAACGTATTAAAAATCAACTACCGCATAAAAAGCCAAAATATTCAAATTAGTTTCATGAAATAAAGTTTACTATCAGAAAAAAATATAAAATAAATACCAAAAAAAAACTTTACATACCGAATTCTGAATGGTGTATTAGTTTACCCGCTTACACAAGTTTCATTTGAAGAAATAGGTGGTATTTATAGACGTGGAGAGTCCATGCGAGCAAGGAAGTAAGACAGGCTGATGTTTGTTTAAGCTTTTAAGTTTATGTAAAATTTAGTATTAGATAGTTAGTAAAGTTCCGGAAAGGTTTTATAATTATCTTTTTTTTTTTTTTTAATTAAAATTATTTTCAAGTGTTTTATATTTATGCCATGTTTTTAAATTTAAATCCTCTTTTCTGATGTAGCTGAAACGACTGTTAAGCGGAAATAAACTAATTATATACCTAGAACACTCAAAATGGACTTCCGCAAAGTAACGCCTGATTCAATCAATTAGGCTGATGTTGGTGATGTCGTGTGCAGGTTTGACGAGCACGGCGTGGGCGTGGCGGGTGGCGTAGCGGTGGGCGTGGGCGACGTGGCGCTGCTACGCGTGGCGCGTGACGCCGCCATTCACGCGGTGCACGAGCATGACTCGCTGCTGCGCGGCTCCGGCGAGCAGGGCCTGCCCGAGCACGAGCGCGCCGCCGTCTGGATGCAGTTTCAGCAGGAGCACGCCCATAAACGTACACTGAAACATATTCTTTTACTGTTTACTGTTTTTTTCCGATGACACAAATATATTACTAGTGTAAACAATTTTTTTTTATGGCTGTCAGGCTAGGTGTTTGACCTCAACTCACCTGATGTTAAGTGACGGTGTGGTCGAAGATGGTAAACCTGGCCTGGAATGGAACTAGCTCTCAAGTGAGGCTGCCGGAACACACCGTTAGATGCTTGGCGGCAGATTTTCAACTTGAGGGTGGTAACTAGCCAGTCGAGTACTAGAAAGTACCCTACCATCACGCTATGGTGTCCACACGATGTTTTACTTTACCGGCAGCTCAAGCTCATTGGGGTTTGAACCCCAATGAGCTCAATAAAAAATAAACGATTCTTCTTTTTGATTACTTTTTCTTTTCTATGCTTTTGGCATTACACTTTGTGCATTTTTCCGGTGTCAAGTAAAATCCGGTGAAATGTTTGGTAAAATATCAACTAAAAAAAGGTTAGTCATAAAATCACAGTCAAGTCCATGTCCAATTTAGTCACGGTCAAGTCCATGTCCGTCCATCCATTTTAAAGCAGACTTTTCTATTTCAGAGATGCAAAACGACATCGAAACGGACAAGGCCGCTCGAGCCGAGAAGAAGTTACAGGAGCAACAAAAGATTCGGCAACAGGTCGAACAACAGGAAATCGAACGGCAACAGGAGCAGGTGCTCAGCATCAAGACTGAAGACGAGCCCGTACACAACCTGCTCCTGCCGCGGACTGACGTGCCAACACCCAAGGGAAAGGGGGGAGGTCAGAGGAAAGGAAGGAAAGCCAAGATTGTCCAATGTCGGATCCCGATCAGACCCGATGCGGAACCACCCGGGCCGAGCTCCGCCCCGTCGCCGCTAGATAACGAGGAAATGGTTCAAAAGATCTCGGATATACTCATCAAGCACAACTACACCGATACTAGAAAAGGCCCAAAGCAGATTAAGGAACTGGTGGCGAGGGTGAATCGGTTGACGCAGTCGGGACAGGTGTCGTTTGATGGGTGCGATGAGTTAACCGCAAGCATTGCCAATGTGTTACTGCAGCGGCAGAATGTGGCCCCTGCCGCCGCCCTTACCCCTGCCCTTGCCTCGGCCCCCGCCTCTTCCCCCGCCTCTGCTTCTGCCCCTGTTCCCGTCCCCGTCCCGGCTCCCACTCCGCCCGCTCTCACTGATGTCGAATTACCGCAGAGACGGCGAGGCCGTCCGAGGAAATCGGCTTTAACCGTTCGCAGTGAGGTAGAATTCGAATCGCCAATGGCAGAACAACCGGAACCCGAAGAGGAGGTAGAAGTTGGCGGTCGACGAAGACGTCGCGCCGCGCTCGCCGCCGAACTCCAGTTCGACAACGACGATGGCGCGTCACAAGATTCGATGCTTCCCGACTCGGTCATAGAGTTAGATGACGACGACTGGCAGGCGAATAGTGACACCGATAGCGTTCCCGAAACCACACAAGTTCCAATCGCCGTGAAGACGAAATCACAAGAGCCAGCCGGAAGCAAACGATTGGTCGTTTACCCCAATAGAACAGACAAACCCGACGTTTCGAGCATTCTACTGAGCGACGACGAGCCGTCTCCGCCGCGGCCCGTCGCAAAACCGACTTCTGAAAAGAGGAAAGAAGCCCCCACAACCCTACGCCCCAAGGCCCCTACGCCTCTTCACCCATCTCTGTTAACCAACCAGAACTTTATTAAAATAGTAGCGCATACGTATCTCGCTGGTAACCCTATGCTGGATGAAGACGCTGCAACTCTAGCTGCCCAATACAGCACATTCAAACTACTGAATGAAACTGAGACTTCCGGGAAGCCGATCGTCTGTGGACCCATCTATGACATTGCTTGTAAGGTATATAATCTTGATGACCTGTTTTTCATTCTTAATAGATTTACGTTTGACCACATCTTGACTGATGTTAAGTAACGATGTGGTCTAGGATGGAGCATGCTTACCTGGAACCTTTGTACTCTTGAGTCGAAGACATCCATATTGTACTTTTCGGGAAACACAGACTCCTGCAAAGAATTTCACACACTGTAATTCATATTTGATAACCTAATTTGTGCTCTGTCATCTATAAAACTTTAAGGTATTTTTTTCATATGGACCAATAAAAACCTTCATTTTTAGGTCCTTGGTGAATCAGTTTTGAAAAAGTTACAAAAGCAACCGTCAGATACTAAGAGTAAACAGTCGGGCGAGTCTAACGCCGCGTCGTCTAAGATGGCCAAGTTTCTAGGACAAGATAAGGCAAAACAAGATGCACCGCCTGAACCTTCCCAGGCACCCGAACCTTCCCCGGCGCTAGTAAGAAAGAGACCCGGTCCAAAATCTCGCATGAAGAAGGAAGAAACGATTGAAACACCTAAAGTGGCTCCTCTACCGATTGCCACGCAGCAGAAACCGCCCAGCATTATTCCTATTTCACTGTAAGTCTTACTTCATTCAATTACAAACAGAGGCTGCCTTTCTCACTGTAAGTCTTACTTCGTTCTGTTACAAACAGAGGCTGCCTTTTTCACTGTAAGTCTTACTTCATTCAGTTACAAACAGAGGCTGCCTTTTTCACTGTAAGTCTTACTTCGTTCTATTACAAACAGAGGCTGCCTTTTTCACTGTAAGTCTTACTGCCTTTTTCAAACCAAAAATTATAGTCTGGTGTTGATTTCGATTTGATCAGTTTTTTTAGTTCTCTGTTACTTGTATAACTTACATGGTACCTTATTTAAATATACCAAGAAATAATAATATTCATATGTATTGTTTGTATGTATTAACTAATTAAAACGGCTAAAAGCCAGTTACATTAATTATTACAAATTCAAATAAATTAATTTAATTCAGGTACATATAATAATAAATAATCAGTCATAATTAAATAATAATAGTACATTCGTTCATAATTACAGTCAAGCATTCTTCTCACAATATGCCAAGCATGTAAACATTAAATCAAACCGACCATTCTCAAATACATCACAAGATAGCTTTATCTACAGTAGGTACTAAAAATAACAGAAACATAAGAAACAAACAACAGAATTTTGCTCTTGAATTGTAAGCCTTAAAGTATAATCGCAAAGAAGAGCCAAGCGAAGCGCAAGGGCACTACCATTTTTTGAAGAGCTCTGTCGTTTTCTTGAACCCTTGAAACCTCACAACTTGGGTTAAGTATTATTCTTCATTTTAGTTGCATTGCGGAATGTATTTCTAGTAATAAGATGGAATGATGAAAACACTATTTACTCGTAGATAGTCATATTTCACTTTTGTCGTAATCATTCACAAATCACGGATGTGGAATAGAGTTGAATATCAAATATCATAGGACACGTTACACACAGCGCCATCTGACCCCAAACTAAGTAGAGCTTGTGTGATGGAAGTCAGATAACTGATAGAATACATAAATGCTTTTTTTTGTTTCTAAATACATACTTATAATTCATACAGAACATTTGTTTATACCATAAAATGTTTGTCCTTGGCGGGTATCGAACCCACGCCCTACAGCTCAGGCAGACATACTACCAATGAGCCAACAGGGCTGTCTATAAGAAATGCTCGTTACATTCTTCATTCGTTATATATTGTTTTATTTACCCAGGCTGCGGCGCGTGCCATGTGAACGCGCAGCGACGCCGACGCCCGCGCCGCCCGCGCACGCGGCCGGCGAGTGCATCCTGCCCGATGACGATGACGACGTGCGCTGCATCACCGAGCCGCCTCTGCCTGCCAAACCCGTCTCCTTCAAAGTCAAACTGCCGCCCATAAAGAAAGAACAAGTCACCAAAACACACATGACCTTGGACTCGCAGAAGGAAGCCGGCGTCAACGCTCCGGCGGATAAATCAATGGCGACGATATGCCTCGACAGTGACGACGACGAGCCGTCTGCCCCGGTGACCGCGCCCGCACCTCGCTCAAGCCGCCGACAACCCGCGCAGTACGCGCCGACGGGCGGGCCCGTACCCGTCGCGCTCACGGGCCCCGATTCTCGGCCTATTCCACTAGCTGTACCGTCTCCGGCGCCTGCGCCGCCGTCCGTGCAGACACCTTCCCGTACCACGTTCTACCCGTACCAGACCGCGTTCAAATACCCGCTCGAACCCGTTCCGATTTCGCTCACCGGCCCCGATAACCAACCCGTCCCTATATCTCTATCCGGTCCCGGTTTCCACGCGATTCCGATATCGATGGGCGTGGCCGGGGCGCAGGCGACGCCCTCCTCGTACGCCAGCGCGTCCACGTCGATGAACTACGTCGGTTCGGATAACATTACCACGTATACGCCTCCGTCGTCGGGTGCGAGTGCCGTGCACCCGGTCGCCATGTCGTACTCGGGCGCGCAACCGACGGCGCCGGGCTCCATGCGCACCTTGCGGTTGAACCTTACGTCGGGTACAGCCGGCTCAGCGCTGAACCAAATTGCGAACAACATTTACCTAGTGCCCGCCGGTGCGAGTGGGATGTCAACCTCGCAAAATTCGCCGGGCATGCACGCGATGCCGCCTCCCGCCCCAGCGCCTCAACCTTCACCCCCTTCCACCGTCACCAAGACCCTCTGCCAACCCGGGGACATACTGCGTCTCACGTCTACAGGAAAACTGGAAATCATCAAAAGCGCCCGCAACGCGCCTAAGAATCCCAGCGATGGCAACGTAATACACACCATTGACGACGACGACGACCGTCTCAGCGAACCGGTTCCGACAGCTTCGTCTCTGCACTCGACAGAGCCTATAGTTTCGACTCGGAGCTCTAACCCGTCTACACCATCGGCTCCGAGCGCTCCGACACCACCGACGCGAGTTCAAAACACGACAAACTCTTTGCTAAAACCATCGAGCGGAGACAAGGAGCGCAGAAAGCGAAAGATGTCTTCGTCCAGCAGCAGCAGCGATTCCTCTCGGTCGCTTACCCCCGACCCGCTTTCCATCCTCAAAGACGTCGTACACATCCAAGCACCGAATAAAAGTTTGGCATCCGATAAAAAGGATAAATCTAAATCTTCGAAACATTCTTCGACAACTAACCATACGAAGTCGTCTTCGAGTCAAACCAATTCTGCGTCTACTTCGTCTATGCAACAGTATATTTCGGTCGGTAAAAGTAAAAATAAAGACAAAATTGCAGCTAAAAAAGTCATTGAAAGTTTGACCGCTGCAAAAACGAAGAAATCTCACTCGAGTGATGTTAGCAAATCGAAATTGGCAAAAACTATAAACAGCAAAGAAATAATCGCCAAAGTCAAAGGTTCTATCGACCTAACTGAAGCAAGCTTTAAAATCGTCAAGACGAGCGAGTCAAAAAATCACACAAAGAAAGGAGGAAAACCTATAAGCACTTCTAAAAAAGATTACCCCTCTTATGTGGTGGGAACTTCCAAGAACATTGTTTTGGACGGAAAATCTAAATCATTGACAAACAAGGATTTGGTGGATCTCACGTATGTACATATATATATATATATATTTTATAAAACAGTACATTAAATAAGAGAAATATCAATTTCAGTACAGTACTTAGTTGCTTGTCTTGGAACGAAACAGTAAGAACATATGTCTACGTCATAGGTAAATTACTGCATTAATGTATTTATGCATTATTACTGGATTGCTTGTAAATTTATCGGTCGCTTCTTTAACGAAAAAGGAAAAAAATATAGCTAAATTTGCACATTTTAGTACAACTAGAAGTTATCAACATAAATTATAAAAAAGTGTCTGTTTTTGAATATACTTTTTGTTTTTTTGTATAAATACATATATGCAATAAGTCACTTGTAACTATGACAACAATTTTAGAATGTCAATGTCAAAGCAAGTCTTATTACGGCGATTTGGCACCTTCAAACTGATGTAGGAAAAGTAAACTCTTCTAGTTTGGGTTCATTCGAGTATTCTTGACTAGAGCCATACATTGTGCTCATACTAACATAAATAGTATTGTTTTCTATAATAATTCGTATGTATTCCAGTGGCAAGAAGTACGTCCAAGTGACGAATGTTAAGACGATACCTTCAAGCTCTGGGAACAAATCGAATCCGCCTGAGACGAAACGGCTCGTCCCGAAGACAGAGGACGCCGCACCCAAAAAGAAAAAGACTGAACGTAAGTTTGCTATACACCATACTAACTTGTATTCATATAATAAGAAGGCATCCATTAATTACGTGAGCTTAAAAGGGGGGAGAGGGGGTTGAATAAAATTAAAAAGCACTCTTCAACTGTCACTCTTGTAGTGACCCATAAAAAAAATCTCATGAGTATTAAAAAAATTGTTGAAAACCTCGCTTGATTTTTGTAGGTCCATCAAATCTCATTGAATCTAAACAGAGGGAGAAGCCCAATTTAAAAAAACAGCCCACACAATTAATGGTAGTCTCTAATGAAATCATCTGTGTTGTTGTTTGAATTCTGCAATTTACTTTTTTTTTATGTTAGTCGTCTGTCGTGATTTCTTGTCGACGGCCGCGTTTTTTATATAGAAATACGTCTTGCTTTTGTCATCGCACTTTGTGCATTTTGCCAATGTCAAGTGAAATAAGTCAAAGTCACACAAAGATAAATCCGGGTGGTAATATATTGACAGAATTGAAAGAGTTTCAAAAAGCAACAAGAAAATATATGTTTTGTGGGAAAGATATATAATGTGGTGACACATTATATATATCACATTCCTATTCTGACATTATATCACGTATATTCGCACCTTATGATATAAAACTTCACTATTTGTATACATAAACACTCGAACAAACATAATACAGAAAAGTATACAATGCAACATGCAGGAATTAGAAAAAAACATATTTTTTCTAATTCCCGCCCATAATTTAGAATACATCTTTTAAATCTGTAATTTTTATATACAAAACACGCGATACAAGATTTCATAGATATTGTACAAATCATTATTAAAGTCTTTCACTATGGCCACAACTCAGATATCGAGAATCAGGTATAAAGAAAAAAGGTATATAGAAAAAGTTTGTAGATCATTGATGCAATATATTTATACTAAACTGTTTATTTTTAATCGATTTCTGAGTATTTACTTTGTATGTATGTATATATATATTTTATTATTATTTTAAACAGTTTTAAACAGTTATTTATTTTCAATTTTTACGTTTAAGTATTTTTGTAATAGAAATTATAAATATTGTAAAAAGTCTAGACCTAGTGTAGCGGGGCAAGGCTCAAGCTGCTGGTGTTTAGGGCTGCAGAGTGAGGAGCCTCCTTACAATGCGAGCCGTATCAAAGATAACTTATGACCTTTTGGATCTGACCCTTGACTCAACCGCCTAGCGAGAGTATATTGGTGGATACTATTCGCTATAAAATCGTACAGCGTGAAGCATACTATTAACAAATAAAAGATAATTTAGAGATAATTATTTATCTATGGTATGTTAATTACGTTATTGTCAAATCGTGCATCTATGCACGACAGGGGGTACAAATGTACTGATAAATCAAGGTACTTGTTGAGCTTGTCCTCAGCACGAGATTCTCGTCATGTGGGATAGTGATGTCGATGAGCACTGCCCGGCGTTGGGCCCGGTAGTCTCACAACAGACAAGCGTGGATGTACCATGCGATTAGTTGTGAGTAAATAACGGACTCTTCTATCCAGGGCGTCCAACTCAGTCTGAGTCCACCTCAGTATGCCAAAAGGAGTATATCAGTAGAGGCGTCACTATACAACCTTTGAAGGTGCGCACCTTCTTACCAACATACAAAAGACAACTAAGTACTTTTGTCAGCTGACAAAAAAGCGCTCTTTCACCGATATCTCGATGTCCTATACCGTTACACCCAACGACATACTGTGGCTTGTAGGTTTCGGTTTCTGTCTCGGAGAGAGATCAGAGTCATTGTCTCGGAAAACTATAAATCAGGAAAATTTACAACTGTCCCTCGCTGTTCATCCATGACACAATTGTCGATACCAAACTCTTATTATGATGGCACTGCTAAAAACCTATGGAGTTTTTAACCTTCAGAAAAACGCTAAGAGGATTCCATGCTAGGTAAAACCACAATGGACTCAGACTGTCAACCTGGAAGATGCCTCCCTTGCGGCTCAGAGGAAACTCCACTACCTGGTTGACAAAGGACCGTGGTCCATTATCTCATACATGCGCCTAAGACAGATTTTAGAGTTTTTACAAATTTTTTAAAACTCTAAAACTCTCTCTAACCATAAATAAGGCACTGAATAATAAGCTTCCTTATGGTCTACCCAGGCTGTGGAAGGGATTCCCTGTTCCGCCGGCCTTGCTGGCTAATAGTCATGTTAATGAGGCTGCTTAGTACCACGGGACCCAACTCTATATCAATTTTGAGCGGGAGGCTAAACGTTGTGCGCTAATGTAAGAAGCTTGTAGATGGTAGGAAAGCATATAATGGGTCAGTAATTTTTTGCTTCTATGGTACTACTGGCCCTATGGAGCAGGAAGGTGACACCAGTGGTCATAAAACGAGGAAAGAAAGAGCTCGAGGGCTTCTTGGAATTATGCCGCTAAGCAACGAGTCCATTTTATCCATAAGTTGTGCGATACGTCAGCCCCAGAACTTTTTCAGTTCTTTATCGTTTCTGATTCAAGTAGTCGATACGTGCCGTGACATTGGCTATATGATAGTGCTGGATAGTCCCAGCATAAGTCTGTATCACGAAACGCATAACTAGGGGCGGTTATTCCCTCGGCTGAAGCAGATCAGCTTTGCAATGAGAGTCAATGAACGTACTGATACGCCACTCTGCACTTGCCATGCGAGCGCTATCCCGGCGGGTCGCGGTGTCCGGGAACTTAACACGTTCAAAGTGACACGCCGCAAAGGCAACGCAGTACAAGATCGAGTGTGTGTCAGTTAAGTCATCGCTAGACCGTAAATACGGAGCTAGCAAAGCGTTCAGGGCTCTCATCAACGCTAGATAACGTCTAAGGGTGGGCAAACGTGGTAGTCGCGGCCAACAAACGGATACAAATTTATATTGCCCAATCGCGTCATCACAAAGTCCTCGTCAAATGTTAGGGCTAGACTCACTCATATTCGTAGCTGTCGCTAGTGTCGCTAGTGTCGCCACTGACGTCACGACAGGCGGGTCCCGCGTCGAGACAGGCGTTGCACGAGTAGGAAGCTCCTCCAGGCGGACCCGATCAAGCTAACAGCTGAAGTCGCTGGATACCCCGCACCAGATCCGATAATTGCTGGGCAGACACGGTGATGGTCGGTCCTAACACGGTACGCTAAAAGGTTAGTTCCCCCTCTGTAGCCTCATCGTTTTTAGTCTGAGACCATCGCATGCGACGCACTACACCGCCGGCAGCGAGAGCCGAACGCGAGGCAGGTTGCCCCACAGACTTCAAGCGTGCTGATAACGGCGGCCGTCCCTAACTCTCAAGTGGCGGTAGCGCCAATGTCCACGTCCTGCTAACGTCGCTGCATCTAGACGAGGCGCTCAGCTCGCGACGAACTCATTCCCCACTACCGGTTGGAGAGAGTGCGGTGGTTGTATGATTGCGTTATTCGATCCCGCTGCTTGCTTTTTGGAGAGTTATCATTATTATATTCTTCTTTGTATTGTTTCGATGAAAGTCAAACGTCTGATACCAAAAAGTTTTAATTTATAGGACTTTAAATACATAGATTCATGTCGGAACTGTTTGCAATAGTATTCTGTCCTTTAAACAATTATATAATTCCAAAATTACATATAATATAACAATTTCATGCTCAGAAAAGCATATATCATCAAGCGGGATATAGATGTAATTATTATTTTATTTATAAAACATATTATGTATGTATATATGAATTATGTAGATTATGTTTATCTTTTAGCTTCTTTTTTATAGATATATTTATTATTTACATGTTTTTCTTTCCTATTTTAATAAATTTAACTTATTTTTTATACCGCCAACCGTGCCAGACAACACGGACAGTTTCATCCAGAAGTTTCCTGGAAGAAATCGCTTTAGACGACAAATCCTTCATGGTACTACCGCTTACATATACCTTTTGTTTTTAGCTAAGATATTCAGTTATTTTATTTCGATGTATATAAGTTCTATTCTATGCTCTACGTACATTGTACATACTTACTATTAATTGTCTAATGCTATAATTATTGTTTCAGCAATGACGCTAAAGGATTTCGATATAGACGATATCGACGACATTATCGAACTTGACTAAACACTTCACGTGTATTACTAATTTAATACTTTAGTGTGATATGTACGGACACTATTGAAGTAATAAGGAAGACCAGCATGATTATATTTTAATCGTTACTTGCAATCGTAAGTTCGCGCTTGCCAGTTGATGCGAACGAGATAGAACGGTTGAGAGAGATTACGCAATCGTGCTAAATGAGCTGATTGAATTTATGCCACAAAGCAATATAGTAGACACTAGCTACAATTTGAGCGTCATCTCCGAAGAAAGATGTGTACACCTCAATAGGCTAGTGTTAACCTTTTTAAATAATATTTGATTGTTAAAGTAACATATGACGTGTACGAGATGCGTTTACAAAATAGGGAGAATATTAGTTTTTGAAAAAAAAAAAAACTAGCGGTTTTCTAACGCGAAAATTTTATAAATTCCCGTTATTTTCTGAACACACCTCATATGCAAAAATTGGGTATTTCTTTATTATAACTTTTTAAAAGTATCTAATAAAAGTACAGTCAGTGATTCAATATATATTCTAAACATTGTTTGAAATGTTCTCTATTTGTGATATTCTTTGTTTTTTTTTTTTTACTTTTGAAAGAGTGGATGCATAAAAAATATTTTGTTGTTAATTACTATACAGTTACTATAAGTGATATAATTAGGTATACATAACAGTCGCATACTTTGATGTTTCCTTTAGGCGAGTTAGTCTGAAGGTATTTTACGTGTAGGTAAAAGGTGCAGTATCTAACCAATATTATATTATTGCCTATAAAATAATTACGTTCAGACAATATGATTGTGTATGGCTTTTTCGGCAGCTGTTGTTTAAATGTATATTTCATAAAAATGGCGAAAACTGATAGTTTTATATGATTTACTTCTACTATTTTGTAGATAATCTTGGCTTGGTACTGCACTAAATATAATTAAGGTAACCCTAGATTTCTTCTCTGTGTGTTAAGAAATTTTGGCATGAGCATTTTGTCTTGTAAACATTGATAATCTCATTATTATAGACTTCATTTAGAGCTTTTATTAGGTAGAAATATTTGTCAAAACTTAGGCCGGATTCATTGTAGCAAATTTGTTCTTGTATAAGAATTTTACTGTTGGTTTATTGTATTTAAAAACGTTGGTACACGCCACAGTCAAATTTATAATTGAAATATCATCAGTACCAGCGATTGTTGGTAAGTAAATTTAAGATTTATTGATATAAGTTTATGCCAGAGATATCTTTTGGAAACATAAACAAAGCTCCAAATAATTTTGTCAAACAGTTATGATTTTAGTTTTAAAATCTTCATTGTCCTTACTATTCAATGTCGAATATGAAGGTATTTCGTTTATTTGTATGATTAGTTATAAGTTTAAAAATAATACACATAGCTATCTTTACATCGTGTTTTATTTTGCTTTTTAGAGAAGCTTACATTTTGGTCTGCGACCTGTGTCAGCTGTTCCTGTTCCTGTGATTGTGAAGTTTATTTAGCTGAATACTGATTTGTAAAGGAACAATAGTATATATACATTCGAAGAACGGCATATTGGAAGGCCTGAATGACTGTCTTAAAAGTCCTCTTTTTAATAAATTGAGGAAAGTGCATCAGAGTGCGAATCGTAAATAATCAGTAGATAAAAAAACTGATGTAATTTTAGAAATTTTAATGTACCTAACAAAATTTTATATGGGATTATTTTTATGCCTGCACTAAAGATAGTACCTGGATGACCGAGCTTTGCTCGGCTGAAAACACGGATAAAACAACGTTTTCTAAAAATGAAACCTAGCTAGATCGATTTATCTTCCCCGAAACCCTCTAAATTTCATGAAATCGTTGGAGCCGTTTCCGAGATTCAGAATATATATATACAAGAATTGCTCGTTTAAAGATATAGATTATTATTATTATAGTCTAGGGTGGAACACGCTTACCTAGAAAGGACCTATTTGCTCTGGATTTGAAGACGTCCACATTCTACGTAAATTTATAATTTTAATGATACAGAACTCCTGGACGTCTGTCCAGGAGTTCGGAGGAGGATGTAGCACTGTTAGCCCAATGGTTAGCGTGGTCGGTTCACACAACGAAGGGTGTGGGTTCGAACCCCAACAATGAGCTTAATCTGCCGGTGAAGGGAATCATCGTGAGGAAATTATAGCATGGTACTTTCTAGTACTCGACTGGCTAGCTAACACCCTCAAATTGAAAAACTGTCGCCAAGCACCTAACGGTGTGTTCCGGCAGCCTCACTTGAGAGCTAGTTCCATTCCAGGCTAGGTGTGTTGACCACACCGTCACTTAACATCAGGTGAGCTGTGGTCAAACAAGCTTGTCAACTATAAAAAGAAATCGACCCATAAATGTTTGTCCTTGGCGGGAATCGAAACCACACCTAGCTCAGGAAGCAGATCTACCAAATTAGCTAACCGGGCAGTCACAACCATGTGTTTGGTTAAAAAAAAAACAACAATACGTAATTGATATATATATATATAGTTTTTTTACTCTTACAACAAAATAAATTATACTTAACTTTACTATTAAATATCAAAGATGTCCTAAATTTAAAGCTTCTTAAATAGATAGGTACACATACCAAAAATCAAAACTCATTTAACCAATTAAAACATGACCAGTTTTATCACTTTGATACTTTAATGATTAATATTCGTAAAATATAGATCTTCTTTCACTTATCTACTAATTTTACAATAGTAAAATTATTTAACAATAAATTGTAGCTGTTCGTTCGGCACCCGTTAGGCTATCTACATCAAATCATCTATAGCAGCGGTCGACAACACGCGGCCCGCGGATGTCCGTGATTGTTTTGTAAATTAGTCATAAATATCTAAAATATTATACTCTAAATAGAAAAAACAAAAATGCTATTAACATTTTTTTCTATCTGTTCTATGGTATATGACCAATACGTACATTAAGTTTCTACAGTTAATACCACAAGTGCAAGCCTTTGTTTTGCTACCTTGTGGCCCCTGCTTGCTAAAAGGTTGCCGACTGCTGCTCTATAGTATAGATGATTTGATGTAAATAGACAGTATAGTCTATCTATACTATAGTGAATTGCTGTATAAATAAGATACACTGTCTAGTAAGTAGTAGTTGCTATATTGTACAAATAAATTACTACATAAGACCCATATCGCAACTCTGACTGGGAACAAAAATATCTATAGTTTATATAACATATCTTTCGAACCTTAATTTTATATTTATAAAAATAAATATTTTTTAAATATTACATAATTATTTGGCTTTAGAAAAAATGTAGACTTTTATGAAACAATTAGAAATATAAAACAAATTAAGAGATCTAATTAAATTCATTTCACGTCAAATACACAGCAGTGACGCAAGAAAGCTTTATAATTATTTTATTAACATTAAAATTTCATAAATGCAAAATAGAATAAAATAAACTATAATAATAATACTTACTGAAACATTACCCAAATAACGACGAAATCTTTGTTACTTAAGATGATGATGGATGGAGAACAAATGTTTGTTGGTTTGTTACCTGCCACCACCATCATTTTACCTTTATAGATTACTGCCTATACAATGTATAGGATATCTATAGAATCTATAAGGAGTAATTTCATTATAGATAAATTACTCCCTATTTTATATGTAGGAGATTAATGCCTACACAATCTATTGGATATCTATAGAGTCTATAAGGAGTAATCTCCTTATAAATCACTCCCTGTTTTATGTATAGGAGATTAGTCCCTATAGAATCTATAATAGCATATCTTTAGAATCTATGGGAAGTTATCTCCTTATAGATAAAATAGGGAGTAATATATAAGGAGTTTACTCCCTATAGACTCTATAGATATCCTTTAAATACACAGTCTAATTAAAGCTTTTACTGTGGTTGTAATTAGCAGATTTATATTTACTATATAGGTATTTATTACGCTTTTGAGAAAAACCAAGGTTGCGAGGATTAAAAGGCAATATTTCACATGATCATTTGATGACAATCATATATAACAATGCCCTGACATTAGAGCATGCGCATGTAATGCGAGAGAATTTTTACAGGGATTAGAATGAAAGTTAGTCGAGTATGGAATCTATAAGGGTTTATCTGTGGTTACACTTGACAATTGTTTCTTATAAAACATAACATTGTCACTTACTAAAACAACATCTGTTACCAGAACATCACATTGAATTGACAAGTTGTGATGATGATATTATATATATATCATATATTTATGTATATATATACGAGATATATAAATCAACATCTGGTGATTATTGGCCATTCGCGTTTTCTCTATTGCAGTGTAACCAAACAAAACAAACAAAATTATATTGGTAATAAACAATAAATACATCAACACAAAGTGAAAACACCTTTATGTGACTTCCCTTTGGATTTGATAAAGAATGTTGTAAGTAGGTAGTTTATATATTAACTATATTAATTATATTTTTTGTTAGAGCAGTGTGTTTCGAACGAGACAAACCAAAATGATTTATCGGTACCAAAGAATTGTAAACTTAAAAAAAAAAACATATATATTTTTTACACAATACCTAATATTATATAATCTGTGACAATAACATAATTTTGAGATTATCCATAGAACCATACTTTACGTAGTTAATTTACTTTAATAAAAGAAGTCGTTTAGATAGAGCGAAGGGGAATTTAAATAGAGTAAAAAGCACACAAAGTATCATATAAACATTCAGCAAACCTCTGAACCTAACCTAACCAGATTTTGGCATAAGTAGTTCTCATAATTTTGGTCAGAATTGCGTAAAAAGAATCTACCGAGTCAGTAGGCTAGACCCTTACTGACTCGGAGACGAAGACGAGTAGATAGACGGCGCAGAGGAATGGGATCCTCGCCGAGTACCACAATGCCAAGAAGCTGCCACAGAGTTCCAGAGGGTGTTGAGCTCCGCCCGGGAAGCCGGACGTCATGAATCGCATCCTCCACACACCCGTACGGGGGCACCGCCCAGCCTCGAGATAGAAATATGCCTCGAGTCCGATTCTATTGCTCGCCAAAAGGAAGAGGCTGATGATGATGATGGAGTCGAAGCGAAGCTAAACCTAAATTTACGCATTTTTTTGTGAAAATAGGAGTCAATATGCTATATTGCATTTTTAAAACGCTGATATGCATTGCTTCGACACTGCGCTCTTGAGGATTGAGACGTGTGCCAAAAAAAAAAAAACACATGAAGAATGTTAACAAAAGAAACCGACTTCATAAGGTTTTCTCATGGATGCCATTGTCAGAACTGGACCAAATTGAAATTGGGAAGCACCAGCTTTCAAATAAAAAAAGAATCATGAAAATCGGTTTACCTCAGTTGAAAATGCTGAGATAACAAACATATTAAAAAAAAAAAACAGTAGAATTGAGTAATTCTTCCTTTTTCGAAATCGGTTAAAAATACAGTCGAATTGAAATTCGGTTAAAAAGTGAAGTGCGCTTTACTATTGTCACTTACGTTAAGCGGAGTTTTAAAATATGTCCATCTAAATTTAGAGATTCTCACTAATTACGAAATGTAGATCATTTGCCAGAGTTTGTTATGATATCGGGGTGAACTCACGCGCACATTAATGTTCGCATTTTCAAACACAGTTTTCATCTAGAAGTGACGCGGGAGAGCTTGGTCTTGTCGAAGGCACAGATGGCCCCAAGTAAGGCCGAACGTGAGTGGCTCGGACTGGCCACACGGCCCGGCGGCGAGCATGTTGTCGCTACACTCGGTTCCGCTGCTGAGTAGAGAAAAAAAAACAGTATTATTTATGGCCGAAACAATAGTCTTAGCATATTAGTCGGAGCTTCCGATAAAATTAAACGTGAGTAATCCTGCATAAGTAAAACAAAAATTTGTCAAGACCACGTCAGTTTCCATAGTAAAATATACACATAGTAATCAGGGCCGGATTATCCATAAGACAGATAAGGCAACTGTCTAGAGGCCCCGCACCGAATAGGGGCCCACAGGGGCCTACTAGGCCTCGACTAGGTCCGGCCTAATCGATGCGGGCCACCCACCAAGAAAAATAAAAGTTGCATTCGTGACATTCCCCATTTTGAAGTTCCCCAAAAAGTTAGAAGAGTTGCTTTTTAAACTTATTGTACCTACTTCACAAAAATATTTTCTTTCGTTATACAATATCACATCATCAGTCATAGGACATCCACTGCTGGACATAGGCCTCCTCCTCGGGAGGGGTTTTGCCGATACTCGCCACGCTTAGCAGGCGGGTTGGCGAGCGCAGTTAGGTGTGATTGTTCAAGGAAGACGCTGCTGCCCATCTTCCGGATTACATCTCTTAGCCAACTCTTACGGCAACCACGGGTGGAGAAGGTGGGGTACTATTCTTACGCCGGCACCACCACGGCAAGGTATACAATATATTTTATTGCATTTAAGAAGATTAAATTTAAAATAACCGCATCGCGTCTCATTTCTCTTTCCTACTTCATCATGAGACCTGGATCATCACTTATCTATTACTATAATCTATTCATTAAGATCATTTCAACGAAAGCAAAAAGCGATCTGATTGACTCGACTTTTATAATAGAAAAAAAATATTTTAAAAAGTAAGTAAAGGTTAAAGGAAAGGGGGGCCCCGAGAATTGCAGTGCCTAGGGGCCCCGATAGGGTTAATCCGGCGCTGATAGTAATCACGCCTTTTGGATGCTGGGGATTCTCGCTTAGTTTTTTTTTTGTAGACAAGCTAGATGTTAGATTACAACTCACGTGACGGTGTGGTCGTAGCACACCTAGCCTGGAATAGAACTGGCTCTCAAGTGAGGCTGCCAGAACATACAGTAAAGTGCTTGGCAACAGATTTTCAACTAGATAGACAACTAGCCAGCCGAGTACTAGAAAATACTCTACCACCATGCTATGGTTTCCTCACGATGTTTATCTTTAAGCTCAAACTCATTGTTGGGCTTGTGAATCTATTTATATATTTAATTTAATGATACTTAAGATATATTGTAGATAATCGTATATTTATGGCAAGCGGGAAACCATCAGTCAATAGATTTTATTATTTTTGCAGACAGATAACTTACAGAGCGCTGGCGGCGTCGGCGACGACGCTGTGCTGGCGCTATGCGAGCGCACCGTGTCCGCGAGCGACGACGTCGATTTCCAAACACTATCTCGTTTTTTCTGCAAAACAATACACAAAATCTAATGAAACTATCACGTCTTATTTCAAGTAAAGTTGGTTTGCAAGCAAGCAACGAAGCTCACGGATTTTGTTATTCAAAGTTTTGGGCAACAGCTCCAATGGTCATGGACAGGTTTTTTTTAAGTTTGAAAGGCTAGGAGTTTAACAGCCGCTTTTTTTTTATTTTTATTATGTAACAGTAATGAGATGAACGAGGCGCTCTCGTGATGTTAAGAGATAACGCCTGTCCATGACCATTGCAGAGATACACAGAACTTTGAGTAGTAAAACAAAGTCTAGGGCATCGTTGCTTTGGCGCTCATTACTTTGAGACTAGATGGTTAGTTTCAACAGCCCTGTAATTTCGCTAGCTGCAGTACCCTTCAAACCGGAACACAGTAATGTTTACACATTACTGCTTAGCGGCAGAATATCTGGTTGTACTGCGGTTGTACCTACCTAGACGACCTCCTGCTAAGGAAATCTACCACCAAGTAAAAATTTAAATTATTTTGTTATTCAAAGTTTTGGGCAACAGCTCCAGCTTTTTTTAAGGCTAGGTGTTATTGCTGATGGTAAGCGATCGCGTGGTATTACCTCTTACCACCAGGAGAGTGTTTCCATCGGCTCATTATTTTTAACCCCCGACGTAAAAACGACAGCGTTAGGGTTAGGATAAGTTTCACGTGTCTGTGTGTGTGTCTGTAGCATCGTAAAGTCCCATCTCCCTTGACATGCGTCGTGGACAAAATTGTCTCTCCCCGCGCGGAAACGTCATAAAGCTAGAATAAAGATACGTCCGTTTCATTAACGATTGTGGAGACTTTTAGAACAGCTTGAATGTTAACCCACTATCTAGTGACGTTAATGGAATTTGACATTAATTAAAAGCTGCCACAATAATTATTACCTAAACTTTAAGTTTTTTATAGTAAAACGGTCTAGTGGAAAATGTGAAAGATATGAAAATTCTTATTCGATTACTACTTCTTTCTCTGTAATCGTTCAGTGGTGTACCTCGGAAGACAGTACGAGATAAAATCAAAGCAAAACTCAAAACTCAAAGTGCTTTATTTCCTTTAGACCTTACAGGACTCTTGGACACGTCACACGTCACAAATTATAAACATACTTAAAACTAGGAAATAAAGTGATCACTTTGATCTTTCGTTCACTTCAATCTTTTAGAGGTAAAGTAAAGAAGCGAACAAGAAACCTTTACCTTGTTAGATTGTTAGTTTTCGAGTTGGAGCAAAACTCGTCCCAAGCTTTTTTATCTTCTAGATAATCTGATATTTTGTAGTAAGCCTTTTTACATAGGATATTTTTGACAATTTGTTTGAATTTATTTATTGATAATTTTTGCAACTCACTAGGAGTTTTGTTGTAGAAGCGTATACATTGCCCTTTAAAGGATACATTTATCTTGTTTAGCCTAGTTTTGGGCACAGCAAGTTTATTCTTATTTCTAGTATTTAAATTATGTATGTCGCTATTTTTAGGGAAACGATTGATATTTTTATGAAATAATAACTTACCATTCTCCGTCTTTGTTTTTTCATTTCTTCTTCAGAGCCGAGGATCTGCTGTATTCTGACTTCTCTTCTTGCACTTCGCTCCTAAATCAAACAAAATTATATAATATTAACAGGGGGCCATAATGTTTGATGCTTGCATATTTATGACATGGTTTACCGGATTTTAAAGAGAGGCGTTTACCCGAATTTCACCAGCGTTTAGAATCTGTTATTCACTCAAGTCATTATCTTTATTCTAGGCCTGCGTTTGACCTTACCCTACCTAATCACATCATCATCCATGGGACGTCCACTGCTGGACATAGGCCTCTTTCTATAAATTATACTCCTATACTAGTGCAAACAAAGTGTATAATCGGCTTTTATAAGCGGAAATGCTGAAATGGTGATTGTTTTTATTGTCTAATTGTTATACTTATAAGACTAGATATGTACTATATGACTAGAAGATATGTACTTATAAGTTTTTTTTTTTTAATGTATGTTAAGTACAACAATCCTTTTACCAATTTCTGTTCAATCCTCAACCTGGTTTCGAAGCAAGTGACCAAATTTCTCAACTCGTCTTTCAACGCTATTGGGAACTTTAAGTGGGTTCTAGAATCTTCCGTCATCCTCGTGAGGCCGTTCAGAGGCGCCTGGCAGAAGAACTGGTGACGGAGCAGGTCATCTATCGTAGGCTGGCCGTGCTTGCACGCGGAGGACGTTAGGCAGAGACGGAGCACGGATTCTGAAAGGGATTAGTCCATTTCATGAAACAGAATATAAATATCAGATGTTTTAAATTTTTCTAAACGGCTAATTAGTATTTTCTATCTAAATGTGTTTTATTACAATTTATCATAAAAAAATTTAAAGCATTGTCATACAGGTTGATTTATCGTATACAGTCTGAAAGAGGGGATCTTTTATGGTTGTTGTTCCGAAAACTCTAGTGTAACGGAGTGATTTAACTTTCATTATGCGAACCGCTAAACAGTGGCGCCCTACTCGAATATGTCTTTTCCGATAATTACTGTCTGGGTGTTATAAAGTTGCGTATGATTCGGTTTCTTCAAGGCAAACATGCTACATTGTAGATCGCAACTTCGCCTAACATCAGACGAGATGTTAAACTATTGGTCAAACGAAAGCCTATATGGCTTAGTAAAAAGAAATTAACTATTAAACGCCCATAGCAAAATATGACAACTTTTACTCCCACTTTCCAAAAAGAGTGGACATAGAATTAATAGATTGCAATGGCAAAAGTATATCCACCTGTCAAAATATCGTTCCTATGTCAGTTATAAAACATTTCAAAAATAAAACCCCTGGTTACTAACTCTCTAGCAGGAAAAAGGTTGAAGCAATTATAAGTGTAATATATATAATGTAAAATAGATAGTGAAATGCCGTGGTGGTGCCGGCGTAAGAATAGTACCCCACCCTCTCTACCCGTGGTTGCCGTAAGAGTCGGCTAAGGGATGTAATCCGGAAGACAGGCAGCAGCGTCTTCCTTGAACAATCACACCTAACTGCGCTCGCCAACCCGCCTGCCAAGCGTGGCGAGTTTTGGCAAAACCCCTCCCCAGGAGGAGGCCTATGTCCAGCAGTGGACGTCCTATGGCTGATGATGTGATGTGTGATTTGAGATAGTGAAATAAAGAAAAATAAAACCTCACCCAATTCCATATCACAGTCTGGATAGTCATCACAATAGTAATCTTCCAGCGGCGTCGCAAACGCCATCTCGTAGAGAGTTCTGGCGAAACAGTAGACATCGACCGCCTCGGCGTTAGTGCGGCGCAGTTGCAGCAGGTGTGGCCGGTAGAGCGAGCTACCACCCAGCAAAATGTTTTCTACATCTAAAAGCTGCACTCGTTGGTTGTGTATCGCGATGTTGCCAGGGTGTATGTGTCCTGGAAATATATAGTACAATCCTGGTATATTGCGCGGTGGTTGGGTACTTTCTAGTACTCGGCTGGCTAGCACCCTCAAGTTGAAAATCTGCCGCCAAGCATCTAACGGTGTTCCGGTAGCCTCACTTGAGAGCCAGTTCTATTCCAGGCTAGGTGTGCTTTACCATTTTCAACCACACCGTCACTTAAGATCAGGTCAGTTGTGGACAAACACCTAGACTGTCAGCGTTAAAAAAAAAAAACATCGTCAGACAGAAGTGCTTTTAAGCTGATAAGCTACTTACACAAACAAATACATGTTTCAAGTAAATTAAAAGTTTATCTCTGTTATATTTTGCTTTATCTCCTCAACAATGCAAGGACGTCCATCATTGGTGTTCATTTAATAAAATAATATACCTTATCAATAGGTATATAAAAGAAGTCACTCACCATGAGGTAATCCCTTTTCATGTAAGAACTTCAATGCTTGCAGTATCTGATATCCGTAGTGCGCTATCTGTCCACTCGTGAACGGTTTCCTTATTCGAGGATTACCATATTTGGCTAAATAGCTCTTAGAATACTCAGTCCCATACAAAATATCCCTAACGGTGCCATTCTCGTATATTTTTCTAACTATGTAGGCGCCTGATTCTAAATTGTGTATTGCTAATATTTGGTCAATGTATGGATGCTGAAAAAATAATAGATTACAATAAAACCGATTTCATAATTTTAACGTTGTCCTTGTCTAATGGACGACAATAAAAGAGACAACAACACTTTTAGTAAGTGCAGATCTGTCAACTAAAGCTTTAAAATATATCACACTAAAGTATAAAGGCGAAAGTTTGTGAGTGTGTTTGTATGTTTGTTACTACTTCACGCTCAAATGGCTGGACCAGTTTTGGTGAAATTTGGTATGGAGGTAGCTGTCACCCTGGATTAACACATAAGCTACTTTTTATATCGAAAAAATGTAGCGGGCAACACTGCAGGACGCAGCTGGTATGTAATAGTTTTAATAACAGTGACAATGAGTGGCGGGTTATTATGCTAACACTATCCCACAATCTGAGCAATTTTGTGGTACACTTTACTGAAAAACTATCACACCTATAGATTTGTGCTTTTACATAGTTATTTAACTTCAAATCTAGATGTGTTATCGGTCCAAAAAAAAAAATATAACCATTAAAACAAATGAACAATAACAATTTTGTATTCATTGGACATAATGTTATTGTACTACTAACGCCATCTGTTAGAAAACCAAAGAGTTAACATCGTTGCAACAGAAATAAACTCAATACTCAAATACATCATAGTCAATCTACTTAATACTAGATGACACCACTAGAATCAGGCTGTAAAGTAACGGCGTAATCAGTGTTCCTAACTTGGGGGTTTTATAATAATAATAAAAAAACTGTTTTAAAAATTATTACCCGATAGAAAAACTACGCGAGCCCTCACAAAGCTCAGCTTTTTGCTAGTTTATCGACTAATTTGACATTTAAAAAAAATAGTATTTATCAATATAATAGATGAAATAGAGAATAAGAGTTTCTAATGCTTAACAGTTTGTATATACGTTTTTAAATATGGAAGCGTTGATTTACTGACTAGGTCACAACTTCATTTCTGACTTGTCATAGGTGGACGATAACAAATTAGCGAATTTGCGCTAATAAATTATCTGAAAATATTTATAAGTGACAAATATAAATTTACAATAAAACAAACCGACTCCATGGCCAACTAAACGAACTGCTCTAATAAAACAACGAGATTCTGGAGTAAACAAAAATATCCAAATATACAATTTTTAGATTTTACTTGGTTAATTTATAAACCGCTCGAACGATTTCGATAAAATTTTAATGAAACAAAAAAATAATTTTCCAAGTCGGTTCAGGCGTCGTCAAGTAATCGGTGAACATACATTAAAAAAAATAATTGAGAACCTCTTCCTTTTTTGAAGTCGGTTAAAAATAGCACAGATTGTCTCAAACAAGGAGTCGATCTAGTTAAGACCACGCTATAGAAATACTCACAGATAAAGTTTGTAAGCTTTTAAAAGCGGCCTGGAGGTCCTTGTCGCATAAACATCTATCTGGACCATAGTTCTGCCATGAAAGCATACATTTCACTTTGCTTTCTGTGTCAATCACCTGAAATGTAAATTTCCCTAAACACTCACGTCGTTTCAAGTGATAAAGTATTTTATTAAGTTCCTAATACTTACTGAAGCTGATAACCTCCGCGGCTCCGCGGTCGAGCGGGTTCGAGTCCCGCAGCGGAACAGATAGATATTTTTAGAAAAGTGTCGTGTGTTTTTCGCGCATCCTGATGTTGGTGGATCACGGTCGTTGTATTTGATACCCTAGACATAGAGTTGTTTTTCTAATTCGTGCCCTTGATATCACACTAATGTTATAAAGGCGAAAGTTTGTGAGTGTGTGTTTGTTACTTCTTCACGCTCAAAAGCCTGGACCAATTTTGATGAAATTTGGTATGGAGAAAGCTGACACCCAGGATTAGCACATAGGCTACTTTTTATCCCGAAAAAGGTAGCGAGTAATACCGCGGGGCGCAGCTAGTAATCTATAATAGGTTGTTGGAATTTTGAACACAACTTGTTTGTTGGCAGTCGATTATGAGTGTTTGCAAATCTAAATATTTTGTTTTATATCAAGAAAAATAACCTAATAACCTAATTTTTGTGGTATCTTTATTTAATCAATCGGCAAACGTACAAACTTGACTCTTAAAAGTAGGTATACCTATATTTCTGTCAAATAATAGTATTTTAGCATAGAAAAGAGATTACATTTATTTAAAGTTGAGAAGTTTCAGAAGCCAAGTTGGGAGATCGTCTTCCAATCTGGAGGCCCTGGGTTCGAATCGCACGGTACGCACCTCTGTCTTTTTTTAAGTTTTTAAATGGTGAAGAAAAACATCGCGAGGAATCTTACATATTTAAGAGTTGATAAAAAAAGTTTTTGGAAGATGTGTAAAGTCTGCCATCCCGCACTTGGCCGGTATGGTGGACTATGGCCTCACACATCTCATAATGAGAAGAGGCCCACGCCCAACAGTGTGGGACAGTTTATAAAAACAGGACTAATTCTGATGGTTAAGTGTAGTTTTATATTTTTGATATTTCGCACAAACTAAAATGCATTTCAATTGATGATTTTATGAGTCAGAGAATACTCAAGCACATTTTTTCAAGCATTATGTTTTATGTTAACCGTTGATGGTTAGTATGTCAAAAAAAATCGATTCTAGTAGCGTAGTTAATTTCTTCAATCACGCTGTTTGACAAACATGCTTGAACATTTGTCAGACTCTAAAGAACAGTGAAGACTCGTGTGGACACAGAACAAGTAAATCACTTTTGACACGTGACATTGTAATTTTTTATATTGGTCTTTGACCCAGCTAACCTTATATTAAGTAACAGTGTGGACGAAGACGGTGAACACACCTAACCTGGAAAGGGAACTGGCTCTCGGGTGAGGCTGCTGAACCACACCGTTAAGTACTTGGCGACAGACTTTTAACTTAAGGATGGTTAGATATAATAGAATACTAGTTTTTTTTTTTTTTTTTTATATCTGACAGGCTAGGTGTTTGACCACAACTCACCTGATGTTAAGTGACGGTGTGGTCGAAGATGGTAAAGCACACCTAGCCTGGAATGGAACTGGGTGGTAGCTAGCCAGCCGAGTACTAGAAAGTACCCTACCACCACGCTATGGTTTTCTCACGATGTTTACCTTCACCGGCAGCTCAAGCTCATTGTTGGGATTTGAACCCACGCCCTTCGGCATGCGAACCTACCGCGCTGACCACTGAGCCATCATCGCTACAAAACTAGAAATTTCAATGCTATGGTTTCCTTCACGGACAGCTCAAGCTTAGTTTGGATTTAACGTGTGTCACCTGCCGTGGTAACAATTGAGCTATCATCGCTATGTAATTAGCTTTAAAACATTTTCTGTCTTTTATTGGTTGGTATACACAATATGAAGCCAGCGAATTAGCAAGTTGAAGTGGCAGTGGGCAGAGCACATAGTAAGCAGAACTGATGGCCGATGGCTGAGACCACGGACCGGCAAGGCAGCGTAGGACGTCCACCCAGTAATAAAGACCACCTAATTAAGACCACAGGAACGCGCTGAATGCGAACCATTTCCAACCGGTCTTTATGAAATTCAATGGTGGAGGCCTATGTCCAGCAGTGGACGTCTTATGACTAAGATGCTGATGATGATACAGAAAATGTCGTATTGTTTATTATCCCAATTTCTAATGAATTATTAGTCATTATACAGTGACCTACGTATGAGTTGAGATGTTTAAGTCAAAACAGAAATATATTTTTATCGCGGCCCGATAAGGCGGCCTACAATGTCCTGTGTGAATCATAACAACCTGCAGGTGAATGTACGCCAATTCTTACAATAATAATATATTTATAAAATTTATGCAAATTTTACATCGACAGTATTTTTTTTCTATGGTCGACAGGTATGGTACACTTTCTAATACTCGGCTGGCTAGCTACCACCCTCAAGTTGAAAATACGCCACCAAGCACCTAACGGTGTGTTCCAGCAGCCTCACTTGAAAACCAGTTCCAGATGGTAAACACACCTAGTGTTTACCATCTTCGACCACACCGTCACTTAACATCAGGTGAGCTGTGAAATTGTAAAGTTATTAAGTTAAAACTGCAGTTTCTAGGTCCACTTGTATTTTTGCGACGGTGCTCATCTTTACATTTTTAGGGTTCCGCACCCAAAGGGTAAAAACGGGACCCTATTACTAAGACTTCGCTGTCTGTCTGTCCGTCCGTCTGTCTGTATCTCAAGAACCGCGATAGTTGAAATTTTCACAAATTATGTATTTCTGTTGCCGCTATAACAACAAATACTAAAAACAAAATAAAATAAATATTTAATGGGGGCTCCCATACAACAAACGCGTTTTTTTTTTGCCTTTTTCATAGATAATGGTACGGAACCCTTCGTGCGCGAGTCGGACTCGCACTTGGCCGAGTTTTGACACGATGTCACACTTTGTTACCCCTTCTTCCTTGACATGTAACGTTATTTATGAATGGCCCATATAAGTTCAAAGTATGGCTTGTATTGCAGTGTAAATACACACACGTTATTCCTAGTACGGTAGGTAAGTATAAAAAAGCACGGACAAGTGCGAGTCACACTCGCCCACAGAGGGTTCCGTACAAACTAGTAGGTATGATAAACAGTTCGGGAATCGAGTTGTGATGTTTATGGTTGTGACCCTATTTTTAGTGATTAAATTAAAAAAATAAAGTTTTCGGATTTTTTGAGAAGTTTGATTTTTTCACAGCTGCAAGGGACTACAGATCTGCGTATATGGTTTTAACTTCAACTCGATACCAACACGCTTTCCCGAGATAGAAGGTCGTGACAGACGGACTACAAAGTGATTTTATAAGGGCTCCATTTTTTGTTGAGTTACGGAACCCTAAAGATACAAAGTAAATATTTTATAGAAAAAAATGATGTTTCTATTTACTATATTTAATTACTCAATATGGGCGCTAACCCAGTTTTCTAACATTCATCCATTCTATTATATTACGATGGTTATCTGAATTACCTAGCTATGAGTAGATAGATAAACAAAAGAAAGTTTGAACCACACTCCTACCTGCCCACGGTTTGTTTTTAGTTTTTTATTTTGTACTATTTTTCCAGCACTGTAATGAAATTCATTGTAAAGGTACTTACAGAGAAGTAATGCTTCCGTATCCTCCAACCTATATCGTGTAAGGGCCCTTTGAGATCGTACCGTCCATCGCCTCGTAACGCGATAGATACAGTCTGCAGTGCTTGATCTGAAATAGAAAACAGTTTGTTTTTACCCGACTGCCAAGGAAGGGTTATGTCTTTCGCGCATATCTTGTATGTACGTAAATTTCTTTATTACCTTGTATCTTCCAAGCGGCCGAATGCATTACGACAATTAAGGTATCGTTAGATTTGTCTCAATAACCCTTATCATGAGAGGGAGGATTTAAAAAAAACAAGATGTTGGATTTTTGGCGCGAAATAGTAATATTAGGTAACTTATGTATGTATTTACATACATACGTTAATAAAAAAATGAACCAAACCTACCAAGTTGGGTATCTAAAGGCAATTAAAAGAGGATAACAAAATTATATATAAGTTAATACATATGTTTAAATTTAATTAGAAATAATAAATTTGTTTACACAAAAATCCTTTAATTATAGCTATTTTAATTGCAGTCGGGTTATAGGTTTTTAAAACTCTTTAGCTTATTAATTTTATTTGGTAATAGTATAACAAATTGTAATAACTAGGCAAACAATTGTATTAACATATCACTACATAGTATGAAACAAAGTCGCTTCCCGCCGTTTGTATGCTTATCTTTTAAACTACGCAACGGATTTTAATGCAGCTTCCATCAATAGACAGAGTGATTCAAGAGGAAGTTTTATATCTATAATACATGCATATGGACCCTATTAGTATCAACATTGCACCCGTGCGTTGGTCCCCGTGGGTCGCTAGTTTCCGTATATAAAAGTTCATATTAAAATTGTACGGTATATCTAGTAATTAAGACAACAGTTCAATCAGACATTGGCAATATGCACAAAATGCGAAGCCACAGACAAAAAAAAAAGATACATACAGTCGAACATAGAACCTCTTCCTTTTTGAAGTCGGTTAAAAAAGAAGAATAGCGGCACAGAATAAATAACAGTACACACTCGCGTCACTGCCCACCACCCTTTAACCACTGTTGCTTTGCAAAGTAGCGGAACTCAGGACAAAGCAGAAATCCTATCTGTCTTTAACCAGTTTCCTGGTATTGCAACCAAAACATCCCACTAATATTATAAATGTGAAAGTTTGAATGGATGGATGGATGGATGTATGTTACTCAATCACACCAGAACGGCTGAACGGATCTGGATGAAATTTTGCATGTAGATACTTTAGGCCCTGGAATTAAACGTAGGATACTTTTCATCATCATCATCATCCATCACCACGCGGGTAAAGCGGCGGGGCGCAGCTAGTTGTAAATATAAATTAGAATTTTAGATCTGCCTATTTTCAGGGTAATAAGCCAAATCGAAAAGTTTAAGATAAAAGAATGTCCAATATTTTGTTGACTATCATATCAAACCTATAAAAGTTGTATTTGTACAGATATTAAATCAAGTTGCATGAGAATCATGAGATTGGTGTTACTGTAACTATAGTGTCAGTGTCCATGTTGGCCTTGAAATCAATATGTCGGTCATGTGACTAGCTTAGATTTAAATATGTATGTATATGTGTAACAAGTCTATGATATCACTTCAGTATTATGAATCAGGGTTACCTTGTTCAAATCCCATCCAGACAGACATTTGAATGACATATTTAAATAACAGCTGTAGGTATGTCTGTGTAATTATTTAATTTGCATTATCAATACAAAATAAGTTAGGTATTTTTTATCATTTATCTTACTAGGCTATATCTTTTACCATCAGAAGAGCATTTTGTTAGTCTTGTTATATAAAAAGTATAGAAACTAATTTAACAAATCTGAGTAAAATAAGTAATAACCAAAAAATATGGAATTATCAATATTTGTTTTCATTAGGCATGTATTATTTCATAATGTGAGCAGATAATTTTATACTATCAACCAAGATAAAAAAAACCCATACCTATTACAGGAAAGATTCCTAGCATGTTAAATGTAAACAGGAATGATCTTATATTGATAATACAAGTTGCTACATAAGCAAGACTGCTGGAAAATCTTATCCTTCCTACTAATATTATAAATGTGAGAGTTTGTAAGGATGGATAAATGAATGGATGGATGGATGTTTGTTACTCTTTCATGCAAAAACTACTAAAAGGATTTGGATGAAATTTGGCACACATATAGTTTATGGCCTGGATTAACATACAGGTTACTTTATATACTGCAAACTGAACAAACTTTTTGTTAAATTCCACACAGACGAAATCGCGGGTAACAGCTAGTTACCAATAAATAAGAAAAATCAGTGGCATGCTCATAAAATCTCTAGTTGTGAAATAAAGTGTGAAGTTGGTAAGTGGGTAAAAAACCTTGAAACTAAAGATGGTATTGACACCATGTATTAAAATATGATTATTTATAAGGCTGTCATTTATTTTAAGTAATGGAGTAAGTAAATTCCTAGAGAAATATTTTAAACTTTGTAACATTTTTCTCAGCCATCACAACGATCTACAAATGTTTTGAAACTATTCAATTAATAGAAACTAAGAGCATTAATGTAATAAGATTTTTTGAGTATAGGCTGTTTTGCAAGCATAAGATATTTGATGAGTGAGGGCATTACACTATCTATATCCATTCTACCCATACATATTTTTGGTCTTTACAAAATTCTCTTACCTGCAAATGCTGTAGAGTAGTTACTTGGATCTAGAAAACATCTGATATGCAATGATAGAGCCAATATTTGGTGTTTTAGTACTTCATTTAAGTAATTCTGAAAATAAAAATGAAAATAATTAGATGAAACAAGAAAAAGATTTCTCCTAAGAAGTTTTTGATCTCCTGTGTGTTGGTAGTGACAACTGATTGTGTTGTAACTTAAATAATAACTTTATAAAATTGTAAGACTTCTGATAAAACACAAGTTTGAAAAATATAGCAATATGCCATAACAAGCTGATTCTAAGGTTCAGTAGAGTAGCATTAGTTTATGGATTTACCTGAAGAGCCACTTGTCTTTCTGCAATAAAAGTTGGTTGCATGTTTCCAATAAGTTTTTTAGGGGGCAGTGGCAACTCAATATTTGATTGTTGTAAAACTGCATGTAATGCGGCAAAGTCTTTGAAGCGGCGTGATACATTCCACCTATTTTCTTTACATGGGCCTCTTTGTAGTCGGAGTGTATATTCCTGATGAGAAAATAGATTCTAGATTAGTTTAGCTTTGTGGGCAATTTTACTGTTGAATATACAAACAAATGACTGTGTATACCATTTTCAATTCATCCACATTTTCTGGGATAGATACCTTGATTACCTTGATAGATTTAATGAACACAGATTCCTAACTTTAGTTATGAAAAGGAAATAAATTGAGTACATATGTACATAGATATATGAATAATAACTTGTTTGCCAATAAAACAGGCCAACGCATCTAGGCCAACACAATCTTCAGAAAATCGATACACTACACTTATTAAAAATAATTTTATTGTATAAATTTTCATGTATAACTATACAACTTTGTCAATGACGTTTTACTCTATAGGTAGTTATTTTATTGTAAAGTTATTGCATGGGCAGTATAGATAAATCCATTGATTATTAAAATAAAATACTTACAGTATGATTGTTGATATTTTGTGCATTTTCTACTGTACAAATAAGTTTTTCTGTATCGTCCAAGGCAGATTTTATTTGAGTATTTTTATCGAATAAAGCCATTGCGGTATATACAGGCATTCATTGATTTCTTAGATATTTCACTAGTAACTTACACAGAAAAACAAGATTTCAATAACCGATTTAACTTGTATTTGCAGAAAAGTGGAAACTTCGTACTGTACGAAAATATTAGAAGACAAACGAAACGAATGTTCAGGTTCATATCAACTGTGAGAAAATGAAAAATGACAATACAATGACAATCGTGACATCTGGCAAATTATGAAAGCTGACAATGGCACATTGTTGACAATTTTTTCCACATACTAAACAGCTGGTTAACGTTCCATTCACACAGTTTTATAAACAAATGTATAATCGAATAGCTCACTAAGGGTTTCAGAAAGAAGGATATTATATCAATTAAAAGTTCACAAATAATAGCTGTTAGTATTTCTTGAATAGTGGTATATTTTGGCTATATAACAATTTTCCAGGTGCTCTACTCTTTTTTTTAAATATGGTAAAAAAAAGGAAACGGAACGCTATTAATCAATCACACTACTAGTATTAGATAATTACTTTTCGCGGCAATATATTAATAATCATTATTTAATGTAGTAGTACTTGTAATTTTCTACAGTAACAAATAGGCACAAATTTAAAAACAACGGTAAGTATACCTGTATAGTTTTTGTATTGAATGGGAACTAATCCGACTTATTGACAAAGTGCGTTCAAATTACTATTTAAAAGATCTGTATTACTGAGTGTCAATCATTTTCAAATAAGAAATAGGTACCTAATTTGAATGGTGTCATTAGTTTTATCATTACTTAATTTTTGTATATGTAAATATATGTAAGTTCTTCTTTTACTAGCGTAGTAACTGCGGCAGCTAGACCAATGATGTTGCCAGCCAAGTGGGTGTGACACACCCGCGCCGCGCCACACCACGAGGCGCTGACACTGGAATCATAGATTTCAGGAAAAATCATCGCGAGTTTTTTTTGGTTTTAGAACGTATCTAACCCAATGCGCATAGACCACAGAAAATTATTAATTTTGTCACTTCCGGTACGAACGATTGCGAGCGGAGAAAAATTACGGGCGTTCTGTCTGCCATTGATAAAAAGAGTTTGTGAAAAATGTCGCTGATCTCCGCTCGTATTGCTGGCTCGGTGGCCAGGCGCCTCCCAAATGCCGCCAGTCAGGTATTTGTAATTACAATAGTATCATAAAACCGTCTGATACCCTGAAACATCGAAACCACACCGGGCGATCATGTCACGATATGTTCACGGACTAAATTGTAGAATTGAAAGTCCTACTTATTATTCGATATTCCAGGCGTTAATTATATAACATAATCTAATAATGAATATTTCGTTTCAGTATCGACGTATTCTTATTTACTTTATTTGTAAAAAGTGTATGATCAGTGTTATGTAATAATGGGCGATCGGTAATTTTTATCAGCTATTATCGTGGTTCTGTAACAAAATTTGTGTGAAATAAATGTGAAGTCTCATTTGTGATTTGGAGTTTATGAGTTTTATGTAAGAAGTGTTATTCCAGTGATATGTAGCGTTTTGGTTATGTGTTGGCAGGTGGCGAAGGCCGCGGTGCCCGCCGTTACGGTGGCCGCGCGCAAGCTCCATGTCGCCAGCACCCAGAGAGCCGCTGAAATCTCCACTATCTTGGAAGAGAGGATCCTGGGTGCAGCGCCCAAGGTTAGTGTTGTCATGTTACATAAACCCATCCTTACCAAAGTAAACTAATTAGAGGTTATCAGAAACTGGAAATAAAGTAGTACATCACATCCGAAATGTTATGAACATTGATAATTAACATTTTTTTTTACAGTAGTTAAATATGGGCTTAAATTGTATGAACAAAACATATTGTATGCTGTCAAACAGCTGAAAAAATATTTTGCAGTCAAGCTATTTGTAACATATTCCCTAAAAGGTAATTTCTTATAGACTGTGTGTCTGCTCCTAGTGTCAGAATTGAAGTGTTACCTCTCAGCAGTACCTTGAACTCCGTAGTTTAATGTGTCATCTGAACAACTTTAAAGGTCAAAATAAATGCTACTTACTGTCACTTACCTGAAGACTGACTGGATCATCTGTTGCTTAACATTAGTGATTGATTGAGATCAAAAGTCAAGTTGATTAGTATATAGCTACTACAGCTATACTATACTAGCCCTGCATGAATTCTGTGAAAAGTACTTAGTTTTTTGAATTAAACCTTATCGTAACTCTAATTTTACTAGTGAGATTGAGTGTATACATTTAAATGTGTATTGATAATTTCAAAGGCCCACCCTGGAAATAATACCTCAAGTGAATCAAATCAGTAGAATAAAACCTTGCTCCCAAAGTCTTGAAATGCCTAGATAGGAACAGTATTGATTCATGACCTATTTATTGCAAGTTCATTCAACTCACTGCAGTCGACCTTATGACATCAGCATACCATACATATAGGTAATTTTAAGTTCTTATATAGTCTTAAAAGTCATAATAGAAGCCTTTATAGTTTATTTTTAGTAAGCTTTTATAAAAACAGGCTTAGATTCTCAAACACCATGAGTTAGCATAGGTTTATATGTATTTATAGGCAGCTATAGGTGCCAGAAAACACTACTTTAAATAAAGTAAGATGATTCGAAAACAATGTCTCGTTTTTTTATGCTGAATTAACTTCAAGTCATATCAATAAATACTTTTAAATTGCCTTACCTTAAATTGTTTCTTTCTTTAATTGCATTGTTGCTTAACATAAGGTGGGTTGTGAGGTACCTAGCAATAAACATTAAAATTTTAAATCAAAAGTTGATAATCTAGTTTTTCTTTCTTAATCAGAATAACTTTTAATCTAGTAAAACTGATTATGTAACTCTTTTTTTTTTACAGGCTGACTTGGAAGAAACTGGCCGTGTGCTAAGCATTGGTGATGGTATTGCCCGTGTGTATGGTCTTAAGAACATCCAGGCTGAGGAGATGGTGGAATTCTCCTCCGGTCTTAAGGTTTGTGATTCAGTATGCTTCGAAGAAACATAAGAAAAAAAAGTATATATTAGCAAATCTTTAGCACTGTATAGGTTTCTGTCTCTGCAGCATGATGGACCCGGCACTTGCATTGTGAATAGACTTAACAAGCACATTATTATAATGTATAATTTTCAATATAGGCAAAATAACTAGTTTTAGATTTTTTCTTAAATCAGATTTAAACAAGTGAAGTGAAAGAACCCATTACTACCAATATATTATGGATTTTCGCTAGATATATATAGGTCCTGTTGCAATGTTTTTAAACAAATTAGGTATTTTCAAGGTCATAGAAAATAGGTGGTATATTTTGCATGTTTCTTTCATCACAACCTTGTGCACACACTGGCGAGACACACACTTGAGCATCAAAGAATAAGGAATCTCAGGAATTCGAAACATATATTTATTCATACTTTTACCCAACAGGGTATGGCCCTCAACTTGGAGCCTGACAATGTTGGTGTGGTAGTATTCGGTAACGACAAGCTGATCAAGGAAGGCGACATCGTTAAGCGTACCGGAGCCATTGTGGACGTGCCTGTGGGTGAACAACTCCTGGGTCGTGTGGTGGATGCCCTGGGTAACGCTATCGACGGCAAGGGGCCCCTCAACACAAAGACCCGCATGCGTGTCGGAATCAAAGCGCCCGGTATCATCCCCCGTGTTTCTGTGCGCGAGCCTATGCAGACTGGTGAGTGAACTTTTGAAAATAATGGGGCTCGTCATCAGATCAAAGTAATCAAGACTTCTTTACACAATAATATAGTAATAGCAGAGATTTCAGTGCAAGTTTGTTCTCACAGAACTCTGTTTTTTTTTTATAGATGAAATTTGATACCCAGCTTTTATAGGTTGTTTTTATTCCAGGAAAATATATGTGGGTTGATAAAACCACAAGTTTGTAAATGAAAACTAATTTACTGATAATACAATATCCTGCTGATCGAGTATGGGTGTTATATAATTAGATTTTTCCATATAAGTTATGCAACACATATTTAGCAATAGTTTAGTGAAAAAGAAATGTACTGATGTTTCTAAGCATTTCATAAACAAAATTAAAAAATAACATCAAATCATTTAATTCTCAGGTATCAAGGCTGTGGACTCCTTGGTACCCATTGGTCGTGGCCAGCGTGAGCTGATCATTGGTGACCGTCAGACTGGCAAGACTGCCCTGGCCATCGACACTATCATCAACCAACAGCGCTTCAACAAGGGAGATGATGAGAAGAAGAAGCTGTACTGCATTTACGTTGCTATTGGACAGAAGAGGTCCACCGTAGCCCAGATTTTGAAGAGGTTGACTGATGCTGGTTAGTTATCAAGTTGTCCCTTGTTTTGTTATAAATCAACAATTATTAACTTGTATATTAAAAAAAAAAAATTCTTACAAATTTTCTATCCTGAGCAAGTCTGAATTTGACCAATAACTCTCTGGTTGGTAAACTGAACTAGTAGTCAAAGATTTGAAACCCTCTGTCAACTTTTTCTCATGGACTCCAAACATATTATGTAAGTCTGCCATAGTAGTGTAACAATTTACATGTATCGGTTGCTGCCCGTTGTATGATTTTTAAAGCTAAAATGAAAAACCAGGATGCCTACAAAATTTTATGTGATCATTCACCAATATGAAACAATTATGAAAGCTCTAAGATAATAAGATAAGTCGGTTTTAAGGACAGACTGAATGTAGTTAAAAAAATGCAATCTGATTACAGATTAATGTTATTCAACTTTATTTTGGGTAAATTTTGTGAAATTTTTTTGGTCTTGACTTAGTATTTGTTTTTGACAAACAGACTGGACTATGAAGTGGTCCTATATATTTTGTCAATTGGACTAAAAAAAAATCCACACTTGCGTCTTCTTGTAACCCTGCCAGTGCATTACCTTTTTTATAGTTACTTACTTTTTTCTAATAAATGCATTTGGTCCGGTCGACAGGTGCCATCAATTACACCATCATTGTGTCCGCGACTGCGTCTGACGCGGCGCCCCTGCAATACTTGGCGCCGTACTCGGGCTGCGCCATGGGAGAGTTCTTCCGCGACAATGGCAAGCACGCCCTCATCATCTACGACGACTTGTCCAAGCAGGCCGTCGCCTACCGTCAGGTTTGTACATACAACTAAACATCTTGTCTGTTGGTTTCAATGTGTACTAAATACCCTCGGTCCCATCAGTGGGCTATTGTGGAAAATTAGTCCCACTCAGCTGTAGACCTAATTAGAATGCTTAGAAATGCTTATATGGCCACTTGCGTTCTTAGTGAGGTACATAGGAATGTAAATGTCTATAATTTTCCATGATGGTTCTAGTGTATTAATTTGTGGAAAACTTTCATAAATTTTCAATGTATAAATGTATGAAAAATGCTTTCTGTGGGTGCTGATCTATTATTAAATTTTGGTACCCTGACATAAGTTTGTTTTCACAAATCATTATGTAAGACCCTTTATTTGTAATATAATTTGACAGGCGGTAAACAACATTAGAAGATGGTTTTTATAGCTGAGGCCAAACAGAGTTTTAACACTTACATATAATATATCTAAATATGCATGTGACCTAGTGGTTAAAGTTTCATATGCTCTCTTGTCATAATTATGTTCTATTAGAACATAGCCCTTAAACATATAGCAAATCGAACAGGGATTTTATAATTTAAAAAAAATTACTTATCTCAAAATGACACGAGTTGATAAATAACAAATACAATTTATTAAATAAATATTAAATATAAATTGTTTTTAAAAATTATCCTTATTCTACACCTACTTGATTTGTATATAATATTTATAATTTGTAAATATTTAAACATACGTATGTACATACCCACACCTATATGCTTATTTCAGCTACTTTTACAATATACTTTTAAGTTAGGTACAATACTAGTTAGGTTAGGTACTATAAGGTAGTATAAGTTAGGTACTATTAGGTTGCATATGGCCAATTGGTGGAACCATCTATACTGTGCTTAAAACGTAATTTAAGCAATTGTGTTTGTTGTTGGCAGATGTCGCTGCTGCTGCGTCGTCCCCCAGGTCGTGAGGCCTACCCCGGTGATGTGTTCTACCTCCACTCACGTCTGCTCGAGCGTGCCGCTAAGATGTGAGTATTTTGTTAGCAACATTTTCTCAAAAAAACATTGTTACACTAGTTAACAAAACAGTATGCTGCCTTAACACCAGTATTAGAATTCACTAAGAAGTATTGTGCATCTAGTGAGAGGATATTGAATATTTTTTTATCTAATTGTAAATGTGTAAATTAATTAAATTACAGTCTTTATAATTATAAAGTAGATATTTGCAAACCATAGAAAATATGAAAGAATAAAGCAAGAAGTGATAGAGGATTATAAGCTTGGGTATAGTAATAGCTATATTTTTAAATAATAAATTATAATAATAAACTCTCCAGGTCTGACAAGATGGGTGGTGGCTCCCTGACTGCTCTGCCCGTGATTGAAACCCAGGCCGGAGACGTGTCTGCTTACATTCCCACCAACGTGATCTCTATCACTGATGGACAGATCTTCTTGGAGACTGAGCTGTTCTACAAGGGTATCCGACCAGCCATCAACGTCGGTCTGTCTGTATCCCGTGTAGGGTCCGCTGCCCAGACCAAGGCCATGAAGCAGGTGACGTTTTTGTTTTATCTACTAATCTACAGGCATCATTTTGAAATAAAATACAACTACACACACTGAAAAATATATTGCACTTACACATTAATACTATATTTAATTTGTGTTTTTTAAAGCTATAAAAACTAAATAACAGTGGAAACCGGATACAACCATACATATAACTTCGGATGTTATGTCCGATAGTTGTTATAAGCAATATACACAAGTATTCATATTAATTGTCATATGTATGTTTAGAATGTTTAAATATGTTCGTAGTATGGATATAGGTTATGCTTATGAACAAGTTTAAAAAAAAAACTAAAAATAATAATTGTACAGTACAGCTTCTAGACTACACTTAGTTTTAAAGGTCATTTTGGTCTGTTTTTATTTAACATAATGTGTGATTTTTCTTCATCATTAAAAATTTCCTTTTTTTTGCGACATGCGTGAAAAGACACGATCAAATCCAAAACTTGCCAAATCAACCTTTCATTCACGCTGTCAACTATCGCATCAAATAAGTCAAACACGCAAGTTCAAATGACAAAGAGGTTCGGATAGGGTGGGAGACAGTGCGTAGCTAATATAAATAAGTCAAAACATTCCTTCATACATTAAAATAAGTTTAAAAGTTGTTTGTTTTGCTGGAACATGTAAAACGGGTGGTCGTAATAGCCGGTGAATGTCGATAAAGTTTCGTCGTTTTAAGCGATATGTCGCTGTATGCGATGTTGTTATAGGCTGTTGTTTACATAATTATTTTATAGGGATTCGGCCGGGACCTTGCCATTCGGTCGTAATAACCGATCCGCCGTTATAAACGATGTCGTTGTATACTAGCTACTAGCCCCGGAAACGCACGGGTACAATGTAGATCCTAGTACATGCAATAGTACATACTGCAACATAGTACATTAATTTGATTTATCTAAGCATACTATGTAAGCGCACAAACGTTTTTTATGACATCACATAACAAATCTTTAAAATTCTCGAATTTTCTCTACTATAATATAAAATACCTTGAATCAATCTGTCTATTGAAGGAAACCGCATAAAAGCGTACAGATGGCAGGAAGCGATTTTGTTTTAAATATTATGTACAGATATGTATGTAACATAGAAAGCTGTCCGCTTCAAATGGTAAAGAAACATAGACAATAGGTAACTTACTGAGAGATCTTGAGTAATTGAAGATGACTGAAGTTACCAACCTGTAGTTGGCTAGCATATTAGACTAATACAGATAAGTTGGTTGTTCAAACATATTAATAAATCTCAATGATATTTTTTACTCACCTGATGGGAAGCGACGGTGCGGCCGTGTATGGACCACTTCAATCTAGAAGACATTTGACTATATTATAATTTTTACTGATAACGAAAAGGACATGTACATTATGCTAGATTTGTAATTTTTTGTGTGGGTGGAACACAATTTATTCTAGGTTAAGTTTGTAAGTCTCACGTTGGGTCATTGCTTTACCTTAAAAAATAGTTAGACAGTACTCATTTATGTTGTGTATTCAACTAGTGTTAAGTTTATACTGTAAAATTGTTTTTAGTAATAATTGGTGTGAACAATAAAGAGTTATATTATTATTATTATTCTCCAGGTGGCCGGTTCAATGAAACTGGAGTTGGCTCAGTACCGTGAGGTAGCCGCCTTCGCTCAGTTCGGTTCCGATTTGGACGCCGCCACCCAGCAGCTGCTCAACCGAGGCATGCGTCTTACTGAGCTGCTCAAACAGGGCCAGTATGTGCCCATGGCCATTGAGGAACAGGTTGGTATAACTGTTTTTCTTATCAAAAGTTATGAAAAAATGTTCTTTCCGTAAAGTGAACATATAGTTAGCTAATTGGCCACAAGCGATCATTGCAAATTGATATAGAAAAAATACTTTTAACCGACTTCAAAAAAGGAGGAGGTTCTATGTTCGACTGTATGTATTTTTTTTTAAATGTATTTTCACCGATTTTTATGTGTATGTTAAATAAATTATATCTAAAAGCTAACCATGATTGTATGTCTGTTGTAATTTTTTTAAAATATAAATAATAATGATGTGAATGAGACACTCTCCTGATGGTAAGAGATAATGCCTGTCTATGATCATTGCAGAGATACATAGCAAATCAAAGTCGAGGGCATTGCTGCTTTGGCGCTCATAACTTTAATGATAAGTCTCAACAGCCTTGTAATTTCACTAGCTGAAGTCCCTAAATATTCCATATTAAAAAACCAACATTATTACTTTGCTAATGAAAGTATAATCTTTCAGGTTGCCATCATCTACTGCGGTGTCCGCGGCCACCTCGACAAACTGGACCCCACCAAGATCACTGCTTTCGAGAAGGAATTCACAGCTCACATCAAGACCAGCCACCAGGGCCTTCTGAGCACGATCGCTAAGGACGGCCAGATCACGCCTGAATCCGACGCTTCTCTTAAGAAGATCGTCACAGAATTCATTGCTACCTTCTCTGCCCAGTAAACTAGCATAGGAAAACCCGTGAGCGGTTGAGCTATCACATGCTTGTCCAGGCGTAAGTTAGCTCAATCTCTCGCCTCCGTCGTTGGTGTAACAAAGATTTCTTAAAAATTATTGTCACATCAACGACCATTTAGTAGTATCTGTCATTCATATGGGATGTATTGTGCTGATACAATCATGGAATGTATTTATCTCGGAAGTCAGGAGCCGGTTCTATAAATAAAATCATAAAATGTTACTGTCGAAATTTGGTGTTTTCATTTAGTAATTTCATACAGTCGTAATAGGTACATAGATAAACATACTCTTTATGGGTATACCAAAAATAAAAAGAAATAAAGAATAGAAAACAAGAACATTATAAGCTAGTGCCACAAGTGACTTTATTGTCTCTTCCAGGCAACAAGGAATGGAAAACAGATTATTGAGAACAGACAAGAGATAAAATAATACTATTGAATTATAGAAATTTGAATCAAATTGATTATAAAACTACAAGATGTGACTTTGCGATTGTACTATTTTTTTAATATTTCACCACAGTTCATCTGATGTTGAGTGACTGTGGGGATGAAGATGGCAAACTCCTAGCCTGGATTGGGACTAGCTCTCAAGTGAGACTACTGACACATTCCTTCGACATGTGAACCTACCGCGCTAACCACTAAGCTATCATCGCTATGTTACAATATTTTTGTCTTATTGTTTGAGTAGTAAGTAATTTGAGTATTTAGCTATTCATGGTAAAAACTGCGGTTTTTGACATAAATTCCGTATGCCACCTGGTGTGGTGGCGTGACTTCTTAGTATTTTTTTCTCATAGAGTTGCTTGGTTGAACTGCTGGTGTCCAGACAAATAAGAAAACAACCGATAAGAGTGGTCTTTGCACAGATGCGTGTTTTGCATACATATTGCAAATATTTGCTACGAACAAAAACTTATTTATAGCATGAGCTATAAATAATTTTTTGCTATGAGTAAATTGTAGCCATGACCTCTCATCATCATAAAGCCAGAGATACACCAAGGGACGAAAGTCCTGCGATACGTGTCGCCAGCGACGTCGAGTGAAGTGGCGCGACGTTGCTAGACTTCGCTGGACATGACAGAAGTATTCAGTTGTGGAATTGACGTCACTGAGTGCAGACACATGTGCAACTACTTTGTCAACAATGTGGACCAACGATGTAGTGCTGCAGCTAATAGAATACAATTACATAAAATACTTCTAAATCTTCTTGGAGACGCGAAGCATCACTTAGAGCACTATGTATAGGGCACAGCACTTTTATATCATCAGCATAAAGAAGTAACTTAGAAGAGTGAAAACAGGAAGATATGTCAAATATAAATAAAATAAAAAGGAGGGGCCCAAGCAATGATCCTTGGGGAATTCCTGAAGGAATATACATCGTTGCAGACGTATACCCATTAAGCACTACGGTTTGACATCTGTTTGGAACATATGAAGAAAACCACCTGAACAGATTTCCTCGGATACCAACCGCTTGCAGTTTGTGTAATAAGATAACGTGATCTATTCTATCGAATGCTTTGCTGTAGTCAGTGTAGATAACATCTACTTGAGCTGGTTCCGACATGTATTTTGACAAATATTCACTACATAACAAAAGATAAAGATGTTATGGTAAACGCGTCAATAGCGTAAAGCCAAAAACCCATTCGGAGTAAGGTATGAAAAAAAAAACAATTGTTGTCAGCGTCACTGTCAGCAGTCCAATGACAACTTGTCAAGTTTTCACGATTACGTCACGTCAGGTGTAAGTGTCAGTCAAGTCAATCAATGAAAACAGAGCAATTCAGAGCATTTAGCATTACAAACGTGGTTTAATGCTGTAAGAAAAATATGCAATTCTTAATGAAACTAAGCCATTTCAGGTTTCATAAATAAAACGATATATTAATCCATATACTGCTTCTGTTATCAACCAGTATCAGTAAGTCATGGAATTTTTCGAACGCGCACATGTTGCCCACAGTAACTCTTCTAAAATGGATAAGAGATCAGAAATTACTGTAAAGAAGCAGTTGAAACAGATGCTGCACGCCTACAAGACAGGTAACAACCAAGAAATAAAGTCCTTCGCAGATACGGAACATAAATACGACGCTGATGATATGAAATCTGTGAGCGACTTCTCTGACGTTAGTTTTCCTAGAGAAGCCGGTACGTCCCAGGAAACTGTTAGTTCTTGTGCAAGCGAAAATGTACTTAGTACAGGTACTTCGAACTACAGCAATGAACGCGACTCTAGCAAGTCAAATATTTCACTGCCTGAAAGTTCAGACAGCTTAGAGTCTGTGAGTCAATATGAAGAAGAACTTAAGTCTTTGTCGTCATCACAGGACATTTCTACAACTGATAAAGATTTTTCTTCCATGTTTGAGTCATCTATACTGTCTGAGGATTATTCTAATAGTGACATTTCAATACCGAGCAGTTTACAAACCTGTTCAGACGATAGTGACAATTCTGTCAGTGAAACATTTGATCCTGATGGAACACTAGCTCATAAAATACTTGAAAAATTGGATAAAAATCTAAAACAGTGTAAAAAGAGAAAATTGGATAAAAATGATAAAAGCAGTCATTCTAAGAAAGAAAAAACAAGACAGGCAAAAGAAAGTTTGCCAATCAAAGAGGTTAAAAAAGAAATCAAAACATTAAAGAAAACTCCTAAAAGTACAGATTTTACAACCTGTAAAGTTTTAAGAGCTAGTACAAAAAATGAAGCTAGCTTAACATACAGAGATATTGAGGCAGAATCAAGCGAAGAATCATTCCAAGATTTTGGAGATTCACAGTCTTCAGAGAATTCTATGCAATTCATATCTGTTTCTGCCTCAGATATGCAGAGTCAAAGCCTAAGTGACATCATTGGAGATTATGTACATCCAACAATCAGAAATCTACCCACAGACAAACATAACATAGTCCATTCACACTGTAGTAAGTATGCAATTTTGGATGAGGTGATAAATGATGACAATATTGAAGACATAAGCAGCATAGTACCAGAAATTGATGAGGATCTTGCCATAGAAGACTTGACCTTAGAAACCGATACACAGGAACCAACAGAAGAAAGCACACCATATGATGACACAGTACAGACAGAAGATTATTTAGAACAAGAACCTTCGACAGACAATATTGAGTCTCAATCTGTACCAGTTAAGGTTTATAGTTGCAGAAATGGCTTTATTTTAACTATGAAGCATCCTGCAGAGCTTTTTGTTCATGGGAAAATTAAAGTTACTTCTATTGGAGGTGCTGTAGAAGTATTCGGGTATACATTACAAGATGAATCAATTGACTTGTATGCACCATATTGTAGTTTTGCACAAAGTATAAAGACTACTGAAAATGTAAGCGCATTTCATGGGCTTTTCAGTCAGCTTTCTTCAGCTGGTTTGACAACATCAGAGGTAGATGAAATAATTAGAACAATAACTGAAAAAGATGCTGTTATAGCCCTGACTAAACTGAACTCTCCTAAGATGGACTTTGTGGACAATAACTTTAATTTGACTGAACTGTTCACAAAAAGAGTTGACCATACACCATTGCTTCTTAAACGGGCTGCAGAAAGCTTAAGATGCTCTTTGTATTTGAATAAGCCAAAAAGAGTCTTTCAAGAGAAAAGTATCTGGGAGCAAGTTGTTGCTCATGGAAAGAGTAAGTTACATTTGAAAAATTCTTTATTTTTTTTATGCCATTGGTGGTAATGGATGTGAGATCTGATAGTGAGGGATTGTCTATAAATATCTACAATGCTAGGGGTACTACAGATATATTGCAACCATATAAGATTATTATATTTAAGAACCAACATGCAAATAAATATTCTACTTTCACTGTCATTGAGTTATGTGATGAAATAATAATAATAGTTTTCTTATTTGGAATGGGGGTGATTAGTCCTGCACTGACATCTCGCTTGGTTTATTGTGCATTTCCCCTTGCCAGCATCTACCCTAGCCAACCCAGTTCCTTGAAGTATCGGAGTGAGGGTCTGGGTCACTGGCATAGTAGCTCCAGTAGGTGAGATAGAGTTATGCATGATAGTGAAAAGCAGCCTGTCCGTGGCGGTGATTTAGATGTGAATAATGAAGAAGCTGCTTCATGAAATCTAGTGAAGATCCTACTTCAGTGGCTTTGCAATGCCACAGCACATGCTTTCCATTTTTGCCACAGTTTTACTTTCCTCCAAACAGCCACGGCAAAGTGGACTGACTATCTATAGCTTGTAAAGAATCTGAATAGTCATCAGATTGCAATCGCCGGTTATAAGGCCTACTAAAAGATGAAGGTCCTGTCGTTGCAATCTCAATAGATTGTTAAAAATCTTCCTGTTAAGGATTGGAAAATTGTATAGTAGTATAGGGATGTGTTGTTAGTTATAAATAAGATTGTGGCAAAGATTTTTGCTAATTTGCTTGTCTTCAACTAACACATCTAGGAGATAACCGATTGTGTTGCACTTCTCAAAGAATCATGCTCCAATGAATGATTTACTTATTTCAGACTCCCAGAGCAGAGGCATTATATGTGGCGGTAAAGGTACCGGAAAGTCCACACTTCTCCGATATTGTGCCAATAGACTACTAGACAATGGACCTGTGCTTGTCATTGATTTGGATCCAGGGCAGGCTGAGTTCACAATACCAGGGAATATTTCTGCCACAGTTGTAAACCGTCCGCTTATTGGACCAAACTTTACGCACATGATGCAATCGGAGAAGTATGCAATATATAATAATTAATTAAACATAACTAGCTGCGCCCCGCGGTTTCACCCGCGTGGTGATGGATGGTGATGATGATGAAAAGTATCCTATGTTTGATTCCAGGGCCTAAAGTATCTTCATGCAAAATTTTATTCAGATCCGTTCTGCCGTTCTGGCATAATTGAAGATGGATGGATGGATGGATGTAACAAACATCCATCTATCTATCTATCCAAACTTTCATATTTATAATATTAGTGGTATTTTTTTAATAAAAAAGGTGTTAAAAAAGCCTGTTGTATGGGAGCCCCTTTAAATATTAAGTACCCGGTTGACTGAGCTTTACTGGGCTGAAAACACAGATAAAACGACGTTTTCTAAAAATGAAACCTAGCTAGATCGATTTATCGGCCCCGAAACCCCCTGCATACAGAATAGTTCGTTTAAAGGTATTAGATTTTATTGTTTTTTAGTATTTGTTATAGCGTCAACAGCAATACATCATCTGTGAAAATTTCAACTGTCTAACTATCACGGTTCATGAGATACAGCCTGGTGACTTTAAACACATTACTTATTGCGCTGATCACAGACAATTAATTATGTGGTGCTAATAGCAAAAGGTTAAAATAAATATTAGGTTGCTTATGCTATTTTTTTCCCATGACTTGTTATTTATCTACAGTTTAATATAACAGCATAATATGTATAATGCAGGTGCAGTGCTGTGTATAGTTTTAAAGTTGATGTTTAAAAGAACTATTGTTTAACTGCTCAGTTGCACGAAAACCCTAAGTAAAGCTCATAAAAAGAACTTTTGTCTTTTTTTAATTTATGATATTTCCATCAGTATGAAGTTGGTAAAATATAGCATAGGTAGTGTATAAGTATCGATCATCTTAAACAATTTAATTCTGTTTTTTGTTTCAGAATGCTAAACATTGGAATGATAAACACAATGGATAACATTTCTCGCTACATAGGAGCTGTTAAAGAATTAATTATGTTTTGCCAATCAATGCAATCATTCCATTCCATGCCCTGGATAGTAAACACTATGGGGATGTGCAACAACATAGGGCTAAAGTTCATCTCGTACATAATAATTGAAGTACAGCCAACATATGTATACCAAATTGACTCTAAAATACCTAAGAAACGGTTTGAATTTGAACTACAATCGCATGCTGTCAGCAACTTCTATGAAGAACACATGAAATGGAAATTGTTTAAAACAGATAAAGACCTATACAGTTTAGACTACACATTTATATTGGGGCTAAATGAAGAAAATGGAGTATCTCCACAAAGAGGACCATCATCTGTAATGATGCCGAAAGACGAGAGATATCTTAATGTGCTCGCTTATTTTGGACAGATGTTAGACATTTATAGAAATAACATTCTGGATATTGTGCCTTATGAGTAAGTAAAATCTGTAATGTATAACCATTATTGAGATCTGATTAAAAGTGCTGTAACTAGTGAAATTATAAGGCAAATAAGTTGTATGTATAATATGTCCGAATTAATGTCCTGCCCAAAGGCCTCTGACATGGTTTGTTGGTTATTATGCAGATATAGAACAAAAAACCAAGACCTACAAATAAATATTAGTACACACCCGGATGACCGAGCTTTGCTCGGCTGAAAACACGCATAAAACGACGTTTTCTAAAATTGAAACCTAGATAGATCGATTTATCGCCCCCGAAACTCCCTGAATACTAAATTTCATGAAAATCGTTGGAGCCATTTCCGAGATTCAGATTATATATAAACAAGAATTGCTCGTTTAAAGGTATTAGATAGATAGGACATTATACACAGCTCCATCTGACCCCAAACTAAGCAAAGTTTGTTAAATTATGGAAGTCAGGTAATTTACAGAATACTTCAAAAGCGATGATACCATTTTGGTTTCTTACTCAAAGTTATGATTACTGTTGCAATGGTCATGGACAGGCGTTATCTTTAACCATCAGATCATTTAGTTAATCTCGTTACTTTTACATACAAAAAGCCTTCACAGCATATAATGCGCATTGCGTCGAATAGAGTGCATTTTAAACCTTCGCAGACACATCTCATCAAAAATCACCATGAAGATATTCTTTATGAATGTGTGCAGGGATGTCATCTCCGTCACGTCTTTCGGCTCGATACAGCTTCTAGTCTAGCCAATGCAAACAATTTTAAATTATAATTATCTTCACTAGACGTACTTACAGTAGACTCTGGCGTCTCTTAGTAGCCAGTCGTCTGTAAATCTCAGGGAATTCTAAGCTACTTATTGACGTGTATGTATTACGTACCTATATACGTCACCTCAATTATATTTTTTAATCTCTTCGGCCATTATGGAAATAATAATGTTTTCGACTCTTTTCAAACTTTGTTGCTGGTTACCTCGTACTGTTTGTACCCTTGACGCTTATCCTACCTGTAGCTTAGACTATACTACCATAGTAAAGTATAAAAAATATTTATGATACAACCAGCGCTCGTTACGGAAAACTTATTCCCGATGCAAGCTTTGCTTAATTTGGGGTCAGATGGCGCTGTGGGTAATGTCCTACGATATTTATTAATTTCACAGATCATTCTTATTCCCATTATAATAATATAGTAGTGGTATGCTTATAACTAAAGCCTTTATTTTTGGACCATAGAGGCCGTTCAAGTATTACGTAAGCACCTGGGGGGTCTTTACTTTGCTTATTTTTGACGACATTGGAGCAGTGAAAAATTGACGTCAGCAAAGCCATATAAATTAGGCTGATTGTTTGTTTTCCTTTGTTTTACCAATATTTACTTAAGCATAGAAGAGAGAAGTAAGAGCTTTGTTTACTTTTGCCAACAAGGGGGAGGGAGGGGTTATTAAATACTAAAATTCTGCTTACGTAATACTTGAATGGTCACATACACCTGAGTTTTCGCATATGAATATGTCCGTCTATAATACAGTAACGTTTGAAGGACTATTTGACCTGACACTGACCTTATTCGTAAGTGAAAACCACATATATACTAAAAAATAAATCATTAAAAATTAGCGCAATTATTTGTTTCTTGGTTTGAATACATTTAATAACACTCTTCATGTACGTATTATAAAAGCGAAGTATTTATTTTTCCACATCTAAACGTAACAATTCTAACTTTTATCGAGTAAATTATTGAAATATGCATCATGAAGACAAATACTTAAAATTTTTGAGTAATGCAGATAAATTGCAAAATCGAAGCATATGAAGTATCGGACCAAGTCTAAGAAAGTGGTTAGTAAGGTTCGATTCCCACTAACGCAGAGAGCGGTGCGCATCGACAATTTTTATGTCATGTTACCTGCATTTTAACTCGGCGTATAGCGTGGTCGGGTTCCACGCCTAAGAGTGTGTGTTCAAACAATGAGCTCGAGTTTATGGTGAAGAAAAATATTATATGGAAACCATAGCATGGAAGTTCTTTTTTATGTAACAGTAATGAGACGAACGAGACTCTCTCCTGATGTTAAGAGATAATGCCTGTCCAAGACCATTGCAGCGATACACAGAACTTAGAGTAGTAAAACAAAGTCCAGGGCATTGCTGCCCTGGCGCTCATTACTTTGTGACTAGATGGTTAGTCTCAATAGCCCTGTAATTTCGCTAGCTGCAGTACCCTTCAAACCGGAACACAGTAATGTTTACACATTACTGCTTGGCGGCAGAATATTTGATACTGCGTTGGTACCTACCTAGAAGACCTCCTGCTAAGGAAATCTACCACCAAGTAAAAAATAAAGGTTACTTTCTAGTACTCCGCTGGCTAGCTTAACATCTACCACCTCTCACCCAAGTGTGCTCCGGCAGCTTCGCTTGTGAGCTAGTTTCTATACCAGGGTAGATGTCAACATACCGGGAGTTAAGTTAAAATATTGACCTCTATTTCAAATTCATTATCACAACATTTTAAAAATTGCCGACGTGTCGTGCTGCAGTTCTCCGCTTCAGTGGAGATTGATCCTTAATTTGCACACCACGATATCTTGAAATATACACGCATGCTTCAAACATACTTATCCTAAATAAAAGTCCTATGTCGTGAAATTTTCATTAGAGTCCATCAATAAATTCTTGTGAAATGAATTATTGACCTTCATGAAAGACTTGTTCATTCTATGACACGAGCTTTAGCTGAATAAACTAAAATACGCGTTATTTCTTCTATAAATATTTCATTGAGGGAATCGAACCCATGGCATGATGTCATCTTTATTATGGTGGACTGAGGTGTCCGTCTACATTATTTGTAGGTAGGCATTCGAACACCAAGACAGTCAAATTTAAGTCCTATGTAGCGTGTACGGTCACAAGACGTGGTCTATGGACTACGTAATGATTTCATTAAAATCAATTAGATCTATTTCCGGATCACTAGAACTGTTCAGTTGAGTCCGTTTATAATAGTGACGTGATGATGAGTCATTGTTGGTCCAACGGTGAGCCGGTGAGTGCAGGCTTGCAAACCGGTTTCAATGAATCTTCTTGTAGGGCGTCATCGTATTCCCTTTACATTGAAATTAGTGTATGGAAAACTCACGCAAGAGGTTTTGAATTTGTCGATATCCTTGTCAATTTTCATTATACCTTCTGGCGAGTTTTGTAAACTTTTTCTTGGGTACTAGGGTGTCCACTTATACATATTGTTTTAATGTAAAACTAATGAGACGAACAAACCTTTACCTGATGGTAAGAGATAGCGCCCGTCCATGGCCGTTGCAGCGGTAGCAAAACAAATTCTAGGATAGATGGTTAGATTTAATAGCTCTGTAATATCGCTAGCTGTATGTACATTAACGCTTGTCTGCAAGATATCTGATACTTCAGTAGTACCTACTTAGACTACCTCCTGCTAAGGAGATCCATTACCATGTCGAACGATTTAGGACTTTTTACCTAACTGGATCTCATTACATACAGACATTCATCTACATTAGCTAATGCAATCAATAAAGTTATTGATTTGGGATTAATGCAGTTTGTGAGTTCAGATTCTAGTGTTTTTGTTGGTGATATCAGACTGTATGGCGTTGTTTTTCTTCATTATTTTCTAAAGCACGTACTAAACGGTGCAGTCAATCTTGGTTTGAAAATGCTAAGTTAAATTCCAATAAAATCACAAAATGGATATAACTTAATTCTGTGCATTGTGCAAACCAATTAGCATGTTTCCAAAGATACAAAAGTTATCGCAAAGAATAATTGCTGTTGTTGGAATGAGTAATGAGATATCTCGCGACTCCTGGAATCGTGTCACGCGTGATTCACAGCACGACGACAATGGACAATCAATCTGTTATCGTAACACCTTGTAACCGGCGCTGCTGTAATTGGAGACTCTAAGATAGCACCTTCTGAGGTCCTAAAGACAAGGCACTAACATGTGTTCATTAAAAATGATTTTGATTTACCTACATAACAATTATTTACTATTATTTTAAGTGTACAGGGTTTTGTAGGTAAAATGTCAGAAGGGCAAGTTCGATTTTAAACTTGCAACTCGAGCCTCGTTTGTTATATTCTGATAAGAATCTTTCTGCGATATAGAACCAATTTTGTGTCTAGTGGTAATAGAAATCTTATTTATAATCCTATTCAATTAAGAATTACTGAATCGTCTCTGAAAATTCACTAGTAACATACACTAAACAAATATTTGGTTCCTATTAGAGAGAAGTTATTATTATTTTAGCCCATCTCTTCAGTCCCACAGCTGGGCAAAGGTGTCTGTTCCTTTTAGAGTTGTAAGGTTATTTTTTGTTCACAGAGTTGATATACACAAGCTAAACATTGGAGTCAATGTGAAAATACCAGAGCAGGCAGTGATGAAGGTGATCAATGGCAAAATAATAGCACTGTGTCAACTCGCCACGGCAGATAAGGGAAAAGTGTTTACCCTCGAAGATAAGGCACTATTGTGTCATGGATATGGTAATATTTTCTTTGTAGCTATTTCAAGACATTTTTGTAGGCAGCAAGTATGGTAGATACACAACTGCGACCTAGAGACAGGTCATGTGTGATTTCTTCACAAACTTTATAGCATTAATCTACAAATATATGAAATTTGATTGTCCTAAAAAATTCTGAACAAAATTTATACTAGATAACCATATCTAACAAACCACTAGTAGATTAAGTGTTATAATATAACAATATGCTATTCAGCTGTTATGTTGAAATTATTAACTATTATGTAATAATAGCTTTTGTTTTCATTTGTTCGCATTCCAAGAAAATATAAATTTATCAGTTCAGTAGTTTTGAATTCTAGTGACACATTGAAAAGGACACTAATAAGTCATATAGTGATCAACAGCTCAACAAACTGACCATTTTCCTATTTATGACTCATTTGTATGATGTCAGACAAATATAGACAAAAAGCAACATCTAATGTGTACCTATTATGCATGGAATTAATACTTACTATCATAAAATGTTATCTGTAATAGTGTAATAAAGTGCTGATTAATTTTGATAAAATATACATGATTGTTACTCATGCACATTTTTTTTGCAGGGCTTATTCGAAGCATCAACTTTGAAAAGAGGCTATTGTATATTTTATCTCCAGTTAATATAGAAGAGCTGACACTAGTAAACACATTACTCTACGCAGACTGGATGCCTGAACTACAACAAGAGAAAGAGTTACCAAAAGGCACTGTTGTTCCTTACCGGAGTGCTACAGTCTTTCTGGAAAGAGGACTCATGTTTCCACCAAAAAGGCGATTTAATCCTATCCAACTATTGAAAGCAACAAGGAGTGCCTAAATTGAAACCTTCAGTTATTAGTTATAAATTTGTAATTGGAATAGATCCAAAAAATAAATCTTAAATTATAAAAGGAAGTCTAAATATAATGTTAATTCATTTATATTTGAAAAGATAATTTTGTACTTACAATACTAATAAAACATAACATATCATATTGATGTTTTTAACTTAAATATTTCCCCATCCTAAACATTGTTTGTATCATAAATGCTGTATTTTATAAAAGTCAAAAAGAGTCTAGAAAAAATTTGATAAAACATGGGGTTCCTTTATTACTAATAAATTATATTAGGAAAGTTAAAATTTCACACAAACAATAGATTACATAAAACTGCCTAGAGAATCAGACTGGACGCCTCGGGCGTTTGCTGACAGGCACTTTAGCTGAGAATGGGGCAAGCGCTCCATGTCAAATAACACATCCTACACAATATAAACATCACTATTTTATTGAAAAATTAAAATACAAAATACCAAACTAAACGAGTCTCGGTGAGATGACACCGGTCGAGGATTATCATTATAACTATAAAGTTTGAAGAAATGCTATAAGTATAAACATGATAGCACAAAAAATCAGTGCCCTCCGGCGATGGAAGGTCCTCTTTGCCCCCGACTATATAATGTTAAGGCATTTACGCTTACTCGTAATAGATATACTATAAAATATACAAGTACCAATGGTGAAAGTGTAGCCACACAAATACTGTTTTATGTGCGTGCATCGCGGGTCACAACCTCGCGTCAGCTGTCAGTATCGGAAGGAAGCACTGTGTGGCTGACGCCGCGACTGCAGAGTCGTATCAAACATAGTTATCAGGCAGTATGCGAATGATTCATAAATCAGAGTTCTCCCGACAACGGCACTTACAGCAGAGAACACCTAGTCTTCTTCTTCTTCTTGACCTGTAACGCGGCGCGCGTGGCGGTCTCGAACACCTCGCGCACGCCTTCCTTGCTCTTCGCGGAGCACTCGAGGTACGCGAACGCGTTGATCTTCTCCGCCATGGCGCGCCCTTCCTGCGGCTTTACAGGCTCTTGTTTCATCTTGCGCAGCTCATTGATGGTGGCAGGGTCGTTACGCAGGTCCTTTTTGTTGCCCACTAGGATAATGGGTACATTAGGGCAGAAGTGCTTCACTTCTGGCGTCCACTTCTCGGGGATGTTCTCTAGAGAGTCGGGTGAATCCACCGAGAAACACATGAGGATGACATCCGTGTCGGGATAGGACAGCGGCCGTAGTCGGTCGTAATCCTCCTGTCCCGCTGTATCCCATAGCGCCAGCTCCACCTGTTTGCCGTCCACTTCGATGTCGGCGACGTAGTTCTCAAACACTGTCGGCACGTACACTTCCGGAAACTGATCCTTGCTGAACACGATTAGGAGGCATGTTTTACCACACGCACCGTCACCGACGATCACTAATTTTTTGCGTATCGCAGCCATCGGTCCTGTGGAATAATACAACGCAAATGATTACGATCGTGTCGAGCGTCAACGCCTTTCATGACTTATAAATATGGCCGCCATAGGAATATGGGTTGGGAGTAGTCAGACAAGCCCTCAATTGTGAATAAGCACCTGAACTAGCGGAAGAAGAACAGCACCACCACATAGTACCCTCACATGCGAGGGTGTTATTTATTAGATTTTGTAGATACCTGAAGATTCTGGCTAATTTCAGTGGAATTTTGGCCTATCGACACTTTTCAATCGTCTCTGCTCATCACAAGCACTTTCGTTCGTATGTCACTGATGTTGCTACTGCAAAAATCAGCACTAACACAAAGTTTTGTTTGAATGGTTGTAAAAAAATACTCACGTATTAGGTAACTTATAAATTAACAGAAACGAAGTCACTATTTGGATGTTACGGATTAAAATAGTATACAAGTAATTACAACTTTAAATATTTTTTTAAGATAGTTGCCATTAAAAAGGTTTTGTTTTGACATCTGCTTTTTGTTCGGATACATGCCAAACATTTGTTTTTTTTTTTTTCAAATCAAAATATATTTATTTGCAAAGTATAGGTGTCGAGAAGTTGGTACATAAATTAATAAGTCACTTTGACCATACTTGACCCAGAACTGGGTGTGCAAAACTGGATGAAATGGAATTATTACATACTTGTTAAATAATGTCAGGGCTCTAATGTTGTTGGCTCAGTCTCTCGAGGTTTTCAAGAATAGTATTAAACTGCACTTCTTAAAATAACTTTGCAATTCGCTAACTGCTATCTCTTAGTATATAATATGTTTAATGTTTATGTATAGTATCGTATGTAAGGGTATATATTATGTATGTCTATAAGTATATATTCTGTAAGGTATATAATTATGTATATGTATTGATATTTTAGATATGGATAGGTTATGTATGATATGTATGTATTTTATATATAATGCTTAAACGCTTTTACTTAATTTTAATTCTCCTGTCAAGACACCCCGTCCTCAACTTAGTAAAATCCTCTCCATACTAAGGTTGCCTGGAAGAGATCGCTCTTAGCGATAAGGCCGCCAATTGTTCCACTAGTGTTAAGTTTATGTTGTAATAATTGTTTGTAATTGGTGTGAATAATAAAGAGTTATATTATTATTATTATTATTAATGTCATTAGATTAATTAATAGATTTAGATAAGTCATAAGGTCATTTTAGGTCACCATACAGTGCAAATCAAATTAATAATGTCAGAAATAAGAATTGAAATTTAAATTTACAAATTACAATGAAAATTAAAATAATAATAATAATAATAGTAACAACAATTCAATAGATCAACAAACATAAGTATATTTAAAAAGAAAACAGTTATGGCAGAATCAAATATTGCCTTGTGCGTTAAAAGGCTTTCTATATGTAAGATATTCTGAGACCTTGTGTGTTCTGCAATAAATATGTTATCGAAGTTGATATTCTTATGCTCTAATGTATAGTCTGTGAACATTGTTTTTTTTTGGCATTGTAACTTTTTCAATTAATTTGATGAGTAGATATAAAATTAGGTAGGTAGGTATGTATATTAGTTACAAAAATAAAGTCCAAGTTAAGTCTAATCATGACCTAATCATAAAGTTACTAGTAGTACTTTACTAGATGCCGGAGTTGTGGAAGTAACACGAAAGGACATATTTATGACTGTATACATAGAGCTTAAGCTTAAGCTTGAGCGTAAGCACGTCAAGCTAGTGCACGTTATTGAGTACCATATCTAATACCTATTAAATGAGCAATATTTGTATATTTATATGTGTTTATATTTTGATATATCAAAAACGGCTCTAATAATTTTGAGGAAATTTGCTATACGGGAGTTTTTGGGAGCGATAAATCGATCTTGTTAGGTCTTATCTCTGGGAAAATGCATAGGTATATCAGACATATACTGAGCGAAGTTCCGCCTAGGTTCTAAAACATAAACATCTGGAAGACGAATTTGTGAAGTAGTAAATGCTTGGACATAATTTTTTTGCGTTCTCGCGAAAGCTGCAAGGAACGTTTTATAACAAGAAAAAGTGGGCTGGATTTGAATCTGATAGTCCCAGTGTGCACGATGGGAACTGGAGCAGATCTGCTTCCTTATCACAACATTTAGAATTAACGCGAGAAAGCGGAAATATCACGTTTTTGCATTGTATCGATTTCTAAAACTGATGTTTTATTGAGTACTTATGCTTAGAAACAGTGATGTTTTAAACTTTAAGTGTTTAATTTTATTGTGACGTGTTTGGGCAGTCGATGTAGTGTGGTGATAACGTGACGTCTTATCGCGTTGCTTCCCAAGCTTTGTCGATGCTTCTATTAAAGTTATGACCACTTTATTAAGGCATGACTGGATTTAACCCCGACATACTTTGATTTATTTTACTTGATTTTTAATCAAATACTTGATAATATAGAAATACTTAACACTGGCAAAATACTCAAGGTGCGATGCCAAAAACAAAAAACTGAAGCAGATGCCGGAGATAGCTTCGTTATGGTGACGATGATACTTCTTAGCATTCAGTTGTATCGTTGTGTGGATATCGGGTTCATCGCATTGCTGCATCGACAACAGGACACAGCACACAGGTGTAGGTTAATTTAAAGTCCCCTAGTCCCTTTTAAATACGAACAAAATTAAATTCTCACATGCTTTAATCGTGTTCCCATTCCTGCCTAACCAAATTTGACATGATCATCTCAACGCTGCTTTGGATACTCTTTCCAGCAATTAATCTTTGGATGTTATTGGCAGGTGAGGTCTGTGAGTAGATTGCAGAGATATATTCATCATCAGCCATAGGACGTCCACTGCTGGACATAGGCCTCCTAATTTGGGGGGGTTTGCCAATACTCGCCACGTTTGGCAGGCGCAGTTAGGTGTGATTGTACAATTGTACAGCTGCTGCCCATCTTCCAGATAACATCCATTAGCCGACTCTTACGACAACCACTCGTAGAGAGGGTGGGGTACTATTCTTACGCTGGCACCACCACGGCGATATAAACAGAGATATAATATTGACCATGAAACCATTTGAGATCAATTAATTCATAAGGTCACATTTTTCATTACATTATCTTTTTAGTTTTTACGTGTTTGGATATTACGTATCACAATGTCCTTGTTCAAACAACGCATGTTAATGACGTTAAGGGGCCGTTCAAGTATTATGTAAGCACCAAAAGAGGGTGGAGGGGTCTTTACTTAGCTTATTTTTGACGACATTGGGGATGAGGCAATCTGAATGGTGATAATATCAGCAAAGTCGTATAAATCATGCTGATTTATACGACGTTTGTCTTCCTTGTTAAGGGCACACCTCGTTTTAGCGAAATGGCTGCTAATTAAACCAATATTTACTTAAGCTTAATTTATTTAATTAGAATAGGGAATAAGAGCTTTGTTTACTTTTAATGACAAGGGGGAGGGAGGGGTTAATAATTACTAAAATTCTGCTTACGTAATACTTGAAATAAGGGACCACCCTTATTGTATAAAATCTATTTTCACACATTTTTCTATTGCATGTGAAAATGTGGTTCGACATTCATTACATTAAGATTCGTTATCCCGGCGCAGAATAAGATAAGTCACTTACTTTCAGACCACATTACGAAACTATCGGGACACATAAAACTTACGTAATATTTTATATTGTTTTGCAAAATGATTTGACACTGGCGAAATGCACAAAGTGCGATGCCAAACACAAAGAATAAATGAACTGTTTACACGCAGTCTTGGAAAATTCAAACTGGTATTTACATTATTAGTCTTAAAAAAATTATAATATAAATTACACTTACTAATGTAATTTTCCTGGCGCATGCAGTCCTTATAATTAGGCATTAAAATTTAATTGAAATGAGAAGGCAAATAAAATACGAAAATTGTGTATTACATAAATATATTTTAACAGAAAACTAAAACTTTTTTGTTTCCGTACTTTACATTCCAACAACCCTCTATCTGTATCACAAAGTAATAACAATTTAAAAATATAGTCACTATCATTTTATTATTAGTCATTTCACTATATTATATATAAGGCTACGTATACATTTTATACTTAATATACAATCTGACAAAATTATTCTTTAGAAAGTATTAAGCAAAATTTCATTTCTTTTACGCAAAAAAAAAAAAACATTACCATCATATTTTTTCCTTATATGGCAAGAACAACTAAAACAATCGATAAAACTGTTATACTGTTTCCTTTTATAGGATTTTGTCTGCCGGCAGGCAGTACCTACCCAATATTTAAATATTTATACATATAATAATATTTTTATATAAATATTCTACCTATATACGCCATTCTCGATTCGGCCCTTTCGTTAAAACTAGGTACACATTTGAGTTTTCAACTTCTAAATTGTATAAGGGTCATGACTGACCCTTATACGCTACATTTTTGGACTTTTTCGCGTATAGGCCCTTATTAAACATCCCGGACTCAGGCTTAAGCTTATCAGTAATAGTTCTACTATACTAAGAGAATTGCGTTAGTACATAAAAGATAGTCAAATGTATGAACAAAACTAGTTTTCATTTATACCCGCCAGAGGCGCTGTCCTACTTTCCATACATTTTTATATCGTTTACCTTGTATGTTTCTCGCTTTATATGCTAGCCCCTCGGGGTCTAACAGGCATTTAGATATGCCGCTTTTACACCTACGAATCCTACTAATATTATAAATGTGAAAGTTTGTGAGGATGGATGTTTGTTACTCTTTCACGCAAAAAACTATTGAACGGATTTTGATGAAATTTGGCACACATATAGTTTATGTCCTTGACATATAGGTTACTTTTTATACTGCAAACTGAACAATCTTTATGTTAAATTCTATGCGGAAAGTCGTAGGTAACAGCTAGTACATGCATAAAAATAAAAAAACCCTATAAATACCAAACCTTGCAGACACAATAACATTAAATATTCATGGTGCAATATCATGTCATGTAAAATGTTAGAGCTTAAAATCACTGGGCATTTTTAGAGTAATTCAGAAGTCTTTAGTAGTAATATATTTATATTTATTTATTTAAATTTTTAATATGTCAGATTTGCCTACTAAAATCATCAAAATAGGTCTTATTATTATTACACTAAGTATAATCTTTAGAGATAGATTTTAAATAAATAAATGCAAAAGTACATAACTATAAATAGAAGATAAAACCTTTACTTAGTACAATAAGAATGTCGAATAAGTAGAAAATAAATGCAAATTGATGTGTAAAAAGTAGAAAAATAAATTGTTTTTTTTTTTTTTTAGATCTGTATAAAGTATTTTTTAAGAAAAAAAGAACATATTAAACATTCTAACAAATAAACTATAAAAATGGTCTCATTTCTACGGGGGGATTTACTTTTTTTTTTTTAAATTCTTATGGTTGGCAAGCTAGATACACACCTAATCAGGGAATTATGGAATACACTTCCAAGTGAGGCATAAGGAACACAGCGTTACGATGTTTTTTCTTGACCGGTAGCTTAAGTCCATTGTTGAGATTTGAACCCGCGTGGAAACCAACGCTAACCACCGAACTAACATCATTCATTACGTTAATTAAACGTAATCCCGTAGAAATAAAACTAAAATGTGTAAACTAATCGATCAAAAAAAAGAAAATATCGCACGATTTAGCATTTAACACGAAAATAGTGAATCGCAGCAAAGTAGTCACACTGTATGCACACTGCTGCGCCAGCGCGTTTTGGTGGAGTTTTTGGAAGGACGCGATTAAAAATAATCTGTTTCTTTGCCTGAACAAAAGTTACGCGAGTTTCCATAGTAATTGTTATTTAATAGTTTATTTTTTGTGCTTCTTTTGAGATAAACCTTAAGTGCATGATGTAAAAATAAAGGCTCAGTAGCTCTTCATTAGTCGGTAGTTAATCTTCAGTCTTCGACTTTTTACATATCTTCAGAAGCCTGAAAAAGAAAAAAAAAATTGTTAAACGAGATTTATTTACAAAAAAATACGACACAAAACAATGACTTTCTTTCGGTCGCCTTTCGCATAAGATACAGAATGTATAGTTTCTTTGCGAATCACTAAATAGTATTTAGCAAATACTTGTAATATGTAATATAATAAAAAAATAATTCGGTCATGTCTGATTGTATGTTAAGATCTTCTAATATACGCAACGGATTTTAATACAATTTTAACTATTATTTAGATTATTTCATTTAGAAAATTTATATGTCCGTGCGAATAGGAGCGGATAAGGGTTTAATTGGGCTGCAGCCCAGGGCTCCCAGCCTCTATACAAAACAAAATGCAGTGAAACTGTTATACTAATTATGAAAAGAAACTTGTCGATGTTTTCCCTAATTATTATAAGTACCTGGATGACCGAGCTTTACTCGGCTGTAAACATGGATAAAACGACGTTTTCTGAAAATGAAACCTAGCTAGATCGATTTTTCGCCCCCGAAACTCCCTGGATACAAAGTTTCATGAAAATCGTTGGAGCCGTTTCCGAGATTCAGAATATATATATATATATATATATATATATAATTACAAGAATTGCTCGTTTAAAGATATAGATATCTTAAAATGTTTTTAACGTTGCCACTACCTGTAAAGCGGAGCACTCTTTCTCCAGGATGACGTATATAGAAAACAAATATAGGACAACGATGTCAAACTATTGACCAAATAATTTATCAACTCTTTCCGTAAATTGTGACAATGTGATGATTAAATAAAGGAATTTGCGGTGGAAAACTATTGCTTTTTAATTAATGTATAGAATGTAAACTACACATAACCTGTTGATTTTTTTGCGATAATGTCTTTCAGTTCCTGTTTGTGTGTCTAAGGCATACTATATATATAAACTATTTGATTGCCCTCTTTTTTCCTAAACCGTGTACCTGGTACACATGATCGCAAACAGGTTTTCGACTAAATGGCAATCGGTTGATTATTTAGGCAGGCCCCTAAGTAGTATTAGCCTAGGGTTCCACAAACTACTGGTCCACTCCTGCAAGCGAAGCCTGAGCAGGTAGCTAATCTATCTAGATATAAAAATAAAAATTTATTGCCACATGTACGACGGAGCATCAAGTGAGGACGTCTCGATCGATTTAGTTGATTTCTTTTTTGTTTTATTCGTAATTGTCAGGACAAGGTTTGTATTTAAATTAGTGGTAGATCTCCTTAGCAGGTCATCTAGGTTGGTTGCCAAATATTCCACCGCGAAGTGTGTAAACATAACTGTGTTTCGGTTTGAAAGGTACTGCAGCTAACGAAATTACAGGGCTGTTGAGACTAACCCTCAAGTCTCAAAGCGATGACCGCCAAAGCGGCGATGCCCTGGACTTTGTTTTGCTACTCAACGTTCTGTGTATTGCTGCAATGGTTATGGACTTGCGTTGTCTCTTACCATCAGGAAATGGATGGTATCAAGTCGCCAAAATAATGTACACATGTGCCAAGCCGGGCTAGGTTACTAGTTTATTATCAATGCGAAAGGCGAATTTATTTGTACAGCTTTATGGAGATATTTTATATATCAAAGGAATAAAGCATTTTTTTGCATTTATCAGATATCATGATAATTACTAGATGGTGGAGCGGAAAGCAATATCTATAAACAAATATAAATTCTTCGGGGAAGAAAAGTCGCAAATGCCAAAATATAAACTTTACAGAAGAAAAAAAACGTAAACCAAAACAAAAATACCTCATGTTATTATTTTACTAGCTTGCGCCCGCAATTTCGTCCGCGTTGACTTTGGAATTAGGCTAAGAATTTTGATCCCCTATTTTACCCCCTTTACAGTAAACTTTTGTTTCGAACCATGAGAACATAATATATAATTTTTTAGATTTTATTAATTATATATTACTTTAAATTTAATCATCAAGTTTCATACAAACTTTCAACCCTCACTTTAACCCCTTAAAGGATGATTTTCTAAAAATCACTTCTTATTGCACACTTACGTCATTTACTTACGTACATGATAATGACACTTTTACGGTCAAACGTTTTCGATTATAGTAGCGATACGCCTTTTTTTTACTGGTTGTCAGGCTATGTGTTTGACCACAGCTCACCTGTTTTTAAGTGACGGTGTGGTCGAAGAATGTTAAGCACACCTAGCCTGGAATAGTACTGGCTCTCAAATGCGGCTGCCGGAACACACTGTTAGGTGCTTGGCGGCAGATTTTCAACTTGAGGGTGGTAGCTAACCAGCCGAGTACTAGAAAGTATCCTACAACTATGCAAAACCTAACTTTTAAAGAGGTACTATGAAATAAGAATTTACAACTTTGTTTAGAAGATAAAAATAAAAAGATAAGCAAATGAGAGTAAAAAGCTTCTATATTGATTTTTAAAACATTAAATACATAATGATTTCATAATAATCCTCTAATCACGTTTTTCACCTAAATCTAGGCCACTTGCGCCACTTTTGAAAAATTTGACGCTATGCTGCGTTAAGGCTCGTTATCCTTTCTATACTCCGATTGCCAGGAAGAGTTCGCTATAAGCGTTAAAGCAGCCAGTTGTTGCACTATTTTGAAGTTGTTTCTGTTATCGATGTTTTTTGTTTTATGGTGTGAACAATAAAGAGTATCTTAGACTCTGCTTCAATGGGGATTGACTGACTGACCATAGTCTAAGTTTTTTTTCATTTACATCGGCAACGATCGTCAATTAATGCAGTTGGAGTTATTAGGTGAAATTAATGCATGTCTATTTTGTTTTAGGTAATAAAGGCACATGCCAGCAAAATCCTATTGTGTGTCTAAGGTAGCCCACGTTTTATGATGTAACTACAGATTCTTATAAATGTTTTTTTTTATAAAATAAAATTTTCCTACTAAATGGGCATAATTTACATCGACTAAAAATCCCTTACTGTAAATTTATAATAACTAAATTTAGCACAACACCAGAACATCAATTTAGCCTTGAGGTCGCTTAGTGACGTGACGTACCTATTGTGGCGTTTTAGCAATTATGCTTTTATAATAAAAGCATACTCATTTAACTCATTTAAAAATATAGAATTACTTTTGTGCACTGATATAAAATTGAATAGCAGACATACAACTTTCAACAAGAATTTATCCTTGTTCGGTTTAGGTGTTTGACCTTCTATATATACCTACTTTACTTATTTTTTAAGCACTACTATTTTCGTTTTATTGTGTTATTACCGCTTTTTTATGGATGTGGTACTTTTGAAATAAAACACGACATTTACTTTACAACCAATTTATGAATAAGCAATAATACAATATATGATAAATCTGATAATACTAATTCAGAGTATTAATAATTGGAAAACCGAATAAACCGGCTATTGGCACCACGAATATGTCATATTTCCTAAAATACTGAACAAGATACCAATAAATGACAATGTTAAAAATAAGATTTGATTTCACATCATTTTATTAAATCGATTACAAAATGAATGAGTTTTTTTAGCTACGCAAATCGATTATTATTTCTTATCCTAAAGCCACATCGTGCCGTGGCATGACGTGAGTTTTAGTCTATTCTTTGAGTATATATTTTATGGCATAAGAATTGAATTTCATATAACTGCATAGTTGTAATTTTCTTGCTTTAAAAGAAAAATACAGAAAATTCATTTTTATCTATTCTAATTTGAAAAAAATTGGTGGGTTAATTAATAATGCGCCAGAATACGCCACGTCACGATATAGCAAAACTTTTTCTAACATTGAGTATATAAATTTATATATATTTCGTTTTATTTTAATTTATATTGTAAAAATTCATCTTTAGCTTTAAGGTGCTTATACACTATAAATGGCATCTATAGCTTCGCGCCAAGCTTAAGTTAATATACTGCATTTAAAATAAGGCGAAAATACAATGAACGGTATGAAATGAAAAATGGGAACAAATGAAATAGTAGAGACACTAAAAGGTTTCGGTCTCAAGCAATAAATTGCATTATGTATAATAATATTAATTTCCAACTCTATTTGAATGCAGTTGAGTTGAAGTACGATTAAGTTAGTTGTTAATCGTACGATTAAGCTATTGAAAAATCATTGATTGGAATTAGGCAATCTCTACATGTTTTGATATAAAATTGACACAGAAAACGTACTGTAATATAGCTTTAGATTATTTTTTTATCGAGAAAATTTGTCTAAATCGTTTATAGAAAACATTATCAGAAATATCATCAAGATGAATGCAATTTTTTTGATGCTTTAAAATGTATTGGGACACTATATTGTCTTTATACGACTACTTCAACGCTTTGAAAGCGTTACTTCTTTACCTTTTGCCAAGCGAAGATGCCGTAAGAGACGCCGACACCCAGCGCGAACGCTAGGACGTAAGGCAGGTACTTGAGCGACGGCCCGTGCCGCTTCGTCATCAGCGATCGGATGAATTTGAGGTTGCTTTCGGAGTACGGTGGGTAACGCGCTCTGGAATGATGTAAGTCTTTGTTTTACTAGCTAATTAAATAAGTGCTTAAGTACCTCGGGCATAACCAGATGCCCGAAAGTATATATGTCCCTATACGTGTCTACTATGTGACGTCATTAGAGGTCAATTGAAAGTCAAGTTTATCATCTCATAGTTTTAAACGTAAAATTAAAGTACGAAATGTATATTCCGATAAATAAGTAAGTTTTCTTTACATACCGGATTGGGGATCTTGGTAGAAGTGGCTTTAATGATGCAATATACTAGTAAAGTAATGACGGTCATAATAAAATTTTGTATACTGATCATGTGAAGAATAACAGTTATGCCATGTCAGAAGGTTTCAATAAGTCTTAGAAAGTATGACATGAGGGTTGGCTTTTCAACTTGTACGAATTTTCATTAGCAATACTTACGATCCAAGTTTTTCTCCGAGAGCAGCAAAGTTTTTGATCAGGCAGCTCTTCTTATGAGTGAATGTGTCAAATGTTGCCTTTCCGTGGTACGCTCCGATGCCACTGCTGCCGACACCGCCGAATGGTAGAGTCTCAACTGCAATTGTAGACTTTATTGTTTTACATATAAGGTGGTTATTCTGATGTTGGGTATTTTTAAGCTTTTAGTAAAATTTATTTAACATCTGTAGAGTAGGGTTAGTCAGAAAAAGAGGCCTTATATGCAGGTATAGAAAGTGGGCGGTGAAATTGTAATTTCGACGAACAGACGTAAAATTTGAACTGTATTTCAAGTAACCTAACTGAGCATAATTTTGCGCATAGGTTAGCAACTTACGGCAAAGCAAAAAGCACGCGTATCAAGCTTACAGAACAATGTTAGTATCTTTTGTAAAATCTAAAGAACAAAAAAATTTAGTTATCATAATATCAGTTGCGTTTGTTACTATAGCATAATTTTGTTACTATCCTGGGATCTGTAATTGCTCGAACTAGCACGCGAGTTTTCATACAATTTTGTTTTAAATATGCGGGGCTACTCACGTTTAATGATGTTGGATACTCCGGCTATAGTTTCGGCCACATTCGGTGGCCTTCTTCAAGGTGTCAAAGCAGGATACAACCCGCGAGGCCTCGTCTTGCTTTTATTTTGATTTTAATTATAAGTTTGGTTATGATTGCAAGTGATTATGATTTTAATTTAAATATTTTCAATTTAAGAATTGTATGTTGTGCTTCCTTGATAAAGTAATGCATTTAGCACTACTTAAGTAAATTATTTGGTGTATTCATTATTGTAGTTGCTAATGTGAAGCCTCAATAAATAAAATAAAGAATATATTCCAGGCTAGGTGTGCTTTATCATCTTCGACCACACCATCACTTAACATCAGGTGAAATGTGGTTAAACACCTAGCCTGTAAGGCATAAAAATAAAAATAATTCACCCAGCCCATTTTAATATCAGATCGCCAGGAACTCTAAAAACATCGCCGTTTAATTGTCGATTTTCCAAAAACTCGAACAAAACGGTTTGTTTTCACTTTGATCTTACGAATAACTAAAGAGTGGAATTTTATGCTCTAGTGGGAGATCCCCGATACACAAGATGTCAAGTCGCATATGAATCGATATCGGAAAAATCAATAAACCGCATCTTAGCATAACATCATGCGATTTGGCGATCAAACGCAAAACTACTTTATAAATAAAAATAAAAAGTAAGAGTTTCATTCCTTACCGGTGCGTTTGCAGCCCAACAGCACATGTACCTACAAAATGGTAGTCATCGGCTGGCCTACATTTTCGTCTCTAAATTTAAAAAAAAACTTATCACAGAAATACATGCTGAAGCCTTTACCTCCCATCTGCATGACAGTATCGTTAATGCACATGCCACCGCTACTTGTGTTCTCCATAAAACTGGTTCGCACCTTGTCGTCCGTCGTGAACACGTACATTGTTAACGGCTTCTCTCTAGTAGAAACACCACCACCAGATTAGACAGCGAAGAATAAGACGTTACGCATTATATTTAGCTTACAAGGCACTTAACAGTGAGGCTTCTGCCGCATCTAGTCACGCCACGGGTGAGTATCGTAATGAATAGGTAGTAGAGAGCTACATTTATTCTTAGTATTCGATTCCGTCACTTTAGATTATAGAAGTATCATAGATAACAAGAAAAAATTGACTCCATGACCCTTCGGCTAATTAAACGCACTGCTCCTATAAAATATCATTGATGTATATATACAATTTTAAGATTTTTGTTTATTTTTTTAAAAACCTCTCGAACCATTTCTGTAAATGGGAATGTAAATGGGAACACCTGAGAAATACCCTTTGAAACAAAAAAAGAATTTTCCAAATCCTGTTCAGGCGTCTTTGAGTAATCGTATAAAAAAAAAAGATTCCGACGAATTGAGAACCTCCTCATTTTTTGAAGCCGGTTACAAATAAAATCAAATAGTAGCAAAAAGGGACACACGACTTTAACTAAAAAAAAAAATTCAACTGTCAATGTCAATACGCGGCAAAGGTGCGTAGACATGAAATTAAAAAAAAAACAACCAAAAGTTACAAGAATAACAAGAGACAGACGAAGCTAAATATCGAAATTTGACCTAGTAATTAGAGCTTATGGGACTGGATCTAATACATGCTGATTTCAATCATGGGCACGAGCGAAAATCAAAGCTGCTTAGGAAGAGTTCCTTTTTTAATTACTTACTTTTTTTAGCCACCGTTCTCAAGCCGATGATTTGTCACCTAAGTAGCCCCTAAGATTTAAATTGAGTAACTTTCTATGTAAACCATTTTCTAACTTGGGCAGCTAAGGTTCAATCACTTTGCTACTTTGTTTAAGGATAGATATTGAGATATCGAGCGATAATAACTCAGACGAGTCTACCTACTTAATGTTTTCGTCATTTCTATTAATTTTTTTAACCAATTCGTCTGTTACGTACGTCCGCATGCCTTATCATTTAGATCATTTTACTGTCTAGATCAGCGGTCGGCAACACGCGGCCCGCGGATTTCCTGCTTGCGACCCGTGATTTAGTCATAAATATCTAAAATATTATAGATTATAGATAGAAAATATTATAATTATAAATATAAGACAATTTTATTAGCATTTTTTTTTCTGCTATCTAATATATGGGATGACACGTAGGTTAATATTAAGCTTCTAGGGTTATTATTACGACTGAGGCCCGCCTTTACTTTATTTTGCCACATTATGGCCCCTGCCTGTCAAAAGATTGCCGACCCCTGGTCTAGATAGTGTTGCGCTGCGATCGCAGCAGAATGAACAGGCCACGTTCGACGCTAGTGTGCGTGTAACACACAAAAGACGTTACAAATTATTTGACAGGCGCAATGAGTAATATGTTATGTTTTCTTTAAAAATAGGAAAATATATTTTGATTTTAAGGTCGATTTTTAAACTAATTACCAAATTTTAAAACATGTAATATTTAGATATGTTTTCACATTAATTTTTCTGCGATAAATATATCTATACTCAATCATAAATCAAATATAAGATGGGTGTACCTTTAAACCATTTTGTATGTAACATTTGAATTGAAATTTGCCCTTTTCACTTTACATAATCCCTAAATAGCATATACAAGCCTCACTAAGTCAAAATATGAACAATTAAAAACGGCCAAACCCAAAGTAGTTAGTTATATACTCAATAATTTACATTATTGATTATTCTCTTTATATTATCGAATTTCTTATTGTAAATCATTATATGTATCCATAATGAATAATTAAAATATCGTAATGCATTTCTCATATTTATCGAGGAATTTCCAATTCAATGAACAGGTGAAGAACACTTTAAACAATGCGATATATTTTCCAACAATTATGTTATTCAATAATTTAATTGTTTGTTCAATCACACTAATATTATAAAGGCGAATGTTTGTGAGTGTGTAAACGTGTCCGTTACTTCTTCACACTCAAACGGCTGGACCAATATTGATGAAATTTGGTATAGAGGTAGCTGTCACCCTGGATTTAACATACTACTTTTTATCCTGAAAATATGTAGCGGGTAACACCGCGGAGCGCAGCTAGTTTATAATGATTTAAGTTTACTTATCGATGGTAGGTAATTGTTTTCAATCGTCATTTATAGTTCCTACTTCCTACTCACAGAACACGTGTATCACGAAGAAATACTTTTCGGAACTATACTGTCAGAATGAGCTTATGAGCCAACAAGCTCATTATGCTGATGGCTCTAGGCTCATGGCTAATTTTTTTGCCGTTTCATCTCTCTGATTCTCTATTTAGACAAGTTAATAATAAAAAAGGAATACTTAATCTACGAACATTCGTTTATACACATACAGCCAAAACCTCATACAATCCGCCACCACAACCATGAAAGAACATTATATAATAACCATCACCTAAAATTGATAGTGAAAGTGAAAATTAATAATTGTAGATATTTGACAATGTATTTCAATCTTATTTCTTTTATAGTATTAATTTTGTAACAATGTATTACCATTGTGTAGGGACAGCAATCATAAGATATTTTAATGAATACATACTCAAATATTTATACACCATTATCTTCGATATAGAAACTATAATTTTATTATATACTTATTATGTACAAAATACTGCCAATATCACCCATGCTTATAGAATTTTGACACCACCTTCTTGCGACGACAATTTGCAAAAACAATATATTAAAGAAATAAATGAAAAAAAAAATCAAACCCACATTAAAAATAAATAATGGTAAAATATTTGTACAATAAAATGCTTTAGTTAAAGAAATACTTGTGTTTATATAAAACATGTTTATGTATTATAAATCTTGTATTTGTAAAACTCACTTTGCTTTCTCTGTATCTAAAAGTACTATAAAATATTTACCACAGCTTGTCCAATTACTGTCGTGATAGTTTTCTCTGCGCACCTACGACTTTTTACAGGCTAGGAGTTTGACAACTGCTCATCTGGTGTTGAGTGACGGTCGAGAAGGTAAACCTAGCCTGGAATGGACCTGGCTCTTTAACTTAAGGTTGGTAGCTAGCCAGCCGAGTACTAGAAAGTACTTTACTACCATTCTATGGATTCCTAGCGATGTTTTCCTTCACCGGTATCTCAAACTCATTATTGGAATTGGAAACCACGCCCTTCGGCGTGTGAACCGACCACGCGTTGATGAGATTTCAGCTACAAATAATCTAATCTAATAATTAATACAGAATAATCTAAAACAACGTGACAGTTTAAGTTAAACCGTGAAGATGTTAAGTATTGTTTTTGCAAATAGTTATCGCAGTTAGATGAGAGCGCGTTCTTACCACTGTAAAACATGATAGTTTCGTTGATACACAAACTCCCAGAACGAGTTTGTTCAGTAAACAACTTTTGAATGTTGCTTTGGTTGCTGAATACGTAAAGTACTAACGGATGTTCCCTGAAATTGTTCATATACCCTTTTGTTCATACATATACATAATGAAATCGTTTCACACAATGTAAACGATATTATTGCTTCCCATATTTCCGGAATTGTTCATGTACCCTTCTCATGATAATGAAAATGTTCATGTCATTTCTCACCGTATAATGAAATTGTTCACTTTTAATGTTGGTACATACACTTAAATTGTTTATGCACAATAACCTTCAACGGAACATGGAATATTTTTTTTAATACGTAATCTAAACAATTTCATTAAACAGAGATGTGCGAGTTCTTGATACCAACAAGATAAGCAACTCCAAACAAATCTCACTCACAAATAAAAAAATCACACAAAACGTCATATTTACATCACTATGTCATGATAATATCGTAAACATGTAGGATTAAATCCTACTATTACCTTACTATTAGCAAAAAATTCATTGTTTCGTTATTTTCATAAATAAATTTTACATTATTATAATCGCTATATAAACAACCGTAGTCGGAAAAAGAAAATTAAATCGAGCTAATCTTTACATTTGTACTATAAGCCAAAAAGTAAAATTAGGTACCTATTTATTTTTATGTTAATGAAATAATTTAACTACCGAAAATATTAATAAGTATTCAATGTTTTATAAAACCTTGTAAACTAATGAATTGCTAGTAATAATATAACTTACCTCTCATTTATAAATTTGATGGCCTCATAAGCGTTTTCGATAGGTACTATTGGGAGTATGGGTCCAAAGATCTCGTCTTGCATGATTTTATCTGAGGGCGAAACATTTGCCACGATGGTGGGCTCAATAAATCTATCGTTGGCATCGTAATTCCCACCGATAGCTATTTTGGACTTGCTCGCGTCGACCAAAGCCTGGAGACGGCTGTGAACACAATTATCAAACAATATGGTTATACACACATAATAACCATTGTCGACAGCGAAAAAATCAAACAATATTAATGTGGCGTGGCTTGGTGCTATGGTTTATTGTTACAAGTGTTTTGTGTGGACGAAATTTCAATCAATTGAATAATGAATAAATACTTAATTTAAATTAAATAAACACTTTAAACCAAAATTATAGACAAATTAATTAATTTAAAAAAATATATATCTATCCTATGTAATACCTTTAAACGAGCAATTCTTAATAATTCTTATAATCTGAATCTCGGAAACGGCTCCAACGATTTTCATGAAATTTAGTATGCAGGGGTTTCGGGGGCGATAAATCAATCTAGCTAGGTTTCATTTTTAGAAAACGTCGTTTTATCCGTGCTTTCAGCCGAGCAAAGCTCGGTAATCCAGGTACTAATAACGATTCGACGATCATTGTCCCGATAGTCGTCATGATCATGGTAAATGATCGTATAATAATAAATCATTTATTCCATTACATGCATATAGGTATAATTGGTATAAAAAAGTCAGATTATTAAATTAAAAAAGAATTCATAATTATAATTGCATAACATATTTTATTACTTGCTCATTAGTCAGTACATAAACCATACAGCAATGGTATAGCGAAAAGTCTCGACCGACATCTTAAGAGACGAGAGTCTCCTAGACGGTTGGATCAAAGGTTAGATTCAAAATTTTGCTATTTCCAATTCTTGCCACGGTGCGCATTGTTGGCTCTCTACGGCTTGAAACCCTGCTCCGATGCCGGCTGCACTCCAGTATTTTTTTATTATGTTATATAATGTAAAAAATTTACTAATTAAAATTAATTAGTTAAAAAATTACGAGATTAAATGAATACGTGAATTATAATAATTTTTTTAAATAAAAGAATTATATCAATACGTCAAATTATAATTACAAAAAAACAATCGAAAAAAAGAATTAGCAGCATAATTTCCTAACTTAACCTTGTCACCCAACCCTATTGGCATCCATATGTACTGTATAGGACATTTTTTTTATGGTTGTCAAGATAGGTGTTACACCACAGCTCACTTGATGTTAAGTGACAGTGTGGTCGTCTGATTGAACATGGTAAAGCACACCTAGCCTGGAATGGAACTGTCTGGACAGTCTGTCCGATCAACAATCATTTGCACGATAATATAAATAATGTTTTTATCTTGATTAGACAGCGTTAGCCATTTTAAAATGCATGATGTTTATACCAGACGCCCGTTGCATATTTGATAACTCACCTGAAATGTCTGTTGTTAATAATTCTGCACAGATCCGACGACTTCTGCGGTTCCTCTCCGTACCATTCCTTAAGCACTTTTTGTGCTGCATTTATGAATTTCTCTTGTACTTCTTTGGAGCACAGAATGTAGTCCGGAGCTATACACGTCTGTCCGACGTTGATGAATTTACCCCAGAGCACTCGCTTCGCTGTGACGTCGATATCCACGGTGTTGTCGATGTATACTGGGCTGGAAGGAATATATTTTATATTACAGTTATGCTTTATTTACGATATAGTTTATTCTCACATGTACCATCATCATCATTTCAGCCCTAGGACGTCCAATGCTGGACCACTATACTCCCCCATTGACTTTCATAAAAGCCAGTTGGAAGGGGCTCGCATCCAGCGCATTCCTGCGGTGTTTATTAGGTCGTCTGTCCACCTTGTAGGTGGACGTCCTACGCTGCGCTTGCCGGTCCGTGGTCTCCACTCCAGAACTTTTAGCCCCATTGGCCATAAGTTCTGCGTGCTGTGTCCTGCCCTCTGCCATTTAAACTTATGTCGGTTACTGTGGCTAATATTAGCTAATTAGTCTTACAGTATTCCTTAATTGAGAATTTTTTAGCTACGATATTTTAAGCTTAAGAAACTAAATATGTACTATTACAAATCCAGCAAGAAACCCACGTGTTATAGCATACATATTGAATAATATACAGATTTTGATAAAGTACTGAAAAAGGAAATGACTGCGTTTGAAAGTGAAGGAGTTCGAGGAGAAAGCTTATCTGCTATTCATGATTATTTTCTGTCAATAAAGCCAACAAGTGTAGAAGCTGAAAGGGCTTTTTCAGCCGCAGGCTATACGTGTAGCTCCATTAGAAGCCGACTGCCAGATGGCACAATTAATACTATTATTTTTTATTTTTTAAACTACCTATAATAAGTGCAATTATAGTCGATTAACTCACTAACTGTTAATTTTAGACCGAAAAGTAAAAATCATCCTGATTTGATTAATCCGACCGGATCCTACCAGATCGATAGGAATCCGGACAAATCCGGCCGGATTGCAATCCCTGCTATATATATATATATACTAAGTACGTACAATTCTTTGGGTAAGTCAAAAATATCTTTATTTCGTATAAATACAAAAAGTTTGAAGTACAAGGATTTAGCTAGCAACTATATGCCACACGCAAAACTCGTAATAGCTTGCTTGACCTTGACTACTATATAATAAACATATATTATTGTCTTTTGTAATATTATGTAATATTTTCCTCAAGCTTCACAAATAAGTCATGGCGAAAAAACAACTCATATAATAGGTGCATTCTGCCTATATCAACCACAATTAGTTTTATCTGGACTTTTTTTTAGTATTGACAGGCTATGTGTTTGTATACAGCTCAACTGATGCTAAGTGGCAGTGTGGTCGAAGATGATAAACATACCTAGCCTGGGATGGAAGTGGCTCTCAAGTGATACTGTCGGAACACACTGCTAGGTGCTTGGCGACAGATTTAACTTGAGGGTGGTAACTAGCTAGCTTAGTACTAAAAAGTACCCTACCACCATGCTATGTTTTCTTTCACGGCAGCGCAAGCTCACTCTTGAGGTTTGAATCAACGCCCTTCGGCGTGTGAACCGGTCGCGCTAACTACTAAGCTATCATCGCTACAAAATATGTAGGAATGCATGTAAAATAGTATTGCGAAGTAGATATAGAGGTAGATAAATATCGATAAAAAACTCATTGACCCTTGGAAGGCATCCACAACAGATAAGAGTTACTTATAATGAATTCGAATTATAGTCCAGTAAGTACAAGTGTAAATACATCACGCATTTGTAGCCATGATAGCTCAATGGTTAGCGCGGTTGTTCACACGCCGTGTGTTCCGGGATCTCTGACCACACCGTCACTTAATATTAGGTGAGCTGTGGTTAAACATAAAGTCTATCAACTGTAAAATAAATAAAAAAACAACCGGGATTGTTAAATACTTAAGGCGCTCCTAGTAGCTCATGCGGGCGTGTCTAGGTACCTATTACTAAGCTAGTGAAACAATTTGCTATGTTTTAATTTTTTTTAATGGCTAGGTGTTTGACCACAGCTCACCTGATGTTAAGTGACGGAGTGGTCGAACATGGTAAGGCACACCTAGCCTGGAATGGAACTGGCTCTCAAGTGAGGCCGAGTGAGGAGGAGTGAGTGAGTAAAGTTTTTTTATGTTATATTTTTCACTGATTGTTAACTTTATTTTATGAAACTAATTTTAATATTTTACTTTCTATGCGGTAGGTAATACGTTTTCAAACTTTTTATAGCGATGGCGTCATAAAGTAAGCTGATTATGCATGCCCTTGTCATGTAAAACAAAAAAGTATACATAGCTAATTTAACATTTGTTTGACTTTGACAATTGATAAACAAATCTTCTCCGAGTAAAGTTTAATGATAAATCCAGATATTTGTATTAATAAAGCAAAAAACAATGTTGTTGTTGTTATGGCTGCCGTTGACTTGACATCGACAGATTTTGGTTTGGTTTGCCATTGCTTTTTTAGGCACTGAAAGTAGCCTTATACAGCCTACTATATGACGTCATTAGAGAGCAATTGAAAGTGAAGTTTATTTTATTATAATAAACCCCATTTCATAGTTAAAAGTGTTTTAAATGTAAATATAATGTAAAGGAAAGTAATATTTCTAAATGGTTTTGGACAAGTAAAGTATATTTTTTTTACATATCGAATTTATTCTCATTTAGCGGAGCAAAATTATATCAGTTATGCGCTGACGTTGTGATTTATAAATAATTTTTTCCTTCTCTAAAATGTTTACATTTTGCCATAAAACTTTATGCCTACAGCGTCTTAACAGTGTTTAAGTATTTTTACGTACCTATATATCATAATTGATTTTTTTCAGAACTGTTAGTATATATTTACACAAATAAAAATATTCAAATAAGAATGGCAATATAAAATAAAAATTCATTAAAACGGTTGGTACGCTGGACGATATACATATTTAACAAAGTAATTAATTTGATAATGTATTATACACGTAACTACCTACATAGTAATTTAATATATTTAAATACTATTGTTCTGTTGCACTGTACAATATACTAAACTATACGTTCATATTTTCTTTATGAGTTGCGTGTTGCCAGACCATTATCTACATAAATCAGTATGTAGATAGTACTATGCAGACATAGTGTGCTGTCATTTTGAATGCCCTTGTGGCCTCGATAATGAAGCTTATCGTTACTAAGGTGGCTATTAGGTATGTAATAAAAAAACACATGTCGCCAATGCCAAAGTAAAGTATCTATAAGTAGAACAACTTCGCGATAAATAGGCGACACAAGTGGGAAGAGGTAGTGCGGTGGGGGCAGAGGACGTTTGCCGGCGACCACCATGGATGTTTGTTACTCAATCACGCCAGAACGGCTGAACGGATCTGGATGAAATTTTGCATGTAGATAATTTAGGCCCTGAAATAAAACATAGGATACTTTTCATCATCATCCATCACCACGCGGGTAAAACCGCGGGGCGCAGCTAGTATAATATAAAAAGAAGTATATAATGTAGAGATATGTTATAAAACAAGTTGGTATAGTGTAATTAAGCTGTTTTTTAATAGATATATAGATCGTTCTTTTATACTAACCTCTTCCCGCCGAGTTCCAATGTGACCGGAGTGAGATTCTTGGTCGCGGCTTCGTACACGATTTTGCCGACGTTGGTGCCTCCTGTATAGAAGATGTAGTCAAACTTATGTTTCAGGAGCTCCGTGGTCTCTTCTGGCCCACCCTCTACCACGATAACTGCATCCTGTAACATTTTTTGCCAATTTTCATCGTCGGCAAAAATGCATATGAGAGTTTAACGTCTTCCAGTGAGAGGACAATCCACATGCCTCTTTTTTTAAAAAATAGCAAAGAAGCTGTCTGTTCGCCTGATGATAAGCTCACCGCTGCTTATCAGGCCACCTTCAATATAAGGGATGTTGTCGACACTTTTCCAACCTAGAGAAATATCTGTATTCACGCTTTTTAAAACATTTCATGTAGTAATTTAGCTGAACAATTTGCTTGCACTGTAAACCCCTCCAGGGTAGAAACTAGCGAACTAATTAACTGTGATAGAATCTATTTATGTACCTAGTTCCATAGACAAAATCATTCAATCATTCGAAACTGAGAGGTCATTCTATATTTTGCTAGAGCGCGGCAGGAACCACCGTCTAAGCCAGGTATGGGCAACCTTTGGCTAGTTGCGTGCCAAACTTACTATAATAATACAGTCGCGGACCATAACACAAAATAAAAAAGCCAATTTTATTAGGTTATTGGTGAAGTAAATTTACGTGTAATGGTTAATGTGATATTTGTGTTTGAACTTCAGAAACACATTTTTTCAAAATCCACTTGTACAGAGGCGTAACGAGTTTTTCAGATTTTCATTTGTGACTCTCTTACGGCATTTCGACTTATCAGTCTTCATCATCGAGAAAAATTGTTCGCATTTATATGTACTTCCAAAAACGCAAACAATTCTTCTCGCGAACTCTCTCAGTTGATTGTATTTCTCTGCGCGCGAAATTTCAAAATGTCTCGCGGGCCGGTTGTTGCCCATATATGGTCTAAACTATACGTTACAGGAATTCCTATTATGCAAAATGTGGAGATGAGCCTTTTGACGGTGTGGTAGTGGAACTCCAATGCAGGAATTAGGCCAATAAGTTTATCAACGTATTCTTAAAACAAGCAAAACCCACGCCTGTATGGAGGCTAAGGGGATCCATCTTGAAAGAAGAAAGTTACGTGACGTGACCGAAAATCAAACTAATCGTACGTATACATTATAGTAATCCATTAAATCTATCTATTTCTACCTATTTTTGTTAAAAAAAAATCTTCTAGCAACGCGTTCGAAATCAATTGTTGTTAAAAACGTATATATTTCCATAAATAATGAAGTACCTACGGAGTCTAGTTGACAATGAAAGTTCAGGGTACAAAGTTTATCAGTCTCACATTTAAAATACATACATATTTATTATATTATTGTTAAATCACATTTATAGTCTCATGCTTTAATGTGACAGCGTCACACACAGACAGACAGATTTAAATTTCCTCTTTCCATACCATAGAAAAAAAGACAATATTGTATAAATCAAAATTAACAAAGGTCACGGACCCCGGTTCAGTGGAGTGTAATTTTTTAATAAAAAAAAAGTGATAGCGTCATTATAATCAAATTAAAAAGCTTATTTGTATGCAATTATACAGGCTTAAAACGATGGCGAGATAACTAAATGAATTTTGTCGTGTTAAGGGGAGCCTGGCTCATTTCCACGCGTGACATTTCATATCGCCAAGAAGTTGACAGTAAAGCATTTCAAGCGTTGGTTAAGTTTAAGCAACGTTTATAAGGCCCGTTTAATTTTATCGGAAACTTCGACTATAGTTAGAGTGCGAAGCAAGAAGAGGCCGCGCGCGCGTTGTACTCAGCTTTGTCTCCATGATGAAGGCCACCGGATGGGATCGAAACTATAGTCGTAGATTCCGTTAAAAATATGTCGAAACCACGTCAGTTTCCATAGTAAACTTACATTGTCCAAGTACTTAGGCAGCGTCTCGGCGATCCAAGCAGCACAAGCTACGGACAGTTCACTAGGTTTGACGATCACAGCGTTCCCTGCCGCGATAGCGCCAGACATGGGCAGTAGAAGAAGCTGCAGAGGGTAGTTCCAAGCCCCTATGACCAGCACCACGCCGTAAGGGTCGTTGTAGATGACTACATCGTCTAGAATGTTCACCATACCTTTTGGTGGCTGTGAAGGAAAAATAGAATTAGCAATACAACTCACTATATAAAATCTTTAATAGGATATCTAGGAATAAAACGGATAAACTAGAGTTCCTATTGATTAATGTAATATTTAGTATAAACAAAAATATTTAGTATAAAATGAAAAGGTTATTTTAAGTTAAAAATAATTCTGCAATGTTATGGATTCAGTTACATGAACACCAAACAGAGAGTGTGACGTCACGCCATGCGAAATGCCATTACTGTTGTTGACGTTTTCGTAGAACTGCCATATAAACACACACATTAACAAACGTGTAATCTCAGTAAGTAAATTATTTGTAACTTTAATGATATTAATAACAATATGTTATAATGTAATTACTGTCTTTCTGTTTAGTACTCACTTTTTCAAATAGCTGTGCCAATTTTGACTATACTTATTTGGAGAGGAAGTAAGATATTTTAATGCGAAGTAGTGTAGTGTATGATCCTTGTCAGTTTAAATATACTATGCGTGTTCTAAGTACCCAAAAAACGTTTTTCTATTGTTTTTCAAATTTGTATTAATCTTTGCAAAACGATTAGCGTTTACGCATTACATTTTTGCAAACTTTTTCTTTGTAATAGGTATTTTAATATAAAAAAAAATTACAATTATTAATATTTTTCTTTTGTCTTGCTACATTTACGGTAAAATAAAATTAACTGTATTGTAATATGTAATATAATATGTTTTATAAAATTTACTGTGAAAATTACGTGTAAGTAATGAATATTACATTATTATATTAATTAATATTACATTATAATGAATATTATTTGATTTTTTATCGTCTGTAGGTTTTTATAATCCGACTATATAATTATGATACAAAAAATAACAATTAGGTAAATTTATTCATCTTGCCTATTTTGTAGACTATTATTGTGTTAAGTACGAATTAATAAAATTTATTGTGTACGAAGAAATTAGCATTTTAATTGCATATAAATTATATAATATTTTATCTAAAATATTCGATGTATTTGTTATTACGAGTAAAACAGCAGCGACAAATACCATAACCTTTACTGTTATCTGGGATAGCTAGTACGTTCCCTTATTATCATTATACCAATTTTGTATGCCCCTCCCCCCTCGGTGACCACCCGTAATATATGCCAAGAGCGCCCGCCCCCACTAGTGTTCACGCAGTAATCATAAATATGGTTTTATATCATATTTACAGACAGAAAGTTGTAAAAAAATCATTTGGCTCATATTTGTTTTTATTAAAACAACGCTTGCCGTGTGACGCCAAGAGTGCGTATATACTTACTTATAAAAAAATATATCAACAAAAATACTTATGTAAAAACATATCATAACAGGTTCCCAGCATCAATCCACTGGGACACATCCTAGATCACACTCTACGACACGCAAGACCACTTGTGGTCTCTTGGAGAGAACCTGCAGAGGTCGCACGCCAGACACGTCCACTGCACCACCATGCACGTTTCGATGGCTGTTCATGGAACTTTTTGAGGCAAAATAAAGCCCAGCTAAAGTTTCGGCTAAGTTTTTTTTTAATGTCGTCGACTTATTTAAATCCTCATCACTGTTGTAACTACAACCACTGTTAAGCGGAAATAATCTAAATATATACCTTGAGCACCTGAATCAATCAATTAAATTTCAAGCATTTAACATTACTCAAAGATTTCAAACAATATTGATTATCTGAAAACAAAATGCCTAACACTTCCTTAATAAATAAATAAAAACGAGATTAGAGGTATCTGGAAAAAAATCTGCTGATATCATTCTGTTTTCTGGTACAAGTGTTGCCATAACGTAACTACATAAATGTGCATATAGTTAACTTGCTACCAGTACTGTATCAAAGTTCAAGGCTTAACTTACTGTTGAGTTGTGTTGTTCATGCATAGAATATACTATGTTAACGTTTATTTGTGTTTTTTTTTGTATGCCTACTTCGTAAGTTAAGCATCTTTCAAGATTTTTATCACATATTTATTTTTAGTTTGTTTTTGTCAGAATATTCATGTACGTTGAATATTTGTTACTTCTTAACGTTGTAACGGCTTAAATGATTTCAGTGTTTGGTATGAAGATAGCTTATAATTTAGATTTAAATTAAGATCATTAAGCAAAGAATTCTATGTCCTTGTAACTTCAGATTAAACAATTAAGAGTGTGTTAAAAACGCTAAACAAACTGATTTCAGTTGATGACTTATACATACCTTCTCAGGTGCAACCCATTCATCCAAATAACGCAGTGTGTCTTTCAGGTCGTTGATTAGATAGTCCGTTTCTAGTAGAATTGCTTCTGTCTTGCTCCTCCTCAAGTCCTTGTGGAGGGCTTCCACCATACCGGAGAGGTTCTCCTCGTACATGCGGAGAAGGTTCTTCAGCTGCTTCCGCCGCCATTCTATGGGTCTGGTGACTCCTCGGCTGAAGGTATCGCGGGCACGTTGCACTGCCTAGGAATGTTGGGAAAATATAGATAAATTTAAATGTATATGCATACATTTTAATTGGTTATTTTATATTTCAAACAAACTATGCACGTCCTTTTTCTCTAAGTTGGACTGCTTGTCCTAGGTTTTTTTTTTTTTTATATATCTGACAGGCTTGATGTTTGACCACAACTCACCTGATGTTAAGTGACGGTGTGGTCGAAGATGGTAAAGCACACCTAGCCTGGAATGGAACTGGCTCTCAAGTGAGGCTGCCGGAACACACCGTTAGATGCTTGGCGGCAGATTTTCAACTTGAGGGTGGTAGCTAGCCAGCCGAGTACTGGAAAGTACCCTACCTCCACGCTATGGTTTCCTCACGATGTTTTCCTTCACCGACAGCTCAAGCTCATTGTTGGGATTTGAACCCACGCCCTTCGGCATGCGAACCGACCGCGCTAACCACTGAGCTATCATCGCTATAAATAACTAAGTATAATAACATCGCTGTAAATGTATCGTAATGTCAGTGATTTAGTCTCTATGTTATTATATAGTCATCTAGGTAGGTATCACCGCAGTACCAGATACTCTGCCGCCAAGCAGTAGTGTGTAAAAATTACCGTGTTCCGGTTTGAAGGGTACTGCAGGTAGAGAAATTACAGGGCTGTTGAGACTAACCATACAAGTCTCAAAGTAATAAACGTCAAAGCAGGGCCCGGGTCTTTGTTTTGTTACTTAAAGTTCTGTGTATCGCTGCAATGGTCATGGACAGGCGTTATATCTTACCATCAGGAGGGCGTCCCGATGGTCTCAAAAATTTTACATTAAAAAAAAATACAGGCAATCATTTTAAATAATTATGTGTACTAGCGACTGGCCCTTGCTTCACATGCGTGCAACTTTCTTGCGATTACAAAACTAGAAAATGAATTCGCTACCAAACATTGAATTTGTCTACTTATACAAAAGTTTACCTTAGTTAAACTACACAAAAGCTTAATTCAGGTAAACTTTTGTATCTAACTTCCGCACCAGTGGCTGTTGTACGATATAAATATATACGTATGTACATATATGTTGTATATCTCTCGTAAAGATTGAACTTCAAAACAATGAGCACTGCACGTTGATCAGTCGGTCCACACTGTCGATGAAATAAAGATATAAACACTTGTACTTTTTACTAATAGAGAGTATTATCGAAGCAGTCTTCATAGAACCTGCAAGTCATTATAAGAATCTGTCTAAAGTCGCCGTACTAATTTGTTTAATCATAATATGATTGTACCTATCATCGTTGCGTGTGCGCTTTAAACCGGACTAACGATTAGTCATCAACCAAAATAACCTACATTCGTAAAGATGCAATGGTTTGATCTATGTTATTTGAAATTCTTACCTCGTCAATATTAGCCTTTGGCTTGGAGTTTGTAATTGTACCTGTAACAAAAAGTTTTGAATGTTATAATGTATCCTTATAATAAAACTATATAATCTGAGTAGATCTACCTAAAATATATTTTTACGCTTTATCTATCCATCTTTGTGTTTGAAACAGTTCCGATACAAATGTTATTTTTGGCGAACAGTTTTGATTTTCTTCTCAGATACCAACGACTACGAATTTTCATAACTAGTTATATTCAAAGCGTTTTTGATTCCTTTCTACCATATTATTATTAGAACACACGTGTATCAACATTTATAAGGTTGTTTGGTTACAATCATTAATCTAGATAATAACATCGTTTTTAAAAAAAATAATATTTCGGAACTCATTTTATTTCATTTTAAGCCACATAATATGCTTTTAATTAAATCGATGACCGTGATTGTCTTTGTAATCAACAGAGGGCAAACGCTCGTATGTTAGGTATAAATGCATCAATACATCGTATCCATTTATTACAAGTTGATTAATTTTAGGCGTCTTGGCTCTCTTAGTAGGTGCGTGTGGTCATCCGTTGATCTAAACTTACTCAGCAATATAAATCGAATGTAGCGGAGCAAAAGCATAGCAGTTACGCGACAACGTTCTCATTTATGATTAAATTTATTTAAAAACTAGCTGAATGCTTGATACTTTGTACCCGGTGCGATAGCGCTTGGCCTTTAGCCACGCATTTACATATATGGACCTTATAGACTCAGCTCATTTGGTAGAATATCTGCTTCAGGAGACGTAGGGCGTGGACTCGATTCCCACCGGGACAAACATTTATGTGACGATAAATGTTCATCATAAATGTCCTGTCGGGTGTAGTATTTTGATTTAGGAATGAATAGGGCTTGTTCTTAGGATTCGCCATTGATTCTTTTACAAAGTTAATGTCTTTTGCTTGTGGTCAATCCTTTTTGTGCCATAGCTACCGAAAGACTTACAGCTTCGTGTGTGATTTTGAGTACTCAATTATGGCGACGTGAGTAATGACCCCTATCAAGGAGTACCTGACAATTACCCTTGTGTCAATTAAACCTTACCGTGCCAATCTGGAGGCCCTGGATTCAAATACAACTGTACCTACGCACTCTAGATATTTAAAAAAAATAACCGGCAATAATCTCATATAAATTTAGATATCAAAGAAATAAACACAAAAATTTTAAGTGATTTTTATTTTTATTTTTGTTAATTGATATTAACAAAAATAAAAAAAATATGTATATTACGTGAACCTAATTATTATTATAGCAGTCAAGTAGGTACATTATTTATTTTTCGATTAGCACGATAGTGCACATTCCTTCACGCGTTAATAAAATTTGATTTTTATAGTAGTTATCCAGATGCTGTTTTTAGAACGCATCAATCCATCTAAGAAGGAGGTCACTCTGGATATAACGACGGCACAAAAATTCGATCGTGGCTGCTCGCCAATGCACGGTAATCTACCACCAAGTACCTTACTCTTAAGACCCCTGCTGCACGCTGTGAAACGTTTTACGGTAAGTCCTTTGCATTCCAGGCAGTCCAACTATGGAATGCGTTACCTGTTGCCATTAGACGTGCTCCATCGATCGCTGTCTTTAAAGAACACGTCAAACTATTCTATCTCTCGCAGTTATAATTATAACTATCTGTCGCTTATTTGTATATATATCCTCTTTATACAAATATTTATTTTATATATATTAGTGTATTTTTAGTTATTCTAATTAATCTATGTATTAGGATATATTATAATTATTAGAATGTAGATATATGTCAAAATGTTGTATTCTCTTATATGCATATCCTCGTTATTGACACACCCCGTTTTTTTTCTTCCTCTAATCCTTTCCATCCTAAGGTTGCCTGGAAGAGATCGCTTTTAGCGATAAGGTCGCCAGTTGTTACACCTATTAACTAGTTAATTTCTTCTGTATTATGTAATTTTAAGTGTGTACAATAAAGAGTTATTCATTCATTCATTCAAGTAAGAGATCCACTACCTACTACAATCTCCAATCTACTCAAAGTTCTGTGTAACGCGCAATGGTCATGGACGTGCGTTATTTCTTGCCATCAGGAGTGTAGCGGTCGTCTCAACACTATTACATTAAATAAAACTGAGTAGCAAAACCAGGGCATCGCTGCTTTGGCGCTCATTACTTCTGTATAATGTATATCATAAGCTGTTATCAAAAGGTATAGCTTAGTGGAAAGATTATGTGATGGGAACATGTTAATTAGCAAGATAAATTATCTTGTAGTCTAAAATAATGTAAAAAAAATTACATTATAAAATGTAATAAGGTCCCCTTTTGATTAGCACATATTGGTTGATGTAGTTCTAATATATTTAGCTGTAGGCGATACATTTTTGCAAGTTTATGAATAAGGTTTTTTTTTTATTTAAAGGCCTAAATTGCGGTGGAGTCACTCGGCAGCTGGAGCGCAACGGCTCGGGTTTTGGTGCATGAATTAGGACAGCGCATAAGAGATCAGTATGGCGACCCTCGTACCGGTTCGTTTCTGGTGCAAAGGCTGGCCATTACTATCCAGCGCGGGAATGCTGCCAGCCTCATGGGCTACTTTGCACCAGGTAAAATACGGGGCAGGTTTTTTTTTTGTCAAAATTAAAAAAAAAATTAATAGCTCAATATATGAGGGCTAATATTAGAGCTGAATAGGGGTTGATAGAGTGTTTATTCCATTGTTTACTATACTCCACTATTTAGTAGTGAGATAGTTGTATTAAAAAATAAGTTTCCAAATTTCTCAGTCAGTCTTAGTTTTTCCTTTTTTATATGTATAATGCTAAAACGTTTTTACTTCTTTTTAATTCTCTTGTCAAGACACCCCCCGTCCTTGACCTCCACCTCGGAATCCTTTCCATACTAAAGTTGCCCAGAATCCTCTCTGTACTAAAGTTACCTGGAAGAGAGATCGCTCTTAGCGATAAGGCCGCCAATTGTTCCACTTATGTTAAGTTTATGTTGTTGTAATTATTATTAATTGGTGTGAATAACAAAGAGTTATATTATTATTAATACTGTTCACAGTCACATAACTTTTTCATCATAGCCTAACTTGATTGACAATAAGAGCTCATGGTACGGCCATTGGTTTGCGATTCAGACGATTAGTAGAAGTAGCACATTAAAACAATTTCGTTACAGCTGAACAACACATTGCTTGCTACATAGCTGCGTAGGCTGTTAGTTACAGACATGTATGGTAACCAGTTAATATAATTATTTATTCCTACTCTATCTAGGTCTAATTTACAAACATTAAATAACTTTCCTGTATGAGTACATCTCATAGAGCAACTAATAACTAGTCATTACGGGTACCTATGTAATAGGTATCGAATCACCTCTATTTTCTAATAGGATTTCAATGTTTGATCACAGGATTACGTTAGATAACTTATGTATTGGGTAAGTAAGCTAAAGCATGTAAATTAAGTTCAACAGTCTCACCCAGGGTCATGTTGGAGGGCTTCTGTTAGATTTTCTGGCACACACGAGTTTACGCAAGGGATATAAACTAGATTATTTATTTCACACACAAAATAAAGCACGTTAATAAAAAACCTGAATATTTTAGTAAAACACAATAAAGCTAACGATTGCTGAAAAGATAATGATTTGGTCAATATGTAGTCAGAACGTTAAAACTCAAACCAATTAACAACCAAGACAAACACAAGTCATCAGCTGTTCGGCGCAACGAGAAGTGAAAATAATAAAATGAACGAAATTGGTCGAATGAACGTTTACAAACATTGAACGAATAAGGTCTTTGACCTGAATGAACAGCATCGCTGGATGCATGAATGTCTAGTTACAGCGCTAAATTACAGATGGCGCTTAAATATATTTCACACATTGTTTTATGTCATTATGAAGAGAGGGCGCACTGAGAACTTACGTATAACAAAAAAGTTATGGAGTGCTAAGTAATAAAACTGGTAAGCTGAGCGTCGGTTGTCCACCAGCTCGTTGGGTAGACGATATAATAAAAATCGCGGGAGATTGGCACAGGACCGGGATGAGTGGTGTACAAGAAGAGAGGCCTATGCTCAGCAGTGGGCGATTGGGGACTGATGATGATGACGATGATGAAGTTTTAAAAATGAAGAATTTTGGAGGGAACGCGTAAAAATCATGTCAGCATTGTATTATTTCAAAAACGTGTGATTTTTTCGAATGTTTGAGTTTAAAATTGGTGTTTTAACCTTTAAATATTGATTTATACACATGAGTCTAAGCAAGTAATTTCTTGAAGTAAAACATATCTTTTGGCGTTGCTTCCAATACTTAATCGATGCTTATAATAAATTAACCACACTTAAAGCTGGACTAACTGGATTTGACCGTGACTCTGACTGTGGCTTAGACTTTTTAGCTTATAACTAGAATCACAAAATCTTTGAAAATATCGAAATACTTTACACTGGCAAAAACAAAAAGCGCAATGCCAAAAACTTAGAACAAAAATGATCGCAATAATATATGATTAAACGAACTTGCAAAGTGAAGTTCTATCAATATTATATGAGTAAGCTTCATGCGAAGATATAAACAACAGGTAGTACTTTTATCCTACAGGCAACACTGCACGTATTTTAGAGAAAGAGAGAAAAAATGGAGGTAGTCCATAGCCTTCATGGTCGTCCGCACTGTGAGAGCTCCTCATTCTTCAGAGAAAGCATTAAACAAAATTTTCTTATTTGGGTTATTGGGAGGGTGGGAGTATATATCTTCGCATGAAGCTTACTCATATAATATTGATAGAACTTCACTTTGCAAGTTCGTTTAATCATATATTATATATACGTAGCTTCATGCTTCAGATATAAACAACAGGTAGATGTTTAGAGCCAAAATTTTGTTAAAGTATTACATATTTTGTTTACAAAATGAATATCTTTTGTATTTATATCCTACTATAAAATACAATCACATTTTTTAACTTCACATTCAATATTATAATTATGTACATCCAAAATCTTAAAGTATATTAAGACTATTTGACTGCCCTGTTAGCTCATTTAGAAGAATATCTGCTTTAAGAGCTGTGGGGCGTGGGTTCGATTCCCACCAGGATAAACTATTATGTTTATTCTCTGTCTAAATATTCTAGATGTGTTATAAGTATGTAATTCCAACAAAAAAGTATATAAGCCATTATCTGGTTTTTATAGCACAAGCCCTGCCTTATCTGGGACCAGATGGCGCCATGAGAAATTTTCTACGATATCTATTATGTATTATTCGATCGCAATATAAGTTTTAACAATATCAAAATTAATCAATTTGAGTCAGTTATAGAAAAAAATAAAATAAAAACTGTTTCTTGCATTTCTTTAACATATAATCCTATTTGCTTTGAGTTGTACAATTGATCTAGCAAAGCTACATATGTTCGATTATAAAGTTTGGCAAATATTTGTGATCTATATTGATCTAGCCTGCCAATTTTTAAATAATATCTATAGATAGGCCGATGCATATGCCACGGATGTTGTGGCATGTGGTGTGCTGTGCCCAGTGAATGTTGACTTATCAACACCACTAGCACTCGGCACCTTCTTAATTCACCGGCTAATAGTTTGCAAAAATTGCTGACTTACGCGGTCGTTTTTCATTAATATAAGGTTTTTAGTTGATGATGGTCTAATGTAACATATATTTATGTAATTCTCAATCACCGTAGCGACCCGCTACGGTGTATTGTTGAGCCGTATTTTCATGGAAATAATGCAAAACTGCTTGGTCACGTCTGACGGCTAAAGTTTTTAATTGCTTCCTAAATTTCATTTTTTTTTTTTTTTATATTATAAAACTAAATCTAATGTAATTAGTTAAGAGATCTGATTAAAAGGCTATATTATATTATATTATATATTCTAACGGAAGATCCTATTTTTATACTTTCTGTGTATCAAGGAGATGGTTTTGAACTTGATGGGCTTTGTATAACACCAGTAACATCGTTAGTTTCTTCTTAATGAGATATGTCTATTGTGATCTCATTTTGCAATGAAATTCAATACTACTTGTGGATTTCAAGTAGTAGATCATTTAGATTTTTATTTGATCATTAAAGTTAATTAGATAGCGATATCTACCAATAACCATAAAACGGAACGGTGGCTAAGGAAAGCCGAAAGCGGCACCTTTCTTAAAATGTTTATTCAAAAACATTATGTGAAAGTATATTTTTATACGAATTTATACTATTACCGAGACAGAACTGCCACCATAATTCATAGGTCCCATTGTACTGAGCTAAGGTATTTTGAGAAAGTGATGCCATTGTCAAGTCTTAGGCTTGATGTGGGGTGCATCTTCCAACGAACGCCATCCTAAGAGTAGCGCTGCAATTTACTCAAGGCGAATTTCGTACGTATTTCTGTTCTGGAAATGGATTAAACTATCGAGTCAGGAGTAATATATATAACTTGTGATCTTGCGCTATCAAAAGAGGAAATGATAAATGGAAGGCCATTTTTGGGGAAATGAAAATTCTTTTGGCTTCGTCATCGATGATTTTTCGTAGACGATTCAAAATCATTGTAAATGGGAGAAGTACGCTTAGAAAAGTATCGATTTCCAGTTTAAAGTAAATGGATCTACAATCATAGCGTCTGTATTTGGTCTCCAGGAGATGTTATTTTTACATTTTGTATTAGTGTGAGAAGAGCAAAGATCAATTACGGGTTCTCCAAAAGTTGTAATAACTTTCTTATTGAGAATTGAGAATCAGATAGCTGCCATTCTATGTCAGAATTTACTCTTCGGATTATGTATCTATGGATAAGGTTAGCACAGGACCGGGATGAATGGCGTACAAGAAGAGAGGCCTATGCTCAGCAGTGGGTGATTACGGGCTGTAAGTGATGAATGATGATGATGCATATAACCAGAAATTTCGCTTTTCGCATCATCGTCAAATAGTTTTAGTCAAGCCGTGAAGGTGAAGAAATCGGTTTCTTCCTATACATGATATAACAATTTTCAGTTCAAAACTGTGTATTACAATCGTGTAAATCAAGAGCAAAACATTTTAAGTTTAAGAAAACAGCAAGTAACTGAGTAATTTAAAATTCGAGTTCACTATTAATCCAATCCCTGCCGGTGCGTTTATTGTTGCAATATGCGCCCCAGCTTGTGTGAGATGTGTCATTAAAAATTTCTATACTAAATGTTGGTGCCACTAGTTTTGGGCTGAAATAATATTAACTATCCAGTGAGTCAAGTCTGGTAAGATATTTATGTCAGGTATGGATTTTCCATCGTATCTGTCGTTATTTACTGCCAAGTTTTTTATAATAACTTTATGATAATCTTCTCTTCTTAACGTTGCTGATCCCGAAAGGGTCCATATTTGACCATGCACCATATTCTTATTATTTTATACCTATCAAATGTGCAAAATCCCGTATTGTACAAGAAGGTAGATCGAAAATCGTTCGAACTTACCGTAATATCTTGTTACGTTTGTCAGATGGGAGTGAAGTAGTCATATCTACGGAGTTATAAAACTTAACTTTTCTAGTTCTTCTTTATTGTATAATTTTTGGTGTAGACAGTAAAGAGTTAATTAATCAATTAATTTTAAAAACTTGCACCACTGTTGTGGTTGTATACCGCTTTTGTCATAGTTGACACGGTTGAGGGACTTATTTACGTTTCTCAGACATTCGTCTCTGCTATCACCTAAACATAATTAATCGTGAGAATATCTACTTAACTGATTCAAAAACCTTGAGCATTGAGATTAGTCACTATATTTTTGTAAAAGTGCGCGGTGCAGAAGTCAAACCGTATAGCATTGAAATATTATCCTAAAATTTGTGAATCTTAGTTGGTAAGTGATTTGGTGGCGGTGATACTGGCGCTGTGGTAAGGGGATTCTGATTCAGAAAGCACATCCTCCTCTGCCTGATTGTAGATATGTAACGAGGAGGAGCCAGCCAGTTTGTTTGATAACGGTTACGTAATTATGTAATTTTTTCCGGCAAGTAATTGCCAAAAAAAGTCTTGTCTCTGTCATGGTCTTGAAAAGCCATTGATATAGATTTATCTAAACTTAGGGTGATCAGCTTTGTCCTTATTTTAGGTTCAATGAAAAGTATATTATTATGCGACAAAGTCGCGATTAAGGTCTATCAATATGCGGTAACTATCAAATGATATCATAAGTGGTTACGCATTATTATCGCTTGTCAAAAATAATGCCATTGCTTTATGTATAGTATATATGCCTAATTGGTCCTATTTAGTCTGATTCTTGTCACGACTTTACGAAAAGTAGGGGAGAGCTGCCGCTATTGCCTGGTGTAAGATCGGGGCTTTTGGCAGCTTGTAAATTTTGGGAATTGTATATTAATTTACAATTTTATCCATAACCTCAACTTGCAAATAGGTAACCTAGTACTAGGCTAATTTATAGTCTATATTTGGATTGTGGCTATCTTCGGAGGCTTCTTCTAATGCATCAAGTAGTCCTGGAACTAATTATGGTATGGGTTCTTTATTTAAATCTTGATCTGGTGGTTACTTTGTCGAGAGAGAAAGAGGTCTTATGTGGTGGTAAGTCAGTTGACGTTATCATTACCGGAGACAGTAGTTGTACGGTTTCTTCATTTTCGAAAATATTTGTGCTATATTCGACTATTCGTATGTGATGACATCATCGTTATTGTTTTTACGAAATACGAGTATAAAAACTGGGTACTTGAAAATTAAAATGGGCACAAACTATTATAGACATTGCTATTATGGTTTTGGAGTGATCTCCATGCTTTTAAGCCTTCGTGTTCACCCACGGACAATCCCTAAGCATTTATTAAACGCCAGGCTAATCCATCATATTAACTCTCGGTTAACCTCAAGCCAAAATTTTTGTTTTGTGCAATTACTAAATGCCATGCTAAACCATAGTGTTAACTCTCGGTTAACCTCTAGGCAAGCTATAAGCAATAATTAAACGCCATGCTAAACTATTGTGTCAACCATCGGTTAATCTCCAGGCAATTTTTTTTTTTTTTTTATGCGATACTAAATGCTATGCTAAACCATCGTGTTAACTCTCGGTTAACCTCCAGGTAAGCTTTAAGCGATAATGAAATGCCATGATAAACCATCGTGTTAACTCTCGGTTAACCTCAAGGCAAGCTCTAAGCAATAATGAAATGCCATGCTAAACCATCGCGTTAACTTTCAGTTAACCTCCAGGCAAGCTTTAAGCAATAATGACATGCCATGCTAAACCATCGTGTTAACTCTCGGTTAACATCCAGGAAAGCTTTAAGCAATAATTAAATGCCATGCTAAACCATCGTGTGAACCATTGGTTAACCTCCAGGCAAGCTTTAAGCAATTATTGAACGCCATGCTAAGCCATCGTGTCAACGCTTGGTTAACTTCCAGGCAAGCTTAAAGCGTATTTAATGTATCCAAAAAAGGCACTGAACATACTGAACAAACTAATTAAATAGTTGTTTCAATTCTCGTTTTTATTGTTCCGAGTTTGATTAAGTTGAATACACAATTCTATAACGACGAACTTGTCGAACTATCAGTTACGCACTGTAACTTTTAATTTTTGCACTGTCGTGCATAATTTTTTCTTCTAAACTCCGTTTCACCATATTTAATTCACTTTTTAAACGCGGACGAAAGTACGTGTGCTCGCTGCCATGCACGAAAAAAGAATGAGGAGCTCTCACAGTGCGGACGACCATGAAGGCTATGGACTACCTCCATTTTTTCTCTCTTTCTCTAAAATACGTGCAGTGTTGCCTGTAGGATAAAAGTACTACCTGTTGTTTATATCTGAAGCATGAAGCTACGTATATATAATCGCAATAATATATCAAATTAAATACTTTAAAAAAAATATTCTTGGCCATTCAAATTAAATAGTTTTAAGGTATTATTTATTTTCTTGGCCTTGGATATTATATTAAATACATAAGTGTGACGTCTCCATTAGCTACCTTGTAGCTTGTCAGCTCCCCTTATGCGTACGTATTTATTCTTTGCTTGCCAGTTAGGCGCGAACTCGATAAAAATTGTTAACAAGTTAGAGATATCCATTATCGAGTTATATGAATCATAAACTTAAAATCCTACATAACAAAGAAACAAAAAAAAAGACTTAAAGTGATTTTATGAAAATAACCCAATGGTTAACCTAAATAAACTTTATTTATTTATTTAATACTTTGTTGCACTATGTACAAAAGGAGGACTTAATGATAAAGCATTTTCTGCCAGCCATCCCCACAGTGTAGGTACGAGATGTGGTTGTAAGCGCGCATCAAAACAAAAATACATATATAAATATGTATAAATAAAAATAAAAATCCAACAAACAAATGAATATGATACTACTTAATATTAATGATAAACAATTATAAAATTAAATATACTTAGGTACATCAATTTACATACATATGTGCATCCTTGTCAGATGATGAATCAATTGCATAAAAGGTTACAGATATAAACATTCATTTTAAAAAAATATTCGTTTACATTCTTTTAAAGATTGTTTTTGACGGCGCTTGCGGAAGTTCATTTCAAAGGCGCACCGCTACAACTTTATAGGAGTCGCCAACAAAAGAAGTGATATGGCAAGGAGTACTGAGAAGAAGAAATCTACTAGATCTAGGAGGGTAGGAGTGGATATCAGAAAGGTAAGTGAATTAATCTTTTCGGTAGGAAGGAGATTTGGGATCATTCAGGACAGTGTATAGCAAACCCAAAATACTGGCGTTTCTTCTTTTGTGGATCATTTAAGTTTTGAATGGTTTACATGAATTAAAAACCATGAAACTAATATTTTAGATTTTTATGCAGCAGAAGTTTAATAAAAATACATCATTTTCATTTATGTGTTAAACAGTTTTAATAATTATGTAATAAGGAGGTTTTTACAGAACAGTCATAGATTTATTATTTGCAAAACTTAAAAAACATCAGGTAGACATGTGTATTGCATAATTATTATATACCTACTATGGTTAGTAATTTCACTAATAATAATATGCAGTTTGTTTATGGTAACAATAGATTTATTTATGGATTACCAGATTAGTTTTTCATTCTTTTTTTAACAAATTTAAATGGAAATATGTACATCATGCATCATATTGTTCCAAGGGCGAGTGTATTAGCTTATGCACTTATGCAAAAACAAAATAAATCTTAGTTAAGGAGCTGACGCATATAAATTTCGTTTTAGTTCGCAATGGTTCCCACAAATTGTAGAAGACTAAAACTTAAGTTGTCACACAGAATAGATTGGGAAAAAAAATAATAATGCGGCGACACTTCCTTTTTCGTTCCCGCAAAACTCTTACACAAATTTTGAACTTTTAGAATTAAAGAAAAAAAAAAACGCTATATACGCCGTATGCAAATACTATAAATTAAATGAAAAGTAACAAATTCTGAAAATAGTTGTACTTTTCTTGGATTACTATGACTTCAATCAAGAAGGAAACGTTTGTCCAAGTTAAAATCAGGTATTTTAAAATAAGGTTGAAAAAAAAGGGAAGTGACAGGATGTTTCGTCGACCGATCTAAGTGATAATAATAGTTAATCAGAGGAGCTAGGTAATTTGCGAAAACTTCGTAGTGGGTAAACGAAAGCGAAAAGTACCTACGAAAACATTTTAATACATTTTTTTTATCGCTTTAATAATACCATAAACCAAGAAAATTGATATGCTTGCTCCTCTGATTCTACTGGGAGAAATCGGCGTAGCGTTTAGTACCTGATAATACTTGCCCTAAGTGGGTACTTCGAAATACCTTAATTGAGTAAGTTCGGGTAAAGTAGGTACAACACGGGGTCGTCAAATGCACTCGCTTTAATATTATTTTTTAAATTTAGGTATGTACGAAAGTTTTTGTGTGCAAGGCTATGTGTGTGTTTGTCTGTGATATTTGCTCAATATGTCATATCTGAAACAACCACGAATAAGGCATACTTTTATACATACTAGGTCTATTTATTACTACCATATTTTATTCAATAGAAAAGAACAATTCCAGCTAATAGTATTAGACCTAGTATGTATAAAAGTATGCGAAATTTTCCCCAACGCGTCACGTACAAACGAGGAATGCATTAAGTTAAAATAACCACGGATATCATTAAAAACTGACCTAATATGTTTTATGTTCTATCTGACGATACAATATGAACTTTAGTTTATTAGGAATAAAAGTAGAGCTACGTCAATTTCCGTCCTGTAGAAAAAAAGAAACTGACAATACGTTTTGACATTTAAAATAATAGTGATGATTTTAGTGGGCGGTAGTCTCCTCAGCTACATTGACCTCTATACTACACCTATAAGTATTTATGTTTGCTGTAATGTATTTGACGGTCAATCTCACAAAGAACGAACCAGACTAGTGGTTAGTTATGTCACTGCAAATATTGACAAATTTATAATAAATAAGCCTTGAATGACACTGTGTAATATAGCTATATCTAGGTACATACATATAATTATGTATTTCGAATTAGCCAGCGCGTGTACTTACTTAATCATTTAAATTATTTTATTGACATAATAACTAAAATTTGAACAAAAAAAAACATACTTCATATTGTTTTCTCATGGATGACATTGTCAGAACAGGACCAAATTGAAATGGGACCACATGGGGAGCACCAGCTTTCAAATAAAAAAAGATAAGTTCTTAGGTAACAAACATAAAATAACAAAAAAACAGTCGGTACACATATAACAAAATCATAAAAAGAACAAAATAAACTCGTATACCTATTTATGTCATGTCAATAATGATAATACATGTCACTAAACAGAACGGATAAGTAATAAATTAGTATCTGTAGGTAAGAAGCAGAAGTATTCTGAAACTCACCTACCTTGTTCCTACATTCTCATTATCTCTTATTTTTCGTTTTGTTTTATATTAGTACTAGTGACCCGCTCCGGCTTTGCACGGGTACAATGTAGATACTGATGTGAAGTGAATAATATGATATATTATATACAATACAATATACAATAATGAAATATAACCCCAGTAAGATATATTTTTATCCATATGATTTTGTTCCATAGAGCTCGATAGCTAAGTGCGTAAATGGCATGGCATTTATGAACTTTTTGTTGTTTAAAAAACTGGTTGGTTAACTTTGCAAAAAAAGTAAACAACCTTCAATTGTAGTTTTTGATCTGAGCTTCAATTTGATAGCGGATTGGCAGAATTCAAAAACATTCCTTATTTTTTATCATCACTCAGACTCCTTGGGTATTTGGGTATAAATATTTTGTTTTAGAAATTAAGGTCAACTTTGCAGCTTACAACTTGCGACGCAAAGTTCAGCGGGACGATTATAAAAGATCAGATTTTATATGTATGTACATATATATTTCGCTCTTATTAATGCTGTCTTAAGAGCGAGGAGGGCAGGAAGAATATCAAATCATTTAACTTGAATATTCGTACGTACTTAAGTAAAGTCTTGAATGTCTTAGTTTACTTGAATGTCTTAGTTTTGATGTTCTGATCGAATTACATATGCATGTAGTCAAATTCTGTTTATATGAATATTTTATCAGGTTTTTTTAATGTAATAGTCAGGGGTGGACTAGGAATTTGTGAGGCCCTGGGCTAATACTACTTATGGACCTGCCTAAATAATCAACCAACTGCCTTTTTGTCAAATATCTGTTTTCGATAATGTGTACTAAGGTACACGGTTTAGGAAAAAAAGAGGGCAATCAAATAGTTTAATTATTTAGTACGCCTTAGGCACACAAACAGCAACTGAGAGACATTATCGCAAAAGAAATCAACAGGTAATGTGTAGTTACATTTGATACATTAATTATAAAGCAATATTTTTATATTTTTGCGCCGCAAATTCTTTTATTTGCTTATCAGATTGTAAGTCTTTTGTTAAATCTCAATTTACGAAAATAACTGTTAAATGATTTAGTCAATAATTTGACATTGTTGTCCATATACGACCTCCTGGAGTAAGAGCGCTCCGCTTCACAGGTAAACTTGGCAACGTTAAAAACACTTAAATATATTATACCTAATAATTAGGGAAAACATCAACAAGTTTCTTTTCATAAATTAGCATAGAAATTTCACTGCATTTTTTTCAGTTGGGGCTGGGGGCCCTTAATATCCACGGGGCCCTGGGCTGCAGCCCAAAAAGCCCTTGTATAGATCCGCTCCTGGTAATAGTAATGTGACAAAACATACGCTCACGTGATGGTAATAGATAACGCCAGTCCATGACCATTGCAGCGATACACAGAACTTTGAGTAACAAAACAAAATCCAGGGCATCGCTGCTTTGGCGATCATTATTATTTTTTTTAACGCTGACTGTCTAGGTGTTTGCCCACAACTCACCTGATGTTAAGTGACGGTGTGGTCGAAGATGGTAAAGCACACCTAGCCTGGAATAGAACTGGCTCTTAAGTGAGGCTGCCGGAACACACCTTTAGATGCTTGGCGGCAGATTTTCAACTTGAGGGTGGTAGTTAACCAGCCGAGTACTAGAAAGTATCCTACCACCACGCTATGGTTTCCTCACGATGTTTTCCTTCACCGGTAGCTCAAGCTCATTGTTGGGCTTTGAACCCACGCCCTTCGGCATGCGAACCGACCGCGCTAACCACAGAGCTATCATCGCTACAAAAGACTACTAAATATACTAAATACTACGTTGAGACTTTCAATGGTTAGTCTCAACCTGCTGTTCTGGTTAGCCTGTAATTTCGCTGTATTCTGTATTCCCTGTAATTTTAGTAGATACTTAGATTACTTACTAACATTTGATTGCGTTTAGTTTTTTAGATAGATAACTATGTATGTATGTTTGCGTTTCAGATTAAAATAAAGTTGTAATTAATTACATTCAAAATTAAATCATCAAAACAAATCAAATAATTTTATTTGGTACCAGCTAAATCCCCGGTACTTCGTACCGGTGCAAAAAAGTTCGTTACCCTCGCATATATGTAGGCAGGTGTAAACCTCCTTCGAAGTATCACGTTTAATAAAAGAATCAGCTAAATCGCTTTAACCGTTCACCAGTTATTAATATTACCAACGAACATCATTTGATTTTTATTTATAATTTTTGACACATTTCTATGAAGCCATTTGCTCCAAACTGTACTGTATTTCAGAAGCTAATTCTTTCAGTATTATTTTTATTTTCTTTTACTTTCTTATACAAGAATAAATGCCATGAAAACAGATTTAGTTCAACATAATAATTTACAATAAAAACATGGTTAAAAGGAAGGAACTAAAAAAGTATTACATATATGTATGTAAGTAAATATATAATATTTTATTTTTAGTTTGTATTTATTTACAAATTTATAGACATATGTATATAATACATATATCGATCTTGTAGGAAAACTTCGAGAATAGCCGTCTCTATAGCTCGTTGTGCTACTTTGAGCTTAACAAGAAGGCACATAGCCAGAGACAACGTTTTTTTTTTTTTTTTTTTTTTTTTTTTTATGGCTGACAGGCTATGTGTTTGGCCACAGCTCACCTGATGTTAAGTGACGGTGTGGTCGAAGATGGTAAAGCACACCTAGCCTGGAATGGAACTGGCTCTCAAGTGAGGTTGCCGGAACACACCGTTAGATGCTTGGCGGCAGATTTTCAACTTGAGGGTGGTAGCTGGCCAGCCGAGTACTAGAAAGTACCCTACCACCACGCTATGGTTTCCTCACGATGTTTTCCTTCACCGGCAGCTCAAGCTCATTGTTGGGGTTTGAACCCACGCCCTTCGGCATGCGAACCTACCGCGCTAACCACTGAACCATCATCGCTACAAACAATTCAATTCAGCGTAATAATTAGCAGGCCGTATAATTACCGTATAATTTATAATCTAATTAAACTAAATATATAAATAATCTCCTCCCTTGGACAAGATGACGGCCTCTTAAGTTTTCATTTAGTATTATAATTAAAGTTTAGGAATGAAACCGACCATTTATATGATTTAAGATAAATTCAATACTATTGTGATAAACCAATAAACAGCGGAAGCATTGCGAGAAAATACAAACCTGGGTTAGAATCACTTATATTTTACATTTAATACCAGCAATTTTTTTCTTCTAGAACACTGGGTGGTGGGCTATACGTCAATAGAAATTATATATAATAGCAGGTGAATGGTTAACTTAATTGCATTAATTATATAAAATTAATTATAGTATTTGCGTCATGGGCTTTTAATAATAACTGTTTGAAGGAATTATGAAATCGTGTATAAAGGAGGAAGTATTTAAATAATACCTAGGTCACTGCCTAGTCTGCTAAGCCTGGGAATACTTCCTTCAAGACGAGCCAAAAAAAAACAGAGTACGAGCAAGATAGATCTTGTCTCGAAGCGTTTCCTCGTATTTTTTATACACTTATAGCTTTAGTATGAATAATGTTAGAGATCCAAAATTCTTAGGAAATAATGTAGTTAACAGAGTTATAAAACATTAGCTATACCCCGCAGTTTCACTCGCGTTTTCCGAGAAAAAGTATGTAACTTTCTCCTTCCGAGTCCCCCATAAAGTAATAAAAGGTGCTTTCTGAAGTAATCTTACGAAAATAAATGACATACCACGTAAAGTAGGTCGCAAAGATGTATAACGTTTCACTCTACAAACCATTTGCTCTTATCAATTACCTACATTTATACCACGTATTTTAAATTTAATAATTAGGGTTCCGTAAAGGGTAAAAACGGGATCCTATTACTAAGACTTCGCTGTCTGTCTCTCCGTCCGTCTGTCTGTCACCTGGCTGTATCTCAAGAACCGCGATAGCTAGACAGTTGAAATTTTCACAAATTATTTATTTCTGTTGCCGCTATAACAACAAATACTAAAAACAAAATAAAATAAATATTTAAGGGGGGCTCCCATACAACAAACACGATTTTTTTTGCCTTTTTCATAGCTAATGGTACGGAACCCTTCGTGCGCGAGTCCGACTCGCACTTGGCCGGTTTTTTAGATATAAATTTGAGAGAAGTATGTAGCTCGAAACATTTGAAGTTATACGTAGTGTGCATTTTTCTATAGCTTTCATATTTGTACCTGTAGTTAGTTTTATCCAAAATTCAGTTTAGTTAATTATTTTATATTTTATTTATTTATTTAATACTTTATGGCACACTTAAGAAATAATATGTACAAAAGGAGGATTTAATGCTAAAGCATTTTTTACTAATATACTATATATCATAAACTAAGTTTCTTTGTAGTTTGTTTTTATATAATTTGAACTCAAAGAGGTACAAACGTCCTTTCTCGCTATTCCCGCGTCACCCTTATCGACGCTTAGGTAGGTCGCTATTGATACGCTATCAAGCAAGATGATCTAACCCAAATCTATTAATTCTTTAAAAAGAGATAATGCGTTATTAGTATCGTACTTCTGCTCGAAATTAATGAATAATATTAATTAGACTTCCATATTTCTGCATCTATTATAAAATGTATTTTATACTAAACTTACCATTTCCATTCATGACTGAACTGTGTGTCTCTTGCTCGATTTGAACATTCACGTGTTGAGTCGGCGTATCAATTTGATCGATAGTTTCTATAATCGAATCGATATCCGAGTCTATATCGATGACGTGTACGTCACTATTGTTTATAACACTCTGGGCACTCACGTCCTGTTCGGTTGGCGATGGCATTTCAACTGGTTAACACTTTTGTACACATCCGAGTAAAGTCTGTTTACAAATACTTTTTTATAACTAGAAGGTCGGCTCCTTGACTTGTTATACTTGAGCGGCTCAACTCAGGTAACGCTGGAAAGATACTGAAAACTAGACTGACGTGATAGATTTGCAGGATTAGAATAAATACAATGGTACAATAGAATTAATTTATCTTTCATAACTCTCTCAAAAATAGAGTCAAGAAAATAAACCTGTGTCAAGACAAGGGTATGGATTTTTTTATGATTGACAAGCTAGTTATTTGGCTACATCTCACCTGATGTTAAATGACGGTGTGGTCGAAGATGATAAACACATCTAGCCTGGAATGGAATGGGAAATGTGTGATCTAGTTATTATGTTTTATTTAATTTCGTTTTTATTTTATTAGACAAACTAAAATTCATTATTTAAAACAAGCATTACACTTATAGCCAAACAATGAATAATATAGATTAAATGAAAATATACATATTCAATATTAATTTACAAATTTATTAATGAAAAATTATTACAGAAACAAGAGTTAATATTATTTTTATCGTATTTGCTGCGCCCCACATGAGTACTAATTAATCCAGGGTGTCAGCTACCTCCATAACAAATTTTATCAAAAGTGGCCCAGCTGTTTGAGCGTGAAGAAGTAACAAACACACTCACTCACAAACTTTTGCCTTATAACATTAGTTTGATTTACTACTTATTTACATTACTTTAGTAAAGGATTTTTTGTTTACTATAGGGCAGTGTTATTACTTTAGTTCGTCGTTTATGAAAGTCAATGTCAATAGTAAGAGCGTGTAGTCTTGTACCCTCAAGTTGAAAATCTGCCGCCAAACATCTAACGATGTGTTCCGGCAGCCTCACTTGAGGGCCAGTTCCATTCCAGGCTAGGTGTGTTTTACCATCTTCGATCACACCGTCACTTAACATCAGGTGAGTTGTGGTCAAAACACCTAGCCTGTCAGCCATAAAAAAAGAAAAACAAATGAATAATATTTGTTTTTCGTTGCCATAACATTATAATGCCAATGACACTGATTAGCGTGACTTGTTTGTTGAATAACAAAATCAATTTGATATGTTGATACATGCTATTGCCACAATTATTTACACATTGTTGAGTGTATTATTCACACGAAATTTGTATACAGGATCATTTTTAATTAAACGGCCATCCCTCGTTGGTACCTACCAACGAGGGATCTAACACAATACTAGGTATATTTTTTTAATGTTTTTTTTTGTTGACAAAAGAATATCTTACGACTTTTGACTAAAAAAGTTTGTTGTATTTTTTTCTTTTTAACTTCATAAGCCAATTCCAGGGTTGTATCCGGATTTCTGTGTCGTTCATTCTCAATTAATGTAACTTTATTTAGAACTAGGCTTCGCACGAGTGCAGTGTAGATACTAATGTGGTGCATAGGCATGTATTATACATATAAACCTTACACTTGAATCACTTACACAGATCATATATGTCAATATGGCAATCACATGGATTAAGCTGTTGCGTGGTTTAAAAGATCTAAGTGTACTGACGGTGGGAAGCGACTTTGTTTTATACTAACCACTTCCATTAAATAATTTCGAACTCAACCCCTTAGATGGTTAAATGATCGTAACTTTTACACAATCAGAGATTTATTCGAATTTAATGAAAATAGATACATTCCAACCCTAAAGTAATCTAGAAATATTTATATTATAATTTTTAATTTGTTTGTAAATTTTAAATATGTTTATGCTGTTATTTCATTTTATATTAAGCTTAAATTGTGCAATTTATTCTTGTATTTTTTATTTGTATTTGATATAAGTTTAATGCCATACCAATTTACAATATTTTTCATTAGTCTTAAGTATTTATTTACTTAAGTTTATTTAAGTACCTAAGAAACTTCGCATGCTTATTAAAGCTATAATTGTGCTGTACATTAGACCTTATGTAAACAATTTATCACGAATAAATGACTTGAACTTGAACTATGTAGAGATACTAATTCAATATTTTCGCTTTTAGTAGGTATAAAAATATATCGAATTATTAATTTCATGAAACGGATATTATGGTGATTATAAATTGCCTGTGAGTGTTTTGTAGCTCGTTAAAATTACGTTGAATAAATGTAATAACATTTATACAAGGTAATTTTAACGAGCTAGGTAATTTTTAAATTACTGACAATAAAACAGTAAATAAAATAATAATATTTAAATAACAATAATACTAAATGTTGATTATCTATCAATTTATACGCTTAGGTACTAACTTTGCAATATAATTATCCCCTTCTCTAATTCCGCTGAGAAGACTATTTATTTTTAACCGACATCAAAAAAGGAGGAGGTTCTACATATGTACGACTGTATGTATATTTTTTTTAGCATAAAGTCTTCCTATTGTTCGTATACATAAATTAATTAGCTATACGTATATATTAAGAATTAAATAATAAGTACCTGGATGACCGAGCTTTGCTTAGTTTTTTTTTTGTAAACTACTTTTCTAATAATGAAACCTAGCTAGATCGATTTATCGCCCCCGAAACGCCCTGCATACTAAATTTCATGAAAGTCGTTGGAGCCGTTTCCGAGATTCAGATTATATATATACATATATACAAGAATTGCTCGTTTAAAGGTATTAGATTAGATTTAAATCGAATTAAAGCGTTAACAATCCTTATTATGCAATTGCTATCTTCGATTTAAATAAAGATTTATCGTACGAAACTGCTACTTATGCAATAATAGTCTCATTATTTCCGCTTATCAAGCTGCCTTGCAATATGCAGTATTACCTATGTGTTATTGATTATACGTAATAACATCGCAGTTATTCATGCAAAACTGATGTTATGCGGGGGCCAAACAGATGGAATAATTCCCGTCTGCCACCTTTAACTGCCTCTAAGTATGAGGCGACACACTCTCGCATTTATTATCCACAAGCGACCTTCTTTTTTGCCCAGGGAAATCCTTTATGTATACCACCGGCTCTTGAGGAAGCGCGGTGTTTATGTGGGAATCTCCAACAAAGTCGGCCTATCCCTTAAATATCCTGGGGTGTTTCTGAATGACGCCTATGTTCCGGGGCAGCGGGAACGCTTTTGCACTGGTCCGCGACCCACTAGTGACCCGCCCCAACTAATTTTGCTTATATTTTCGCGACTTAATTAGAAAACATTAAATTTGTTACTAGCTTCTGCCCGCGACTTAGTTCGCGTTTACTTTAGAATTGTACTCAAAGAGTAATTGAACGTGTGTGAGTAATAAAAAAACCAATAGTTTCATCCGTCAAGACGCTTGATGTTAAGAGTAAAATACCTGTAACTAGGTAGGTAAATATATAAATTTAATTCAATTTATTATAATACATTTTTTACGATTCCACACAAACCGTGGGATTTCTGACAAGGAATTCCGTTTCTCGGAGTCGTGATTTTGATACCTACATTGATAACAAAATCCGTTTTTGGTTTAGAAAAAGTAAGCGGATATATCATTAAAATATCTATAACATCAATGTAAGCCCTATTTTTAGTGAATACATTTATTTATTATATTTTTTTTACTGATTGTAAACTTTATTTTGTGAAACTAATTTGAATATTTTGGCTTTCTATCCGGTAGAAAATTCTAATACGATTTCATACTTTTTATAGCGATGACATCATAAAGTAGTCTGAATATGTATCCTTTGTCATGTAAATATTGACACATTTGATTGACTTTGACAATTGACACGAAATGAACAAATCTTATATCATAATCTCATAAAGGCGACAGATTTTGTTTTGGTTTCCTTTTTTTAGGCACTGGAAGTAGCCTTATACACTTTATACAGCCTACTATGTGTAAAAATAATGTACAAGAATGTAATATTTCGAAATGGTTTAAGAAACAGTAAAGTATTATTTTTCTTTACATACCGAATTGTATAAATTCCTTTCAAGGCTATCCTGTGTTAGTGTTGCCCCCCGCGTTACGCCTCATTAAATAATGGCGGAAAATCGGAAATAGAACTAGTGGCAGCGTCCATAAGCGTGTATGCAGGAAGGGAGATACAGTTACGCAGACAATTTAATACTAGCTAGTTATGTATGTTGTAACTAAACTGGCTATTATGCATCGGATAATGAATGACGAGTAATTAGCAGTTTTTAATATTTTTGGCATAGCACTTTTTGTATACTGCCAGTGTCAAGTAGTATTTTCGAGTGAAAATTAAGTAAAGTTTTAGTTACAATCATATAACGTAAGTCAAAGTCAAGTCCAATCCGCGCTCTAGTGAATTAGTTGTGACTCGAAGCTTTTGCTGTGTTCTGGAAACAACAGAAACACTTAAGGTATCACATGATTATTTTCACTCTCTGATTCGCGCGCGAAAGTCGAAGTTTCATGAATAAAACACCAACAATAGAAAAAGCTTCTTAACATAAGGACGTTATATATAGCATAAAAAAATGTAATCAACGCCTAATGATTATTAGTTTATATAGGCGTTGATTACTTTTTTTTTGAAGTAAAGGCGAAGCTATATTTTTGAAAGTAATACAAAACCGTGACATGATTTTATATATAGGAGAATTTTTAACTGTAACATAAACATACATTGCAATAGTAGTATATTCTAATACATAGATTAGCTACAATGGTTGGTACACTAATATGTAAAAAGAATATTATGAATATTTGTTTTACTTATGCGGGATTACTCAATATTCATGTTTTAATTATATAGAAAACTCCAAAGATAGAACAAAAAAAAAAAATTGTTTTGGGTCGAAAACCTATATGGTAGTTCCCGTTAACCTAGAATCACGAAATTTGGCAAAAAGGTCTTATAGCACAAATAAACGAAACTTCCAAAAAATATAAAAGTTTAAAATTAAAGGGTGTCCCCATACACACATAGATGACGCCAATTAAGATAGTCCTCTGAATTGTATGGGCGTTCATACAAATTAGAAGATTAGTACAAAAAAAGAAATATTATTGCTGTATAATGGATAGGTACAGAACCCTCTGCGCACGAGTACGACTCGCACTTGCCAGGTTTTCTTTAAAAACGGCGATCTATTATTAGAAATATCTAGGATTCACGATTAAAATTTAAGTTCATAAAATAAATAACAGAAAGAGATAACAAAACTTTTGCTGTGTGATATTCGCACAACAATTATTATTTGCCTGAAAACTTTTGCATGAGACTTATCTATTTGATTCTATAAAAGAAATGTACTACGACCAGGCTTCATAAGGAATTTCTCACGATGCTATAGGTATTAATTAGTTGTAGGGTAAAATTGTTTAATTATTAATAGGCAATTTATAGATAGGTAAAAAGGAATAAGTAAATTATGATTTTATTATTAGTTGCAATTATTCGTTGCTTCAAGGTCCAATAAATTTTTCTTTTATTAGAGCTATATTACCTACCTGTTTGTTTCGCACGTAAATTATATAACAATAGGCTCATACATAAATACCCATTTCAAATAAAAAATTGAGTCTAATTCGCAAATAGTAAGTCAGTCGGTTTAGATACTCTGTCTGAGATTCAGACTTATAGATCTCACATGATATAAGTATTCTTAAATACATACTTGACACTGGCAAGATGTTAGAAGTGCGACGCCAAAAATAAAGAAAAAAATAATTAAAAATTTAAATCCAATAATTGAAATTGAACGACTTTCGATTCTTCTATCACGCGAGCGAATATTTATTATGTATAAATATATAATATAAATCAGTATATTATTATTATTATTATATATACCTACAACTTTTGTCTACAAGAATTAAAGGATAAAGAAAGCCTTTCCGAGCTAGTGAAATGAAAATCGATTTATGCTTCGCTTTGAATTATTGCTAACTTAATATATGATATATTATTAATACGATTATTATTTATTATGTAGGTACTCATTGTTACCGCGTCACAGTAACATATACCTATCGCCTATTTATAAACACACCATATGAATTTAAAGTCATTAGGTGACACGTAATTTTTATTGACTGTCCTGTCACTTAATTTCTGATTTTCATAATGATAAAGTATTGAAAGCATTAATAAACCATTTATCTGAAATTAAAGTGGAGGATAGACATTTTGTCGATTGGAATCGTTTTGTTAGTATAAATTTGGTATAAATATAGTTTGTATATAACTGAAGTAATTATTTGTAATAATCGATATATATTGTAATACTTATTCATGATCATTTTCCATTTAAACAATAATTACTTTAAAAAATATTGATTATTTAAACAGATGTTTTATCTACCTCCGCGCGCCGTTTATAATTTAGAAATATACAGTCATTCAGTGTTATAAGTTTGGGGTGAACTAAATTGAATAATATCATTGTATTCATCATTATAAACAACTTTTACTAAGAGCACAACAACGAAAAACGCGAAAAAAAAGTTTTTTTTTGTGTTTGACTGGCTAAGTGTTTGACCACAGCTCACCTGATGCAATGTGACGGTATGGTCCAATACAAATAATATGGTAAGCACGCTTAGCCTGAAATGGAACTAGCTCGCAAGTGAGATTGCCGGAACACACCGTTTGTTGCTTGGCGGCAGATTTTCAACTTGAGGGTGGTAGCTAGCCAATCGAATACTAGAAAATAGATTACTACCATGCTATGATTTCCTCACAATGTTATCCTTCACCGGTAACTCAAGGTCATTGCTGGGGTTTGAAACTAGGCCCTACGGCCTGTGAACTGACCGCGCTAACCACTGGCAAAGTACTTGGAGCGCGCGGCCCTGAGTTTTTTTCACTTACGAGGTTTTTTTAAATACTATAGGTGGCAATCAAGCTGACGGGTTGCCTAATGGTAAGCAATCACCGTCGCCTATGGATACCTGCAATACCAGGGGCACTACAAATACGTTGCCGACCTTTTAAGATTCTATTTACACGCCTTTTGAAGAGCCCAATGTTGTAACTCCGCGGGAATACGGAAGAAGGAAGATCATTCCACAATTTGCAAGTGTATGGCAAAAAGGATCGCGTGAATCGCACAGTGTGCGATTTCCATGAATCAATTATATGTGGATGAGCTTTAAAAAGATGGCGAAACTTAAAACTTACTTGTACTTTGCCACTGGGCTGTCATCGCTACAGGCTACAGAAAAAAATACTATACCGTTACCAAGTATTATGCAAATGACTTTTTGTTCACGATTTTAGAGTTATATCCATAGCAAATGTTCCTAAATAATGTGAACGGTGAATCAATTAAACAAGCTGCTGTTAAAATAAATAAAAAACTTTTTGAACAAATTTATTATTCCTAATTCAATTTAAACATTTACACATTTGCTATTGTTTAGATACCTCACTTGATAGATTTGGTTATTTTTTTAAATTATCATATTACTACTTCGCGCCAAAAATTCACCATCTTGTTTTATTTTTTATATCTAAGGACACTAAGGTTACTGAGACGAATCTAACGATACCTTAAATGTGGTAATCCATTCGGCCGTATGGAAGATACGAGGTAATAAAGAAATTTACATACCTACACACAAACATACATAAGTACATACGCACGCACGCACGCACGCACGCACGCACGCACGCACGCAAGCACGCACGCACGCACGCACGCACGCACGCACGCACGCACGCACGCACGCACGCACGCACGCGCGCACGCACGCACGTAATCTATTATATATATATATACGTACGTAGGCAACACGACTCATAATCGCCAAAACAACATCACACTATTAATTTTCTTCAATGACCCTCTATCACACTCCAAGCTTGTATAATCCTATACATTCAGCCTAACAAAGATCAGGAGTTTCCTTACAATTTTTGTTTGTTTACTATAACTACATTCACATACACACCATGGCCCAAATCACACAAATGCCTTAAGATGTTTGTGTTATGTAGTTTTTTTATAATGTAAAACTAAAAAGTAATGAGACGCTACGTTCTCCTATGTTCGTCTCATCTCTCTGTTGGTGAAATAACGCCTGTCCAATGTCCGACCATTGCAGCGATAGGTACATAGGACTTTATTTTACTACATTACAAAATATAAATTAATACTATTTACAAACTTATAAAAATAACTTAGTCAAAAAGGCCGTCAGATGGCAATGCTAAGCTTTTGACCAAAGTAGATGCCAGCATTCTGGTCACCTGAAGCCTCTTCTAAACGTTTTTTTTAACTACTTTACTACTTTTAGACATTATATAGTTAGTCTCGACAACCTAGTAATTTTGCTAGGTTACCCTTCAAACCGGAACACAGTAATGTTTGCACATTACTGCTTAGCGGCTGAATATCTCCTAAAGCGGTTACCTACCTAGACGACCCCCTGCTAAGGAGACCTACCATCAAGTAAGTTTGTGTATGATTAGTAAAAATTGTTTTGCCAATAGGTCTTACTAATTGTATACTCCACATGGTAGCTGTTATTTTTTCTAATCTGTGACGTAACTGTATAAAACGCGAGTAAATAACCTTGTATGTGTATGTAATTACGGAAATCGGCAAGTCTGTAATAATTTTTTTTGCGGAAGTCGACTCGAACTAACTTTGATAAGATGAGTTTTAAGATTTTTTGCATAAGATGTTATTATGATTTCCTGGTATGTACCTTTTAATCACCTATGTACTTCAAATCAAGCTACTTAGTTACTTACTTAGTACTTAGTTCTATAGCTACTGCGAGTGTATTTTGGTACCTCAGTTTATTACCAAACTTATTCAGTAGTCACAAGTATAAATTTACAACTAAAAAAGCCGTCTCCACGATCCTTCGGCCAACTAAACGCACTGCTCCAATGAAACAGCGAGGTTTCGGAGTAAACGAAAATATCATCGATGTATACAATTTATAGATTTTTATTAATTTTTTAAAAACCGCTCGACCGATATCGTTAAAATTTAAATGGGACCACCTGAGAAGTATATTATTTGAAATAAAAAAAAGAATTTTCCAAATCGGTTCAGGTATCTTTGAGTAATCCGTGAACTTACATAAAAAAAGATTCCGACGAATTGAGAACCTTTTTTGAAGTCGATTAAAAATACAGTTTTTTTGCATTTTAATAAATGTAAACAATAAACAAGCAAATATCGTGGGACAATAAACACAGCGCCATCTGACCCCAAAGAGCCCCAAACTTAACAAAGCTTGTACTATGGAAGTCGGATATCTGATAGTTTAGTGTTACTAAACTAAAAAAAAAACTAAACTTGTAAAAAGTAAAGAAAAGGTCTAAAATCCGAAGCCCATCGGACGGACTGGAAGGAGAGAGAGAAGAAGCCTTTGTCCACCAGTGAGATAATACAGGTTGAAATAAAATAAAATCCTTTTGGACTATTTTTGGATTTTCTCATGTAACTATAAATACGAGTATAAGTGTATGAATTTAGAAAAAAAATATATGTTATATTGTTGCCATAAAAACTTTGACATGTATGTACATATACACAGCTAGATCAAGCCTTGACATTTATTTATATTGACGCATTTTATATTTGATAATTTCATTAAATTGACATAGGTATGTTATGATTTTGATACTTTTAAATATGAATGGAAAAATTACCTGTAACTTTGGTGTTAACAATAAAAAATTGTATTTGTTTACTTTGAAGCTAAATGATGCAGTGCCAAATGCCCTCTAATATTATTTATATTCTATGGATTTATAGTAACATTAATAGAGTAAAAAAAATAGATTTAAATATATTGGGTAGGTAGATGTTCTCTATATTTAATTTTGGCACACGAAAAGTCATGAAAAAATTGTGAATGCATGTAATATGAGAAGATAAATACCGGTATATTTATAGTGTATAAAAATATTAGAGTCATTGTGCGATGAAAATCAGTTCAGTTATCAGTTAAACAATCACGATTCTTGTCGACCACACACGCGATCACATATAAGTCACTGTCTCCACGGGTTAGTCAATTGATTAAACTACAGTGATTATTTTTCCGACCCAAATATCGACCAATAGAATTGCACCATTCGACGTCACGTGGTACAACCTACATGGTATTATACTGATCATTTTTTGACCATGTAGGTTGTACCACGTGACGTCGAATGGTGCAATTCTATTGGTCGATATTTGGGTCGGAAAAATAATCCCCCGAATACCACACGAGCTTCAAAATTATCTGGCATTTCCCTCAAGGTTCCCTATCGGGAAATACCCGATAATTTTGAAGCTCTTGTGGTATTATAAGTGAATATTCCTCAGACTTTTAATATACGGATTCGCGACTATCCGGGTTAACAATCGCGAGAAAATATCCGTGCGTAAACGGTCATGTTGCATTGGCACTACCCGCCCGCGCTTCATGCCTCCACGCGATTCATTATCATTTAGTTACACTTTTTTAAATCACCAGGGAGGCGAAGTGCTGCTTAAGGTGGATGTTAAAAACGCTTTCAACACCATTGACAGAAAAACGTTTTTGAATGAAATTAAAGACAAAATTCCCTTTATTTATAATTTTATTTGGCAATGTTACGGCACACCTTCAAAATTAATGTATAAAAGTAATGAGTTATGGTCAGAAACTGGATGTCAGCAAGGAGACCCGCTTGGACCTGCTATTTTTAGTTTAGCAATCCACCCAATCATTAAAAAATTAGAATCAAAATTTAACGTGTGGTATTTGGACGACGGGACCTTAGGAGGCGATGTTTCCACTGTTTTGAAAGACTTACAAAATTTAACAACAGAGTTTCACTCCATAGGCCTATCACTGAATTTTTCAAAATGCGAACTTTATATCTCAAACTCTAGCACAACTCCAAAAATTGAAATAGCAAACCTTTTTGAACAAATTTCCCCGGGTATTAAATTTCTAGAAAATCGTACACTTCGTCTCTTAGGGGCCCCGATTTTGGATGAATCAATTCAAGATTTCGTAGATGAGAAAATTCAAAATTTTAAGACGGTTTCAGATCGTCTTCAAAAAATAAACATACATATGGCTTATTTTATTATTAGATATTGCCTTTTTGTGCCAAAATTTATCTATTCTCTCCGATGTTGTCAGCTTTGGAATAATCCTTTAGCTTTACAACAGCTTGATAACATTCAGAGAGGTACACTCACCACCATTTTTAATACAGTTTTTGACGATCGTACTTGGCGCCAGGTCTCTCTACCTGTGAGATTTGGAGGTCTCGGTGTACGTAAAATTTCGAGTGTGTCTTTACCAGCTTTCCTGTCCTCAGTTTTTAGTACTCAAGATTTGGTTAAAGATATTCTTACTCCGTCACTTCAAAATTTTAAAATAAGTGGTCTGACTGAGGCCTTTGAAGGCTGGAAAGCAGCATGTCCAAGCCAGTCCATACCCAAAGCTCCGAATTCTCAAAGGCAGTGGGATGAGCCGCTGTGTAAGTTAGAATGTCAATACTTAGTAGATTCATCAACTTCTTCTACAGAGCGTGCTCGCCTTCTTGCCGTCTCTCGTTGGGAGTCTGGGCTTTGGTTACATGCACTTCCTTCAAAAAACATTGGTAATCTTTTAGATGATAACACTTTCCGAGTGGCCATATCATTAAGGATAGGAGCGCTATGCCAGGTCCCTCATCGCTGTTCGTGCGGTGAAACAGCGGATCGCCTCGGTCACCACGCGCTTTCATGTAGTAAAAGTGCCGGGCGTATATCTCGGCACGCCAGCTTGAACGACATCATCCGTCGGGCTTTTGTCAGTGCCGGCGTCCCAGCAGTTTTAGAACCGAACGGACTGATGCGGGACGACGGCAAGAGACCTGACGGTATGACCCTTATCCCATGGAAGATGGGACGGCCTCTGGTGTGGGATGCCACATGTGTCGACACCTTGGCGCCGTCTCATCTTTCTGTGACTTCGGGACAAGCTGGTGCTGCCGCATCTAAAGCCGAAAACCTCAAAGGGCACAAATATAGCTATTTAGATAGAATGTACTTGTTTGTGCCGTTTGGGGTTGAAACTTTAGGGCCGTGGGGGCCGGCCGCTCACGATCTGTATCGGGACCTGGCCAAACGTTTAAAGGAGGCTTCAGGTGACCAGAATGCTGGCATCTACTTTGGTCAAAAGCTTAGCATTGCCATCCAACGTGGCAATGCTGCCAGCATTCTGGCCACATATCCCTCATCTGACGGCCTTTTTATTTAATTTTAAGTTAGTTTAGTTTTCTCTAGATGTTTTAAAATAAAGTACTATGGGAATTAAAAAAAAAAAAAAAAAAAAAAATTATATAACATTAGATTAGGTACATAGTTATTGAGTTTAATTCAAATAGTAAGTATATTGTACCTATTCTTCATCTAAATAAAAAAGTTACACAGTTGCTACAATTAAAAAGTAATTCATGACGTGAGAGCAATGAAAAAAGAATTATGTCGCATTACCTTATATTTAAATTATCAAATTTAAACTACGATGACTTTAGAATAAATAAATAAATAAATATTTATGGCACTTGCACCGTACATTTTTGGCTTTTCTATTAGCGTTATCGCTAATCGAATCTTATTTTTTCTAGGTTCTCCTGTTTGCTAAAACACGATTTGTAGTTTCGAACTAAACGGTTCGATTCCACCTTCATCATATATGAAACGCTAAACAATGGAATTTGCTGCCCGAGTTTGAAATGGAATGAAATTTCGAGAGGGTGTTCCCCGATAGATACATGTACAATTTGGGTGGCTTCAAGTTGCGAGTGAATAGCTTCGTAGTAGACAACATCTTCGTTTTATATCACGTAAACACGAACAAGTGCGAGTCAGACTCGTCTACTGAGGGTTACGTCTAAGCTAGTAGGTATGATAAATAGTTTGGGAGTCGAGTGTTGGATTTTATGGTGTTGACCCTATTTTTTTAAGATTAAATTAAAAATGTACAGTTTTCGGTATGTTTCCTTTATGCTTACTATAAAATAATGCTTCTTGCCAAATTTCATAGTTCTAGGTCAACGGGAAGTACCCTATAGGTTTTGATTCCTCTGTGAGTGTCGAAATAAGGTTTTGCGATATAAACGGCTGTAACTTTTTTTACTTTAATTGAGTTTTTTTTTTTTCTCAGCTGCAAGGGACTACAAATCTGCGTATATGGTTTTAATTTCAATTCGATACCTCCATGTCTTCCCGAGATAGAAGGCCTTGAAAGACGGATAGACAACAACAAAGGCGGAAACTTTTTTTCCATTTGAGGCACAGAACCCTCAAAAATTTATATATTGTATAAGCTTGGCGGGTACTAAGCCCAAAGTGGGTTATTGTACTCAGCATTATGAATAACGTTTACTATGAACACAACTTTGTGTTTCAAATATTCTCGTGCAATTTAAAAAAAATAAGGATCAACATAATTATTACATTGTATTCTATATATTATTTGTTACTATAAAGTAGCTCAATGAAGCTGATAAAAGTGTTGCGAAGCACGCTGTCTATTAACTGAGTACGTACTAACTATACGTTTGACGGTTCTAAAGCTCGCGAAGATGTCTACTAATTGACGATTAGGAACGTCCGCGACGACAGGGCTCCTTCGTCGAAGCCGCACTCCGAGGCAGTCGCGGCTATACTGAATATTAATAGTAACAATACGCCTTATGTTATATAATAATGTGTTTGTGAATTAGTTCAATTATTTAATCGGTTAACACGTGCCTGCAACGTCTCTGGGCTAACAATAGCGTCCGACGAAAACTCGTACGGTTCCAATTTTCTTTAAACTACTTAATGTGATTCTCACTTATCCTACTAATATTATTAACTAGCCGCGGACCGCGATGTTACCCGTAGTTCCCACGTGAACACTACCTTTTTTTCGGGATAAAAAGTAACATATATGTATGTTAATCCAAGGTGTCAGCTACCTCCATACCAAACTTCTACAAAATCGGTCCAGCCGTTTGAACGTGAAGTAATAACAAACATACAAACACACTGAAACACTCACAAACTTTCGCCTTTATAATATTATTGTGTGCCTTGTTTTCGGTTTTTGAAATTTATGTCTAACATCTTTAGTTACAGTCAAAGTCCAGTCTTGATCAAGTCCATCAAGTCAAGTAGTAGCGACTGTAGTATAAGCTTCGATTGAGTTTTGGAAGCAACACGAAAAGTCATGTTTCACTGTATTATATCACTTTTCCACACTCGCGCTCTTAATTCGGCACTTTATGGATATAACATCATTATTTTTATATATAAACACTTGAAAAAGCACAAATTTTGGGAAAAAAATACAATGGGGTGACATGACTCTTTCCGCGTTCCCGCCAAAACTCTATATGCGTACCTTAACGATAATTAAATACAGTATGAAAAAAGCAGTTTGCATTTACTTTAACCAATGTCTTCTGTCCTACTTTTGATTTTTTTTTAATCTTTTATGTTCTACTTAAATCGTGTAAATTAATGTACTAGCCCTTCTATATCCTTGCTCTTAATTTAATTAGGCAATGTTGAACTTGTCACAAAATTGACCGAATAGAAAAGGTTTTAAAATCCACTGTCAAGTTGAAAATATGCCGTTAAGCATCTAACAGTATGTTCCAGCAATCCCACGAGCCAGTCCATTTCAGGCTTGGTACTGTCATCGACCACACGGTCACTTAACATCAAGCTGTAATCAAACACAGTCTGCCAAAAAACAAAAGGTTTCGACGTAACGAAATCTTTGATTTTACAGCTAATTAGAAAACTTATCAGAATCGATCGAAATAGAGTTTAAACTTGTAAAGTTTTGACTCTACGTTATTTAGTAAACTATATTGTGTTGGTTTCTGTGGTAGGTATGTGTGTAAATAATTTATTACACAGGTATAAACACAAAGCTAACTAGTCTGCATAAATAACTTGACAACCTTGATCTCTTAGTCCAAGTTCTTACTTGGATTTTACACTTCAAAACCTTTTGAAATGTAAATTGCGTGTGCATTTAATAGCTTATGTAATGCCAACGTCTATGTATAATACTTACTTATTATAAATATCTCTAAGTAGTATAAAATACCTGGTATTCTTAGAGAACTGTATGTTTTTCCAAGATGAAAATTATGTCTTAAGTCTTAACATCACATCATCAGCCATAGGAAGTCCACAGCTGGACATCCTCTCCTCCTCTTTTGCCAATACTCGCCACGCTTGGCGGGCGGGTTGGCGAGCGCAGTTAGGTGCGATTGTTCAAGGAAGACGCTGCTGCCCATCTTCCTTATTACATCCCTTAGCCGACTCTTACGGCAACCACGGGTAGAGAAGGTGGGGTACAATTCTTACGCCGGCACCACCACGGCAATAAATGTATAATAGTAATCTATACATTAGTACATAGTATTTACTTTGATTTATTACAGCGTGAATATCTATTAAATATACATACAATCAAATAGTCTCATTGTCGAATTTATAATAGGTACGAGTATTAATGTAATTGTTTTTAGCGACGAAAATCCTTTCTTAGTTCACTTCGCCATCATTCGTGTCTTATTACGAAAAAACTAAAATTTAGAAAGAAGGCGCTATTTTTTATTTTGGTAACTAACTACTACGAAGTACACAACGAAAAGGTAAAATACCGCGATACACGCAAAGAGAGTATCGCCAACTAGATCCATAAACGTAAAAATAGTCCAAATACAAATTGTTTATTTCTAAAATGTTGTACATTAAACCTTATAGTAAAGACCGAAACGTGGCGGTGATGGAGGCCCTGGGCCGAGAGGAGGCGATTTAAATTCAAACGTTGTAGTGTAATTATTAAATGTAAAGAAAAAAATGGGGATTGTGTGTATGCCTCGATTATTCATGCTCACCATCGAAGACTCCTTCTTGCGGCGGCGTCGTGTGTCGGGTCGCTCTCTTCCCTCAGATATGGTTGAGGAGGGCGATGGCTGGCACATGCGTCATACTCGTGCTCGGGTGCTGCTTGCGGGTCGCTGGTCTGCTCGCGGTATACACACAAACTAGCACCTTATTCTCTTCCCATATTGTAAAAAAATAAATAAAAAATATTTTAATTCAAAGTTGACAAAGGTCACGGACCCCAGTGTCTGTGGAGAGTAATTTTAATTTAAAAAAAAAACCTTATAATTAAATATTTTGTGTAGATTTATGCTATTTAAGCTTTTTAGGGGCTACAATAATACTAGTGGACCCTGCACTAGGAGAACCTGTATCGCAGGGTCCAAATAGATGCGCGAAGTGAACAAAGTACTACGGTGCGACAGGGAAAAGTATTTATAAACTGAAAAAATAAAAATTGTTCGATTTGATGTACCTAGTATAGTTTTTTTGCATAGAATGATGTATCTGTTTTTTGTTTATGGTTGATTAGTTAGGTGTTTGACAGCTCCCCTCATTTTAAGTGACGGTGGTCGAAGATGGTAAAGCACACCTAGCCTGGTATAGAACTGGCTCTCAAGTGAGAATGCCGGAACACACCGTTAGGTGCTTGGCGGCAGATTTTCAACTTGAAGATGGTAGCTAGCCAGCTGAGTACTAGAAAAGTACCCTTAGACCATGCTATGGTTGCCTTATGATGCTTTCTTTCACCGACAGCTCAAGCTCATTGTTGGGGTTAAGACCCACGCCCTTCGACGTGTGAACCGAACGCGCTAACCATTGAGCTATTATCGCTACAAATATTTGTATTATTCTCGTGTTATCTGTGCTCATCTGCATTATTTGAGGGACTTTCATGCTTATAAACACCATCTTGAAGTTTACGCTGTACCTTTTAGTCAGTGTTAAGAATAACACTTAAGTGTTCTTAAATGTATTTTTTTTAGAAAATGAGCAGTCAATTTGGTGAAGGTTAAAAAGCCATTTGACTCTATTTGACCGTCCATGAAGTCATTACGAACAAAACGGCTGTTAATTTCTTTAGAGAGAAAGTGAATTGTTGTTATCGTAACAGATTAAAATAAACTCACTTTTATGGAAGTGAAAGTGTTAAGTCAAGCTTAATAAATAGTTTTTGAATTTTCAACTTTTGAAATTAAAGCTCGCTCTGCCAAATAAATTTAATTAAGTCTCACGGTGACGGGCATTGGTTTATACAAAACTTGTTTATATGCGCGAATAGGGCTTTTTCTAAACTAGCTGTCACCCGCGACTTCCTCCGCGTGGAATTTAACAAATAGTTTGTTCAGTTCGCAGTTTACGAAAAGTTAATCCTATCTACTATCACACTATATACTATTATAAAGGCGAAAGTTTTTAAGTGTGTATGTTTGTAACTTCACGCTCAAACGGCTCGACCAATGTTGATGAAATTTGGTATGGAGGTAACTGACACCCTGGCTACATAGGCTGACACATAGGCTACTTTTTACTTTTTACCAGGGACAACTACTAATATTATAAATTGTATGTCTGGATGTTTGTAACTCAATTCCGCATAAACGGCTAAACGGAATTGGATGAAGTTTGGCATACGTATAGTTTTTTTTTAAATTTATGTAAAAGTAATGGGATGAACGAGATGCTCTCCTGATGGTAAGAGATAACGCAAGTCCATGACCATAGCAGCGATACACAGAACTTTGAGTAGCAAAACAAAGTCCAGGGCATCCACTGCTTTGGCGCTCATTAGTTTGAGACTTTCGATGGTTAGTTTCAACAGCCCAGTAGTTTTTCTAGCTCCGGTTTTAAGGGTACTCCCTTCAAACCGGAACACAGTAATGTTTACACACTACTGCTTGGTGGTAGAATATCTGGTACTGCGGTGGTAACTACCTAGATGACCTCCTGCTAAGCAGATTTACCTCCAAGTAAAACCTATTATTGTATATATTACGTTTATTACCTGGATTAAAACTTATAAAAATAATAAAAGACTTGTGACATCAAAGTTTATTTACTCATTGACAGTTTGACAGTATTACAATTTGACAGTTGGACAGATCACATTAATAATATTAGTAGGACGTTACATGGAACAGTAGTAGGTATACTGAGCTTATAGGAGGTCATTGTACTTATAAATGTGAACCTATTTACCTGGGATAAATTCTAAGATCACGATAATAATAATCAGCTTTTCCATACGTTTGAACGTGACATATTTCTATGAACCAACTGTTTTTTTTTTTACGATTTTGGCTTTGGTCTCTTGTCTTTAAAATGTCAATTTTTAGTTTTAGTTTCGTTTACGCCCTCTTGTGGCGCTTTTCCATACTTTATACATACAAAGACACATACACTTTTTAAAGTCGAAAATTTGACAATAAAAAATCTCAAATTGCTATGCCGAACACTTAGAACAGTAAAGTGGGAAACAATAATATATATTGGAATAATAATAATATTACATAATTTTTTTTTTGAAAAGCATTTATTTTTCCCCGTAGGTACATCATTTCTCGCTTACATTGTGTAAATTAAAATACCTACATGTCTTTAACCTCTTAAAGTAATGTGGAATAATAATCCACTAATATTATAAATGTGAAAGTTTGGATGGATGGATGTTTGTTACTCAATCACGCCAGAACGACTGAACGGATCTGGATGAAATTTTGCATGTAGATACTTTAGGCCCTGGAATAAAACATAAGATACTTTCATCATCATCATCATCTATCACCACGCGGGTAAAACCGCGGGGCTCAGCTAGTAAAACATAAAGTAGTCAAAGAAGTATTTTTAGTTATCTTTTTACCTCGCAAAAAGATTTATGATGACAAATGACAAGTGTTTCAAAAACTTCCAAAAAGTTAAAAAAATGCCCCCCACCTTGAATTGGCCACTAATTTTCTGCGGACCTTATTTTCATGTAGGTACTAAGTACTTATCAATGTTTGAGAACAAGGTTTTTGTTTTATAGGTAGGTAAGCTGTAAATATACTTAGTGCTTACTAAGCGTATAAATATATACGAGTACTTAGATTATATTATTATAATCATTGTAAGTTATGCAGTTGTATCCGGCGAGACTAGTGGCTTAATGGGTATGATTAAAATGCTACTAATATTGACTGCCCCGTTAGCTTATTTGGTAGAATATCTGCTTCAAGAACGTGGGTTCGATTCCCACCTGGGCAAACATTTATGTGACGATAAATATTTATTCTGTATTTGCGTGTTCTGTATGTACCATAAGTATGTGTTTACAACAATAACTATTTAGGTATAATATCAGTCACCTGGTTCTGATGGTACTAACTTTGCTTAGTCCGGCGTTAGGTGGCGCTGTGTGATTGTTATCAAATATTTATTTACTTTAATCAGCTCTTACGATAAAAGGAGAAATCATCATCATTGGATGCCATTTTAAAGTAAATCTTGTCCTTGATCCTACAGACGGGACAAGGGGTACGATAGCGGTTAAAACTATGTTTCCAGGGTATTTAGCCTTACGACGAACAACGTGGTGGTAGGGTACTTTCTAGTACTCGGCTGGCTAGCTACCACCCTCAAGTTGAAAATCTGCCGCCAAGCATCTAACGGTGTGTTCCGGCAGCCTCACTTGAGAGCCAGTTCTATTCCAGGCTAGGTGTGCTTTACTACCTTCGACCACACCGTCACTTAACACCAGGTGAGTTGTGGTCAAACAAATAGCATGTCAGCGTTAAAAAAAAAAAAATATTAAAAAATCTTTATTATTTTGACTTAGATATCACGTATTTCAGTCACGTGCAAAGGCATAGATTAATCACCTGTTAACGACCGTTTCTCAGAACTTTATAACTCGTTTCCAAATATATAAACCATAAATGTATACATTCATTACATATGTATATAAAAAAATAAGATAATAAATAATAGAGTAGTTGGTAAAGTTCCATAAAATAAATTGTTGGAGTTCCAAGAGTTTAATTGTTTTTTTTTAATACTTAATAGATTCGCGTTTGACCATATTATCCTGCTTGATGTAAAGCAACGATGTGGTCTAGGATAGAGCACGTTTACCCAGAAGGAACCTGTTTACTCTTGATTTGAAGACACCCACCCATATTATACTTTTCGGGAAACATAGATTCCGGCAAAGAGTTAGTTCCACATCATTGCCGTGCGAATTAAGAATGTGGATTCAAAGTGCTTAGTACGCCCCCTGATGAGTTGTAACCGTAATATCTATCTAAGAAAATGCACCAATCAAACCCAAACCCATCACTGAAAACTGCATCAAAATCGAACTAAGTAGTAGTTTTGGAGAAAAATGGTAACATGGATTTGCAAAAACAATGTTTGCTGCAGCGCCCCCTGGTGAGTTGTCACTGTAACAGCTATCTAAGAACATGCACCTATCAAACACGAACCCATAACTGAAAACTGCATCAAAATCGGACTAGTAGTTTTGGAGAAAAATGGTAACATGGATTTGCAAAAACAATGTTTTCTGCAGCGCCCCCTGTTGAGTTGTCACCGTAACAGCTATCTAAGAACATGCACCAATCAAACCCGAACCCATAACTGAAAACTGCATCAAAATCGGACTAGTAGTTTTGGAGAAAAATGGTAACATGGATTTGCAAAAACAATGTTTGCTGCAGCGCCCCCTGGTGAGTTGTCACCGTAACAGCTATCTAAGAACATGCACCTATCAAACACGAACCCATAACTGAAAACTGCATCAAAATCGGACTAGTAGTTTTGGAGAAAAATGGTAACATGGATTTGCAAAAACAATGTTTTCTGCAGCGCCCCCTGTTGAGTTGTCACCGTAACAGCTATCTAAGAACATGCACCAATCAAACCCGAACCCATAACTGAAAACTGCATCAAAATCGGACTAGTAGTTTTGGAGAAAAATGGTAACATGGATTTGCAAAAACAATGTTTGCTGCAGCGCCCCCTGGTGAGTTGTCACCGTAACAGCTATCTAAGAACATGCACCTATCAAACACGAACCCATAACTGAAAACTGCATCAAAATCGGACTAGTAGTTTTGGAGAAAAATGGTAACATGGATTTGCAAAAACAATGTTTTCTGCAGCGCCCCCTGTTGAGTTGTCACCGTAACAGCTATCTAAGAACATGCACCAATCAAACCCGAACCCATAACTGAAAACTGCATCAAAATCGGACTAGTAGTTTTGGAGAAAAATGGTAACATGGATTTGCAAAAACAATGTTTGCTGCAGCGCCCCCTGGTGAGTTGTCACCGTAACAGCTATCTAAGAACATGCACCTATCAAACACGAACCCATAACAGAAAACTGCATAAAAATCGGAGTAGTAGTTTTGGAGAAAAATGGCAACATGGATTTGCACAAACATCCTCCACCCCAAACGCATATACCTACCGTCTCCTACTATCCTACTATCTGTAAATGGGAATGCTTGCTAATGCTTCTTTCATACATTTTATTATCATTTATGTGTACTAACGTAATTCTCGTAGATTAATAATTACAAGTAATGAATAAAAATATTTTTGTAATGGGGCTGTGGCGCCACCTCTGTTGTGATGCAAAATATTTTTTTGAGTACGGTGAGATTTTCTCGTGGTTTATATTGTAGAATAACAGTTAAGCAGTAAGTTCACATGATAAAATGTAGATGTCGCTTTTGAAAATTAATAAAATATTACGAATTTATTCTTGCTTATAATAAATAATTTATCATATAATTGAAGATTTTCATTGTTTTTTCACTTCACTCTAAGCTGTGGTAGTTTCAAAGAAAGTATGTATGTATGTTACTTTTTAGGTATGCGTTACTTATCCGCTAGCTACTGCATTAAACAAGCTTGAAAATACATTCTTGGCATAGTTGAGAAGAACGTGGAATACTCTAGCTAGAGCAACAGGTGGTACCCTGGTATCCTTAAATCATAAATGATGCAGAAAAACATCTGCTTAAATAATATAGGGAGTTAGTGCCGCAGTTAAGTCGGAGAGAAGGTTCTAGATTATAAATCTAGGCGTTATAATTCAAATACCCACTATTGCCACATTCTGTTAAACTCTATTGGGAGCAGAAGTGAGATACAATATAAATTAGTTAGCGTAACGTTCCTATTAGCCTAAGATGCAGTTGTTTTGTGTGAATTGTTTTGTCAATTAGATTTCAATAAAGGATTCAGAACAAAAATCAATTACAAAAAAGGCTGCGAAATTGCTGGTGGTTAGTGCCCGGCGAATGATATTATTAACTAGCGTGACGAGTTATCTTGCTTGCAGTTGTTGCACGGACATCGGTGTTTAGGCAAATTATTCTTTGTGTAGATTCATTACTTGTACAGTGGGCAGGGCACATAGCACGCAGAACTGATGGCCGATGGAGCTGCAAAGTTCTGGAGACCACGGACCGCAGCGTAGGACGTCCACCCACAAGGTGGACAGACGACGTCATAAAGACCGCAGGAACGCGCTGGATGCGAGCCGCTTTTAACCGGTCTTTTTGGAAGTCAATGGGGGAGTCAATATTTAGCAGTGGACGTCCTACGGTTGAGATGATGATGATCATGATGATAATGATGATGATTACTAAGATTGTATTTTTTTATTTAAAAAATTAAAGCATTTTCCAATGAAGTCTTTAGAGCAAAAAACTATCGGGATAAAAACCGATATAGATATTCTATGGTTTACAAATATGTAAAAAAATATATATAGGAAAACGTAATATTTTTATTTTTTACAATTCTTCCCTATCTTGCTGCACATCCTGAACAACTCCATCTACTGCTATCTCAGCATATTTCTTCAAGAACTCATCCCAGAACTTGCCGCGCTCTCCTAGAGGATTGATCGACATTTTCAAAGTCTTCGTGATGTGGAGGTAGTCCATATCTTCGGAACCTTTAGTTGTTGGTTTCCAGACGAAATTATTGAGAACGCTGTCTTTCGTTGGGGTAGGGTTTCTGTAAATGGGAACCAGGTAAAAACATTTTTGGTCGAAACTAAAATAAACCGATTACTTTATAATGTCTAATTTGCTTTATAAACAACTTTTCAATGTTCCCAACATTGAAAAGTTGTTTTTAAGGGTTTTCGGATTCCTATCTTTAGTGTATTTTCGTTTATAAGCCGTTTCATTATAACAATGACGAGGATTTAATGTAAATCTAAAACCAAAATTTCATTATATTAGATGATAAATTAAAAATCTAATTACCATACCAACCAAACCGCATGTAACCAAAACGACTTATAAGCGGAAAAACACTTCCAGAATACCTTTTAATGAACTTCCGCAAAGTAACTCCTGAAACAATCAATTTGTTTTTTGTTTGTTTGTTACTATTTTTACTATGTACTGTTTAAATGTAAACTAACTTTAGTATATGGCTTCGGTCACATTGTACACAAAATAATACTTAAGTACCTATTCAATTCAGAAAATTTAGTTTTAGTTTTTATTTAAAAAAAGCCAATTGAATTAATACAGTACGTCCCAAAATTTAACTTTTTTTTAAATATTGTAGAACGTTCCACACAGCGACATCTGGGACTAAATAACTAATAGAGAACTAAGCAAATACTATGGGAAACAATTTTTTGTTTGTAATTTATTTGTACACACAAACATGTATGGTCATACAATTTTTGGGGTCCTGAGTGGGTATCGAACAGTTTACAAAGCAGAGCTAATACCAAATGAGCTAAAAGAGCAGTTAACTCGAAAATGGGTTATCGTTCGATTTCAAAGTTGAGTCCTTAGAAAAAGTTGTTTATTATGACTATTTTTCAACTTTATACCCCATGTTTACACCCCTGTTTAATATAGTGCTCATGGTACTGGGTGAAGGAGTAAGCGTGTCTGAATAACGTATAGGTACGTATTATATCCGGATATCTTCTCAAAAACCCTTCATTTTATAATGTGGGGTAAGAAAACACAGGTCGTGGTCTTAAAGTTAGTTTAAATGGTGTTTAGTTTAATTTGTGTTGTTGTTTGAAAGTTGTGAAGAAGTTGTGGCCTACCATCGTTGATGTTAAAACTAAAAGGACAGATAAATTGGCGGACCATGCCAACCTCGTTATCCTAAAGAGGTTGTATACAATACTAGTTGGTATAACCGTTTTACTATTTGTTTATCTTATTAAAATCTTATTTCTTGAAAACTGCAAGCAAATATGTGTTTAAGAAGCTTTGTATGTCTTTAACTGGCGCATGTATCAGAACATAACTCTTTGTAACGTGTTTGTAAATTTTCAATATGTATGCTGTTGGCGTACCTTAATAAATAAATAAGTACCAGATACCGCACAGCAGTACCGCAGTATCAGATATTTTGCAGCCGAGCAGTAGTGTTTAAGCTTACTGTGTTCTGGTTGAAAGGGTTGCTAGATAGCGAAATTATTGGGCTATTGAGGCTAACCACCTGTCTCAAAGTGACGAGCGCCAAAGCAGCTATGCTCTTGACTTTGTTTTGTTACTCAAAGTTTTAGATAATTTTAGGCAAAGGTCACAGACAGACCTTATCTTGTATCATCAGTGGATCGTTTTTTTCATTCGTTCAATTTCTTTTCATAAATTAATTATGCCACATTTTTGTTTTACTTATGCGGGATTACTCATTTAACTATGTCGGATATTCTGATTATAGTTTCAATGCGAAGCAATTTGAGGACGCGCGCGCGTTGTACTCTGCTTTGTTTCCTTGAAGAAAGGCACCGGATATGGCCGAAACTATAGTCCGAGTAACCGATATAATTAATTAAACATGAGTAGTCCCGCATTGGTAATAGTGTTGCTGATAATTTTGAATTGTGCAATAAAAATAGTGAAAAATACAAAAAGTTTCGTACCCAGTTTTGGCAAAGTTGGTCCACATCCTCGCCATCTTTTTGAGAACTTTACGCTCATTCTGCTCGCTCACCATCTTACTTAGCTGTACATAATCTTTTCTTATTCGAGAACAAACCAGCAAGTAACATAGCTCGTCTCCTACAGTTGCTCCCCAATGTTGTAAGTTATACTTCGAATGTCTGGTCATATATTGAAAGTTCTCGTTCAGTTGACCTCGAAAATCAAACATGTAATAAAATACCGGTGACTTTAAACTTGCCGTTAGTTGTTTCGTGGCGTAGTTTAAAGAATATCCTTGTAGCACATCACCGCCGTAAACGGTATATTCTAATAGACTCGTGTAATCAACATTCTTTGATTCTATGTAGAAGTCCACAAGTTCTCGAGTTGCTTTCTTAAATAGTTTACTGTCTCTGTCGAATCTGTAGTCGGTTCTGATCGGGAATTGGAGCATATTTTCTTCTACGTTATAACTTATCAATCTGGGATCGAAAATAAAGTGAGACGCATAATCTAAGCCTTCTCGGGAATTAAAACCAATCAACACTGGGACGTCATTGACAATTTTTCCTTCTTCCGGTAGCGATGTAAGTACAGCATCAGAGTAATTTACTTCGACGATAGGTTTGAATGGTTGAGCGGCAATTTGATTATTTTTTGAAGAATCGTCACTAGTTAATACTTTTACAACTTTGACTAACAAATCTTCTGGAGAAGCCTTCTGTAAAGCTTCAAGTAACACTGCACTATCGTTTGTTTGGACGTTAAACTGTTCACCAAGTTCAAACGCTTTTGATCTAGTGTCAGTAAAGAAGTAGGAAGTTTCAAACGCGTTGCCACTTTGAATAATAGCACTAGAGAAGAGGCCTTTAGCTTTTTCAGAATATAGCATCATATTCACCAAACTACCGCTGCCGCAGCTTCCCATAAGTGTCACTTTCTCTGGATCTCCACCAAACTGCTTTATGTTATCCTTTATCCATGACAGTCCGAATATGAAGTCTCTTAATCCATTATTGCCTGGTATAACTTCGTCTTCAGTTGTAAGGTATCCAAACAGACCAAGCCTGTGATTGATTGTTACAACAATAACATCATCATCTATAAAATTTTCTGGAGAATAAGTTTTAGTACCATTAAACCCAGTGTTAAAACTGTCATTATAGTCAAATACTACTACAGGAGCGGTGCCTTGAAGATTGGGTGTAAAAACGCTAATGAAAAGGCAGTCTTCAGAACCTGATACGCCAAAAGGTTCATCGAGTCTCATTCGAGCACTGAATTGCATGCATGTTGGTTTATTTTCGAACGCTTCTAAAGTGTCTGACCATCCTTCGTGTATTGCTGGTGGCTGGAAATTAAAGAGACCCTATATTATTTTCTAGTATTTAATAGACTAAAAATTAAGATTTTATTTGTTACTGTTATTCTGGGTTACGTTGAAAAATATTGTGTTTAATTAAATTAAATATTGTATTGTCATTAAACATTGTATTTAATTGGAAACTAAAGCCCTAGCGTAATTATATTGGTTTTAGATGAATAATTTTTCTACACTTACCTTAAATCTTAGTTCTCCAATAGGTGCCGCAGCATATGGTATACCCTTAAAAGTATAATAATTTTGTTTCTTGAAAATAGTCTTTTCTACTTTTCCTAAAACAACGCCTTGCTTTAACTTTACTTCTACAGTATCGTCACTAAAACACCCATTAATCATCAATACTATAACTAAATTAATTCTCATATTCATTTTAATATATTTATACTTTGTTCCTTTCAATGCATGCACTTTTCTAATAACCAACACATTGTCAAGGATCACTCAGTTTAATAAAAGATAATTCATAAGTTATATACGTGTAGTTTACTTATCTATGTTTTTTATCAATTATCCAATACTACTTATTTCTTTTTTATCAGAACATGGAGTCATCGAAATTCCCCTGGTATTAATTGAGGATTACTCTATGATAGTGTAAAATTTAATTTTTCTAAATCATTAGTGTTTTCCATAATTTATATATTTTTCCCAGGCGACAATCGCTGGTAGCTTAGTGACTGCCCTGTTAGCACATTTGGTAGTAGCTCTGTTTCTTGAAAAAAAAAGCGTGGGTTTAAAAGTACCACACTGGAAAAACATTTTTGTGACGAACATAGATGTTTGTTCTATATCGACGAGCGAGACGCTCTCCTGATGTCAAGATATAACGCCTGTCCATGACCATTGCAGCGATACACAGAACTTTGAGTAGTAAAACAAAGTCCAGGGCATCGCTGCCTTGACACTCATTACTTTGAGACTAGACGGTTAGTCTCAATAGCCCTGTAATTTCGCTAGCTGCTAGTACCCTTCAAACCGGAACACAGTAATGTTTACACACTACTGCTTAGCGGCAGAATATCTTTATTTGGGTCACAAACTATGTATATACATTACATAGTCATCAACATAATAAGAACTGTAAGTATACAGTAATGAGGTGACGACGACATGCAATCATGCATACAAATATAAAGTTAACAATTAAAAATTTTGGAATGACTATATTAGGTAAACTAATAAATATGTCAAGCATTGTATCTGTTTTACAAAGTAAGCTTTGTTTTATGTTGTGATTAGATGGCGCTGTGTGAAATGTTGCACAATATTTATTTTTATATTTAAATCGAATGCTTGTTGTATTGCCATATTTAAAAATCATAAGTATGAATGGCGTTTACAATTTATGTACCTTACTTTCTATTATTATGTCTATGGATTAGAATAAGTACTATAAATATTGCTATACACAAACTCGGATTTCAAAAGTGTTTTTTTTTTTCATATTTGACAGGCTAGGTGTTTGACCACAGCTCACCTGATGTTAAGTGACGGTGTGGTCGATGATGGTAAACACACCTAGCGTGGAATAAAACTGGCTCTCAAATAAGGCTGCCGGAACATACCGTTAGATGCTTGGCGGCAGATTTTTAACTTGACTTAACTTTGGTAGCTCGTCAGCCGAGTACCCACCACCATGCTACCACTAGCTCATTGTTAGGGTTTGAAACCTACGGCGTTTGAACGGACCACACTAACCACTGAACTAAATAAATTAAACTGGACCAGAGACATCAAACTTGCATTTTAATATGAACATAACATAGGTGTAGATAAATTTAAAAAAAGTTTAGGACATTTTCCATATAATCTAAGCACATGGCTACTCTTCTGTGTTCACCCAGATTCTACAAAACGACATTTAAAATCAAAAATACTATTTAGAAGAAACCTTTGTTTTTATTATAAAAAATAATTATAATGTTATTTATTAATTATTAAAACTTTCAAGTTCTAAAGTTCGTCTTTGCTGTCTTTTAGGATTCCGTTGACAGCCAATTTGTCATACTTGGCGAGGAAGTTATCCCAGAACTGGACTTTTTCTTCGTGTAGTTTATTCTTCATCTCTAGCTGATTACTGATGACAAGACATTCCTTGTTTTCCTTTGTGGCTGGAGTCCAGGTAAACACATCACCAGGTGGCGTGGGGTTGCTAAGAACAAATGTAAAAAAAAAATATATGAAAACAATTTGGATCGGTGTGGCAAACGAGTATTATCGCGAGCACCCTTCTAAAGAATGGTTAGATCGTTTATTACGACGGTGATCTCTAATGATAAACAAGAATTAGATTTTTGATGTCCCTTTTAAAATCGAAAACACGAAAACACGAAATATAGCTAAATTACTAAAAATACTAGCTTAGCTAAGCTTAGCTAAAAAAAAGTATTAGTATAGTGTTACATAGTGAGCGAAATTGTATTTGTATTAGTTTGATTAATTATATTCCTTACCCAGTTTTGGCAAAGTTAGTCCACATCCTAACCATATTTCTCAAGACTTTTATATCTTCATTATCAGGGTCTTCAAGCGCTTTCTTGTATTCTTTTTTAATTGTTTTGCAGACAAATAAGTAACATAATTCATCTCCCAGAGCCGCTCCCCAGGTGCCTTCCATTGTAGCTGAAGTTTCTAAAATTTTCTTTTTTCTCATATTCAACTCTCCACTATAGTCAAAAGTGTAGTAATAGATAGGCGCTAGAGATTCATTAGTGTATTTTCGTACAGTATAATCTATAGGGTAAAACGTTGTAGTATCTCCAAGGTAATCGATAAATTCTCCAGGTCTGCTGATCTTGATGTAGCCTTCATCAAAGTAAAATTGTTTGATTTCATCAATAGCGCGTCTGATTGGATCTTGATTCAGATAGAACTTATAGTTGACCCTTAAAGGTAGAATAAGAGTAAAGTCTCTGTCAGCTAGTGTGAGGTACTGAGGCTTACGAAGGAATCTTTCACACATTTCTATGCCTTCTTTCGTGTTATAGCCTATCATCACGGGTACATTTATATCAATAGGTCCATCTTCAGGACGTCTTGTAATCACAGCGTCAGAATGATCATGTTCCACAACTGGACCAAAAGGAATTATACTCATTTGTATACTCCTAGCATCATCCGCGTGAAGTGAATGTAACTCTGCTTCGGTGATCTTTTGAGCCGATAGTCTGTTTAAGTCTTTGAGAATTAAATTGCTTGATGCGTATTGAATTTCTAATGTTTCTGCTAGAGCCTTTGCTCTATCACGACCTATTTCTTTTTCGTTAAAAAAGTTAGAACTCCAAGACGTGCCGCTTTGTAATATAGCTCCACTGAATAATCCTCTCGCCTTTTTAGAATGTAGTAGAATATCTACCATCACAGCTCCTCCATCATTACCCATTAGAGTTATTTTGAAGTTGTTTCCACCGAAATTGTGTATATTGTTTTGAATCCATTTTAAAGCTAATATCACATCTTTTATTCCATTATTACCAGGAAGTAGATCATCTCCATAAGATAAAAACCCCAAAGAACCAATTCTATGACTGATAGTTACCAGAATCACATCTTCCTTCATGAAAAAATCTGGACCGTAGTCTTTTGTACCATTGTGAGTTATTTTAAACTGTTCGTTATAGATATACACGACGACTGGTAAGCTAATTTTAGCTTCTGTCGGCAACTTAGGTGTGTGGATGTTGAGATGCAAACAATCTTCCGAACCACAGAAACCATATTTTTTTATGGGTTTGATTGGAAGATTAAACTGAGCGCAATGCGGTCTTTCTTTTGTTGCATCGAAAACTTCGTCCCATTTCGGGTGAGGTAGCGGAGCCTGTAATATGTAAAAGTATGTTTAAAATTATGTTTAAGACTTAAAAATTCAATGAAAAATTGTTGCACAAATAATTTCGTACGTGAATAACAACATTTTTATGAACAGTGCAATAAAGTACAGATAAAAAAGTTAAAGAACTATTTTTAATCTTACCTTGAACCTTAGTTCTTCAACTGGCGCTTGTCCATATGGTATTCCCATAAATGAATAAAACTTTTCATTTTCAATTATTGATTCTACTTCTACTCCTTTTACTTTTCCTGAATCAGTTTCTACAATAACTTCGGATTCAACTAGGGAAATATACACGAGTAAAATTATACATAACCACACTTTACCGGCCATCGCGACTTCTTATCATTGTTTGAATGTTTACAGATATTCCATAATTGTTAGTTCTACACTGACGTGTCCTAACCATAATCAATAAGTAATCTATTTGGGTTTTTAACATTATCAGAAAGGGATATGATAAATTTATTAGCAGAATTAAGTTCTTTACCGTGAAGATTTACTATTTAATCTGTTGCTACTTACAATAGGCATGTATTGAGGTCACATTTTATACGTTACGTCATTTCAATAGCTAGCTATGGATACTTTTTCTAGCATGGCATTGGCAAATTAAATTTAGGTATATGATAATATTGATACTACGGTTCTGAGCTGTAATATTAGATTTTTCATAAAAGTGCAGTCGTACTGAATGGTACTCTATCTCTGATCTACTCATCAATGTAAACAATTTTTTCTTAAATCGACCCTGAAATCATGAACAAAAATACTTTAGATTGTTTGGTAATTTAGAGCTAGATGTTTAGAATAATACATATGTTTTTTTTTAATGGTTGATAAGCTAAGTCCATGACTACACCTCACTTGTTGTTAAGTGACAATCTGGTAAAAGATGGTAAAGCACACCTAGCCTGAAATGGAATTGGCTCTCAAGTGAGTATAATAGAGTATGATAACTGAATATCGAGACATGCTGGCTTAATAAGGCCAAGATATCCCGTGTATATAGGTATAGTATATACGGATGGGGAAATGTATATTAGCGGCGGCTGTATTAAATTATCCTATTGTTTGTTATGATTTTGTATTTTTATGGTGTGTTCTGGCAACCTTACTTGAGAGCCAGATTCATTCCAGGTCAGGTGAGTTCGCCATCTTTCGACCACACTTAACATCAGGTGAGCTGTGTAGTAAACACATAGACTGTCTAACTTTTGAAATAAATTATGATATAGTAGCTAAAGGTCGAAAAAAAAACAAAAGATAAAGTTTGTATCCAAATAAAACATTTTTATTTAAAAAAATCACAACTCATCTTTTTTGTTTATATCTCTGACTACACCGTTGACAGCTCTTTTCTCCCATCTCTCCAAGAAATCGTCCCAGAACTTAAATCTCTTCTTATTCAAATCTGCCTTGACTTCAATTTGTCGATCTATATTGAGATATTGTTTGTTTTCTAAACTGTATACGGGCCATTTGAGACCTTCCAAGGTACTGTCGCCATCCGGAGTTGGGTTCCTGACATGAAAAAAACTTATAAACTTGAATACATCACGTGATAATGTGTTGTTGAATGTCTAAATGAAAATTCCAGACTTTATATTAATTAATAAAAATGTCTGGTATCTACTTCTTTATGATATAAAGTTTGCCTTAATTTTTGAGATACTAGTTTGAAAACAAAACTGGGTACACTAAGACGAACTTAAAATGTTTCGATTAAATACAAGACAACTAACAGACAGCATCCCTATCACACAGCCGGAGACAACAGCCTTTTCCGAGCAAAAAAGTGTCAATGCTATGATATGGATACGTCTGTTTCGTTTTCACAAGGTAACGAGAGTGGATAGGACAGACTTTTACCACGACTCGCATGTTAGTCGGTGAAAATGCTGACAAAAGACTGCAAAGTTAAGAACTTACCCATATTTTGCAAAATTAGTCCACAGCTTGACTAATTTTCTTTGAATGATTCGCTCCTCCGACATCTCTCTGTCGTGTTTTAAATACTGCTCTTTTAAATCAGGACATTTAAACAAGTAACACAATTCATCGCCCTTCGCCGCTCCCCACGTCCCATCTTCTATCGTTGACAACTTCATGATACTGTTCTTGTTTTCATTCAAATCACTGTAGTAATCAAAATGGTAGTAATACAATGGGCTCTTGGATATCTTGGCGTATTTTCTCGCTGCATAGTCGACAGAATACGACGTGATCGCGTCACCCATGTATGTCACGTAGTCAGAAACCCTTTTTATACTTATACCGTTTCTGAAATAGAATTCTTTTATTTCCTCAATAGCATCGAAGAAAGGTTCATTGAGGGGATCGAAACTGAACTTGACTCTTATTGGGAGAAGTAAGGGAAAGTCTTTTTTTAGAAAACTTATGAATCGAGGCTCTATAAGATAATGTAATGACGAATCCAAACCTTCACGAGAATTGAATCCCATAAGTATCGGAGTATTTATTTCAGTAGAATTTTCTGGATAGTCTACTATGAGTCCATCAGGATCCTTTTCAACAATAGGAGAGAAAGATATGACACTTCTTTGTGTTTCTTTGAAATGGTCCTTAGGACTGGCATGAAGATCTTTCACAGTTATGTTTACAGCTGGTATTTTATTTAAATCATTGAGAACTTCTTTTCCAGTGATAGGATTTTTGTCAAATATCCTTGCTAGCTCAAATGCTCTTTCTCTTACTTTCTCTTGTAAATAAGCTGTTGACCATGAGTTAGAACTTTGTAATATAGCAGATTTGAACAAATCTTTTTTCTTAGAGTGAATAAGAAAATCTATTGCAGCTGCACCTCCATCGACACCCATTAGAGTTATTTTTAATGGATCGCCTCCAAATTTATTGATGTTATCTTTTACCCATTCTAATCCCATCACTATATCTTTTAGGCCACCGTTACCCCATAAAGTTTCATCTTCCAGAGAAAGAAAACCAAAGGCCGAAAGCCTATGACTTATCGTTACTATGACAACATCTTCTTCTATAAAGAAATCAGGTTGATAGTCTTTACTCTTATTGTAAGAGTTGAGGAAATGTTCGTTGTAAATGAACATTATTACTGTTCTCTTGCCATCGTCTACTGCTGGTGTAAATATATCTAAATATAAACAGTCTTCAGTGCCGTATGTTCCTAAGCTACTCCCCTTTTTTATGTTATTGTTAAATTGAATACATGATTTCTTTTCTTTGTTTGCGTTGAGTTCATTTTCCCAGGGCTTCACGGGTTGTGGAGGCTGAAAAAAAAATAGTTTAAATTCATTAGCGTTTTAATAAAAAAATATTACTCTTTAAATATCCATCTAAGACATGCAATTTAATTTTTGTGTAGTAGCTCAAGTTTATTGGGTAGTCAGATTGTATGTTTTTAAACTCAATTGCTTTTAAAATAAGGACATAGTGAACATAAGGACAGAGTAAAGAGGATTTATCATTACTGATTTAAAATATTTGGTAAATAGTAGGATATATATATATAATCTGAATCTCAGAAACGGCTCCAACGATTTCCATGAAATTTAGTATGCAGGGGGTTTCGGGGGCGATAAATCAATCGAGGTAGGTCTCATTTTTAGAAAACGAAAAAACAATCAAGCAAAGCAAAGTTCATCCAGGTACTCGTCGTTAAAAACCACGTGAATATCATCAAACAATAAATTAAGCTCACCAAAAATCTGAAATCGTTGACTGGAGGCAACGCGTAAGGTATTCCCATAAACGCTGCATAATCGATATTTTCAAATAAAGTTGTCATATATTTCCCTGATATTTTTCCATGACTGGTATCTACTACTGGTTTTTCATCACATAACACTAACACAGAGAAAAATACAACCGAAAAAGACGCGTATAATACATTAGTAAACATTGTGTGCAGCGAGTAGCATATTAATGTTCATAAAATGATTTATCGAGTGGCCTGACTTGGCCCATGTGGACGACGCGATAGCATTTATCAGTTTAATCTCGTAATACCGCTAAAATTAATACCTACCATGCATTGGGTATAGGATTTCGTGTATAGGGTACAAACTACTATCTCTGCATCATGTAATCTAATACTAAATAGTAAGTAATCAAATTCACATATTTAAGTGCTTATAAAAGAAGTTGGTAAGGAATTGTAATATATACAGGGTTATAAGCTTTGAGTGTAGGTACTATGCCGAAAGGAGGTATATTTTACTCATAATTATGGGCCTTGAACTTTTACGGCCCTATTGGCTTATTGGTAGTATATCTGCTAAGAGGTGTAGTAGGCGTAGGTTTGATTCCCACCTGGAACAAGCTTTTTTTAAATGTTAGCCTGTAGGACGCCTGTCTATGACCATTGCAGCGATACACAGAACTTTGAGTAGCAAAACAAAGTCAGGAGCATCGCTGCTTTGGCGCTCATTACTTTGTGACTTTCTATGTATTCTATCAGATAATTGACTTCCATAGACAAGCTTTGCTTAGTTTGGGTTAGATGGCGCTGTGTGTACTGTCCTTCGATATTTATTTATAAGCTCAATACTGAAATTACGAAATTTGACTGACGAAGATTTTTTATACCATGGTAAGACATCACTATTTATGAAACTAAACGGAAACAATTTGATATATTTTTCCATTGTTTTTTTTAATGTACATTGTGTGTATAAAACTGGATTGTAATTATTTTTGCTAAACACCTTTTATGAGTTTTCGCATGTTGAATTTTTACAAAGTCGAGAATATTTGAGAAATCTTAATGATACTAACTGTATTTAAAAAAATGTAAATGAGACGAACGATTCGCTGTACTCATTACTTTGAGATTTTCGAAGGTTACACTCAGCAGCCCTGTAATTTCGCCACCCACAATACATTCCCACAATCGGAACACAGTAATGTTATAAACATTACTGTGTTGTTAGACTATTGTTGTGGGAATGTTTTAAACATTACTGTGTGAACACAGTTATGTTTACTGTGTTCCGATTTGTGGGACTAACGAACACCTTGACAGCAGAATATCTGATACTGCGGTGGTATCTACTTAAGACGACCTCCTGTTAAGGAGATCTACCACCAAGTGAACTGTGTTAATAAAGTAAATATTATGTGGCAGGGCACATACAGGATCAGATTATCCATAAGGCGGATTAGGTAACTGCCTAGGGGCCCCGCACCGACTAGGGGCCCACGGGGGCCTAGTCGATGAGGGCCACGCACCAAGAAAAAAAACGTTTCATTCGTGACATTCTATATTATTTACATCCGGTGATGTCGCCATAGAAAAAAATTATTAAAGTAAAATCGACTTTTGAAATAGAAAAAGGATCCTCGAGAATTATAATAATATTAATAATAATAATAATAATCTTTATTACTTAAAAGAATCAACATATTCACGTATAGGTATACAAAAAATAAATAAACCATTGACATAAAGCAAAGTCCCTGTTTTTAGACGCTACAGCGGGCCCCAAACTAGGTGAAACCTGTATCTTGGGCTCCCATATACACAGTTAACAGATAAATTGTTTCTAAGCGCTTTAGTGTACACAAGTAGGCATACACTGCGTTAATTCTAAAAAATTCTAAAAATTAATTGGTGTGCATATATTAATAATTAACCTATTGATTGTATGTGTGTGTGAGTGTGGGTGAGTGTGTGGGTTGGTGTGTGTGTGGTGTGAGGGGGAATGAGTGTGGGTGTGTGTGTGCAATTGCATTGCCTAGGGGCCCCAATAGGGTTAATCCGGCCCTGGGCACATAGCACGCAAAACTAATGGGCGATAGGGCTCCAAAGTGCTGTAGGACGGACGTCCTACGCCGTTGAAAGATGAAGTGGCAGTGGGCAGGGCACATATCACGCAGAACTAAAAGGCCAATGATTCTGCAAAGTTTTGGAGTGGAGACCATGGACCCGCAATCGCAGCGTAAGACGTCCATCCACAAAGTGGACAGACGCCTTAATAAAGCTTCCTCCAACCGGTCTAGTCAAGTCAATGGGGGAGGCCTATGCCCAGCAGTGGATGTCCTACGGCTGAGATGATGAATGTGTATCAATCGTCGAGTGAGTAGATAATAGAAACTGCTATGTAGCTAATTAGATTATCCATAAATTCAATATTTTGCAAACATTCTTACGGATATTAACAATCTCTCTGACGTGTTTCCAGTATCCAGTTCATTTTAACTTTTACACGTATTTAGTTAATGTATGTATTCAAAGTGATTTAGTTATGTTTCTAATGTCGAAATATGAATTGACTTTTTGTTAAAGTAAAGTATTTTAAATTTGCAATATGTATAGTTATATCACTCTGTTAATATCAGAAATATTTGTTGATATTGAACATTTGTTCGGTGATAACACTGTGGTTATAGAAATTAACGGAACTACCATCTTAGGTCAAAAATTGTACACAATATTTGAATACAAACCTTATGTGGCGTTTTGGGAAATACCTTATGCGGAACCACCAGTAGGAGCGTATACATTTAAGGTTTTTACAAGTTTTTGTTTAATATTTTTCTTGTAGAAGTAGCTCTTATCGTTTAGTGAAGAAGCTTACAAGAAGAGAGAGAGAGATTTATGCTCAACAGTGGGCGAATACGGGCTGAAGATAATAGTGAGTAGCTCTGCTTTATGAGCAACGGGTTCAATTCCCACCCAAAACAAAACTTTTATAAAATACATAGATGTTTTTCCTTGAATGGATGTTTATCTGTTATAAACGTAGGTATATATAAACAAAATAAAAATAAAATATTTTATTAAAATTTCAATATCTGTGAAAAATTCACTCATTAAAATTCTACGGAGTTTTGCTTCACGAAGTTCTGGGTGCCGCTGCAATGTTCACTGGTAGGCGTCATCTCTTATAACTAGGGAGCATATCATTTATAAAGAAAACACGTGTCACTTATACTACCAATCCGTATAGCAGAATAGCGTTTCTGCCTTTACTTGTATATGCTTGTACTGCGTACAACCATAGATTGTCTCTACATATCCATTGTGCTGAACCAAGCGTTAACCATGAAGTTATTTCTGCACTGTTTTGCACTAAGTGCCTACTGTTCGAAACCGCTCGAAATATTCCTGCTAGTTCCTACCACAATATAGTTCCTTTACGTAAATAAAGAAATAAAAATAAAATATATTTTTTTGCTTTCGCGGCTCGATTTGCTTCCTTTTTACACGTGAACCGATTGGCGAGAGCAACCACTGTATAGAGACAATCTTAACTGCAGGTCTGTGCATCTGTTCTGCTTTTAACACTGTCCATTAAAGAATAGGTTATGAAATTTTTGTATTATTATTTACTTCGTCCGCGTGGACGAATTGGGTTCAGAGAGTACTATAGTTTTCTTCATCATGCTACTTAGGTAATTATCTAGATTAATATAAAGGATACCTTTTATTCCGGAATAATGTTCCGTAAGACATATCTATACCAAATTTCAAGTGGATAGAGTTTTTATAATTCCATAGGAACCTAACATTTTCTCGGTATAAAAGTATCGTATATGTTAATCCAGATAATAAATTATACCATGTGTGGCAATTTTTATCCAAACCCGTACAACCGTTTTTGCAGTGATTGAGTAAAAAACATCCAAACATAAGAACACGACAAAGAAAAGCCTAATACCACATGTTTTGTGTTTTACAGCCGCCAAGAGGAAAAAGATTGTGTCACGAGTCTCATTGCATCTACAATAGGCCTTACGATGATACGTGTACTTCAAGGAGCATGAAAGACTGTCTGTATTTGTCAATTTATGCACCTTATCAAAATGAAGATTCTAATTTGGCAGTAATGGTATGGTTGCATGAATATTCCAAAGATCACGGTCCAGATTTCCTTATAGATGAAAATATAGTTGTTGTCACTGTTTCGTATCGAACTTCAATACTGGGGTTTTTAAACACTGAGGACGATTTTGCAAGAGGTAATATGGGAGCTAAAGATGTGCTCTTGGCTCTGAAATGGGTAAGAGAAAATATCGTTTACTTTAACGGCGATCCCAATAGAGTAACAGTTATTGGATCGGGTATCGCCGCAAATGTAGTGGCCTCGTTTCTAATATCGCCCATAGCTGAAGATTTGTTCACCAGAGCGATTGTTCAAAGTGGGAGTGCTCTTTCCCCAGCAGATTACCGATTTCACAACTTCGAAATCTTAAATAAATTATATTGGAATTTCTATGGAGCGTTTGAAAAGTTTAATCGGACAAGGCTTTATGACCGTTTATTAAATGCGACCGATCGCGAACTCGCATCTGTTTCGAGAGAACTTTATGATAGCACTGAAGTCAGAAATAATCAAAGATTAATAAACACCTTTGGCAATACAGTAGAAATAAATGGTAAAGGAGCTTTTATGGACGAATCACCTGTAATAAAGTATGCTAAGGGGTTAATCAATCAAGGAGTTGATGTTATGATAGGTTATAACAGCCTTGAGTCTATCTACAAGTTGGAAGGATTTGCAAACAATAAAAACCTGTTGAAACACCTTAACTACAACTTCCAGTATTTATTACCCTTCGAAGGCAAGAAAGACGAGTACGGATCGAAGAAATATAAGAAGATTAGGCGGAAAATAATGGATTTCTATTTCGTTAATGGGACAATCGGGGAGAGGAGTTTGAGACGTTACGCGAAGTACTTATCGGACCAAGTGATTTATCCAGTACTTCGTCAGGCGAGATTACATTCGAAGAGATCTTCTAATCATGTTTATTTGTACAGATTCGCTTTCCAAGGGTCTTTGAATGCCGTGTGGAGTTCGACTTTAAGTAAATTGAGATTTAACGGTGCGACGTCAGGCGATGAAATTTGCTACCAATTCAGATGCAAATCTCTAGAACACGCTTATATTGCCACTGAAGCTACCTTTGAAAGGTACTTCGTTAAGAAAATTGCGCGGCTATTGGCGAATTTCGCTAAATACGGGTAAGGGTTAATTGTCTGTAATCCCCAAGTGCGGCTTTTAAGCAAATTTCAGTGTCGGCACATCTGAAATCTCAGGAATTGTTTACTAAATATTAAGAAGCTTTAATTTTAATTAATAATCTGATTTTATTGATCCTTAAATTTTGCAGGAGTCCGACACCGGAACCGGAAAGTGAAATTTTAGGTTTGAAATGGGAGCCTCTGATCTCAAAGGGACCTTTCAGGGGCGTGAATTTGGGAGGAACTGTTAAAATGGTGAATTTACCTGAGAGGAAAAGATTTGAGTTTTGGGACCAGTTACGGAAGGAGTTCTTTGGAAATGAAGAACCGGAAGAAGAAATATGAAAATCGAAGATTTAGGCTAATGAATAGGTTTTTGTTGATTGAAGATTTGACGTTTTACCTGCTCTAGTTTTTTGTGGGAATGCGGAAAGGTTGCGTCGCCGCATTAAATAGATACATATATCATTTTCCAAAAATTCGAGAGGTTTTGTTTAAAAATAGTGGTGTTATATTCATTAAATGCCGAATTACGCCGAAGGCGCGAGTGTTCGAAAGTGATATAATGTAGTGAAATATGCGTTTCCGTTTTCCTTCAAAAAAGCTCCAAAACTTCTTTTTTTATGACTGATAGGCTAGGTGTTTGACCACAGTTACGATGTTAAGTGACGGTGTGGTCAAAGATGGTAAATATACCTAGTTTGGTATGGAACTGGCTCTCAAGTGAGACTGCCGGAACACACCGTTAGATGCTTGGCGGCAGATTTTCAACTTGAGGGTGGTAGCTAGCCAGCCGAGTACTAGAAAGTACTCTATCACCACGCTATGATTTCCTCACGTTTTCCTTCACAGGCAGCTCAAGCTCATTGATAAGGTTTGAACTCACGCCCTTCGGCGTGTGAACCGCCCGCGCTAACCACTGAGCCATCATCGCTACAAACTATACTAGGGTAACACTCGACTCCACCACGACTTACTTTGTGTGACTTAGACTTAAACTTATTTAACTATTAATAACTTACTTGAAAATATCAAAATACTTGACACTGGCTAATGTACAAAGTACGATGCCAAAAACAAAGAAGAAAAAGAACAGCTGCTCTAATTAACGTTAAATATATAATATGGACAAACATGATTAACACACACTCAGTTTCGAATCAATTCTGTAAGAAAATAATGTCAATTTGTGTCAATTCTACTGATCGATTACCCTATTTGTAATGTAAATAAAGCATATAATATATAGGTCACAAATTTGGCTCTTTCGTAATAATAACTGGCGAGTACTCGAAAACACCAATAAGCCATAAATAAGCGCCATTAAAGGCCTTAATTAACTGATTGTCTGACACAAATACACTAATGACTTTTTTATTATCAGTCGGTTGAAGGAAACTTTTGTAAAGCTTTCCATTCAATTGTTATAGAGATAATGAAATTACAGTTTAATCAATTTAAATAAATATAATACACGGTTTAATTTATTTACAGAAATACTTAAGGTACTAGGTGATTGACCTTCTTAGTAGGAGATCGTTTAGGTAGGTACAACCGGAGTACCAGATATTCTGCCACCAAGCAGTAGTGTGTAAACATTACTTTGAAAGGTACCGCAACTAGTGAAATTACAGGGCTGATTGAGATTAACCATCCAGTCTCTTAGTAATAAGCGCTAAAGCAGCGATGCCGTGCACTTTGTTTTGCTATTCACAGTTCGTGTATCGCTGCAATGGTCATGGACAGGCGTTATATCTTACCATCAGGAGAGCGTCTCGTGCGTCTCTATACTTTGACATAAAAAAAAGAGTCCCAAGGAAACATCCAGTAAAAAATGACACTTATGACATAAGAACAAGTTACGTACTCGGCAAAATATGACCAATATGCAGATTTTAGTTGACGAATTTCAACTTATAAAAAATATTGCGGTCCTAGTCTAATAGACTGAAACGAAAAAGACAGCAAACATTTTACTAAATTTAGACTAATCATTTAAGGCCTTTTTTATACATATTTGACAAGCTGATTGGCTTTAGCCGTTAGGTGCTTGGCGGCAGATTTTCGACTTGAGGATTATCTAGTCAGCCGAGTACTAGAAAATAGCCTACCAATATCACGATACAATATACCAATTCTCACGATATTTTCCTTCACCGGTAGCTCAAGTTCATTGTTTGAACCTGCGCTCTTCGGCGTGTGAATCCTCCTCGCGAACCACTGAGCTATTATCGCAACAAAAACTTTTAAAATTGCTCTTATTGTAGGCATATCTTTGTGAACAGTTAAAGTTTGATAATGGTAGGGAATGGTTGTTATAACTAAACTAATTATATTTGTTATTTTATTACTATTATTAGATAATTATTTATTACCTCATCTCACTTACACTATGTAATACACATATTATACATTTCTGTTTGGCCGACAAAAAATGCTGAAAAAAAAAACCATAATTTTAAAGGTAAGTAGTTAAAAATCTACTGTTTCATACATTGTATTGACTCAACAACATTTTTTTTTATGTAAAGGGGGACACAACATTTTTTAAGGCAATTCCAGAGTTGATCGTATCGCTTCTTTACTTTACCTCAAAAAGATTGAAGTGAACGAAAGATCAAAGTGATCACTTTATTTCCTAGTTTTAAGTATGTTTATAATTTGTGACGTGTGACGTGTCCAAGAGTCCTGTAAGGTCTAAAGGAAATAAAGCACTTTGAGTTTTGAGTTTTGAGTTTTGCAGATGATGTTAATGCGTCCGTTTGGGCTTAGTACTTCCTATCCGCGTAACTCCGCTTACCACTATAATCCTTACCATTTTGTTACAGTAGGTATAAATACCGTATACTGAAGATATAAACGGCGGCTACCGAGGTCGATCACCAGTTATGAGTCACAAGCCGATAATGCCCAAGCAGGGCAATTAATATATTCCATTAACCCATTAATTAGTGGGATTTCTGACACCAACAGTTACTCAAATTAACGACTGTTTTACAGCCTTCGGTAAGTATTCTACAGGCGTGATGGTGGGAGGGGAAGCATTAGGAGAGTGGACGTAAAAACGTTGGGGCAACAAACAAAGAACTACAATAAGATATATAAGTACTTTAAAAGATTAAGGTTTGTTTGTTTTAAAATGAATTGCGCTAAGTTTTGATATAGTTTAGTATGTACTATATATGTATGAATAAATAAATAAATATCGTAGTACACACAGCGCCATCTGGCCCTTCTTTTATTTGACCCTCGGCGATTTGTGTCGAGGCTACAGGCATGCTTTCGCACTCTACCGCGGCCTCGACAGCGCTTGTCCTCGCGGACCCGCCTCGGGGAGCCCAAGCTCACCCCGTCACGATGACGATGTATCAGAACACCGGACACATCGTACTCCACCTCGGAGACCTAACCAGCAACACAACACCAGCTACACTGGACGTGCTGACTCTACGAGCGTTTGGCCGAGACTGATACTTTTTTTTTGTAAATACATACGAAACACCCAGACATTTGTTTATACAACAAAATATTTGTCTTTGAATGGGATCGAACCAACATCCTACAGCGTATAAATATATACTACCAATAAGCCAACAGGGCTGTCAAACATAATGTATGACTGAGTGGCGTGTGTTGGGAGAGGTCTACGCATGAGGCTGTGTATAATAATAAAGATGATTATCTAACAAAGTGCGTTTTCGTATATATTTTTTTGGCGACAATGGAGAAACAGATCGGCTGTTTTAATCCTTCAAACAAACAAACGCTTGTGGCATTTCGCTGTGAATAAAAGTGAAGCCATGTGTAGCTGGTTTATTAGCGCGGTAGGATATCTACAGCCACTATTATCATAGCAACTATAATATCTTAATATGAATCTGGCATAATAACAATGAAAGAGAAATGGGCCACAGTGCTATCCGATTTCATTGGAATATTACGTGCGCAGGGTAATATAATATAGGTTATGTCTATTATGCCCCGAATGAATTATAATAATAATTAATAATAACACTGATTAATAATATTTTGGAACAACACACGATTACCTTGGGATCACTTTTTATTATTGTATGAAACCTAAGGGTGTGTTTCGGCAGCATTATTTGAGAGCCAGTTACATTCCAGGCTAAGTGTGCTTTACCATCTTCGACCACACTTCATATGAGGTAAGCTGTGGTCAAACAAGGAGATTTCAACCATAAAAAAAATTATTTTTGTCATTAATTTCGTGACTCCGTTAATTAAGATATTTTGACCTAATAAGTAATAATAATAAGAATCTCGTGAAGGCCGAGAAGGATAAGCTCAGCAAGTACCTTGACTTGGCTCACGAGATAACCGTCATGTGGGATGTTGATTCGACGAGCATTGTCTCGATAGTTGTCACGGTGTACGGTCTTACAGCGAAGATTCTCGACCAACGTCTTAAGAAACAGACTTGATTTGGGTCAAGGGTCAGATCCAAAAAACAGCAATCCTTAACACGGCGCACATTGTTAGGAGGTTCCTCGCTCTGCAGCCCTAGGCCATCGGCAGCTTGAGCCATGCCCCGCTGCCGGCGGCACCTTAGTTAGTCTTACAATTTTCGGTTGTAATATGCTACATAGACAAAGATGTTGAGTCTTACGCGAACTACGCGCTCACAAATACGTTACGGCATTATGTCACACAAATCACAAGCACAAATACATCAAGATATTTACGTGCGTGCAATTGCCATAATATGTCAAGTGAAATTGTAGCTTTGAACCGTTTTCGTGGAGTTTTTTAATAGGATACGGTCGGCCGATCCAATGGCGGATCCTTTGTATTCTTGATCGAAGGTTATGGGCTATATTTTTGTATAACTAGAACAAACAATATCCACGCCGAACAAAAGTCGAAGAAAGATGTATGTAGGTATGAGTATAGAAGTGGAGTTTTTCTCGACACTGTATGAACGTCCGTTTTCCACACATTGATCAAAGCGGCGTGTTGCCTAGCTTCGGTTAAGGTTGCCACTTTAATTTACCAATTAACATACAAAAGCTCAAGCTCAAAAGCTTTTGACAGTCACAGACACGGGCACGGACACGGACACGGGCACGGGCACGGACACGTACACGGATATGGACACGGACACGGACACGGACACGGACACGGACACGGACACGGACACGGACACGGACACGGACACGAACACGGACAGATACAGATATTTTATTGACAACACCAATGTCATAATTTAAATTCCGTAATATAATTTCAAATGAATATCATTAAAAACATCCACTATGTACCAAAAAATCCAATTCTCATCCCTATATCCAAGCGCGATCTTTGGTAGCAATGATAGCTCCGTGGACGGACGGTTCACACGCCGAAGGGCGTGGGTTCAAACCCCATCAATGAGCTTGAGCTGCTGGTGAAGGAAATCATCGTGTGGAAACCATAGCATGGTTTTACGGTTCTTCCTAGTACTCAGCTGGCTAGCTACCACCTTCAAGTTGAAAATCTGCCGCCAAGAACCTAACGGTGTGTTCCGGCATTCTCGCTTAACAGCCAGTTGCATTTCAGGCTATTCAAAGAACTAGCTTGTCAAACTTTTAAAAAAATACAAAAAAATTCTTCTAAAAAAATAATCGTTCATTTCATTACAGAGGGACAACCCTAAAAGGCGCACCAAGCACAGCTGGATAACGGTGGCGCCTGTCGATGACTATACCGTCTCTATGGACATAGCGACAGACGTTAGGTAATTTAGAATGTTTAATGTACATATATCCACTGCTGTTAGATATACTGAGGAAGGATATATGTACCTACATGTAATATGTCTGTACGTAGTATGTCTGGATGTATGTACATAGATAGCTATGATTGAAATTACCTACAGTGCTATGAGAGCATAATAAGTAAGTTTATATAGCTTCCGATACGGTGTTCGTATCATTATTTGATGTTATATCCAAATATTAAGAACACGTTTTGGGAAAACAAAATTGAAATAGGTACAATATTATCAAGGGCTTCCTTCCGCATTGCTTAAAGTTCATATTGGGGAAAAGTTATTAGTTAACTTTAAGCAATGTTTATTAAAAAGGTGTTGACAGCCCTGTTGGCTCATTGTATATCTGCTTTAAGAGCTGTAGGGCGTGGGTTCGATTCCCACCTAGGACGAACACTTTGTGGTATAAACAAATGTGTTGTGTCTGGATTTCTGTATGTATTATAAGTATGTATTTACAAAAAAAAAAGTATTCTATCAGTTATCCTATTCTTTGCTTAGTTTGGGGTCAGGTGGCGCTCTGTGTAAATGTCCTACGATATTTATTTATTTTATTTAATATTTGGCAAAGATCTACTCATATACAAAGTTAAAGTTAGTTAAACACAATCTATCTATCTACCTACTTACGTTTGAAACGGAGTATAGTGTTTTTGTAATTTAGTGAAAACCCAAAAACAAAGAAATCAAAGTTGTGATCAAATTGTACTATTGCAATAGCGAAAATTTTACTAGTGGAAATTCGCTAATTTGCTTCTACAATTCTATTATATCTCTCTCTCTCTCTCTCTCTCTCTCTCTCTCTCTCTCTCTCTCTCTCTTCGTTGAAATGTGCTTTACTTTTATGTGTAGTTCAAATCTAGTTTCTACATTTAGTTCTAACAGATGTGGAGGTTTCTGTACGGTTGGGAAATACCACTATAAATTCACCCGTGGTCTGTGGTTAATATGACTATGTTACAAGTAACTTTGATCAGGTTAACTTGCGCATAAGTTTATATAAGTAATTTTATATCGAAAAAATTACAATAAATCAATAATGACAGATTTTTAAATTGTAGGACGTGAATTAGTTTTTAAATTTGTTTCTATAGAGGGAGGTAGGTAATTCAGAAAACTGATGATAATAAAATCGGGGATATAGTGTGGTGTTGCAGGTCCAAACAAAACAACACACAAACATCAAAAACATCCAAAATTTTATAACACTACTCGATATCTACAAGTTCAATGAAATCGTTAAATCGAGTGAATACTTGAAACATGGAAATCTAAAGTACTTTTTAGTGTTCAAGAATGTTCACATGATGACAGCTCAGTGGTTAGCGGGGTCGGTTCGCATGCCGAAGGGCGTGGGTTCAAACCCCAACAATGAGAAAACCATAACGTGGTGGTAGGGTATTTTCTAGTACTCGGCTCGCTACCACCCCTCACTTTAATCCAGGTAATAATACTATATGTGTGCTAAATTACATCCAAATCCGTTCAGCCGTTTTTGCGTGATTGTGTAACAAACATCCAAACATCTAAGCATACAAATATACAAACTTTCACATTTATAATATTAAGTAGGATAGCCATGTAGTGTATAAAATTTATTTATTCATACCTAAAATATCATAAATCTTCAGTTCACATAAAAATTCATACAATCTTAAGAAAGCACTACCTTTAGCCGAAATTTATCTCTCGCCCCCAAAGTTTCCCTTGTCACGTCCATTCCTCAGCCCTGTCGTGATAAATGACCCGTTGATAAAGCTCCTCGTACAAAACATAGTAATTTTTGTCTCTTAACCCCGCGATAAGATAGAAGGGGTATTAATTAAGGGGATTTAAATGGGAAGTAATTAGGCCTATCAAAGCGATGCTACTGCTTGTCTAAGAATATTTTATGTATCTATAAAACTTATGCAATATAGGATAACGCAGGACGGTATCATTAAGCTGAAAAGAGTTCAATCGAATATTTTTGTATTATATGACCAATAGGTACTCAAATCGCAATAAACTATAAACTAGCTGTTGTGAACAAAATATCTGACTTTTTTAAAATGTTTTTTTTTTTTTTTAATTTTATTTTTTTATAGCTGACAGGCTAGGTGTTTGACCACAGCTCAACTGATGTTAAGTGACGGTGTGGTCGAAGATGGTAAAGCACACCTAGCCTGGAATAGAACTTGCTCTCAAGTGAGGCTACCGGAACACACCGTTAGATGCTTGGCGGCAGATTTTCAACTTGAGGGTGGTAGCTAGCCAGCCGAGTACTAGAAAGTACCCTACCACCACGCTATGGTTTCCTCACGATGTTTTCCTTCACCGGCAGCTCAAGTTCATTGTTGGGGTTTGAACTCACGCCCTTCGGCATGCGAACCGACCGCGCTTACCACTGTGCTATCATCGCTACAAAAGTAATAAGACGAACGAGACTCTCTCCTGATGGTAAGAGATAACGCCTGTCCATGACCATTACAGCTATACACAGAACTTTGTGTAGTAATACAAAGTTCAGGGGATCACTGCTTTGGCGCTCAGTACTTTGAGACTTTCGATGGTTAGTCTTAATAGCCCAGTAAATGGATATATTTGATATATTTTATAGATTCCAGAGAAAAAGCTTTTGACAATCTTGAGTATAATTGACTTCGTTTTGGTTTAATAGTTAGTATAAAAAAGATTGTACAGCTGTACTGTGGTGGTGCCGGCGTAAGAATTGTACCCCTCCCTCTCTACCCGTGGTTGCCGTAAGAGTCGGCTAAGGGATGTAATCCGGAAGATGGGCAGCAGTGTCTTCCTTGAACAATCACACCTAACTGCGCTCGCCAACCCGCCTGCCTGCCAAGCGCGACGAGTATTGGCAAAACCCCCCCAGGAGGAGGCCTATGTCCAGCAGTGGACGTCCTATGGCTGATGATGTGATGTGATAAAAAAGATTTGTCTATAGAAAGGAGAAAGGAATGATGAAAAACCTTTGTCAAGTATTAATAATATATATACACAAATAATTTTGTAATACTTTTGAATTTTTATGTAGTACTAGCTTGCGCTCGCGACTTCGTCTGCGTTGACTTAACAATTGGGTTCAGAGAAAAATTAACCTTTTTTTATGTCTGACAGGCTAGGTGTTTGACCACAGCTCAACTGATGTTAAGTGACGGTGTGGTCGAAGATGGTAAAGCACACCTAGCCTGGAATGGAACTGGCTCTCAAGTGAGGCTGCCGGAACACACCGTTAGATGCTTGGCGGCAGATTTTCAACTTGAGGGTGCTAGCTAGCCAGCCGAGTACTAGAAAGTACCCTACCACCACGCTATGGTTTCCTCACGATGTTTTCCTTCACCGGCAGCTCAAGCTCATTGTTGGGGTTTGAACCCACGCCCTTCGGCATGCGAACCGACCGCGCTAACCGCTGAGCTATCATCGCTACAAAAAACCATGTGTAAGTAACAAAAGAGCAACAGATTCCATCATGAAACTTGCGCTACTTATGTAATTACCTTTTAAAACAATGTTCCAAAATATCACATCTATACCAAATTTTAAGTAAATCAACTAACTATCATGAAACTATCATGAAACTTGCGCTACTTATGTAATTACCTTTTAAAACAATGTTCCAAAATATCACATCTATACCAAATTTTAAGTAAATCAACTAACTATCATGAAACTATCATGAAACTTGCGCTACTTATGTAATTACCTTTTAAAACAATGTTCCAAAATATCACATCTATACCAAATTTTAAGTAAATCAACTACAAAATGCTGTAGTTAGTTTTTTGATAAACCCACAGGAACCGAAATTGTCCCCGGGATAAAAGTAACCTGCATGTTAATCCAGATAATAAACTATATGTGTGCCAAATTTTATCCAAATCCGTTCAGCTGTTTTTACGTGATTAAGTAACAAACATCCAAACACACAAACTTTCACATTTAAAACATTAGTAGGATAATTAAAATAAATACTTTAAAGGCATAACTTCGTTAAAACATTATAAAAAATAATTTTGATTGTGATTTTCAAATTCAGAATCAAACAAGCCAAATGTCAAAGAAGAAGTTTTAAAAAATGTGAATAAAACAAAGGGCGGAATTCGCTGTTAATTCGCCAAAGAATGCGGTCCTCGGTTCAAAGGGTTGTTGGCGGTTGAATCATGCTGATAAAATTCTAGGTCGGTGTTAGACAGTAGGTACTTTGTTAACATATTTTTACATAAAGGATTAAAAACTGTCTAAAAGCAAGCAGTATTAGAAGCTTTTAGAAATTTCACTCTTTGATGTACCCTTTGGTAAAGAAGGACACATTCTTCTTTAGTCTTAAAAAAAACAAAAAACTAAAGAGTTTAAAAATCTATAACCCGACTGCGATTAAAATAGCTATATAAACGATAAACAAGTCTTCAAATTTATTATTCCTAAATAAATTTAAACATATAACTTATATATATTTTGTAATCCTCTTATAATTGCCTTTATTTAGATACCCTGCTTGATAGGTTTGGTTATTTTTTATTTATATTTCGCACCAAAAATCCACCATCATGTTTTTTTTAAACCATCCTTCAACGACACTTGGGTTATTGAGACGAATCTAACGAGACCTTAATTGTCGTAATCCATTCGGTCGCTTGGAAGATACGAGGTAATAAAGAAATTTACATACATACAAGATACGCGCGATAAACATAACCCTTCCTTGGCAGTCGGGTAAAAAACCAAGACTAAAGAATGTGTCCTTCTTTAGTGTGCCAAAGTACTGATAAAGCAAAAAAAATTATAACAAATAATAAAAGTTCTCGGTGAAAAAACATACGAGTGAATGAATGAATACATGAATATCGTAGAACATTTTACACAGTGCCATCAGACCCCAAACTAAACAAAGCTTGTTATTATGGGGACCAGATAACTGATAGAATACTTAAATATATAGCGATGATAGCTCAGTGGTTAGCGTGGTCGGTTCGCATGCCGAAGGGCGTGGGTTCAACCCCAACAATGAGCTTGAGCTGTCGGTGAAGGAAACCATAGCTTGGTGGTAGAGTACTTTCTAGTACTCGGCTGGCTAGCTACCACCCTCAAGTTGAAAATCTGTCGCCAAGCATCTAACGGTGTGTTCCGGCAGCCACACTTGAGAGCCAGTTCCATTCCAGGCTAGGTGTGCTTTACCATCTTCGACCACACCGTCACTTAAAATCAGGTGAGTTGTGGTCAAACACCAAGACTGTCACATATAAAAAAAAAAAAAAAAAAATTGTTACCTAACATGTACAATGTATTCCAAGCATATATTTGAGATTCATCAGCTTTGTAAATTTAAAAATCAATACTGATTATTATGCCGTGGTGGTGCCGGCGTAAGAATAGCACCCCACCCTCTCTACCCGTGGTTGCCGTAAGAGTCGGCTAAGTGATGTAATCCGGAAGATGGGCAGCAGCGTCTTCCTTAAACAATCACACCTAACTGCTCTCGCCAACCCGCCTGCCAAGCGTGGCGAGTATTGGCAAAACCCCCCAGGAGGAGGCCTATGTCCAGCAGTAGACGTCTTATGGCTGATAATGTGATGTACCTGATGTGTACTGATTTTATTTATCAATAAATAATCAGCATTGAGCTTCATTTACTTAGCAGTCTGAGAGCTAGTTACTTAGTATTATATAAAAGGTGCTTTTCAATTTAATCGAAGGCGCTTTTTAAAGAAATCTAATACTCAGCACTTCGAAATAATGTTTGTCCGAAATCTGAACAGACACCCCGGATATACTTTGAGTAGTAGTGTTTATTAAACACTGCCTGCTCTGACTGCTTTATTTGGTTTTGTTTCAAGAGCTGAAGGATGTGGATTCGATTTCCACTCAGGACTAACATTTCTGGGTGTTCTGTAAATATTTACAAAAAAAAAAATACTGTGTGCTATCTGGTTCCTATAGTTCAAGTTTTGTTGAGTTTGGGGCTAGATGGCGCTGTGTGAAATGTCTTAGGACACTTATTTATTTATATATTCACAAATATGCCGCGCAACGAAATACCCATGCTAGCATTCTTCATTCTTCTTCTTTACATATCAATGCTTAGGACAAGGTCTGTTAAAATTGGTTGAAATGTAACGGTTAGTATGAAAGGAACATTTTGGAAAATCCACGGGAAGAGTCGGTTTTTTTTTTTTTTGGATTTGGGTGAACTTCTTTTACTTTATATCCCGGAAAACGCGGATGAATTCACAGGGCACAGCTAATAAACTACCGACCGACCGAACTTTTGCAGAGACATGGGTTACATATTGATAAAAGTCATAGGGTAAAATCTCCATGCTCTAGCCCCATGGCATGCAAAAAAATATAATTAAGTTTAATTATTTAAATTCAATGTCAATTTAAAATATACTTATTATAATGTTTGTATTGCATTTTGTCGTAATGTTGTTGTAATAATATAGCAACCTTACCGATTAAGGTCTAAATTTAAATAGACAATATTTTCTAAATTTTTTAAACTTTGTGTATATTTATTATATACGGGCTGATAGTTTGAACATTAGCAATATGTAAAGACATGTTAGTTAGTGGTCATATGAAACGTATAAAGATATAAAATCAAAACAAATACAAAAAAAACTAAGAAGACCATGGTTAAAGTTTTTCCCAAGACTCCAGAATGTATGGACAGCAGCCTTACGCACCGAAATAGCGCAAGACTTAACTATCAAATAATCTGCGACCGCACGCGACAACCGCGAAGTTTTCGGTGCGCGTGATTTGAGTGTCTGTATTTTTGTGTTTGCTCAGGATAATTAGATCAAATACTAACCACCTATTTTTTATTATTATTTGGAACTACAATCGAGTACTGAACCTCCTGTATCAATATTGCTGATGTTCAAACTTTCACGGTGTATAGTGCGTCTCATAGTAAATGTGCTTTTACTGTAGAGGGCGGTTCTGCGGCACATCTCACGCAGTCTGCCGTCATGTCGCTTACTCTGTACAGTTTCATATATCCTACGACTAAGTTTTTCTTTACAAGTACAAGTGTATATCAAAAGAAAAGTAAATGTTTTTTTTTAAATGGCTTACATATGTGTCTACGCTTTAACCCGCAAATTTTTCATATCAATATCTTATACGTAACAACAAAGCATGTCCAAATTTTACCAGTGATCTGACTCGCCACATAAAAAATAAAAAGTCTGGGTCGACACGTCGGTCCATTTCCGGACAGTCGGCTTCTGTGTTGACTGAGGAGAGTGCCTCTCAAGTTTCAGAGGCTGTGAGTAGGTTCCCTTCTGACAGGAGCGGATAGGATTGAGTACTGCTAACGTAGCTACTCATATAATGCATTTAGAGAAGAATAATGTAAAAATAGTCATAACTTATCTTTTCATTGTTTCGTGCACAACACGAAACGAAGCACCACCACCACAATCACCACTACCACCAACCACGCAATGTTTGTCCTGGGTGGGAATCGAACCCACGCCCTACAGCTCTTAAAGCAGATATACTACTAATGAGCCAACAGGGCTGTCAAATGTCAAATAGTCTCAAGTCTTTATGGTCTATTTATTCATATAACAATTATAGCCAGATCAACTGTTCCACGCTCGTTAGTGCCATCAATCATGCGTATTCGAGCGATTGAGCATCCAAGACACTGTTCTGATCACAGATGATCACTGCTAATTGGCGCTGTGATCACAGTATCATTAGCAATCACAACCAGTCTGTTATGTTCAAATAAAATAAATATTAATAAAATCGGGAACGTTTGGGCGTGTGGGTGCAGAGCGCGAGTGATTTTGTATTTAGTTTAGTTTCTCCAATGTGTGTTTTTTGGTATATGATATATGTAGTTGATATTGTGACATTATGTATTGACATGTACTTAATTGATATTTTGACATTTTTAATTGTATTTTTGACATTAATTTGAATTGATAATTATGAATACTTCATGCATTACAATTATATTAACAACATTAAAAAAATGTATTGACGTCATTTTATAAACGATCTATATTTTAGGTCATTGTGATTGTTTGCCTACAGCTTCATAATATGTATGATAAGAACAGAACCCTTTGTCTACTTTTGTGAATCCCATTTGTGTAAAGATTCCTGGAAAGAGATTTCTTTTAGCTTTCATGGTCTTGGACAGGCGTCGTCTCTAACCATCAGGAGAGCGTTTCATTGCTATCATATAAAAAAGAAAAAACAAGTTTTAATAAACTTCTTTGAAAAGCCGCTATCAATGGGAATATTTCCCAAAACCTGGCCCCATAGCCACGTTGTATAGCCATACTCAAAAGTTGGGCAAAATAGAGGCCAGCGTTTTGGTCACGTTTGGCGTCGATCAGACGATAATAATGTTAATTGAAACCTAAAAAATACCATCTGGCTTTTATCAATTAGGATTGTGAGATTGGGTAGTGTATTTGAAAGTGCACAAACGTGAATACTTAAAGGAGAGAAGAAAAATAAAATGTCTCTAGACAAACTTATAAAATTTTGCATTTTGCTATTTTTAAGAAAGAAAGTCCTTTAAGCTAATTTTCAACCAATCTTTTTACTTAATAGGTACGGGATATATACTAAGTTCTTTGTTAATTACTTTGTAGAGGGTAATGAGAGCGATTTTTTATTTGAAAGTAATGAGACGAATGTTACGCGCTCCTGATGGTAAGAGATAATAACATCAATGACCATACACAGAACTATCAATTCAATTCAATTTCAAAAGATCTTTATTTAGCATAAGTTGACAATAAGTACAAGCGCTCGTGTACATTTTTAATCCTAGTGGTACAGCATTAAGTTATTTAAAATATTTTATCAAACACTCAGGCTTATATAAAACTTGTAACAATGATTATAACATTTATATTCGTAAAAAATAAAAATAAATTACAACTATGAGACGTTTTATATATATAGACTTTGGACAGTACTATATTTTATAATATGATATTAAATTAAATAAAATCACCCAATTAGAGGGTAGTTGTAATAAAATTAGTCAACAGAACTATCAGTAACAAAACAAAGTCCAGGTCTTTATTTGGCGGTCATTACATTGAGACACGATGGTTAGTCTTAACGGTCCTGTAATTTCGCTAGTTGCATTACTCTTCAAACCGGAACACAGTCATGTTTGCAAACTATTGCTTTGCAGCAGAATATCTGATAGTTACCTAGAAGCTATATCCCATATTTTACGCAACGTTATATCCATACAATATTTTTCTTATCTGTGTTTTCTTAGTAAAGTTTCGATAGTGCTACCAATGATAAATAGTTCAAGGCGAAGTAAAGCATCGAACTAATGAAAGTAGTTCCTCTCAGCTGGATGTAGGTATATGCGCCGTTGTTGGCGAGTCACGAAGGGCCATCCATCTAGAGGGCTTATATGTCTTACCATGTCGGCGCTCACGTTTGCCTTGCCCTGTCTTAGGGATTTTATGAAAAACGAGTTTTTGCTGTTTTGTTTTAAGTTTAATAATCCCCATAAATCTGAGTAGTAACTATGTACATAGATCTGAAATATGCAGTAGGTACATAAACACCACATCATACAATAAACGGAAGTACGATAAATCGGGCTACTCGTATTTTGACGCCGTGCCTTGCATGATGAATAGCTCGCGTTTGACCACAGCTCACCTGATGTTAATAGTGTTTTATTCATAAACTGCCGAATAAGGCAAGAGCGTGTAAAACTGATGTAATGTGGCGACACATGACTTGTCGTGTTGCTCACAAAACTTCATCGAAGCTTATAGTCACCGCTACTTTAGGAAGGCATGACTGGACTCGACCATAACTTACTATATATGACTTTGACTATGACTTATTTAACTTGATTTTACATATAATACTTGAATTTATTAAAACACTTGACACCGGCAAATGTACTCGTACATAGTGCGAAGCCAAAATCAAAGAAGAAAAAGAACGATAAAAGAATTTGTTCACATGTCGAAGGGCTACGGTTTAAACCCCAAGAAAGAGCTTGTGCTGCCAGTGAAGGAAAACATCGTGAAGAAACCATAGCATGGTGGTAGGGTACTTTCTAGTACTCGGTTGGCTAGCTGAAAATCTGCCGCCAAGCATCTAATGATGTGTTCTGGCAGCCTCACTTGAGAGGCAGTTCCATTCAAGGTTATGTGTGCTTTACCATCTTCAACCAAACCGTCACTTAATATCAGGTAAGTTGTGGTCAAACATCTAGCCTATCAACCATAATATTCATTTCTAATATGAAAAGAAAGATCCACAAAAAAATGCCTTGCTGAGTTTCTTGCCGGAGTCTTCTCAGTCGAAGTGTAATTACGAGCCGGTGATATATTCAAACATGTAACTTAACGTTCATAAGTTTCTAAACTGAATTGATTTTGAATAAAAGCGATATATTTCGAAGGGCCTAAAAAGTTGACACTTAACAACATTTCTCATATCTTCGTTCTACCCGGAAAAGTGCTAAAATGTTTTTTCATAAATCAAAAACTTGCCAGTGTTGCAAACACCGCAAATGTGAGCGACGACAGCGATAACGCTGCGAGGTCTACGTACTTAAGTGGTGTAAGCCCTCGAGATTGATGGCTCTTCCTGAGACGTATGGAACTCTACTTACTTCAACATGACTGTAGATATTAATATTTAGTTGTGTGCTAAAATATTGTATACTAAAACAGAGTGGTGTGTGCGATGGAGTTTTGGGAATACACTTTTGTATCCCCCAGATTGATAAAAAATAATTATGTGTATTAATTTTTCGCATTGTAGCATTGGCATTTCGTGTTCGCCCATTAATGATGTGACCAATTATATATGTATATATATATATCATCTAGTAGTCTTATCGAACTAGGTTTTGTGTCGTGGGCTCCAAACAGAAAAGAGAGAGTGAGAGGAAAGAGAGTGAGAGTGTGTATGTGGTGAGGGTGTGTAATTCCGAATACGTGCAATGTTTGACGCGCATAGCGTTATTTTGTGTTTAAATGAAAATGTTTATAAATAACAGTAGAGAACGGGTTCTGCATTTAGCATTGATAAATTAGTGAGTAATTAATTATAATGATCTAAAATCTAGATCGTTCATAAAATGTGGTATTTGTGTAGAAATTTAGGTAATTTATCAGCATTCCCCTTTTCGCCAATAAACAGCCCGTCACCTCGAACTAGGTAAAGGGTGGTATGACATTTGAGAAATGACGTCCATATTTTTCCCCGATTTTCTGGGACTCAAAAGGGTCTCGAATATCGGCCTCGAGTGACCGATTTCGACAAGTCAGAGTCGTTCTGTACGATATATTATGTTGTAAATCTTTTTCTTGAAGCAAGCCTACTTTGGGGTGGCACTTTGCAAAATAAAACAATATTTGTGTGAGAAGTCGTAGAAATATAAGAAAAAGATTTATTATGGCAATGAATTCGTTTTCGTGTTGAGCATTACTATGTTTTTTATATTACTTATAATACGAGATTACATACATTTAATTGCGTTGAATACTCCAAATATAATTTTGGCCGTATCTAGTAACCTTTTTCAAGGAGTGAAGTATATGTTAAATCAAGTATGTGTCTACACCACGTCAGTTTCCATAGTAAAGCATGATTCCATAGCCTTCTTAACACCGTTGAACAACTCTATAAACTAAAGAGTCCGAACTCGTAAGTTTGTAGAGTTATTCAACAGTGTTCAACCAAAAGGTGTTCCATGGCTACCGATAACCTAAAAAGCCCACACAGTCTGTGTATCTAATGACATTACATACAAACGTTGGTTCCTTAAATGTCCAAAATCTTCATACTGGAAAGAAATGAAAAAGAGGCCAGTCTCTTTTTCAATACTTTACATTTATTCAACGTTGACAGCCGTAGGTACCATCCCAGTACCAGATACTCTACCGGCAAGCAGTAGTGCGTAAACATTACTGTGTTCCGATTTGAAGGGCTATACTGTAGCTAGTGAAATTACAGGGCTGTTGAGACTATGCATCGAATGTCTCAAAGTTATGAGCGATAAAGTGGCGCGCGGCGATGCCCTAGAATTTGTTTTACTATTCAAAGTTCTGTGTATAGCTGCTATTGTCATGAACAGGTGTTAACTGATTGTTGTCGGACAGCCCTGTTGGCTCATTCGGAGTATGTCTGCCTGAGCTGTAGGGCGTGGGTTCGATTCCCGCCAAGGAAAAATGTTTGTTTGGTATAAACAAATGTTTGTTCTGTGTCTGGGTGTTCCGTATGTATTTAGAAAAAAAAAAGTATCTATGTATTCTATCAGTTATCTGACTTCTATCACACAAGCTCTGCTTAGTTTGGGGTCAGATGGCGCTGTGTGTAATGTGTCCTACAATATTTATTTTATTTATATTTAACTCTTATCAGCAGGAGCTTCTCGTTTGTCTCATTACTTTAATTAAAAAACATTTTTTTTTCAAGTATTATTATTATCAGCCTGTTTTGTTCCACTGCAGGGCAACGGCTTCCCTCCTTCTATCTTTCTTACAACTTTAATAAATACAATTTAAAAAGCTTGATTTCTCGGAAATGTCTTGTGGTCCTAAGTTAGCATATCGATCGTCACATTACATTTACATTAAAATAAAATTGGTATAAAATAAATTGAAACTCTACTTCAACCTCAAATCTATAAGTATATTTTGAAAAAGGAATAAATGTACCCCATTAACAATTATTTTCGTTTATTTCAGCCAACATTCAAATACTTATCACTTAGAAAGCAAACGGTTATAACTTTTAACTGGAAGGGTTCCAAAACTATTACTTTTATCAAACTTTATGGACTGAAGAAATCTGATAGAACTAATATCCATGTTCTTTATATCCACCGTGGTGGCCTCCATGACCACCTGGATTGCCTGGAAATTCTCCGTGATTGCTTGGCCAACCTTGGCTACCTGGGAAAACTCCTTGATTGCTTGGGAAACCACCCTGATTTCCAGGTCCAAAACCTCCCTGATTTCCTGGTCCAAAACCTCCTTGATTGCCAGGACCAAATCCGCCTTGATTGCCAGGTCCAAAACCTCCTTGGTTGCCAGGTCCAAATCCGCCTTGATTACCAGGTCCAAAACCTCCTTGGTTGCCAGGACCAAATCCGCCTTGGTTACCGGGTCCGGAACCACCTTGGTTACCCGGTCCGAAGCCGCCTTGGTTACCGGGTCCTGAACCGGCAGAATTTTGACCACCGCCATTTCCGTATTGGTATGGATAGCCTACAAATAATTAAAAATAAATTAGCAAATAATTTTAAAATTTTAACAACTAGCTGAGTACGGTAGTACTTGGCCATTGGCCTCGCATCTATACGAACATAATTCGAAGTGTCATGTCCATTAAAAAGAAGCGCAGTTCTACGAATATCATTTGATTTGTATAGTGTGTATATTTCTATATATGTACGTAGAACATAAGTAGATGTTCATTTATTCTAAGGTTGAGTTGGTAAGATTGGCATTGTTGAGAATATTGTTTATATTTGACTTATGATTGTTTATATTATAAACAGCGAAGAATCTAATATACGAGTAACTTCGAAGTTTTTGGCTTTAAATTAAGTTTGTTAGATTCAGGGCGAGTCACGTTTTTAAATGTAAATGTAATGAGGCGTACATGACGCTCATACATGATACGGACATGATGCGGATTAGCAAGTTGAAGTGGCAGTGGGCAGGGCACATAGCACGCAGAACCGATGGCCGATGGGGCTGCAAAGTTCTAGAGTGGAGACCACGGACCGGCAAGCGCAGCGTAGGACGTCCACCCACAAGGTGGACAGACGACCTAATAAAGACCGCAGGAACGCGCTGGATGCGAGCCGCTTCCAACCGGTCTTTATGGAAGTCAATGGGAGAGGCCTATGTCCAGCAGTGGACGTCATGCGGCTGATGATGATGATGATGTACATGACGCTCTCCTGATTATAAGAGATAACGTCTATCTGTATTTTGATTTTGTAGCAATGATAGCTCAGTGGTTAGTACGAGCGGTTCAGACGCCGAAGGACGTGGGTTCGAGCCCTCTCCGTTCGAACTATTTCAATTCCAGGTTAGGTATGCTTTACCATCTTCGACTACACCGTTAACTAACATCAGGTGAGTTGTGGTCAAACATCTAGATCAGTATAAAAAAAAGATTATATGATAATTCCAGGCCTCAGTAACTTCAAACTCGTGATTATCAATGATCAGAGAATAGCGTGGTCTTACCACTAGCCGAAGAAAAAAAAAGAAAAACTTACCGTTGCAAGCCATAGTCACAATGAGGATTACGAAAGCGATCTGAAAACAATTTAAAAAACAAACTTAAATACAATAGTTCGTAAGCAACAGGAACAAATAAAAAACAGTAAATGTAAATGAAACAGAAACAAACAATGAAACGGTAGATATTTGCGTTTTTTTAATAAGCTTATGGTTTAACTTGCAATGTTCGCGTGTAAGTGTTATTATATAAATATTTAAGGGGGCTCCCATAAAACAAACGTGATTTTTTTGCTGTTTTTATTTGGTACGGAACCCTTCGTGCGCGAGTCCGACTCGCACTTGGCCGGGTTTTTTTCCTTCTACTATTTTCCCTACACCTAAGATCACAAGTAATCTATTTCATATTTTTTTGGATTCTATGCATAAAGACGTATATTGACATAATAAAAAACATGTAAACTGTCTCACGACAATAACACGAGTATTATAATAAAATTGTAACTAATTTGTTTTCACTATTTATAAATACGCTATCTAAAGGTACTACGTACGTAATACAAGAAATGATTAAAGTTGAACTGAAATTAGATCAATTGTTTTGGGATCATTTTATGAGTAATCACATCACTATAATATTTTATTATAAATCCAGAAAATTCTGAGTGTTTTATAAAAAATATATACTCGTCTTATGTTAAGTATATGTTTGGTATTAACTGCAGCACGTTGTAACGGATTCAAGCGAAATTTTGAAACGGAGGTTTAAAACTTTTATTAACACTCAGGTTACTTTTATTCCGGATAAAGGAACTATTCCCGTTTGGTGCTGTTTTTATTTTTATTTTAGTTCACAATGTTCCAACTCACTTTGAATGCCATAATGACTTCAACTTCTAATAAACTCCGTATTTATGTTGCGGTAATGGCCAATGAACCTTTATATATACGGTCCTATCTCAAAATTTGACATCTGACACGACAATTCTTAGCACTTATTTGTTATTATATGATATGCTTTAATGATAAGGTGATTTATTTAATGACGTTTCTTGCTAAAAAGTTCAAATGAGTGTAAATATATTATTATGAGTAATTTTGTTTACACTCTCAATTATTATTGATTTAGATGTTCCCAGAACTCTATGTTAAGGAAATAATAAGTTATATTTGGGTCAATTTGTAGAATAAGTTTATTTGTAAACAGGTACTATAAACTAGAATACGAGTATATACGGACTGCCTAAGTGCGTAGGTAGCCATGAAAGTAATGACTGAAGAAAAATCTGTGTCATCATAAAATTAATTTCATACTTTTCCGATTTTCCGGTAAGTGATCAAAACCTAGGTACTCATTTGTGGAGATTATGAAATGAAGATTATTTCGCCTATAAGTATAAGTATGAAATCAAATGAAATAAAATTAAACGAATATAATCGAATCACACCAAATCTAAATACACTAAATATATACCTTGAACACTCAAAATTAACATCCAGAAAGTAACGACTGAATCAATCAATTAAATAAAATAAAAAAAATAAAAAATTTGGCGCAAATAAGACAAATCTAACGACATATCACTTATTAAGATAGGTTCAACTGTTTAGTAGTTATGAGGAAATAGGCACGGACATAATATGAATTAAAAAGATTTTGTAATATCACCACGGTCACCTTTTATTGCAACATACAGACAACATAGCAGGTCGATCAGACTAGTTTAGGTAGTAAAACGTAGATTATATAAAAAAAAAACTAGGTGGGTAAAATCAGTAGGAGCTCATTTAAAATCTGCTTGCATAGTTCATAAATGAAGAAATATTTTTCTTATTGAAAAAAGGCCTAAAATAAAGAATACTTAACTTACTCAAACACTTGCGTGTACACATTTCAGCAAATAATTACAGCATTCACGAACCAAGTTATTAAGACTCCACGAGACAAGTGCCAGGAATGAATGTAATTCCACACAATTATCGTTAAGCAAAGTAATAAGACGAAGGGAGGAGAGAAGTGGTTATGAAATAAATTGCTACCCATTATACGGAAGCGGTAGGAAGAAAACCAAATGTGCTCACTTTTGAAGTAAGTTGAGTGAGGTTATTTTGATTTTCGATAGATATTTATTACCAGTATGACCAGTATTATGTTGAGGTGAGCCCCTATTTTGTAACTGTCTGTCTCTGTTTGTTTTTGTGTGTTTCTTTCTTTGTTTCTTTTATTACGTTCTACTTGAAACAAATAACTTGAGTAAATGGACTAGAGAGATTTTAGTGGGTGGTAGATCTTCTTAATAGCAGATCGTCTAAGTAGACTGCGGTACCAAATATTCTGTCAAACAATATAGTCCAGTCATTGTATACATTTGGAAATGCATGAGGACCGAGAAGGCTAAATTTTGAATATTACGTGGGGGGCTAGAAAAGCTTAACTTTAATTTGTCGACCAAGATTTCCTATGCATTTTCCTCCATCTTGAAAAAAGGGTTAAATTCAATTTTTGTCAGTATGGATGATTGTGAGATTTTATTCTGAGCGCGACCGTGGGTCGGATGATACGGTAAATTGTAGATCCCGGAATAATAGTGTTAGGATATGATTTTTCCACGTACCCGCCGAATCTCTGGCTCAGGACCTATTATCTTGTCAAAACCCAAGGATACAGACAACTAAAAGTACAGTTGAATAATAATTAATAAACTCCTCTATTTGCAGTCGGTTGAAAATAGGCTCTGGCTCGCAGTAAAAGGCATCTAAACGCTACGGCCTGCAGTAGCCATAATCCCCTTACTGGCAATAACCTGGTTTATTGGCGCGGGCAACATTGGCCAGCCGTCTTGTGGTCGTTCCAGCATCGTAGATTATAATTAAAACTTGGAAATTATACGAGAATTATTATATTATTTCGTCGTTAATATTCGTTTTGTGTTTCCTTGAAAGATTTATTATGGGGGAAAGTGTTTCTATTTGAGGAGTTCATAAAATTAGTAACACCCAACCTTTGCTTTATGCAAGTAAAGCAGATACTGGAGTTTTGGAGCTAACGACCGTCAACTTACTTTTGATTAAAATGCACTTTTTTTTATTCTTTTTTGGTTGCCAAGCTTGTTGTTTGACGACAGCTCATCTGATATTATGTGGCGGCGTGGTCTAATAAGATGTTAAAGCACTCCTAGCCTAGAATGAAACTGGCTCTCAAGTGAGGCTGCCGGAACACACCGTTAGGTGCTTGACGGTAGATTTTCAGCCGAGTACTATAAAATATCCTACCACCATGCAAAAATCCTCATTTTATTTATTTCTTTATAGTCGACAGGCTAAGTGTTTGACCACAGCTCACCTGATGTTAAATGACGGTGTGGTCGAAGATGGTTAACACAACAAGCCTGGAATTGAACTGGCTTTCAAGTAAGCCGGTCCAGTGAGCTAGTGTCCTCATAACCTATTTAAGGCAAAATAAAATGAAAAATGAGCATTAATGCGAAAATATGCGCTTTATAGGTGCACTTTGCGCTTTGACTCAAACACACAATTTTGATAAGAACCTTATGCCTAGCTGTCTTACATGATAGAAGGCTTTGATGCATAAATCAATGTAGGGATTGTAGAGTCCAACAGGCACGGCTTACGGTAGCGGAAAAACTAGCAGCCATCATCACGGCTGCTAATGCAGGTGAGACAGGTTTAAAGTTTACTTTCGCAGAAAAATAATTCGTACTTAGAAAGTACGTGTTTCACATTAATATTCTCGTCAGGTCGTTTTATAAATATAAGGAAGTTTAAAAAAAGACACGAAAGGAAACGGAATGTGACTAAACTAAAAAAAATTAGTGAGCTGACACTATTAGAGCTTCAGTAAATGTTCCAGAAATGAGGAGATCCGTAGACGAACCTAAGTTACCGACATAACCCAACGGATTAGCAAGTTGAAGTAGCAGTGGGCAGGACACATAGCCCGCAGAACTAACGTCCAATGGGGCTGCAAAGTTCTGGAGTGGAGACCACGGACCGGCAAGCGCAGCGTAGGACGTACACCCACAAGGTGGACAGATGACCTTATAAAGACCAACCGGTATTTATGGAAGTCAATGGGGGAGGTCCAGCAGTGGACGCCCTAGGGCTAAATGGTGATGATATGTTCCAGAGTTTTTTTTAAATGTTCTTGACAACAATATTTTTGTTAACGCTGAAATCATAATTATCTTGGTTAATCTTGTTACCAGCAATTTATATGTAAGGAGGCGCAACGCATAGGTGCTAAATTAGTCTAATTTATACTTTTACTAGTTGCCTTGCTGTGTAGGGCTACTAAGTTATTCATGTTCCACACAAACTTCGCAAAATGTCTGCATAATTCAATATGTGACGTCAGAATACTTTGTCCCGTGCATATAGTTGTTATGCAGAAGTCCAAACGCTTTCTACTCAACCATTTTCGCTTGACCTCTCTGCGTAACTCCGAACATGTAAAAGTTGGAACATAATGGTAAGGTTTGTGGAGTTTATAGTTCTTGCTATGCTAGGTGCCTAGTAGATTGTATGGTATGCATTACGTAGTCTGGCAATTCTATTTGAACGTTTCGTTTATGGAGTTGAATATGTTGTGATAATTCAAATAAATATTGTGAAGACGTCGGTAAACAAAATAAATGTTTAATTTGTATAAGTGACGGCGTGGTCGAATACGGTAAACACACCTAACCTGGAATGGAACTGGCTCAAATGAGACTGTCGGAACACACCGCTGGATGATACGGCAGTTTGAGGGGATTTTAAACTTTGACTTCACATATGTAACTACCCATACTAGGTTTGTGATACCTACATACTAATGGCTAGACATAATACAACACGACACGATACGAGGCAACACGACACGACACGACACGACACGACACAATACAATGCAATAATACTTCATTGACAGAAAACGCTTACAGATACATACAAAACATCTCAAAAGAAATATAAAAAAGTTAGGCACAAAAGGCGGTATTATATAGGCGATCTATTCAGACATCCCTTGGATCAATTAATAAGTGACGTAATTAATACTGCTTTTGCATCCTAGATGAATATTAGCTATACATTGTTTAGTAGCTAGCCAAAAGCTGAGCTTTGAGGAGCTCGCGTAGATTTTTCTAAATAAAAATGTAATCATTTTTAAGATAGTATTTTTTAAATTTAGTTTAGTTCTGTTACAGCGATGTTAACTCATTGGTTTTTTAACAGATGGCGTTAGTAGTACGATAAAATTCTATCCAATAAATACAAAATTGTTAATGTTCATTTATTTATTTTTTTGACAGATAACACATCTAGATATGAAGTCAAATTACTATGTTAAAGTACAAATCTAAAGGCGTGATAGTTATTCAGTAAAGTGTACCACAAAAATGCTCAGGTTGTGGGATAGTGATAGGGCTCTCTTCGCTCGCCCTGATAATATTGATAATAATTATTACATTACATACTTATGCCGTGAACAGTACACTTAAGTAGGTTACTATCACGAAGTTCTCACGTACTTTCGTTGTTACGTATTTATTGCAACATTGTTCTAGTGCCACAAAGCTCTAGTTTAGCTGTCCAGCTGAGATCCAGTAAAAACGTTTTTCGTGTTTTACAGAGTACAGGATTAGCAGGACAAAATAAATTTAATTAAAGTTTCACTTTGAAAAGTTAAATATTTATACGAATGAAACAAAAGCCTTTTTGCTTTGTTTTCAAAAAGGCTTTTGTTTCGTTTGTGTATTTACGTTTTTTTAGTTGCACCAGTTAGTTCAGTAGTTAGTGCTATTGGGTCTCACGCCGAAGGACGTGGGTCCAATACTCAATAATAAACTTGAGCTGCCGGTGAAAGGAAACCATTTCGTGGTGGTAGAGCACTTTCTAGTACTCGTCTGGCAAGCTACCACCTCAAGTAGAAAGTGTAGAAAATCCGCTAAGCAACAGTGTGTTTCGACAGCCACACTTGAGAGTCAGTTCCATTCCAGGCAAGGTGTTTACTATCTTCGACCACATCGTCACTTAACATCAGGTAAGCTGTGGTCAAACACCTAGCCTAAGTTTACTTCAGAATAATAACATTGTTGATTAATAGTGTGTAATAGATATTAGAAGTTTCAGCCCAGTTAGGAGATCGTCTGGCTTCCAATCTGGACGTCCTAGGTTCGAATCATCTTTTCATAGATAATGGTATGGAACCCTTCGTGCCCTTCGCACTTGGCCGGTTTTTTTACATATTGTTCAGTACTGTCTTTTTTCAGTCAAAAAAACGTCACGAATGGTTAAAACATCTTTTTTTATAATGTTTGACCACAGAACACCTGATGTTAAGTGACGGTGTGGTCGAACATGGTAAACACACCTCGCCTGAAATGGAACTGGCTAGAGAACAATCAGGCAGATTTTTTAAAATGTAAATGTTATGCGACGAACGAGACGCTCTCCTGATGGTAAGGGATAACGCCATCTATGACCATTGCAGCGATACACAGAACTTTGAGTGACAAAACAAGGTCTAGGGCATCGCTGCTTTGGCGCTCCTTTCTTTGAGACATTAGATGTTTAGTCTCAACAACCCTGTAATTTAGCTAGCTGGCTTTTTTCGTCCTGGTCGTTTTGCACACCCTGAAGTCCCCTTCTATATAAATAGAATACAAATACAAAATTAATTTATTGGTCATTGGTGGAGCACCTTCTCCCTTTTTCTTTACCAGAGTAATTTTATTATCATTTTTATTATTCTACATTTAAATAACCCGCGTCCGAGGTGTCGTTGGTAAAGAAGTGTAAGCTTGTCTGTTCTGCCAGTGATGCCGCAGATATTTGCGAGTCTCTCGAGAGATGGCGTTGGTTGTCCTCAGAGACGATGCAAAAACACGCTCGCTATTGGGCCAATTTAAAAATATGACGAACATTGCGCGTACACGCGTACTTTCCGCCTGCCTCGTCAAGCTGCTTGCTTGTTTGGTACTTTGTGTGAACTGTGCGGATTTCCTTTTTTACGCTAAAAACATTTTTAAAACTATAATTTGCCTCTCAAAGGATTGCGATTCTCTTCCCTCACGCGAGGGGATTGTTTGTGTGGTGTAGTACTTGGTGAAGTGTACGTAATTCAGCGATTTAGTGAAAATAACCGGCCGGCTAACCTGGCCTCAATTGAAGTCTGATAAGGATCCCAGGATGAAAGCGGTTATTACAGGTCAGTCAGCAGGTTTTTGCACTTTATTTGCCAAGACACCTCAAGTCATTGTAATCGTCAATTTATGTAAGCTGCGCCCCTTTTTTTTCTCGCTATATCGTGAGCAATCACACCCCCGGAGGGACTGTTTACACGCCCCTCCAGTCTTAAAAAACGCTTGCAATTGAATTTATATATATAACTGTGGTCAAATTGAACACACGCGTGTAATGTGAAATAAATTGTAGCGCATATGAAACGTTTGGACTGTTAACGTAGCGCCATCTATTGGATACTTACTCAATCCGGTCAATGAATTACCTTACACCGCCATCTATTAGAATTTTATGGAACTCACAGATAATTATACCTCTTTGTCGTATAATAAACAAACAATTTGCAAAAAATAATATTGCTATTATAAATTGAGATATAAATTATCCTATCTCTCAAGTTGGATCAAACTGCAGCCAGTGTGCAAGATTTGGTTAAAATCGGTTCAGTAGTTGAGGAGTTCATCGCTGACAAACAACGTGACACGAAATTTTTATATATAAAGATTGAATATATAATATATACAACTTAGAAGAAAATTGAAAACCAGATCAGTTACAAAGATTAGCTCTTACTAACTTGCGAACATTCACCTCTTTATACTTAATATAAATAAATAAATAATCATTTATTTGAGAATAAAGTCGCGTTTAGTCGCGTTTGTTGTTTATAAATTAAATAATAAGTATTTATTAATCCATGCCTGTTTATTATCTTCTTTATTTACCTAACTAATTATCCAATTACTTAAGTAAACTTATTGCTACAACTCTCAAAATTTCTACTGAAACATAGTCGGTATCTCGGCAACTCAAACACATCTAAGTACACTTTATAAAGCTCTTGTAATGCGGCAAACACAGAGAGTTAGTTACCTTTGTCTTGTTAAAAAAATTGGCGTGTCTTAGATCCAACCGTGTATCTACGTTTTGAACAGCAACAAGTCCTTCAAATTTCCATGTTTCAAGTCCTCACTTATCGTAAGGAAATCTTTGATCTTTTGGCTGCCGGTGTAATTAAATTTTGGATGTAGATGATAGATAATGTAGCTACTACACTATACTATACTGTATCCCCCAAGTTTGTTATCATTTGTTTTCTAAATAACTTCTTACCAAATTTAAAAGAAAGAAAGAAAGAAATTAATTTCATTTTGTTACACCCTGTTCTGAAGCAGCCAGGGAGCTTTTTTCATTTGTGTGAGTCGCCTCAAGTGAACTACCTTGATTTTTTAGTGTGTATGCAGGGGAGTGAATGTGTGTATGAGAGAGTGTGTATAAGTATGTGTTGTGTTTAGGTATTATTTTATAATTTTTTACTTGTAAAAAAACTTTCTAGGAAATATGATGGGACGTCAAAAAATTCACTTAAATAAATTGGAATTAAAAAAAAATGGTTCACATAAACTATAAACAGAGACGGACAGATATAAAATAGGGGCTCACCTCAGCAAAATACTGGTCATATAAATGGTATTTTAAGTGTGTACAATAAAGAGTTATTCTTTCATTCATTCATTCATTATTACCAGCGCTGCCAGCCTTTGTACGTAAAACAAAATACACATATATTTTTTTTACCAACAATACATACAATACATAACAAAACCAAATATAATAAATAAAGCAAAACAAATGTCTTCTCCAAAAATATCACTCTATAAATGAAAATACTAAAACAACAGGTTCACGTTTGACCACCATCATGCCTGTTATCATTAGAAGTTACGATCTTGGATGTAGCACGCTTGTCTAGAGGAAGCCGATTAATGAAACTAGCAATAACATTATATAGCACTAATTTCATGGATCAGAGCTTCCTGGCACTTCTGATGAGCAATCAGGATTTTATTAAGCTTATTATTTAGCTTTTAATTATTATAAATACTTATTCACGCATCTAAAGTTTTTACAAGTTTTTATTTAGTTTCATCTGTCCCGTAAGTTAGTTAATGTCAGTGCAGTGAGTACTAGATATTATAGAACACACGAATAATAGAGACAGTAAGAAAAGTGTTGGTGGACGCATTCAAAATCAAAATCAAAAGTCATTTATTCAGTTTAGGCTCTGGTAAGGTACTAATGAACGTTAAGTTACATGTTTGAATCTACCACCGGCTCGTAATTACATTCTTCGATTTACTCAACTTAGCAATTTAAGTTATATTAAAATTACTTATTAGTCTCAATTAGGGTATCAAACAGATTACATCATTAGGAAAAAAAAACTGTCCCGTTGTCGGCCCGTAATAAAATATTGTAAGCTAAATTAGACCCACTTGTCCGATTGAACTCAAAGGTATATTTATGTATTTTCGGTGAAAATGCAATTATATGGTACCATGGAGCTGGTCTGATGATGGAAACGGAAAATGGCTATAGGAATTTCGGAACTAAACAAGATAAACCAATCTAGTTTGGGCTCGAGTGATTTGTCTTGAGGAGTACTTTACGCTTAGACTATATCCAGGGTCTGATGAAGAAGATGGAAGGTGGCCACGGGTCTGATAAAATAACATAACCCCACCGAGCTTGAGTTCGATCGATTCGTGTTGAGGAGCACTCTCTAAAGTACTTACCTACTAAAAAGTTGAAAATAAATTTAAATTAAAAAATATATTTAAAAACAAGTTTTTATTTTTTAGTATTTGGCGTGTAGTCGCTTACCTATATTCTTAAAAGCTACTAACCTGTAACCTGTAACAAATAGTGCCTCGAGATTTTAAGAATATAGTTAACTAACTAACACGCCAAATACTTAGTAGAATTATTTTTAAGTTCATTGTTCCAGATAAAAGCTTATTTTTAATTATTTTTCTTACTTTTGCTTTTTATTTATATGTAAAAGTAACGATAGGAATGAAATGCTCAAATTCTTCAAATGGTAAGGTTATAAAACAAATTCTAGGACATAGCTGCTTTGGCGCTCATTCCTTTGAGACATGTGGTATTTGGTCCCAATAGCATTGTAATGTCGCTAGCTGCTGTATGCTACCGATTACCCGCAGAATATGTGATACCTATAGCTGATAATATGCCGGTATCTACTCAGATGATCATCGGCGAACTTGTTCTACCACCTAGTATAGTTGTATTTCTGAATAAAGCTGTGTACCTACATTTAACTCTCGTGGAAGATGTTTGTACACTCTATTTGCTGTCGTATAATTAGTAAGAAACCTTATACGTACATATAATATAATTAGCAGGGTCGTTTCACACGCTGAAGGGCGTGGATACAAACCCTAATAAGAGCTTGAACATAGCATGGTGGTAGGATATTTTCTAGTATACAGCTGCCTAGCTACCATCAAGTTGAAAATCTGCCGCCAAGCATCTAACGGTGTGTTCCGGCAGCCTCACTGGAGAGTTAGTTCCATTCCAGGCTAGGTGTGCTTTATCATTTTCGACCACACCGTCACTTAACATTAGGAGAGCTGTCGCTAAACACATAGCTTGTCAAACACATAAAAAAACCTACATACAATCTGAATTTTTATATGGAGGCTTTAGTTGCCACGTTCCGTTTCACGTAACTTTCAATCACATTAAAAGGATTGGGTCCGACTAAAGTATAGAGATAACCTTGCCGACGGGATAATAATACATTATGAGCGGAGGTGTGGGTGCGGTGAGCAGCGAACACATGTGATTATGAATTACAATCGGGGGGCACGCGCGGTTTCAGCCGCCCCAGGAGCCGCGCGTCGGTGCTCGTTGGGCGGAAAACTCACGTCCCTTTGAAGTAGATATGCCTGTTTAGATTTGGGCTGAACTTTCCATCAAGCGCGAATAGCAGTCGTGTGAAAATTATTCATATTGTTCGTGTGTTTGACCTTGTATTGTAGACAGTATGCCAATTCATTAGTTTTAAATGCACGTTGCTTTAGTGAAAAGTTTAACACTGGGAAGAGGCAGTGAGTACCACCGCAGTACCAGATACTGTGCCGCCAAGCAGTAGTGTGTAAACATTACTGTGTTTCGGTTTGAAGGGTACTGCAGCTAGTGAAATTACAGGGCTGTTCAGACTATCTAATGTCTCAAAATAATGAACGCCAAGCAACTTTGTTTTGTTACTCATTGTTCTGTGTATTACTGCAATTGTCTTGGACAGGCGTTTTCTCTTACCATTAGGAGAGCGCCTTGTTCGTCTAATACTTTTACAATTAAAAAAGTTTTCTTCAGCATAATCTTGCTGAATGTAGAATCTTTCGACTTTTTTCTTTTAGTAACTTCTATACACCGAGCAAAGCTAGGTCACCCAGATACTGAAGAATTACTTAAATAAACTCCTAAACACTTATATGTATAAGAGTTAAAATAAAAATATGTCATTTTATACAACAAATAAATATATTTTCCATTAAGTTCCATGTATAAATTTTAAAAGTACTTTTTAAATAACATTTATGACAACAATATTTTCAATAAGTTATTTTACAGTTTTTTAGAAGTGGAAAAATCTTGAAATCACAATTTTCTATATATTTTAGTAATACATATATAATGTTACAGTTCAACTAGTTTTTTCATTTATTTATAAATGTATATGGTATACAATATTTATTTCATTTAATTGTGTACAATTTATATTACTCGTTATGACTTCTATTTTTTTATTTACATAAAGATGGTCTGTGCGGCATTTTATTCTATATCTTGAGTTTTACTTAGTACAGGAATTTATATATACGAGTCTATTCTAAAGAAACGTCGAATAATGGTCCACATGAAATTTCAACTTACAATAAATAAGCATCCCGTCTCAATTATGAAATATACTTTAATCGTATAAGAAAATATCAAAGCTTTTTGTCAGCAAAAGCAGAGAATATAGGTGTGTTAAGTACATTATTTTAAAGTTTGTGCATTACCCATAGAATCGTATTTAGTTTTAAGTGTTCGTAAATATCATTCGGCATTGCCCACGTTATAAACAAAGGGTAGGTTAGGATAGTTTTTTTTTACTGTATAAATATGTACTACTACTTGACCATTTTAACACATGCAGTACAACACCATGTATAAATGTTTTTTTTTTTCAAAAGAAGAAGCAATGTCGATTTAGAATTTAACTAGCTGCGCCCCCAGGGTGTTACCCGCTAGCCTATGCGTTAATCCAGGGTGTCAGCTACCTCCATACCAATTTCATCAAAATTGGTCCAGCCGTTTGAGCGTGAAGAAGTAGCACACTCAAAAATTATCCCCTTTATAATATTAGTGTGATTGTTGTGTGTAATTTCAAGTTTTGTGTGTAATATTTTTTTTTTTTTTTATGAATTATTTGACTTTATCTTAATAGTTATATATGGATAGTATATAGAAATAAATTATTTGAATTGAATTGAATGTAATGTAAAACTGTTTGGTCTGTAGTATTTTAAACAAGGGTGATGTATCTGTTTTTACTGTATATTAACCGAGCAAAATTCAGGCCTCAGAGTAAGAGATTCAAATCTATAGATATCAAAATCAAACTTATAGATGGCGCACATACACGGCGAAACGTAAAACGTCAAATCTATAGATGACGTATGATGGGGAAACGTACAAGTGTCAAATCTATAGATGACGTATGATAGTGAAACGTAAAGTGTCAAATATATAGACGGCGAAACGTAAAGTGTCAAATCTATAGATGACCTATGATGGGGAAACGTAAAGCGTCAAATCTATAGATAATGTATGATGGGGAAACGTACAGCGTCAAATCTATAGACGACTTGTGATGGTGAAACGTAAAGCGTCAAATTTATAGATGGCATATAGATGATGAAACGTAAAGTGTCCAATCTATCGATGACGTATGATGGTAAAACGTAAAGCGTCTCAATTCTATAGATGACGTATGATGGTACAACGTAAAGCGTTAAGTCTATAAATGACTTATGAGTGTAAAACGTAAAGCGTTAAATCTATAGACTACGAAACGCGAAGCAAAATCTATAGATGGTGAAACGTAAAGATTAGTGTGAAAGATTTGTGTGAATTTCCGTTTATAATTCTATTTTTCTCTGCTTTTGTTGAACACACGCCCCAAATAGTTTACTAATCAATGATTCTACTACATTTAGAAATACCTATAACTTCATTAACAATAATCATGATATTTTACATCAGAACCACACTCAAACTACTTTCAAATGAGAATATTTCGAAAAAGCAAACCAACAAAATGTCTTTTCACGTTGTACAGTCATTATTTGGGACCAGAATTAAAATATTGTGTATTTAATACTATGCCACGAAAGCGGTTAGACTAAATTTTAAAAACCTTACACTATTAGCCGCTATTTATTCAAAAGCGTATACATTAAAACCTGCTCTATCAAAAACTTTTGCAAGATCAGGATTTTTTTTAAATATAATCATAGGACTGGCTTAGGATTGTGCGTTTTAGTTAAATAATTTTTACTATTACAATGATGGCAATATTATATAAATTAAATTCCAATAAAAATGTTTCTTCGAGTACTAAGGATTTTCTATGGACGACGACGAAAATACAAAACAATGTTTTATATTAATAAAATATGTAGTAATTTAACGGCGATAATTATAATGCAATAATGGAAGGGCAACAACATCAATAACACGAGTTAATTATTATCATACATTTTTAAATAAACATATTGTTTCATGGAAGTTATATCCTACATACTAACAATTATAATAAGTGGAGTTTTAAAAACTCTAAGTAAAACATTTATATAACAAATAATAAAATTGTAAAATTTATATTGTAAACGTTATAATAGTAATCTGATATACTATATATATATTATAATGCCACATTTAATACAAATATTAATAATGTGGATTAACAGTTAAAAATAATTAAAATAATTACAAATTTATAGCTAATACTTGAAGTAATGGAAGTATTGGCACATTTGAATAATAAATATGTAATTATTATGCTTTAATTTAAAATAATTGTGTTAAATATATTTTCATTTGTTACAATACATTTTTACAATAAGTATTTACTTTGGTAACATGATAATACAGGGTTGTAAGCTTCGGGTGTACTTAGTCGAAAGAGTGTTATTGTACTTATTATTATGAACAAATTTAACTATGAAGACAATCTCGAAATCGTGAAAAAAGTTTTTTATGGTTGACAAGCTAGGCAACGAGTAATGGCAAAAATATTTGACATTACTCGTTGTTTGACCATAGCTCACCTGATGTTAAGCGACGGTGTGGTCATAGATGGCAAAGCAAACCTAGCCTGAAATAGAACTGAACAAGTGAGGCTGTTGGAACACACCGTTAGGTGCTTGGCGGCAGATTTTTCAACTTGAGTGTTGTAGCTAAAAGGTAGTAAAAATTATTCATAATGATGACTGCAACGATTATCTTTCGGCCCAACACACCCTGTATAATCTTGAAACTAGTCAATATATATTAAATATTATAAATCAGAAAAGAAAGCGTGTTTGCAGAATAATATATATAAAAAGTATAAATATTCAAATAACATCGACATTCACAACATCAAAATGGTATAACATTAAATAAATAATTCTATCTAAAATCCATGACGAATTCTAATGTTCATCTCTAATGTAAGTTCTAAGGTTTAAACATGATTACATAACAATTTATTTTTCAGTCTGTTTCTATGAAAACGACTCATTGTTATGTAATAAAATATGTTTACTTTACGCTCATTCGCCTAATATCAACTGCTCCGTATAAAAAGCGTAATTAAATAAGTTTATCAAATACATATTAAGATTTGAGATAATTTATACTTATTGACTTAAATGAATATAAAATATAATATTGACAAAAATAAACTCATGGGTTTAACGCAGCGCCTTAACTTATAGGTATGCAAAAATATTTGACATTACTCGTTACTCTTTTTTTCCAATTATAAAATATTAGAACAAGTAACATTAAACAGATTTTCCAATTTTCTAAAAATTTTAAAATTAGGCACTGGATTAAACTCTTGGGTATATTTCAATCTTTCTTACTAATATAATTTTATGGACGTTAAAACGATTGAGGATAGAAATAAAACAATCGATTTTAATGTAATTACTGATGAAATGTAACTATCGCTAATGTAATGTAATAATAAAAAATGAAGAGTAATTTATTACAATACGCTAACGGTGACCCTGTGTCAGTCGTGGACTGCGGCCGAGGCGGGCAGCCTCGGGATCAATTTCTATCTACGTAATTTAGAATCTACGCTCTACGCAGTTACGAGTACGCACGTAGTTGATTTAGGCACTGCCTATAATATAATTACTAGTTACTAAACGTCGTCAACTCGCACGACTTTCACTATCTACTTGCCTATCTAGTTAAATGTATATTACGAGCTCCAATACGAAATTTGGCAGTATCGAGGATAAGACTAATAAGAATAATGTACAGGGAAAATTCGATCGCACCGTCTCTATCCTACATTGGGTGAGTCCACTAAACTAGGTCTACACAAGGGTTACGATAGTCATGCCGCTTGCGACGAGGGGTCTGGCGAGCGCCGGCGCGCCAGCGTCGCGGCTGCGGAGAGTAGTCGCGGCGAGAGGAGGCCGCGCGTGCGGCGCCGTCGGCGGGAAGGCACAAGGAGGAGTGGGGGGACGCGGCGGCGGCTGCGGCGCGGCGGCAGCGGGGCCGGCGCCGCCGCGCGCAGTCAGAGCGGGAAACAGCGCGGCGAGCGCCGCGGCTCGCTGGTGCCGCGCCGGCGCCGCGACACCGAGGCCGAGCGCACGCTGCTCGCGTCGCCGTCGCTGGCGCCGCTGCGCCCCCCGCCGCACAGGCGCTCCGGCTCGATCGGCTCTAATTTATGCATCGACGGCCTACTCGAGAGTCTGGCACTGCCCGCCGCCGGAGTAGACGCGGCGCGCTCCGATTCGTCGTCGTTCAATTCGATTCGCCCTAACCTCAGAGCGAGTGCGTACTCCTCTCGTTCGATGACACTCGGAGCTTCCTCCTCGACGACCGTAGTATCCGCTAAGGTCGAGTCTGCCGCCGCCGATTCTGCCCGAGGCGACTCGGACGCGCCCAGAAAGGAGCGTTTAGTGTCACCCGATGACGGCGAAGCATCCGGCGCGGTGCGTTTTGGTGTCGCGAACACGGAGTCGGAGGCCCAGCTGCGAGATTCGGAGTTCTGGCGCAGCGTATCATCCACGCTTCTCTGTGAAGTTCGACGGCTGTTCCGCGGGCTCTCATCGTCTATAGCACGGAAGTCGAGTGTACTTAGGTCCACCGGGCCAGCGCGACGCCGAGAACTGTCGCGTCTGAACGACGGTCGATGCGATGAAAACGCAGCGTCATAAAGTTCACAGATGCTCGTTCGGTCTGAATGAGGTTCCTCGTAAAGGGTTAGATTACGAGTTTCAGTGGCATCTGAAGGAGTTTCATCACGATTTGACGTCACTTCGCTATGCTCCGATATGTCAAATGTAAAACGTCTGTCGAAGCGGTCAGGACTGAGCAATGGAGCCGATCTGGAGCAGTCTTCTCGATGCTCGATATCTTCTGTTTCGACTGGCAACGGACACAAGGTCGAGCGACGTGGAGAGTTATCCTCCGAGTCGGTAGACCGATCGGATCGTTGCGTATGACAGACGTGGCGCCGGCCCAGCATCGGCTGCGAGCCGCACGGCGTCCGCCGGCAACAGGCGCGCTCGTGTCGAACGTCGGATCCACTGCTACCCGTAGATTTAGAATGTGGCGGTCGCCTTCTTCTAATGTCGTCACGACCGTACAATGAAGTAAATTCCTCCGAACAAAACTTTTCGAAGAGCTCTTGCGAACTGAGCCTAGTCGAACCGGTGGCGTTGTAGAACGCTTCCGTCGGTGACTGCTCGGCCCGCTCGTACAGTGCGCTAGAACTAGCTCTTTTGGATTTATCCATGAGTCCGAACTTGTATATTCGAGGCAGGCGACGCTCAAAAACTCCCTGCGAGTGCGCACGAGCCGGGCCCCGGGGCGGGTGTGGCGCGTCGCGTCCCTCGAGCGCGCGGTCCGAGGAGCCCGAGCGTGCGGGCGGCTCGGGCGGCGGCCGCTCGAGGAACATCGGGGAGACGAGCTCCGGTTCATATTCGTCATCATCATCGTCGGGAGCCTCGCCGGAGGGGCCGGAGTGCTCGAGCGACGAGCGCGCACAGTCGCATTCGTCGTGCTCGTCGCTCGCATCGCCCTCGTCGAAGGAAGGCGCGCGGGGCCCGCGGCCGAACGCCCGCCGGCGCTCGTCTGCGGCAGCATCCTCGTCCTCCAGCCGGATGGAGCGGCGCAGAGGCGGGCGGTCGCGGCGCGGCCGGCGCGGCGCCTCCACAGTCGCAGCGTGCGGCAGCGGTGGCCGTGGTGCCGCTGGCAGCAGCCGGTCGAGTGAGAGCCCGCGGCGCGGCAGGCGCGCGGGGCGCGTGCGCCGCTCGCTCGCCGCCGGGCTCGTCTCCTCCGGCGGCGTCGTAGGCAGCGCCGCTCCGCGACCGAACTCGATGAACCAGAGCTCGTCCTTCAATTCGCACTCTCACTTCTTTTCGTTCATATCTTTATTTAAGTAATGCAGCACGTAATGGAGGACGAGGTCGTAGCAGTACTTGTACTCGGTCTGTGGAGGAGAAGTGGCCGGTTAGTGAAGAAGCATTTTTAAATAACAAAGTAAGAATCTTCTCAACTCCTCCTTACCATATTCTCCACCAACTGAGGTCGATGTCGACGGACAGTTTTCACTGCTTGAAAGACGTCTACTTCACCGTGCTGGATGACTTGTTCTATGCAGGCATTTGCTGCGCAATATACTCCTGCGCGACTCCGGCCATCGCTGGAAAACCACATGGTGTTTACAACCAGTCAAAAGCTACTAAAGTTACTATTTTTTCATAGGAGTTCGGTATTGTAACAAAATTATATTCTGTGAAAATGTCTACTACCTAATTGTTTACGTAGTCGTAGATCTCCTTAGCACGACATCATCTGGATAACTACTATTGTAGTACCAGATATTCTGCCGCCAAGTAGTAGTGTGTAAGCATTACTGTGTACCGGTTTAAAAAGTACTACAGCTAGCCGTCAAATGACTCAAAGTAATGACAGCCAAAACAGCGAATCCTATGGACTCTGTTTTGTTCTTTAAAATTATGTGTATTGCTGCAATGGTCTTTGACATGCATTATCTCTTACCATCAGGAGAGCGTCTCGTTGGTCTAATAACTTTAACATATAAAAAACCTATTTTCAGTATAAAACATAGAGGAGTTTAAAGAGAAGACAAGCAGACGGTGTAGGTTAGGTAGGAATGTTAAAATCTGAAAGATAGTAAAACATATATTAACTTTCAATGACGACTTACGGAGAGACGACGCAGACCGGGCCATAATCGGTACGCTGTCGCCACCGCTCGACCATGTTCATGAGCTCGACTAAGGAGTTCGTAGATGACGGCACCTTGTGGCCCATCGGCCAACACGTTAATTGGAACAGCTGAACCGTCTTAGTTGGAGCTTTAACTCCAGCCATAAGTTCCGTCAGTGAAATAATCTGGATTCAAAATGATCAGTATTATGTGATTGATCTAAGCCACGTTACCACATCAATAGCCGATGTTTGAGCCTACGTTTGAACAGTCTTAGGTTCAATCATAATATGAAGTGAAGAACACATAATTACCCATGTTTATCAATCGCGCACAAATTACTATAAAATTTGTTTTGTTTATTTACCTCAACGTTTCAGCAGTGTTGCCAATCTATTGCATAAAGTTTAACATATTTTATACACATAATTAGGTGTTTAAGTTTTGAAAGTTTAAAATATACATGTTAAAAACAGGCAGATAATTTCTAAGCTTTTAATTTACTTGTAATTATGTGTAAGAATTCTGCGTTCAATTAAGCCAGATGATATGACCGTTATATGTTTTTAAATTATAACTTTTTACCTTTTTGTTGATCCTGAATATCCAAGTCTTGATGTTGGTGTAGTGATTGTGTGAAACGTGGTCTATCGTGAACACTGGTCCGTATTTCTTTGAATGGCGCCCTTCTGGCCAGAATGGAGGAAATTGTTGCTAAAAATAAAATAAAATGTTAGGTTTTAATTGTTTTGTAAATAATAAAGTTTTATCTTTGATAGCACTAGCTGGCCGCAGCAGAAAAATAATACACCATTGTTATTAGACTCATTGACTTTGATGACACAGATGAAACTGTTTGATTCCATTTTTATCATACGAATCGCTGACAATGGAATTTGGTGCCCTAGTGGGCCCGATAGATACAATTTGGGTGTCTTCGAGTCACAAGTATATCGGTATCTTCTACACAAGCGTTCTCTATCGTAGACTGGATCTTCGCCAAACATGAGCAAGATGGCAGTCAAGCGTAAGCCAATTTGCTAATAAAGATATAATGTTATATCCAAAGAACCGATCTGTGATGAAGCACGCTTCCCTTTAAGAAATAGCCATAATTGTTGTATTTATAGGTACCTACGTAAACTCGTCTTAGTGTTTATTAATGCAATTTGATGCGCGCCTACAGCTTTAATTGTTGGGATGGCTGCTAGAAAATGCTTTAGCGTTAAGTCCTCCTTTTGTACATATTTTAGTAAGTGTGCAATAAAGTATTAAATAAATAAATGAATATTCTTAAAAAATATATTAAATATTAGAAATTAAAAACAAAGTATAGCTGCATGTGTCGTATTCGCTTAACATCGGACTAGACGAAGGACTAACGTAAGTCTATATATTAATTATAAAAAAACTTACTGAGTTTTTAGGCGGTACACATAACACGACCACCGCCGCGCACTCGTAGTCATACACCAACGACCAGAACTCTCCCTGGGTTCTGACGAGCGGCCATTCCGTCACTATATACTCCCGAGGTTTTGTGTACCCCTGAAATTAAAATCCTTTTAGAAAGTTTTGGCGAGAACGCGATATAATCATGTTAAAAATTGTTGTAAAGATGTATTAGTTTCCAAAACTTGTGTTTTTTTCTTCTCAAAACATGAAGTGTCGAATTACACGCAAGAATATGAATAAATGGTAAGTAGTAAAACATACTAAAACAGAAGAACCTGGTATTACAGTCACCACTACTCAGAATATAGACTGGACTTGTGACTTACTTTAAGTAACTTTCACTGTGACTAAGACATTTTACTTAATATTAACTTGAGACATTAAAATATAGAGTGCTCGACACTGGCAGAATGCAGAAAATACGGTGCCAATATAAAAAGGAAGCCCTTTCAGTAGTATTAATTTTAAATGTAGCACAATAAATATTAGTAGGTGTTAATTCTGTTCTATCATTTCATCTAGCTCCAAATTATTAATGTTTGTATGAAAACTAGACACTAATATAATATTTTTTTTGTAAAATAAATATGTATAGAACAGCTAAACAGAGAAAAAACAAAAAGTTATTCCTGTAAACTTGAGTGAGGAGCGGGTGAGGTTTCAAACCCATGTTCTGCAACTCTCGGAACAGAACTACCACCAAATGAGCTGAAATGTTTAAGTTTACTTACGTCTACGAACACAGCGTTAATATAATCCGTAAAACTATTCCCTTGAAATGACGTAAGGTATGGACGAAAGTTGTCAGCTGAAAGAAAAAAAAAAACGTATGAATCAAATTTTAGACAGCTATCGTAAAATCATTTTACGAGTACAAGCTATGAATAATAAAATGTATTACTCAGCTATGTCAATACATTTTCGCATGTGGATAAACATTAGGTACACTCACTTTTGACGATAAAAATATTTCTTGAGCCTTATTATATTGTACTTTTTCTTATTGTATTTTTTTTCTATGGTATCAATAAAGAGTTATTTTATATGAACACCAAAGTATACTCCATTGTATACAAGGTTACTAATTACTTAAAAAAGATTAATCTAATAGCTATTAGACTTATATTTAAGTATACATAAAAAAATACGGGATTCATCATGAACGTACTTAGTACCAACATTGAAATAAAATACATGCTATTCGACCAATTTAGGAAACTAGCTAGTATTTAAAGTGTACCATGAAGTGAAATATGATTTTAAAATTTGGCCGAGCTATGTAATTTTTCTCATAAGCTTGACAAAAGTACGTTTACTGAAAACGGCTAGTTAGGAAGTGTAGACTCTTGAAATGTTGTGTTAATATTATCTTTGCCCAAGTGTACTCACGAAAGATGATTATGGACGAATAAGTACTTACGAGGAACAACCAGAACGTCTCTGTTTTTCTCCCTATTGTCTCCCCTATGGCCCCCAGCACAGTCTCCTATCGTAAACCTCGGCGTCTGCTTGCAGATTTGCTGATACTCCTTCTGGTACTCATTGAGCTTGGACACAGAGTCACGTTGAGATTTCTGTTTCAATATCTGTGACAACTCTGAAACTGGAAACCACGATATTCCACACACGACGTGTTCTTCTAACGTGTCATATACGAATTTGTACTGCTCCTAAAAGAATAAAATTAAAATTAGTATTATTATCATGTTTTAAAAAAAATGCAATTACAAATACAAAAATACAAATATTTTATTGATACTACCAATGTTACGAGTCAAATTCCGTAACATCATTACAAATATATGAAAAGTTTTGAAACACACGGCAATGGATATAAAAACAAAGATGTCAAAATAATGTAGGTACTTCAAGTCACTATAAAAATATGTAAATATAAAAAATATTGTCAATAAAATTTGTAAAAGTAATGGAACGTACGAAACGCTCTCCTAATGGTAAGAGATAACGCCTGTCCTTGACCATTGCAGCGATACACAGAACTTTAAGTATCAAAACAAAGTCCAGGCCATTGCTGCTTTGACGCTTATTACTTATAAAATATAGTGGTATTGATAGAGTTTTGATAGTAAACTATGATCTAGGAATTTTATCGAGGTGGCTCGCTAGTTCCTAACAAGTTTTAATAGAGATAGTATTTATAACGATTTTCCCTTTTGATGACAGGTACTTTACCTCATTCTCAATAAGACCTTTTCGTGATTGTCGCAATTTCTTCAAGAAACCGAATACATCGAAGCAGTCTTCTTCTTCAGCCAATTCCAGATTTGCATCTATGGCTAAGTATACTCCAGACCTGCCTCCACCATCACTAAAAATACAAACCGAGTTAAAACTAAAATATTTTTTGTGGTTTTTGTGAAACTTCAAATAGTTAGTTTAACATAATTACAGAAATATCACATCACCATCATCGGCCATAAGAAGTCCACTGCTGAACATAGGCCTCCTCCTGGGGGGGTTTTGCCAATACTCGCCATGCTCGGCAGGCGGGTTGGCGAGCGCAGTTAGGTGTGATTGTTCAAGGAAGACGCTGCTGCCCATCTTCCGGATTCCCTTAGTCGACTCTTACGGCAACCACGGGTATAGAGGGTGGAGTACAATTCTTACACCGGCACCACCACGGCAAACACGACAAATATCATCATCATCATCATCAGCCGTATGACATCCACTGCTGGACATAGGCCTCTCCCATTGACTTCCACAAAAACCGGTTGGAAGCGGATCGCATCCAGCGCGTTCCTGCGGTCTTTATTAGGTTGTCTGTCCACCTTGTGGGTGGACGTCCTACGCTGCGCTTGCCGGTCCGTGGTCTCCACTCCAGAACTTTGCAGCCCCATCGGCCATCGGTTCTGCGTGCTATGTGCCCTGCCCACTGCCACTTCAACTTGCTAATCCGCTGGGCTATGTCGGTTACTTTAGTTCGCCTACGGATCTCCTCATTTCTGATTCGATCTCGTAGGGAAACTCCGAGCATAGCCCTCTCCATAGCTCGTTGTGCTACTTTAAGCTTACTAAGCAGGCACACAGTGAGAGACCACGTTTCCACAAAAAATATAACGACGTGAAAATATGAGATATTTCATTTTCTTAATAAGTACCTACTGCTGGACGCAGGCCTCCTTTCATCAGATTTATTCAGAAGGATAAGACCGTAGTCCACCACACTGGTCAAGTGCGGGTTAGCAGACTTCACATATATTATCTTCGAATTTTCGAACATTCAGTTTTCCTGACGAAGTTTTCCATCACCGTTAAAAGTCAGCGGTAGTACGCACATAACTTAGAAAAGACAAGTGCGTGCCAGTGCCACGCTGGATGCCAATGCTGAGTTCTTGGTCAAAGTAGATGGTAGCGTTATAGCCCCATGAAGCCTCCTCTAATCATCTTACATGTCATTGCATTGTAAGATATGTTTTGGTGTATATTTAAGTTATATATTGCATTTCATTATTTTTGGCCAGGTTCCTATATATCTTGGGTCATCGTCCGGCTCCAAGGACTTCAAGTTTCAATTCCAACCGATACAAGCCAAGTACTTATATTCTAACTATATTTGTGCCGTTTGTGGTTTTCAGTTAATATTTTTAAACTTACTTGCAATGGACGATCATAGGCCCAGCGGCTGGGTTGGTGGCGAGCCGTCTCCCCACCACCGCCCTCACCCGCCTCCGGAACTCCAGCAATGCGTTGCTGAACGGACACGTGTGCGAGTGCCACTGGGTGTAGTGGAACTGAAGGATGAACCTTTCTTCCACTACCACCTGAAACAAAAATAAATAGAACAAGTTCTTTTTCTTAATTTTTTATTGTAATATAAAAGCTATCGCGGGGCATATTAATTTTGAAATTAAGGTTAGATAATATAATCAGCGTATAATGGTGGACTGACACATTTCTCAAGTATTATCTGTTTTTTTGCCGTCCTCGTCAATTGTCAGTTCCTAGATTATATTTATAATTTAAGTACTTAGTTAAAATTCCCCAACTATCTATATACGAGTAGAACACTCAAATACAAAACATCGTCTTGTGTGTTCGTCATATATTGGTAAATGTTTCTCCTGGGTGGGAATCGAATCCACACCCTACAGCTCACGAAGCTGAGCTACTGCCTACTAAGATACAAAGCAAATAATACTTCGCCATGATTTCAGTCAACTTTTAATAAACTAATTGAAAGTTAAGTTATTTGTGTGTGGATTAAGTTGGTTGTGTGGGAACCCCCATAGAGCCTCTATATCTTCCTCATGATTAACATTAAACTATCATTTAACGATTTAACGTACATCTTTCTCAGTCTTATAAAGTCTGAAGGTCCGTATGTGGAAGTTGGCCAACTCTTCTTCCTGAACGATGCCAACACTGATATCCCCGTATGTCTCGTCCTTTTCTTTGTTTGGCGGCCAGTATTGCACGCACATCACCTGGTTAGCAACAAAAAAAAAAAAACAATTATACAGGGTTAGAAGGGGATGTACTAAGCTGAAAGAAGGATTTTACAATAGTCACAACACTAAAATTGTGAAGAAAAGACACTTCTATATAAATATTTTGTTGATCCTTAATCCGCTTGGGGCTGCTTCTTAGTAGTGAAGCATCAAACTATAATAATAGACGCGTTTCATTTGTTTTATTGTTCAGCTGGATTTTTTTTAAGGAAAATAATGAAATATTTCACAGTTTCTAATACGGTATTTGTTTATCCGACAATCTAATGAGATGAACAGCTTTAAGAACGGGCTCCAATTGCAAATGGCGGCACTAATTAACGAGTCCACAGTAGGTAATAGGAGTAAGGAAGTCCAGTATCCACGACAACAAGCCATGAATTTAATCAGAAGAAAAATACGAGACAATGTAAGCTCGCTTCCAATCTCCGCCGCGGAAAACAAGGTTGTGTTTCCACTAGAAATAAAAGATATTCCAGAGAAATAAGGTTGCGTTTCCAGTGAAAATACAACTCCATTACCGCTGTGAATTTATGCAGGCAGTAAACTTGCATGGATAGTTAGCTTGAAATACTTGTTTAATTTCGGTTGTATCTATTTTATATGAAACAAAATAATGTGAGAAATAAAAAACATTGAAAATGAAATGTTTTTAAAACACACAGTTAACTAAAAGGACACTTTTGAATTATTAGTTTGAAAGATTGTGACGTACTGTAATGTAATCTAACCACTAAATTTAAAATATTACGAGAATACTTTTTTTTTAAATTTTGTTATAATTTGATTTTTTGTTGAAAGCGGTGAGATTGGCGTACGTTCTAAAAGTTCTAGTTCATTGTGAACATACTAGACTTTGGCTAGACACTATTATTAAATACAGAAATGTCAAACTAAATTAAATAATTTACACAATTATTAAAAATGTAATATAAGTTTAGCTATAGTTGAAACATGCAGCTTGCTGACAACCACTCATATATCTGCAGTCATTTATCCTAAAACCAAAGTTCCAAATTCGAAATCATATCACCGATTCGTTCTGAATGTATGCGTAAATCAATGCCAATATCATTATAGCCTTAAAAAGTTCAGCAAAAATGATGGCTAAAGTTCTAAATACATGAAATATGAGTTTCCTCAATAACTCGCACCAATTGAATAAAGTTCTCTGATAGTTCTTTAAAAGGTTAGGATCGGTATTGACTTAGCGAATTTATGAGGAAATAGGTAACGGAAAAGTATGGAAGTGCCAAAAACAGAAAAAAGTTTTGAGGTCGCTGAAGTTATTGCGTTTTTAATGAGTCAAATTTAAGAAAAAAGTATTTGACTAATGACTTTTGCAAATAATATAAATAATGTTCTAGAGTAATTTTTGTGTAACTATAAGAAAATGTTGACAAGCAATATTCTCTTTAAATTTATCTTCCGTAATTGAGTTTTTTTGTAGTTTAAATTAGATGCACGCTGTGCATCGATATAAACTGTGGCTAAGACTGTGCAGTCGTGCGTACAGCCAGCTCGACAAATAGGGCGGAATTAATTTCGAGTTTCACGTCCTCGGATGAACGGTAGGTTAGCCACAAGCTCAGGTGAACAGTGGCGTTACTATGGGCTACGGACACTTAAGAGAGAGACTTTTGGTATTTTGACAAAAAAGCTTTTTTGATCCTTGATAATATAATCAAAACGATGCATATGTATGCATTATACTGCAATAAAATTCTGAAAAAAGTTATTGAATTCATAGTTATAAATTAAAAAAAAAAACTTAGACATCATTTAGTAAAAATATGTACTTAGACCTTCGAGTAGACAAGCAAAACATACATTCAATAAAAATATGTGACCAATAGAAAAAAAAATACGACAAAATTAATTACCTAGTAGTTATTTTCTTATTAAATCTATATATATGTATAGTCACATATTTTCGAATATTAATTAAATAGCCGCCAAAAGGCGCGCAGCCTCTGGGAGACCATCTGACAGCCGGGCTGGCGAACCTTATTTGAAATAACATGGCACGCCTCCTCTTTTTTAGGATTCCGTACCCAAAGGGTAAAAACGGGACCCTATTACTAAGACTTCGCTGTCTGTCTGTCCGTCCGTCTGTCTTTCACCAGGCTGTATCTCAAGAACCGCCATAGCTAGACAGTTGAAATTTTCACAAATTATATATTTCTGTTGCCGCTATAACAACAAATACTAAAAACAAAATAAAATAAATATTAAAGGTTCATACATCAAACGCGATTTTTTTGCCTTTTTCATAGATTATGGTACGGAACCTTTCGTGTGCGAGTCCGACTCGCACTTGGCCGGTTTTTTTATATTACGTGCGTATTGGCACTAGCTTCAAGCGATGAAGGAAAAAATGGTTACAAAACCTGCATGTCGGAGAGTTCTTAATGTTTTTTGGAGATGAGTGAAGATAAAATCATAAAAAAACAGGACAGTCTGTTTTTTTTTTATTGTGTTACAGTCCCACAGTTGTACCCTCGAATATCTTAAAATAATTAGCGCTGATGCAGCGATGACCTGAACTATTTTGTTTCTAGAAGTTCTGGGTACCATTGCGACGGCCATAAGCAGGCGTTATTTCTTCATCATCATCATCATCAGCCATAGGACGTCCACTGCTGGACACAGGCCTCCTCCTTTGGGTTACCAATACTCGCCACGCTTGGCAGGCGGGTTGGCGAGCGCAGTTAGGTGTGATTGTTTAAGGAAGACGCTGCTGCCCATCTTCCGGATTACATTGATCCGGATTTATATGAAAAGAAAGATCCACAAAAAAATGCCTTGCTGAGTTTCTTGCCGGAGTCTTCTCAGTTGAAGTGTAATTACAAGCCGGCGGCAGATTCAAACATGTAACTTAACGTTCATAAGTGCCTTACCAGGGCCTAAACTGAATAAATGACTTTTTGATTTTGATTTTGACATCCCTTAGCCGACTCTTACGGCAACCACAGGTAGAGAGGGTGGGGTACTATTCTTACGCCGGAACCACCATGGCAATATTTTTTATTTCTTATTCATGGCAATATTGGTTATTTCTTACCATCAGGAAAATGTTAAATTAGTCATATTACTTCACAACAAAAGAAACAGAAAAGAATCGTGATGTATCAAATCGTAGCACGAACTAAATCTCTTTTAGGAACTTCACTGACCTCGAGAGTGTGGGCGCGGACTAGTCATAACTCATTTTCAGCTAAATGTACTGCGAAACAGAGACAAATTCATGCCAAAGAAATGGTGGAATTGAATTTTCGCAAATGGCACTCGTAGAATTAGGGCGGGATAACGCGAATTGCGAATTCTAACGTGATCATTACCGCACTCATGTATGGTTAGGAGATTGAGTAGGTATGCGTGTGACAGCGCCCTATATTAAATATCATAGTTCATAAGTTGTTACAGATTAATAAGTAGTAGCGACGTTCTGCACCATAGATTATATAGTAGTTTGTATAAGAGTAGTTAATATATATGCAATCTTTTTGTTTTATTGGTGGACGATTTCAAAAAAGAACAATTTGTTTCCTCCCCTTTGTCACGTGCTTCTTCCTTATGTGTTAGCGAGAGAACACTCCGCATGTTACATATGCAAATCGTTACTAGACTACTTCTGGTTAATGTTTATCTTACAGTCAACCTAATTGGGAGACCGTCTGGTTTCCAATCTAGAGGTCCTGGGTTTGAATCCTACGGCACTCACTTCTATGTTGTCTAAGTTATGTGAGTATTGTCACGGACTTCAAACGGTGAAGGAAAACATTGCGAAGAAACTTAGATATCCGAGAGTTCTTAAAAAAAATCTCGAAGATGTGTAAAATCGCTCAACCCGCTCTTGGCCAGCGTGATGGACTACGGCTTCACCCTTCTCATAATGAGAAGAGACCCGCGCCCAGCAGTGGGATAGTTTAAAAACAGGCCGCATTCGAAGATCTACTGTAGATCTCCAACTTGCCCGATGATTAGTAGTTTACTTTTATACTACATGGTCTAACTCCGATGCCCATTTTTCTATCGGACAACCAGAAGCTCAAAAAAGCGACATCGTTTCATGGTCGACGTTCCAAACACTCGAACGAAACGGTTTGATTCCACGTTCAATGTGCGGACCGCTAGACAGTGGAATGCGCTGCCTGAGTGGGTGTTCCCCGCTCCATCTTAGAGTATGCACTCTAAGATGGAGCACGCTTGCCTAGAAGATACCGATTTACTCTCGAATTGAAGACACCCAGATTATATCCTTTTATATCCTTATTATATATCTTTTGGAGAAAAATATAAATTAATCTTTATAATGAAGTTACTTTACAGTTATGATTAAACATTATGTCATGTAGTTCTGTTTATAAAGTCAGTAATCCACTCTTAGTTCACTTCCCCGCTGCGGCCAACCATAATGGATGTTACAAACGTCCATTTCTCTGGTGTCAGCGCTAAATTGTCTTAGACTGGGAACGAAATTAATAGAAAGAAAAATGGAACTCGCTCCCGGCTCTCTGCGTTGATTAAAAGTTGTATGTTTACAACCGTAGTTAGTATTTCTATGACTTTTATCTTAACTTTGTGTAAAAAGAAAATATGAAAGATATCTTGATTGTTTCAGAAATTGAGGACTCAAGTCACGTCCTTGAATGTACGTAATCTATCTATCTATCTATATCTTTAAACGAGCAATTCTTGTATATATATATATATATTCTGAATCTCGGAAACTGCTCCCACGATTTTCATGAAATTTTGTATCCAGGGAGTTTCGGGGGCGAAAAATCGATCTAGCTAGGTTTCATTTTTAGAAAACGTCGTTTTAACCGTGTTTTCACCCGAGCAATGCTCGGTCAACCAGGTACTACATATTTATGTACAATGTACATAAGAGTATGGTTTGCAGACTTTATGAAAATATTTTTGTAAACAGCCTTATATTGCATTATTTGTGAAATTTGTAAATACGTTTTTATATTTCATAGAAATAAACAGTGGACAAAACTTTATAAACATAATATTCGAACATAACAAGTTGAAGAGTTAAAAAAATCTAAAACATGACTGCTGATAAAAAAAAAAAAAATTTTTAACTCTGACTGTCTAGGTGTTAGATCACAACTTACCTGATGTTATGTGACGGTGTGGTCGAAGATGGTAAAGCACACCTAGCCTGGAATAGAACTGGCTTTCAAGTGAGGCTGCCGGAACACATCGTTAGATGCTTGGCGGCAGATTTTCAACTTGAGGGTGGTAGCTAGCCAGCCGAGTACTAGAAAGTACCCTACCACCACGCTATGGTTTCCTCACGATGTTTTCCTTCACCGGCAGCTCAAGCTCATTGTTGGGGTTTGAACCCACGCCCTTCGGCATGCGAACCGACCGTGCTAACCACTGAGCTATCATCGCTACAAAAAAATAGCTATAATTAAAGGAAAAAAAAACTTAAACATATACTTCAATATATTTTTGTAGTTTCCTTTATTTAGAAACTTACTTTGGTTAATTTTTTTAGCGTATTAGGTATTACGCCAAAAATCAGCCATTTTTTTCAAACACGTATCTAATAACACTTGGTTTATTGAGACGAATCTAACGATACCTTAATTGTCGTAATCCATTTGGCCGTTTGGAAGAAACGAGGTAATAAAGAAATATAAGACAAACATGGATAAAAATCATTAGAAAAAGAACTACACCTTTACGTCACAAACCGGCCTCAACTCAACATAATGCCGACTGTACACAGCAGGCGCTGATCTTCCGTCGAGGCCGGCAGGTGACGTCCCGGAAGGTAAAATAATAAGATAAAAAAGTTGCCTACCAAATCAAATCATATTATAATGTAAACTTAATCTATCTATACAAATAAGAATCAAATAATGTTTGTTAGTAAACATATAACTTGAGAACGATTGAACCAATCATCATCCTGCGTCTCGGGTTTTCAACATAGATTTGCGTATGGAAAAAATGATTTTGCAGCTTAGTTGCTAGCATGTTCACACACCAAAGGACGTGGGTTCAAATCCACCAATGAGCTTAAGCTAAATGAAAACATCGCTAGATAACCATAGCATGCTGGTACTCGGCTGGCTAAATACCACACACAATTCAACTTCACTTAAGAGCCAGTTCCATTCCAGACTAGGAGTGTTTACCATCTTCAAACACACCGTCACTTACCTAGCTTGGCAATCATATAAAAAAATAAGCCTGACTTAATATAGGTGAGCGAAAACTTGGCATAAGGTATTGAACTATTTGTATAGGTAAGCTAGTCGTATAGATAAAGTAGAGAGATTATTATCTTTGCAAATTTATTTAATGTAATTATTTTACAAATAGGCTTGCGCTTGACCGCCAACTCGCCTGATGTTAAGCGAAGATGCGGTCTACGGTGGAGCACGCTTGCCTAGAAGAAACGGATTCACTCGTGACTTGAAGGCACCCAGATTGTATCTATCAGGGAACACCCACTCGGGCAGCAAAAATATGCGGTAGGTATGCGGCATTTAGTTAGGTAATCAATATTTTTTGTGAAGTACAATTATAAGAGTGTGTTCGGATCGCGTCGATTTATACTTATTTGTAGCGATGATAGCTCAGTGGTTAGCGCGGTAGGTTCGCATGCCGAAGGGCGTGGGTTCAAACCCCAACAATGAGCTTGAGCTGCTGGTGAAGGAAAAACATCGTGAGGAAACCATAGCGTGGTGGTAGGGTAGTAGGGTTCTAGTACACGGCTGGCTAGCTACCACCCTCAAGTTGAATATCTGCCGCCTAGCATCTAACGATGTGTTCCGGCAGCTTCACTTGAGAGCCAGTTCTATTCCTGGCTAGGTGTGCTTTACCATCTTCGACCACACCGTCACTTGACATCAAGTGAGTTGTGGTCAAACAACTAGCCTGTAAATTATATAAAAAAAAAAAAAACTACACTTAATATTATTTTTTACTATTTTTATTTTTATTTTGTTTTACTTTTTGTAAGGCACTTACCTTGATGAAATCGAAAGTCTTGGTCAGCATGACGATAGCCGCAGCACGTTCTTGCCAAATCATTCGCCAGAAGCACTGCACTGTTTCTTCGGTCGGGCCCTGGGTCACTATGTACGCGTTTGGTTTTAATATACTCTGTGGACAAAAAAAACATGATGAGAACTTCTGGCTACGATAAAGAACGAAGATGCATGCAGGAGATTAATCTACATTTTTTTTTTATATCTATGGTAATACGTAAATATTCATGAATTTTCAGTATTACAAAAATGGCCCTTCGGGGGTGGATGTATCCCAAGCAACGGGATAGGTTGATGTAATATGACATGTTGATGGTTTTTACCATGTTGTGTTGGACAGGTTGTGACAAAAACAAATTTGAAGGTATAAAAAGTTTTATGGGTTTGTTTTTCTATCTTTTTTTGCTGCAAATAAACATTTGATTTTGTTTATTGCATAAATATTTTTTGTTAATCTTAACTTATTTAGGTTTTTTGAGGATTTTTTTTATTCGGATAATTCCGCTTTTGACCACCAACTAGCCTGATGGTAAGCGATGATGTGGTCTTAAAAAGATTTAGATTATATCTTTCAGCAAACAAGGAAGCCGGCAGTTAAAGAATAGTTTTGGTTTTGAATAAACTTGGAATCATAAAAGATTCAAGGTGGATCTAGGATGAAACGCGTTTACTTGAAAGGAACCTATTTACTCTTTTTAAGAGAAGCGTCATCCCTGAATCCCAAAGAAGCCCTGTTTTTATGAACGGTCTTGCTGCTGGAGCGGTTTTCTCTTCTGAGAAAGTTAAGGGCTAAAGATAAGCCTACCACGCCGGCTAAGTGCGGGTTGGCAGACATCAAAGACATTAGAGAAATTGTTTTTTTTTTTTTTTAAATTTGGATAACCATTCAGTGTGTTTTTCTTCTCCGTTTGATGTCATCGGTAATACATACATAACTTAGTTAAGACAGGCTGACAGCTTGTGCTGTGGGATTCAAACACAAAACTTTCAGTTTGGAAGCCAGATGGGTCCACCAACTAGGCTGCAGTAACTTCTTCATCAATCATCAGATATTGTAATTTTTTTTAAAACCCCTTCTCCATTTACTATTTCCTTTTATCTAGATTTAAGTAAAAAAGTTTCATAAGTTTTTACGACTAATTACATAGCTCGGTATAAAATTTCGTAGCAATTACCTCATGAATATTTTCCAAGTAATTTATTTACGAAGAAAACCAACATTAATAGCTATGAAACACCAGAGGTCAATCTGCGTAAATGACCTTCTGGAATCCTGTTGCTGCCTATAAAACTCCAGAACAGTGGCTGACGTTGGTTTTATTAAGACATTTTATGAGTCCATAAAATTTAATGACCTTCATATCTTGGCTTATGAAGTAAGCGGATTGAATTCCATTTCTCGTGCGGCGACATTAAAACTTGTTCGTGAAAATGGATTCGATGATCGACATCTATACACAGTAGGTGCAACCGAATTTTAGACGCGTCACGTGACTATAATGCTTCCGTTTCTTTGGCCCAACGCACAAGTATTAATTGTACAAAATATATACCTCTAACAGTTGATTTTAGTTTGTTTTTATAATTACTGACCACTAGCCCCACCAGTGCGTGAAATTGATGTCGTTACAGGTTGGGGGAAGTTTATTTTGTGTAGAGAAAACTCTTGATCGGGATTCTCTTTCTTTATAACTGCCCACCCACTAGAAGCCCTGGATTCTTCATGCTTTCGCAATCTATTGCGGTAAGGTTTAGGGAATCTACATTGACTTTATAACGACTATAATCAAATAGAAATAAAGAATATGGAAATATTAATCGGAAATTATACTTAGAGAAAGTTAACTAATTAATTACTACACTAATAAATACACTGATATTATTGATATTCTGCGTGTTATTTCAGGTTGGTTCAACTGCCCAATTATTGGGCATGCAGTCAGACATCATGTAATGATAAGTGGCCAAGTAGATTTATTTTTAAATTTGATTTTTTTTTTTTTTAATTCATGCTTCGTTTTATTTGTATTTATTTTGTGATGACTCTAGACTTTGATATTAAAGTATTATGATTATTATTGTAAATGTGAATGCTGTTATGTTTGTGTGCTTAGGTATACTTGTTATTTCCTTAAATTGTTTCCGCGTAACGAATTTGGATAAAATTTTGAATAACGATGCCTTAGTTTTACACAACAGCTATTTTTATCCCAGAAATGGGGGGTGAAATTACTCTTGAAATATTATTTATTTATATATTTTATGTTCACCAACATAACTACACCTATACATTGTTACAAAATTTATGTAATGTATTTTCCTTCATTTACATAAGCCACAAAAAGATGAAATTATATAGAATTTGTGTGTAAGCCGAATCTTTTCTTGTTTGTTTTTCAGCAAAGATAAAAGCCGAAAACTATAAGTATGATAATTTTCTACTTTACGCTTTGACTCGATAAAAAATAATAATTGAAGGGTGTTGTGTGACATGCCTATATCCAGCAGTGGACTCAGATAAGCTATAGTAAGCTTATGATGTCAATATGATGGTATATAAAAAAAATACATTTCAGATGTTTCAAAGTTAGAAAAAGAATGAAAAAATGATTAAACAAAACAAAGCCTCAAAAGTTCCTTTACAAGACTTGTGAAGCATTCTAACGAAATAAAAGTTACCCGCCTAAGTGACTACGGCATCGCGCATTCCCTTTGTCAATAAAACGGCCAAGTTACGCACCTTTTGATTCTGGAACCTTTTTTCAACAATTCGTACAATCATTACGTTAGTACGTGATACGATTCACGTCTACGGAACCCTTCGCGAGCGCGTTACAGGATTTTATACAATTGTAAACGCAACGTGAGTACGACACGTAATGGAAAAGGGTTCTTTATAGAAAACTCGGTAGAAGTCGATTTTCGGAGTTTTGTACGGTGGGCTTTGTCGGAGACCGCTTTTCGATTGATGGAACCGAACTGTAGAGTCAACGGAATTAGATATTGCCTTGACAACGCATGAGTTTTGAATAGATTGTTAAAGTAAGGCAAAGTCACCGAAACGGGAAGAAAGCTTTTCCATTTGACCCGTGAATTTATTTATGACCTACACTCATGGAGGTACTGGTAACAAATTGTGTTTGAAAATAATCATGCCACATAATATTTTTTAGTAAGTACTTAATAACTTTTTACCATAAATTGGGACATGATTGATATATGATATACAATAAAACTAAGGCACGAATATTAAAAAAAACACTTCGGAATCCTGTGTTATATGTATTTTTTTTTCTCGATTATTCTTTTCAACAGAGAAATTTAGAAAGTTAAAGTATCGTAACAACTCAAATCGTCGCAGGCCTACTCTGTGTATTTATCGCATCGTAATTCCTGATTTTTATTTGGTTTTGGCATTACATTTTGTGTATATGCCTTTTGTTTGTTATTTCGTTATTTTTAAGTATTTCATGATAAATTGAGTGAAATAAGTTCAAGTGAGTCAAGCTCATGTCCGGTTATGCCGTATCGACGGAGTTTTGGCAACACGAAAAGTAATAATTTTATAAATTATGTTTTTTTTTTTAAAACTATATTATGTAATTTTAACACAAGTAATTAGGCATTAATGATTTAAAAAAAAAAAACAAATAATTTTATAACAAACACTCGAAAGAACATATGCTTTGAATAATAATGTCGCGACACGACCTTTCCACATTCCCGCCAAAAAACCTGTGTATTTGTCACATTTTAATTCCATTCAGTTAAAGTCACTGAAAAAACCATTTCTTTCTTTTTTGACAATGCACTTTAAGTATTCTGCCAATGTAAAGTATTTCATATTTTTAAGTGTCTCATGATAAAATCAAGTAAAATATGCATTCGGTCACAGTCTCATAAAAAAAGACACAGTCAAGCTCAGTCCATAAAATAGTGGAATCTTTATTAGAAGCTTCTAGGGAATTTTAGAAACGACACGAAAAGTCTTATTTTATGGTATTATACCATTAAAATAATACTTAAGATTTTGTTATTTAAGTAAACCTAATTTCGTATGTTGCGTGGCATGCGTGCCGGTATAACACGAGCGTTCTTGTAATGTAAAAAGCTCCTTAGTAGGTATTATTCATAGAATCCCTCAGCTTCAGTGAGGTATGTTTGAAAGTTATGAGTTCCTCAAGTCGTCTTTTGATGCTACCTGAATTATTTCGCTTGGTTATATGGGTAATTTAATTTTACTTGCTCTCATCCTTTCATTATGTGAGTACTTATTAGTCTGTACTGTAAACGTACTTATATGCTTCACTGGATTTTAGTACATTTAATATTTGTACAAATCTTAGTAAATTTAATTTATTTTTAAAGAAATAGTATTTGGTACGTAATGATGAGAAATTTTTGATCAAATTTATCGTCACATAATTCGTTTTATCAAAAGCGTTTTTAGCCCACCGGTGAGATTATTATTGTGATTAGATAAAGTTCGAATAGCCAGCCCTAGTGTCAGAGTTAATGTACCGCCCGAAAGCTTCCAACATGACTTGAGGTTTGATATGTAGACTAAAAAGTAAGGACCTATAGAAAGAAATGCCACTCACGGTCATCCATCCGAAGACTGACCAGATCGTCCGTTGCTTAACATCGGTGATCGTTTGAAAATACGCAGTCAACGAGCATAGGGTTTATATGCTATGAGCCACTCTAGATTTAAAAAGATATTTTGTCTTGTTGAAATGTTAACCCGCTTGCAAGAAGTATATCTACCTTGCTTTCTTTACGTAGCCTTCACCAGCGCGCAGCGATTACAATTCTACAGGACTTTTTTTAGGACAAATAATGGTCTATGAGACTCACTACTCGCTCCATGTAAAAAATGTTATCAAGGGATCGTCGATACAGCACACACTCCACGTGTTTGCTGTATGTAATGGAACGGAAGAAAGGTGAAAGAGATGGATGAATGTGAATGACAGACGAGTATGAATGAGAAAGCAGATTTGAAGGACGAATATTACTTAGAGATAAAAGGACTATATAAAAATCAAGATGTAAATAAAATATTATTTAATAAAGAAATCCAAGAAGATTCGTTTCTCTCCATAATCCACGAAAACTATCCCACATGTATGTTAGGATATAATTTGTAGTTAGTTTTATTTTCTTTTCTACAATTAAATGTTGAGTAGGTCATACAAATAAAATTAAAAATATAAACCATACTTACATCTATATAGGAAGCATTAATGTAGTCTGAGTCTGGTTCTCGGTCCACAGTTTCTAGCACCACTCTGTTGTAGTCATCTGTGAACAGAATATTTTAACGGATGAGTAATTCTCGACCATATCCCGCTGGGATTCCGTCACGTCACGCTGATAATCCTGACACGTGCGGTGACAAAAATGGAAGACATTTGAATAACCTTAACTTTGGATAGAATTAACTAAAATTCTAGTAATGTAGAATTACGACATTAATTCCTTTTTGTAAACACGTTCCAGATATCGAATGCAATAACATCTGAGTGGCAGATAGGTCTGTAGCGACGATAGCTTAGTGGTTAACGCAGTCGGTTCACAAGCCCAAAAGGGCGTGGGTTCAAAGCCCAACAATGAGCTTAAGCTTCCGGTGAAGGAAAATATCGTGCAGAAACCATAGCATGTTGGAAGGATATTTTCCAGTACTAGCTAGTACTGGAAAAGTAGAAAATCTACCGTCGCATCTAATATTACACTAATATTATAAAGACGAAAGTTTATGAGTGTGAAAGTGTGTTTGTTATTTTTTTACACTCAAACGGTTGACCAATTTTTATGAAACTAAATATTAAATAAATATCGTAGGACATTACACACAGCGCCATCTGACCCCAAATTAAGCAAAGCTTGTACTATGGAAGTCAGATAGCTGATAGAATACTTAAATACTTTTTTGGTTGTAAATACATACTTATAATATATACAGAACACTCAGACTCAGAACATTTTTTTTTATTATACTACAAAATGCTTGTACTGAGTGGGAATCGAACCCACGCCCTACGGCTCTTGAAGCAGACATACTACCTATGAGCCAACAGGGCAGTCAAAAAATCATGAAATTATTATTATTATTATTTTTAGCGCTGACTTGCTAGGTTTTTGACAACAGCTCACCTGATGTTAAGCGACGGTGTGGTCGAAGATGGTAAAGCACACCTAGCCTGGAATGGAACTGGCTCTCAAGTGAGGTTGCCGGAACACACCGTTAGATGCTTGGCGGCAGATTTTCAACTTGAGGGTGGTAGCTAGCCAGCCGTGTACTAGAAAGTACCCTACCAGGTTTCCTCACGATGTTTCCTTCACCGGCAGCTCAAGCTTATCGTTGGGGTTTGAACCCACGCCCTTCGGCATGCGAACTGACCGCGCTAACCACTGAGCTATCATCGCTACAAAATTTATTGTTATTGAGGTATTGAGGTAGCTGACACCCTGGATTAACACATTGGCTACCTTTTATCCCGAAATAATGTAGTGTTCAAGCAGCAAGTTCATCATTAAAAAAAAACATCTATTGTCAGTAAAGAACTTTGCGCTTATACTAAACGTAGGTAGGTGTCTAGCGACGACCAATCAAAGTCACATTAGCAATCGAAATATTCAATTTTCAAACATTAAAGCAGTTGAATAACTTCCTAATATTTTAGCGGATGGAATAAATCTTCCTCATGTCGGGGAATTCCGCCACGACACGTCGCAACTCTGATAATCCCGGGGACATGTGGGATAAAAACTAGAACGGAATAAATTTACATGATTTAAGAAAGAGACTGATGTCGGAAATTTGTTGCACGTACTTGATAGTTTGCTGTACTTATTTAGGATGGAAATTTATGCCATAAATATTAGGAAAATTAGCATTTTAGCAAAAAATGACATGAAGTCCACAGAATTTAAATACATTTCACACAGCGCCATCTAGCCCCAAGCTAAGCAAGCTTGTACTATGGGAACCAGATAACTTATAGAATTCTTTTTTTGTACTTACATACTTTTAATACACACTGAACACCCAGATACGAAACAAACATTTATCGTCACATAAATGTTTATCCTGATGGAAATCGAACACCGCCTATAGCTCTTGAAGCAGATATTCTACCAAATGAACTAGCATTTGAAAACTAAAGGCACACTGTATCAAAATCGGTTTTCATGATTTGTTTGTTTTTTCCTTTGATGATTGTGGTATTGCATATCACATATTTGAAAATTAGCAAAATAACTTTGCAACAGAAAACACAAAGTTAAACTTATTAAGTCATGGTCATGTCTGCGTCATGCCACAGTAAATGTGCAGAAACTACATGAGGAACAAAACAGCTTCAACATCGACAGCCCTGTTGGGTAGTATATCTGGTTCGATTCTCACCCAGGACAAACGAAAATAAAAAAAGTGATATAAACAAATGTTTGTTCTGTGTCGGTGTTTTGCATGTATTATAAGTATATATTTACAACAAAAAAAGTATTTATGTGTTCTATCAGTTGTCTGCCTTCCATCGTACAAGCTTTGCTTAGTTTGGGGTCAGATGGCGCTGTGTGTCCTACGATGTTTATTTGTTACTAGCTGCACCTCTCGGTTTTACCCGCATGATGTTGTTGATGATGAAAGTATTCTATGTCTTATTCCAGGGCCTTACGTACCTATATGCAAAATTTCACCCAGATCCGTCGAGTAGTTTACGCGTTAAAGCGCAATGAACAAACAAACTCACATTCGCATTTATAATATTAGTTAAGATTTCCCGCCCAATCCCAATCCTAGCCCAGTCATATTGATTATTATATTTTTGATATTACAAAAAGGGATGTAAATTAAATAGCTTCCAGAACCATCTGGATTAATACTGTTAATAATTCTGGTGCATAAATGTTAAACTCTCATTACACAAAATTAATTGCATGTCCGTAATTTATTGTTGCGGGTAATGCGCTAGTAAAACAGTGCCGTTTTAATTGTCCACCGCCGAGCAGTTATTTAGATAGGCCATAATGAGATACAAGGAGATACAATTTGTTCATAGTGGTGTTACCGTTTCGTAACGTGGTTGTACAGATTACAAAAAAGGACAGACATGATGTTGCGTAGCAAATAGGCGAAGATACTTTAGCCCTACATTTTTTTCTTGTCTTATACTCACTACACGCACACAAATGAAGTACACTTTTGTAACGTAAAGCTTATAACGTATTACGCCATGTCCTTAAACACCGTATTGGTGTGGGTCGCTAATAAAAGTAGAATAAGCGAAATATGTGTAGCAGGATCGTAAACAACCAGAAATTGTAGAGCCAAGAAATCCTTAATTATTTTCCTATCTGTATTTTTTCTAATCTGTTCTTTTATCTGTTGACAAGCTAGGTATTTTGACCACAGCTCACCTGATGTTAAGTGACATCAGATCTGATGACATCTGCTTAAATAAATATGCGATTCGAGTTTTCTTTTTTAATACGGATAAGTCCGCGTTTGACCACCAACTCGCCTGATGGTAAGCGATGTTGTAGTCGAAAATGAAGCACGCAGATTTAGAAGATTCCTATTCACTCTTCAGTTCCATTCCTTGGATGAGAAACGAATAGTCAAAACGTTTGGTACGTACCCAAGGAAATTCCACTATATATGGGAGGTAGTGAACCATCTTGCTACTTGACTTGAGGTAAAAAGGGGATGGATATACAAGGTCGTACAGTAGCACATTTGCCAAAATTAATCCTGTAGAAAATTGACAGACTTGCTAATTTCAGGCGGTGTTCAAAGCTTAAGTTTTATATTGATTATTTATGTAAAAGCAAAGTACTTATATGTTCAAAAAATAACATAACCTACTTACAAGATTTGCTGTACTAAGATGTTGAAACATCACGCAAAATTAAATTGAATTCACCGTCTGGTGCATTCACTTTTAGAACGCAAACATTGTCTCTTTCTTTTACTCTCCGAAGCACATGCACGATAGGGAATTCATCTAATGTACAGCTACGGAAAAGATGAATAAGAAACAGAGAGCGCACTACCGGAATAGAAAACATTTCTCAATATCTTTTTTCTTTACATGTAAAAATAGTGTTTTTTTTTTACAAACCACTTTTCATATCATGACACGTATTTAAAAAAAAAAATTCTTCCATTGTGATAGTAAAGGATATTCTATTCTCTATATTGTCACCATACCACCTATCACATTCGACACAGACAGTGTAAAAAATATAAATGGCGTTTACAATATAATTATGTACATATACGTAGTTAAAAATAATTAATCAACCATTTATTGTATTCACATATTTTAGAAATACCATCTAGTTTACTAAACCATCTATTTAACTACTTTTAAAGATTTTATGAATTAGTTCGATCGTAATTTGTCTTGTGCACTTTAATAAATAAAAAAGTATCTTTATTGACAAAGTTATCTGACGTCAAACCTATCTTGTCTTGTCTAAAATCTCATTTGTATTTAATCATTTCATAGAGGGTGTGTTCGTTCTATTCCTTGAGCTTTTTTATGGGTGACAGGCTAAGCATTTGACCAAATCTAGCTTGATATTAACCGACAGTGTAGTCGAAGATGGTAAGAACATTTAGTCCGGAATTAAAATTGGCTTTCAAGTGAGAGCCAACTCAACTTAAGGTTGGTAGCTAGTCAGTTGAGTACTAGAGAGTATCTTACGATTGTAGCGATGATAGCCCAGTGGTCAGTACGATTGGTTTACACGCTGAAGGGCATGAGTTCAAACCTCAACAATGAGTTTGAGCTGCCGGTGAAAGAAAATATCGTGAAAAAACCATATCACGGTGGTAGGGTATTTTTTGGTACTCGGCTGGCTAGCTACTACCCTCAAGTTTAAAATCTGCCACCAAGCATCTAACGGTGTGTTCGAGCAGCCTCACTTGAATGCCAGTTCCAGTTTGGCCATACCGTCATTTAACATTAGGTTGGCTGTGGTCAAACATCTAGACTGTCAAACATAAAAAGACGACCCTACCGTGGTTTCACGATGTTTTATTTTCCCAGCAACTCAGGCTTATTGTTGCTCATGGACATATATTCACATTTTTATGTAATAAAAAAGTGGCATGCAATGAATGTAGGTATGTATATGTGGTTGTCGTTTTGATGATAGTAGTACTGATAACAGTGATGAATTAGCAGTGAAACTACATAACAGTTAGTCAGATGAACTACAATTAATTTCATAGTTTCTATAGATATGTCAGTTGTCCATCTGGTCTTGTTTAATCTGTGTCCCTTTGCTGTAATTTTAACGATGTTTGCTCAGCGCTCGACTTGTGGTTATTGTGTTTCATTTATTAACTCAGCTATTGCTTCGCTTACCGAACAGATTAAAAGCTTTTATCGTTTGTGTGTACAATTACTGTTGCGGTTGAAGTTACATGATTATTATCATTTGTAAAAATTCCCTTCTTGAAGTAGAGTAAACTATAGACGGGTATTCGTAGTTTTTTCCCGTTTTAGTTAATTTTGATTTAATATATTTGTTACGAAATACACACAGATTTTTGTATCATATGGCTGCGTTTTCACATTTTTGGATGAGTTTTTGTATCAATTGTGTCTAAAATGTAAAATGTATCTGAAATAAATTAACTGAATTGAATTCAGGACAAACATTTTGCAGTATAAACAAAATGTTTGTTCTGTGTCTTGGTGTTTGTATGTATTTACAAAAAAAAAAAAAACAAGTATTTCAGTAATTCAGGATAAACATTTATGTGACAGAATTTGATAAATAAAAGTAATTTCTTATGTTATAAAATTAAGAATAAATAAGTCAAAGTACTTACAAGGTATTACTTTCTGATTTTGGTTTTTATGCAGATTTGTCTTCTTCGTCGCGTGTCGACACGAATGTGTTTCTACTTTGACTGCTGTCTGGAACATAAATAAAACATTCACTATTGGCATCTTTATTTTTAGTATAAGACGGTAGTAGAATACAGTTATAATGAAATAAACTCCCAAGATAAAAATGTAGTGAAACTTATATAATTAAAAATAAACGAAAATAAATAATAATTTAATAAACTCTTTATTGTCCACAATAAAAATTAGTACAGAAGAAAACGAAAATAAACTTAATCGATAGGTGGCGACCTTATCCTTTAAATCGATCTCTCTTGATAAATCATTGAAATGTTCCACGACGAACCTCACTGCGCGGGTACACTATATACAATCACATATCTTTTTCGTGATCGGTTCATTTGAATGGCAATTGTTCTATTCCACGCGGGGGATGTCGTTTGTCGTCGGTAGTATATAAGTAACAAAATGGTCTCTTAAATAGTGTCGAAAGAGTCTCCCACGAACCAAATAAACCCGCGAACTAGGTCACTCCAGGTACAGTTTAACCTAGATAATTCATGTTCCGAGTCGAGCTGCCTCCTATCTGCTATCTGACAAAGCACGCGGAAAAAATTTACGATAATCTTTACATGGAAATACTTATAAAAATTGTGTATATATTCGCGGAATCGGGTATTGTTATGCAAGATATGTTTATAGCGATGATAGCTCAGTGGTTAGCGCGGTCAGTTCACACACCGAAGGGTGTAAAATCAAACCCTAAGAATAAGCTTGAGCTGCCGGTAAAAGAAAACATCGTGAGGAAACCATAGCATGGTGGCATAGCATTCTAGTACTCGACCAGCAAAATCTGCCGTCTAACGGTCATTATCGCATCTAACGGTGTATTCCAGCAGCCTCACTCGAGTCAGTTCCAATCCAGGCTAGGTCTGCTTTACCATCTTCGACCAAACTGTCACCTAACATCCAGATGAGCTCTGGTCAAATACCTAGCTAGTGAACCATAAAAAAAAAGAGATTTGTACGCCTAAATAGGTCAGTAGGTATGTATATAATATGTAACCTGAATATTGAGATGTACCTACTTTTATAAAACCTCTACTCAATCTAAAGCAAAAACGGCTAATAATTAGGGCACGTTCGTTGCGAAATTAGAGATCAAAAATTTATCCGGTACTATTAAACGAGCAATATTTGTATATTCATAAAGTAGGTCTAATATTTCGAGATCTGAATGAGGACTCTAACGATTTCTAAATAAGTAGCTACTTACTAGATATACGAGGTTTTTGGAGGCAAATAATTGACCCAAGTCTTATCAAATTGATCTGTGGGAATACAAGTATTTCCGAGTTTTTCAAGATACATTTTACATACACGCAAAGCTCGGTCGCCCAGGTTTAGTTTTAAGTCAGTTAAGTTTACTTTTTAAGACTATGTAATACTTATATTATTATGTAAAAGTAATGAGACATAAGAGAATGATTGCAAGAGATGACGCAAATATTTTTTTTAGTGTGATAAAATGATACTAACTTAATATTAAGTAGAAAAACCAAACAACTGAAGCTACCAAAAATTACTAACTAAACCAAAAGTACCAAAATTACTAACCAAACTAAAACTTCCAAAAATTTAAATTTTTAGGCAGTCTAATTTTCTACTCTAGGCATAGGTCTGTTTTGAAGGGATGATTGGGATTTCAACTTTCTGTTTATATTTGGAAAATACATTACAAACCGCGTGATAGGATTACAACACTATAACACTTTGTTGAAACAACATAAAAAAAAATAAACAAAAAAGAAATGCTACAGATAGACACAAAAGGGACCTTATCGCAAAATTTATCGTTTCCAAATAACCCCAGAACGAATTAAAATAATTAACGAAATAGGGGCGATAGTGTTATAAGTATATTAACAATTGAAAAAGCTATATAAATACATAATCTTTATCTTTACATAGAATAAAACAAAGTCGCTTCCCGCCGTCTGTACACTAAAACTACGCAACTAACCTTTTAAACTACGCAACAGATTTTAATGAAGTTTCCATCAATAGTTAGAATGATTCAAGTGGAAGATTTATATGTACACTACATTAGTATATACATTGCACCCGTGCGAAGCCGGAGCGGGTCGCTGCTATATAATAAGCAATATGAAATCAATTACAGTACAATTGCATTATTAAAGTGCAATTTTAATATTGCATTGGGACAATAATACAAGCAAAAACGTCGACTAATTCTGCAGCATTGTCGACAAGATATTATCGTGAGATCGTACAAATTAAAACCTTGTTAAACCGTCTCGTTGTTTTATATTTTCTTGTTGCAAAACAGTTAAAAGAAAACGTCAAAGCTGGAGACTTACAATCACTGTACAATATTCGTACTTTGATGCCCTCGGGGAAAATGAATTTATTTTCATATTGAAAAAATAATATTTTTTTTACAAATAAGGGCCTCGCTCTTTGTTTTATTTTTGTCCTGTTGTTAAACATTTCACTTGCGACCTTATTAGATCTACTTACGCCTACATAGGAAAAGTAAATCAACGCGGCGTCAGTTTTCTGTACAATTTTTGTTCTTGATACTACATTAATATTTAAAGTATGGTCTTTTGTAGCGATGATAGTCCAGTGCTTAGCGTGGTCGGCTCACACGCCAAAAGCGTGGGTTCAAACCCCAATAATGAGCGTGAGCTGCCGGTGAAGGAAAACATAGCGAGGAAACTATAGCATGGTGGTAGGGTATTTTTTATTACTCAGATGGTTAGCTACCACCCTCTTGTTGAAAGTCTGCCACCAAGCATCTAGCAGTGTGTTCCGGCAGCCTCACTTGAGTGCCAGTTCCATTTCAGGCTAGGTGTGTTTACCATCTTCGGCCACACCGTCACTTAACATCAGGTAAGCTGTGGTCAAACAATTAGTCTGTCCAACATTAAAAAAAAATATAGAATTCTGTATACTGTATGTGTTGTGTGTGAATTGTGTTCTGTATGTGTGTGTTGTAATTTCTGTTCGTAATGTCTAACGTAATCCTAGCAATTATTTTGTGGTATAACTTTGACAATGTATTAATATCTGATGTTGTTTTCTTTTATGTTTTAAGTAATGAGACGAACGGTAATGCTATGGTAAGAGGTAGCGCCTGTCCATGATCACTTCAGCAAACTACTACTTTGAGTAACAAAACAAAGTAATATTGCTTTATTGCTCATTACTTTCAGACATTTAATAGTGAGTCCCAATTGCCCAATAATTTTGTTCACACCAACGATTGCATACAATAGAAATGTAAAATACAAGTAGATATAACGCACGGTAGTAGTTTACTATTTGATTCCACTTTTATTATACGAACCGCTATACAATGAAATTTGCTGACCGAGTGGGTAACAATCTGGGTGCCTTCTGGTAGCGGTTTCATCTAGGTAAGCGTGCTCCATCTTAGACCGGATTTTTTAATATCAGACGAGTTGGCGGTCAAACTTAAGTCTATGTAACAACTGACGATCTTATCTTGGTGATCTCTTTCACAGCTAGTGACGTAGAACATAATTCTAGAAATAAAATAACCCCCTACCCAATTAACCATACATAGCTAAGAACTATCGCAAGAAAACTGGCTTACAAATGAAAAAAACCGCATCGAAATTGGTCCATCTGTTTGAGAGCTACGATGCCACAGACAAACAGACAGACATCGACGTCAAACTTATAACACCCCTCTTTTTACGTCGGTTAAAAATAACGTTTCTTGAAAATGTCGATGCAGATAAATTAGCAGGGTGAAACTAATTAGTTAACAACCAAAGCTTTCTATAACGTTTTCAAAAGTTTTGCAATAAATTTATTGCCCTAAAAACGCTGAACTGACTCAAATATATCAGAAGCTGTCTCGTATTTGTGACTTATCAGCTGTAATGTAAAGTCTTTTGGCCCTTACCCAATTGGGACCGAGATATTAACTGAAGTACTTGTGATTATCTGTGGCAATCTTTGGAAAGCTTTTACGTGACGACAGAAAAAAAATCTTCTTCGTCATTATATCCGTTTTATCTATTCCTTCTTCGTATTTGTTTAAGGTGTAGCACTTTGCCAGTAACAGGTTAAAAAAAAAAGTTTTAAAATTATTTGTTTGTTATTGTTCTTATCGCGGACATACAGATGCAGCGAACGACTTTGTTTTATAATATGTAGTGATGATGATAATCTTTATCGCTCAACGACCATACCGCTGTGTAAAACGTTCATAGTACAAATGTATTATCACAAGCTTACAATATAAATGTATGAACAATATCTATTCTTCTATTCCTTCAAGGCAATTTCCGGCAACTTATCTTTAAGATAGGTTGGCAGGAACTGAATAGTAGAAGCATCTTTTGATTTACTACAATCGCTGCGCGAAACCTCTAACCTAGGATTCGCATTTAAAAGTCCTAAAGAAACGCGAGACCCATAACCATAGAAAAGTTTTCAGATAAGATGGCTGGTCAAACTTACTTGGAACTCCAGTTTGTAGAGCACGGGGAACTTTCTTCGTTGCTCACAGAGTTTGGCGAAGTTCTTCAGTTCGACGGGCCGGTCCGGGATAGTTTCAGATATGGAGCCATTCTCGTCGGCTGTGGAATAAACATCATTAATATCAGCTCGATACTTCTTTAAAGGACCTGGATCTTAGTTATAAAATGGACAGACGTGTTTTAACGTAAAAGTAATGAGGTGATCGAGACGATCTCCTGATGGTAAATGACAACGCCTGTCCATGACCATTGAAGCGATACACAGAACTTTGAGTAGCAAAACACAAAGTCCAGGGCATCGCTGCTCTGGCGCTTATTACTTTGAGACTTGGTTGATGATGGTTGTTAAATGATGGTTAGTCTCAACAGCCCTGTAATTTCGCTAGCTGCAATATCTGGTACTGCGGTGGTACCTACCTAGACTTCCTGCTAAGGAGATCTACCACCAAATACATATCAACATATTAAAGTCGCCTTCTGCACAGCATACAAACTTTTTTGTTCTATTACTTTTAAACATTACGAAAAAACTGGTTTTCCATAGAATATTTCTAGGTATATACTATCGGAAAAATATAGCATTAGGTTTGTGAATTAAAAGTCATAGAACAAACATCTTTGTACAGAAGATTATTTTAAAAGGTTGTAAGTTATACGGATTATATCTATGTGTGTAGTAGTTTTACTCCTATGAAGTATATAATTTTTTCTTTAGCAAATGCAAGTGGGCAAATACATTACTCTATTTTTATGTAACCCTGAAGGTTTCTTGATGAGGCTAATCGAATCCTAATTTTACGAAATTGATTGTATATAAAAAAAGGTAGATATCAAACTAGCGCGCACAAATTGTTGCAGACAAATTTAGACAATTGTTGTAATTTGATTTGCACTAGTGTACTTCAAGAGCAATACACTACTTATGGCTATCTCTTTCTGTATCATACTTTCCGTATTATCTATCGCATTCGCAGTTGTAAGTGCATTTGTAATAACAACGTGACAAAATCTGTATGCCGATCTGTATGAACGTAGCGTATCTTTATAATAACATTGCTTACAGGTCAATTAATTTGTTTACTTCTCTTTAAGTCGGTTAAAAACATTTGTAAGTGATCTATTCTGATTAAAAGCTGATGAATGTGTAATAAATTTGTATACTATGCGCTATTGTATTTTTTCAGATTCGATTTTGAGTTGCGACAGCTGAAATTACTATTTTGTCGGCAGATTTACTTCTCCAGAAGGCCAATAAGTACGCGCGAAAAGCAAACAAAAGCCGTTGTAGGCCTCGATCATCTCAAGTTGCAGTAAACACGAGTCAATAGCCCTCCGGCGTATTATAATGGGAAGAGCTAAAGAGGTTCACGCTATTAGCAATTTTCTCAATCTTCTTGCAAAAATATTTAGGTAGGAGATACATTTTTGCTAAGCCTTGATTATACTCCGAGGGCAGTTCATTTCAATAGAATCTTCGGGGCTCTTAAAAATGTACAAGGATTTTTTTTTACCTACTTTTCTGTTTTTAGTTTTGAATTATCTAATGCTACTACAAAAAAATAATTGGATCCGTTTTGCTATTGAGCTGCTATGTTATGGGGTTTTGAAGCCAATAAATTTGTTCAAGACTTGGGGAAAAGAGAGAAAGGAGTAAGGCCAAGGAAAGGAGAGAAAAACTGTAGGTCAAGCAGGTTCCAAACACAGCAAATTCCTTTGATAATTCTGCGCTGGTAGGCCGTCAGCGTGTTGAGTACGCTTATGCAAGGTCCATCTCGCCGAGGAGATACAGTTGTTTTTGTTGTGACGTGATTTTTTTTCTTAATGTAATTAATATTTTGCCATTTTTAATAGTGTTTTCAACAGTGACGCATACACTAATTGTGGGCAATGACTAGCGATATATTTTTAATTCAAGAATTTTTAATGAGACTGTGATCCTTCTTATTTACTTAAATACCTATATTGAATTGAATTTAATATGATTAAAAAAAAATCGATAATATATTTAAAAAAGTTACATTTCTTACTAATTTTACATTCGGCTCATATAACCTATAAAATGAATATTAATCTGTCATAAGATAACATTTTCTTTACGTACTAATTAAAGTTCTAACTATGTGCCTTATTTGAAACCACCGGGTAATTCAAAGGGTCCTTGAGGCCATTACCAGATGCACTTACAGGCCAGCCCTGACTCCCGAGGGTTGATAATAGCACTGAGGGGCAACCGCGCCGCAAAAAGGGTTCAGTCACCTTATTTTCATAAAATTCCAGATAAGTAAATATGCCTAACACGGAACATAATGGAGAGTCTTCTGCAAGCTTTAAGTAATACTCTCTTGGCACTTTGTAAATTCTAATCAGGTATACTTGTACCGGTGTCGAATAATTATTTATTTAATTAGTAAGACATCATCCAAATTAAAAACCTGTTACAATTTATCTACCAGTTCATAATTCACCTATTTCATTGGGTGTCAAATATTTGCAGGGAACTCAAGTTTTGAAAATATATCTACTTAAAACCTTTTTAGGGTTCCGTACCTCAAAAGAAAAAATAATCGGAACCCTCATAAGGTTATACTTTGTTGTCTGTCTGTCCGTCTGTGAATACCTTCTATCTCGGGAACAGATGCAGTTATCGAGTTGAAATTAAAACCATATACGCAGATCTTAAGTCAAATCTCAAGATCAGAAATAAAGTGTATAGGGAACTTCATTCATATTACAGTTTTAATTAAATAATTGTAATTAAATACAGTCATTTTTATCTCACAGTGGTGTAAATATATAATAATGAAATCCTATATTGGTACTAAAATATATTGTTTCAAAATCTGTTCGTAATTTAAATATCATTTTTGGTAGGTATTTTACGTCACAAAAAATCGAGGCAAATTTTCCTGACGCACGTACCATAAAGGCTTTGTGTTAGATAAGACGTGACGCGACCCGCCACACCGCTTTACAGTAGCCGATAACTCTGGCATTTTTCCTACGTTATCCTTGCTTGCTTTGATAAAAACCTTATAGAAATCTGGGATAATAGTACCTGATTTAAAGCCGCAACTTGCAGTATTGTAATTTAGATAGTGTCTAGTATGGTAAAAGAATAATAACATCATCCTTAAAGTTGTCCAAATTAGTAATGAAATAACCACACTGATTCCCTACGAGATCGAATCAGAAATGAGGAGATCCATAGACGAACCACAGTTACCGACATAGCCCAGCGGATTAGCAAGTTGAAGTGGATTTAAAACATTTTGTGTTTAAGGCCTTAATTACGCATAAATATAAATTAAAATTACAAGATTGGTATACAAAATTAAAATGAAGCTAGGCCCGTTCAACGTAGTTTTAACAGTGATGGATTCATCCAGCATATTAATTACTTTCGATGGTTAGTCTTAACAGCCCTGTAATTTCGCTAGCTGCAGTATACCCTTCCAACCACCATTTGAATAGACTGGATGTTGGTAGCTACAACAGGCTGCTGTCCGAACCCTGTTCTGAAGCAGCCAGGGATCTTATCATTTATGTGAGTCGCCTCAAGTGACCTACCTTGATTTTTTAGTGTATGCAGGGGAGTGAATGTGTGTATGAGAGAGTGTGTATAAGTAGGTGTGTCTTGTTATTATTTTATTCATTTTTACTTGTTAAAAAACTTTCTAGAAAATACGATGGAACTGCCATGTGGATGTCACAAAAGTCCCTTAAATAAATTGGAATAAATGAAAAAAACCCTTCAAACCGGAACACAGTAATATTTACACAGTACCTACCTAGACGACTTCCTGCTAAGGAGATCTACCACCAAGTAAAACACACATGTTGAATACATCTAGTGAAAACATTTTGTAATTTTTCTATCAAAAACTATCGGTAATTTTATCATTACGTACTGAAGCAGTTGTTTATATAGTATATTTAAATTCAGTTTATTCTCCGATCATCTTTATAAGGTAAAATATAAGTTTATTCAGATTTATTTTGAAAAAGGCACGCAATTCCATGGATCTATCTGTTTTGAATAAATACGGATTTATTCGTCCATCGGGCCCTTCAGTGCTTTGTGGTAATCGGACCCTAGCCGATAATCCGCTGGTCCGCTTTTACTTCTTTGCTCATTGGATATTTTTATAAAAAAATTGTTTGATAAAAGACAGATCTGCGGTAGTTGAAATATTGGACTGGTTTGTATTGTGACAGCCAATTGTGGTAAATTTATTTTGGGCTCACTTTTTAAAAAATTATATTTGTTTTTGTTGTTAAATTGTTTTAAATATTTTTCATTATTCGAAGAATTTGAAGTTGCCTGAAGAGCGGGTTGAAAGTAATACTTTTCAGCCCTAATGAGAATCGTTTTCAACTGACAGCTGTCAAATTATAAAAATAGTTTTTTTTTTTTAATAATTTGATTTGAGATGATTTGAGGATTTTTCATATTTCTACTGAACCATATTCCAACTTTCTATACACCCACTCAATAACAACGCGATGTAAAATTGAAATTACATAAAGTTAAGTATTAAAGAATATATTTAATAATTTAAATTACTTTATTATAATTTACTTTCAACTATTTCTTTAAAATAACATGGATTTGGGTAAATTTTTTACCATTTTTTTTCAATCATGACAACGAAAAATAATGGAGGAAAAACTGACCGGCAACAGAAAAAAAAAGAATAGGCGGGAAAGCGGCAATCCGATCTTTGTTTTTTTTTTTATTTCTTTAGCTAATTCATGTTTTTATTTTTACTTTCCTTGTATTCGTAATAAAAAGCACAATGTTTTTACCTCGGTTTAAAGACTTATTTAGTCCCTCGAACTATTGACCAAACCCCGTCTCGGGACTAAATTAGTTACTTTCACCTCTAGGGTAACAATTTACTATTTATCTGTATTTTGCTTTACCTACAAGGGCTCACCGGAAGCCCAGCGCTGTTCATACCACTCGGTGTGATCAGTATTATGCTGAGGTAAGCCCATATCTGTCTCTGTTTGTTTGTTGTGGTGTGTTCGGTTGTGTAACAAAATAAAATTAATTTCTTTCTTTCTTTCTCGAATGTAGTCTACAAGGAGGTCATTTAGACAGGTATAACTGAAGTATCAATTGTTCTGCTGCCAAGCAACATTACTACTATAGCTAGCGAAATTATACGGTTATCACTAACCATCGCATTTTTTTATTTTAATGGCTGACAGGCTAGGTGTTTGACCACAGCTCACCTGATGTTAAGTGACGGTGTGGTCGAAGATGGTAAAGCACACCTAACCTGGAATGGAACTGGCTCTCAAGTGAGGCTGCCGGAACACACCGTTAGATGCTTGGCGGCAGATTTTCAACTAGAGGCTGGCTAGCTACCACCCTCAAGTTGAAAATCTATCGCCAAGCACTTAACGGTGTGTGCTCGGCAGCCTCACGTTAGGACAGCCACAAATCATTAAGAAAGGTGGTCTGTAAACGCTTTGTACGTTTAAAAAGAATTTCCATTGTAAGAGCCTGTGTTTGGTCGAGCGTCTGGTCGTGTTGTTGTAAATCGGCGATGACAAGATTAGGTCATGTAGTTCTTGGGCACACTCACCATAGTGTATACGGTAAAAAAAAAAAAACCGATAGACTAGCTACTTCAAGTCGTGCTGGGCTCCGATTGCTTAATTTTTTTTTTGCATAAGCTATATGCTAACCTTTGACCGCTATGTCACCTGATGTTAAGTGATGATGCGGTTTAAGATCGAGCACGCTTGCCTAGAAAATACCGATTCACTCTCGACTTGAAGACACCCAGATTATATCCAACAGGGAACACCCACTCAGGCAGCGCATTTCACTGTCAAATCATCATTTATAAGCCTCTTAGCCCTCCTTTCAGAGTATTTCCTTAGCGTTGTAAAAGTTGATCATTATGAAGCATACGAAAACCTGCTTTCGTCTCGAAGCACCCCATATTAATAATCCTATATAAATCTCTCGCTTAAAACCTAAATGTTATGTATTACAAAAATTACATGAAAAAATATCGCATTGAAGATCATTGCTAACGCATAGTATACCTACAATGTATGATTCCTATCATTTCTATTTTTAGGTATATACGAGGGAACGCTTTAGTGCACATATTTCAAAACGCAATTTAGAGGCTGCGACGGAAATTGAATGTGTTCCCAGACAAAGTTTTGAAATGTTATTTTTGATATATGCCTACATTAAACAAGTAATGTTATTTCCGATGAATTATAACTTAGAACATAAAGACAGTGTACTTATCTTAATAGGTCTTTTTTATTCATATACATATATTTATAATTAATATATATTTAATAGGAAATTGCCGTTCTGCAGTAAGAACTGGCCATCACAAAAAAAAAAAGTTTTTCTAAGAATTCTAATTTAAAATTAATTTTATCTGCTAGCGAAATTACTGGGCTGTTGAGATTAACCATCGAAAGTATCAAAGTAATGAGCGCCAATGCAGCGATGCCCTGGATGTTGTTTAGCTACTCAAAGTTATGTGTATCGCTGCAATGGTCATGGACAGGCGTTATCTAGAGCGTCTCGTTCGTCTCATTACTTTTACATAAAAAAGAAATACTTTTTTTATGGAGTTGCTGTTTTTATCACGATTTCATTGTATATTTTTTTAATCGTAGTAGGCATGCGTTTGGCGACGATCTCACCTGACGGAAAGTGACGATGTGGTTGAAGATGGAGCACGCTTGCCCAGTGAATACCTCTATTCACGTTTATCTTGAATAGCCCCGGATTGTACTTAGTTGGAAACAAAGACGGCAACGAGTTCTCAGATATCGTGAAAAATATCGACTGTTCTATTCTTCCGGGCGAGGTTCAACGGAGTTTTTTTTTAATTGAACAGCAGATTTTTTCACGATTTCAGTGTCGTGACTTTTAAAAGTTATTCATAATGACCTACTTTTTTAGTACACCCAAACTTTGTAGCCCTGTTTAATTTTTTTGCGGGAACACGGAGAAGACATTTCGCTGTATTTCATTATTTGCTAAGGGATGTAATCCGGAAGATGGGCAGCAGTGTCTTCCTTGAACAATCAAACCTAACTGCACTCGTCAACCCGCCTGCCAAGCGTGGCGAGTATTGGCAAAACCCCCCCAGGAGGAGGCCTATGTCCAGCATTGGACGACCTATGGCTGATGATGTGAAGTGCCTAGTTACGTGCCTGAGTGTGAGTAGGTGGTTAAAACTCATAATAATTATGAAACATGAGTTTTTGTGTTGTATATATTATATTGTGTTATAGTGATCTGTCTAAGCTTGCAATGTAGCCATCCCTATATTTGTGTGCTGAGACTTATTTCACATGATTTTTTCTTAAAATCTTACTTAAAAATATCGAATACTTGATATTGGCAAATGTATAAAGTGAGACGCCAAAAACAAAAAGAATATACTATTATTTTTTATTCGGATCGTCACTTTTTAGAAATAGAAAATAATAGTATATTCTGTTTGTTTTTGGCGTCTCAAAAAATTTTTGGATGAAACGCTAATGCAGCTTGCATTAGCGTTTCATCCAAATTTTTTTTACTTAAAGAAAATGAGTTATTAAAAAGAATACCGTTGAACATTTTACACAATGCCATTTCAAACTAAAAAAAGCTTGTCCTTTGAAAACAACTCATAGAATACTTAAATACTTATTTTTTGTAAATACACTCTTATACTTTTTTTAGGTTTACTAGCGGTCATGCATGTCCGCTAGATTCAAAGCTACAACATACAAGCTATTTCAGACAATCTCAATATTAATTTACATTGTAGTGAGAGCTCAGCTACAGTTTTCGTGACTTTTATATTGTCTTACATATTCACATTCCCTTGCAAATGCAAATATAAACAAGAAATGAAAATGCCTTTCCCTGAGACGGAGCAAGATACATAAAAGAACCACACAATTTAATAATAACAAATAAATGGAGAAAGAAGTTTGTGTACATAATAATATTGTTAAAGTTTGTAGCGTGCTTTTAATAAAACTCCGACTAAATTTGCTGATATTTGAGACAAATAGTAACTATTACAAAAATGCGATTACGCATCTTCCTGGGCGTCCTGGCAGAGAGAGAGAGGTGTTACCAAAAATGTCACTTTGACACTGATAACTAACTGTTAATTGTCAAAGAGACATTAACATATTTTTATGATTTGGCCTTTGCATGTTGCACATTTAGTTTAAACTTATAATTATGTTGTCTTCTTGAGAAGATCAATTATTGTGGTTCTGTGCCAAGAAAAAAAACCTATTGGTGATTATTTTTTTACATTTATGACAACCTTTTAGGCGTTTAAATTAATGAACCATAAAAAAGAACAAAAAAAAAAAAACATAATAAATAACATACAATACCTATGGATAGATCAAACAATATGTACTTAAACATTATTTTTTTATGATTAACATTTTAAATATTGACTACAGTTAACTTAATGTTAAGTGACTTTGTCGTCAAAGATGGTAAATACATCTTGCCTGGAATAGGAACTAGTTCCCAAGTAAGGCGGCCAAAACACATCGTTACCTGCGTGAGGGCAGATTTTAAACTGAGGGTGGTTAGTTAGCTAGTTAGCTGAGTACTAAAATGTACCCTAATTAATAATATGCAAAAATAAAAGCCTTCACCGGCAACTAAAGCTCATTGTTGAGATTTGAACCTACGCTGTTTGACGAGCGATCCGACCGCGAAAACCACTGACTGATCATTGCTATCATCACAACAAAATTTACTTATATGTATATTTCTAATTTTTTAACTTAATTCCTACTTTGCTACGGACAGTGTTGTTTGTTATTTAGTGGAAACATAGCATGCATATAAATTACCATTTTCCCTTCTTTTCTACGAAGAATTTTCTCTTCAGAAGCCAGAAGTTAATAAATATTTTCTTGTAGCGTTTTTTGTATTATTTTACATAGTAGGCTTTGTACCACTATTTTCACTTTTTCATAAATTACAGCTAATGAAGATAAAAACAGAGCAGACGTTTTGGATACTTCTATTTCTCACATCAATACTTAACTGATGTTCAATGTATTGTCTGCGATATTATGTACCACCGATAGCTTTATGTAGGTAATTCGACAATTGGCTGCCCTCTAAGTACTTTTAGTAGAATATCTGCTTCATGACTTCAAGAGCCTTGGGCGTGGGTTCGATTCCCACCAGAACAAATATTTATATGACGATAAATGTTTGTTTTGTATGTATTATAAGTATATTATGCAATTATTTACAAAAAAAGGATATAAGTATTCTATAGCTCTCTGGTTCCCATAGTACAAGCTTTGCTGAGTTTGGGGCTAGATGGAGCTGTATGATAAAAATAAATTATGTTTATTACTAATAATAAACTGGCAGAATACACAGAGTTCGATGCCAAGAAGAAAGAGAAAAAAAAAACTAAACTTTTGCTTGAAAGAGAAGTTCAATGTTTTGTAATCAAATCAGCAAAATAAACTGCACCCGTGCGAAACCGGAGCAAATCGCTAGTAAATATTAAAGTAATATGTATTATAGTCTGAACTTTGAAAGTCTGTGTATTGGATCTATTGGGATAGACTAATTGGGAATGGTACGTAATTGGAACCTGTTGTATCTACTATCAGAATCTTTGATAGGAATGAGAAGCACAATTCGGTAAAATCAGTATGAGCTAGTAGGCAGATAATAGTAATTAAAATATTTTTCAGACGTCAGTTTTGTTTAAAAAAACATACGAATCTGGGTCTCAGCACAAATAAATACAAACTAAATAGTGCCCACTAAACTAAAATACTAAAAAAAAAAAATTTTTTTTACACATTACTCACAGCGCCATCTGACCCCATACTAAGCAAAGCTTGTGTGATGGAAGTCAGATAACTGATGTTTTATAATGTGCACTAAGATTTAGAATGAGTTTCCTGACACTTTAAAGTGACTCTCGCTCCGGCTCGTACCTGGTGCAGAGGCTAGCCATAGCCATAATGTATACGCTTCTACAACAAAACTCCTAGTGAGTTGCAAAAATTATCAATAAATAAATTCAAACAAATTGTCAAAAATATCCTATGTAAAAAGGCTTACTACAAAATATCAGATTATCTAGACGATAAAAAAGCTTGGGACGAGTTTTGCTCCAACTCGAAAACTAACAATCTAACAAGGTAAAGGTTTCTTGTTCGCTTCTTTACTTTACCTCAAAAAGATTGAAGTGAACGAAAGATCAAAGTGATCACTTTATTTCCTAGTTTTAAGTATGTTTATAATTTGTGACGTGTGACGTGTCCAAGAGTCCTGTAAGGTCTAAAGGGAATAAAGCACTTTGAGTTTTGAGTTTTGAGTTTTGAGTTTCATACAACGCGGCAACCATAGATAAAATACACTATAGACCAGAGAGCGGCAATGCCGCGAGTGTTATAATAGTGTTGAATGGGTACTTTTATACCAGGTTCAGTTAGGGGTGGGTTATTCTCTTAGTGGTAGTTATGGGAATTAGATCATTATTTTAATTTGATTTATTAATTGTTATTGTATAAAGAACATTTTATTTTAATTGACATTATTTATATATTTAAAAATATCCCTTTTTTAATATAAATAAATGTGACTATTAAGGAAATTGATTTTATTTTTAAATTACAATTTAACTTGATATTATTGTAATTTTACTTTGACATTTAGTATTATTTCGATAATTGTCATTTTTATTTTTTCAATTTTGACATTTATCTTTGATATTCACATAGGTACTCTATTTTTTATATTATACAATGAACAATATTTGTACCCCTGCAATGGCAAGTTTTGGTAATAGTACATGTCGGTACTAACTGTAACTTATGAATAACTATGAACTAACTCCATTCTTACCAAAAGAAGAGCTAAACGGTAATAATTATGGTGATTTTTTAATTCAGCAGATGGAGATACAAAAACAAGCTATTGTTGAGCCCTAAATATTTTTATTGTGGGCAGTGTAATTTTTTAAGCTTAGCACTGAATTGTTTATCTCCCGTGTTTAGTTTTGTCGCCTTGTTGTTCAAACAGACTAACTAAAGTTGTTGTTTTGTTTATATATGTTTATTGTACTTTGTTTGATACAATGTCACGACAAAATATTATCTGACATACTCATACTGTTACAAAGTTGTACACTCTAATTAGTTTACCGACATAGTAGGTAAATATCGAGTTACTGTACAACTTCTAACAATGTCGCCGAAGGCTTGGAGGAACGCTTGGCTTTGTTGATGATGCAAGGTGATCTCGCTGCACAAGAATCTACCTGCTACACACGAACACCTAATGCATTTAAATTACTGACTTTTAACATTTTTTTTAATGTGAAGGTAATGAGACGAACGAGACGCTCTCCTTATGGTATGAGGCTAGTTTATGACCATTACAGCCATACACAGAACTTTGAGTAGCAAAACAAAGTCCAGAGCATCGCTGCTTTGGCGCTCATTTTGAGACTAGATGGTTAGTCTCCACAGCCCTGTAATTTCGCCAGCTACAGTACCCTTCAAACCGAAACATAGTAACGTTTGCACACTACTACTTCGCGGCAGACTATCTGGCACTGCAGCGGTACCTACCTAGACGACCTCCTGCTCAAATCTACCACCAAATAAATTTTAGCCCAACCACTGAAAATCTTAAAGTAATGAGCGCCAAAGCAGCGATGCCCGATTTTGTTTTGCTACTCAAAGTTCTGTGTATTGCTGCAATGGTCATGGACATGCATTAGCTCTTACAATCAAGAGAGCGTCTTGCTCGTCTCATTAATATTACATAAAACAATAAATAAATTGATAGAGGTATTCTTGTATCATCTACATCGACAGTATGGGATGTATTGGACAGCTAATTTAGTTAATAGACAATAAACATTAGACAACGCTTTATTTGTGACTCAATTTTCTATATTCTAAATTTCTATCTCATAATTTCTATTAATTCGATGCGGAATGGCATAGGAAAGGTTGTTAAAAATTACGAGTGTAATAAGCTTTCCACTTAGTACTATTCCACATAAACTTAGATCTCTATATCGTTTTAAAAATCGATCCGTGACGGTATTGCGGTATAAAAACCTAATTCTTGTCGCATTACACGATGCTAGTTGTCGCCACACGTCGGAGCAAATAAAAGGAAACATGGTGCGATATGAGGCAACGATATAGCGACGGAATACGACGGGCGTACCGTCCTATAACAAGTGAGACTTTGACACTTCGCTGAGGATATTATGTGCACTGGGACGGTGGTGGGATACAGTGGGGAAAGGGAACCGATATTTATATGTATATCGGCGAAAGTTGTGCTGTATTAAACGAAAAGCTTGAGATATTTTTCCTATGCACAAAAAGGATTACATTTTTGTTTTACATAAGCGGGGTTAATTACGTTTAATTATATCGACGTGAGTAATCCCGCATAAGTAAAACCAATATATAATAATAATAATTTATCAAAAAAATATACAACTTCTTGCTGTGGATCCTGAATCTCACTGGGGAGTCCCGTGTCGTGAGATTCTGTGATTCCCACCTTTAGTGTTTTCTATCTGAGCAAAATACAAAATCTCTGTTTGTGTGTGAGTGTGTGTTTGTATGTGTGTGAGAGTGTGATTGTGAAAATACGTCATATATTCTTGATGAGAAGCTTAGGGATGAATCTGTGTCATGGCATAACCATATCAACTCACCTGTATTTGACCAGAACACGACATTGTGCCTCTCAAACATTTTAATCAAGACCACAAGGCTATCACAATAGAGAAGTTATGCCAACTAATCAAATTAATATGGATCCCAACTGAACTCCGGGTGTTATGAGGTCAAACAATTGTTAGAATACCTACAGAACTTGCCATGGCGGAGTTTCTGTCGCCTCTAAAGTCAAATACTTGACTTACTTATTGCTTTCTGGGTAAATTAGGGGTAGTTAACGAACCTTATTAGAAATTACTTGCTTGGGGACAGTTTGCTTGTTAAATGTTGAAGTTTAGCCTGTAATTAGAGACTCTCATTTCCGTTCAAAGCTTTATGTCAGTAGCCTTTTTGTACGTCGGAATATTTGTCCACTCAGCCACACTGCTTAAAACTTCGGCTAATGCACAAGCCACACTACCGTCGTATTGTTGTCAGAAAATCTAAATAAGAATAACATTTAGACCCAATTTTTTTTAAAGTAGGTATATCAATTTCATAACATTTTATGTAAAAGTAATGAGACGAACGAAACGCTCTCCTGATGGTAAGAGATAACGCCTGTCCATGACCATTACGGCAATATATGTGCATAACTTTGAGTAGTTAAACAAAGTCCACGGCATAGCTGCTTTGGCGCTCATTACTTTGAGACTTTCGATTCTGAAACGTAAAGAGTCGTAGCTCAATATCATGGATAACTCATGCACACCAGCACATTTCCCGTCCTGCCCCGAACTTTATCTTGCCCTGGTCTCCCCTACTTAAGTTTATGTAAGGTAGGTTTAATAATAATATTGAAAATAGTATTTAGACGATTCCAGTGTTGTTAAGTACGTTTATTTTCAAGAGTTATGTCAAAAGTTGTGGCTAATTTAAACCAATAATCCAATTTGAATATCGGTACAGTGCAAAATGCATTTACAAAACACGATAGTCTATATATCTATCGAATACCTTTGAACGAGCAATTCTTGTGTATATATATCTCTAGCTATGTTTCATTTTTAGATACGTCGTTTTATCTGTGTTTTTAGCCGGGCAAAGCTCGGTCATCTAGGTACTAGTATTAAAGACAGAAGTCTTATACCTACTGGTACAATATATATACTATCCTATTATTATTATAAATGTGAAAGTTTGTACGTTTGGATATACCCACATAGTTTATTACCTGGATTAACATATAGGATACTTTTATATTAGAAAAATGTTAGGTTTCTGTGGGATTATCAAAAAATTAACTATTGGATGTATCCACCTTAAATTTGGTATAGATGCGTCTTATGGAACATTATTCAGGGATAAAAGGTATCCTTTATCTTAATCTTATAATTAAATAGCGCAAGTTTCATGACTATTGCTTATTTGTTACTTACAATGTATTTGTTGTATAGTATGTTTAATTTATCTCTGAAACTAATTGTAAAGTTAACGCGCGGGCGTAAGCTAGTGTATATATATATATATACATATATATATGAGATATTTTTTTTAATGTAAAACTAATGTGACGATCAAGACGCTCTCCTGATGTAAGACATAACGCCTATACGTGACCATTGCAGTGATACACAGAACTTTGAGTAGCAAAGCAAAGTCGAGGGTATCGATGCCTTGGCGACTTTCGATGGTTAGTCTCAACAGCCCTGTAATTCCCAGTTATTTGACTAGAAACCTTCGTCAAGATCAGTGATGAGTAAGAAATAATTAGATCAGCATACTTAACCTTAATCTTGGTATGGTCCTAATTGTGTTTGGTAGGTGGGAAGGGTGAGTGGCAATTTCTTTCATTTGTCTTGTCGTTCAGGCTACCGAGAATGACCAAAGTTTTCAACTAACCCACAGTGGAAAAGAAGAACTTTAATAAAACGGGAACTTAGACGCTTTCTTTCAATAAACAGTTCTCTCAAAGTTAAACTAAATTACATAGAGTTGAGTGGGCACCCTGGATAGATAGGTACCTAATATTTAAAAAAATACGGGACAACAATTTTACAAAAAAAAAAATCTAGACACAGATCTAGTTCTAAATTAGTTTACGCTTACAATCCTAAAGTATATGGAAAATAAACGTCTGCTACAACTTTTCTATACATCGGTTTTCGAAACTGTATTAATTAAATTTTAGTTATTTTAATTTAACTACACACTAAAAGCGGCTGTTAATTAGCTAAATTTAATTATGCTAAAACTAAGTATTCGTTATGAGCGGCTCTAATAAACTAAAAGCATTTGGTTAGATTGAAAACATGTCTTAAATATACTATCAAAGTTTTGCTCGAAGCGTTGGTATTTTTGCTAAAAAACTCAACCTAATTTCTTTATAGACGTCTTTGTGAGCCTTTGTTGTGAGATCTGATGGAATTCTAAAAATATTTAGGAGTTAAGTTTCTTTGTTAACTTTTTTTTCAAATGTTAATAGATACGTTTCTAAAACAATTTTGTTTTTATTTATTGTTCATAGTAAGTCACTTATGTTTATTGTCTTTTTAGTGAAAGTTTTTGTTGCTAACTATCATGAATAAGCTTTTTGTATTTAAATATAGCTTTGTTGGTAAAATGATAGACTTGTATATTTAACCTTTTCATTGTGTCTTTTTTTTAAATTTACCCTTACACAGAAATTTAGCTTTCACAAAGACTTCTGAAGTACTGAGCTAGAAAACACTATTTTGTTTTTCTTAGATCTAAAATAATGAAAAATGTTTTAGCTTTAATTTGTTAACGAATCGTTTTCTATACTTTATTTTTGTTAGTAGTTTCTCCATTCTAAAAGCGTCGCTTTGAATAAATTGCAAAATAATTAAATAAAGTAAACAACGTTGCCTTCGTCGTGAATTACTTGAATTATTTTTTATGGTTGACAGTCTAGGCGTTTGACCACAACTCACCTGATGTTAAGTGACAGTATGGTCGAAGTAGGTAATCACACTTAGTATGGACTGGAACTGGCTCTCAAGTGAGGCTGTAGGAACACACTGCTTGGTGTTGAAACACTCGAGGGTTGGCGTGGCGAGGGTTACTCGGGTGGCTAGCCAGTCGAGGACTAAAGTACCCACCACCATGTGCCACCACGCTATGGTTTCCTCACGATGTTTTCCTTCACCGGCAGCTCAAGCTCATGAATGAATTTGAACGAAACAGAAACTTAAGGGAAAAAAGCGTTTCTTTTCTATTCAAGTACTTGATTGACCAGTTCTGTTCTAATATCAATACTTCGTATTTTTTTTTTAAATATATTTGGATCTATTATTATCATTCTGACATCAGTAGTAAATAGGGACTTCCCCATTAAAATCTATTTATGCATATTTGGACATGATACCGCTTAAGCTGTAAGTTCAAGAATCTTCGAATATTTTAACTGATACCTACAGCGAACTTAGAACTACGTATGTCTATGATCGCATGATGTCCATTTGATAATGAGCAAATTATGATATTATTTGACTCGAGATTATACGAAGGCAACAATTTCAAGCATTATTAGTCTCTATTCTAGCGTTCCAAGCGCAACTAGACTTGTCTATGTTTGTAGAATATTCGTGATCTCACCCCTAGCACTATCAAATAAATATTCACAGACTAAATAACTGAAAGCAATTATTGGAACTTCATACAAAAGAAAATAAATATAAAACTTTTCATTTTATGAAATCTCATTTTGCTTTACTAGTTTACAAAATTATTTAAATTGAATATTTGAGAACATTTTTTACTGAGCTACACATTTGTGGGGTAAAACATCGACATTTATAACTGAATAATTGTTTAATTCACAAATTTAAACTTGAAATTATGCGAAAAATTTACATGAAATTTGCGTAGAATACGGGCCGTTATTCTCTGTAACCAATAATCGTTTGTATTCTCTACGTTAATCTCAAATTAAATTGCAACGACGTTGGTTATGTTCTAGTTTTGAAATGTCAAAATAAACTTTTCAAGAGTATAACGTTATAAACGCTGTTGACACACGTTTTCGGTGAGGGATCTCTTGTAAGATATTAAGACTCCAAGTAAATACGATTAACTAATATGAAGATTTTGATCACGAATATTCGTGTTAAGTTTACTAGCAAGCCATCCGATCTCTATTACAATCAGTATTTTTCAACAAACCAACTTACTTTCTGGTCTAAATGTCACTCGGTCTGAAATAATAAAATACTACGTTAATTTCTATAATATTTTAAACTAGCCTTGGTTTAATTACTTATACTACTGAACATTTTTTTTATTTATCGTTGTTGCGTTTTCTATCTATTCAACTGTCGTCGCTAACTATCTCTACTTGCTAAATCTACGTGTCATAATCTAACTAAACTTACCAGTCAGTTTTAAATATTTAGGTTGATTGTTGTTAATAATTCTAGTTGTAGTTTATAGATATTAATATTATTATGATTAGTTTTAAATGTCGTGTAGTTTTGTTAGCTGGTTGCTGAACCAGCAACAAATTACCCTTGTGTCTTGTAAAATTTCTATGTTCTAAGAAATTTCTTACCTTAATTGTTGAAAAGCACAGGAACGGTACATGAAACAAAACAAAATATCTGGTTAGAATTAATGAGTTTCTCGCATAAAGGGTTATACGATATATTACAGTATTGAACCTGAAAAAGGTAAATACAGTAGTCTTATTAATGCGGCACTATTAAAAATCAGAAAGTGCCGGATTATTGGATTGTATACAAAACATAATATATTTATTTGTGTGACATATCTTACAATTGGCTAATTCATCATCATCATCATCATCTCAGCCGTAGGACTGCTGGACATACGCCTCCCCCATTGACTTCCACAAAGACCGGTTGGAAGTGGCTCGCATCCAGCGCATTCCTGCGGTCTTTATTTGGACGTCTGTCCACCTTGTGGATGGACATCCTACGCTGCGCTTACCGGTGTGTGGTCTCCACTCCAGAACTTTGTAGCCCAATCGGCCATCAGTTCTGCGTGCTACGTGTCCTGCCCACTGCCACTTCAACGGTTGCTAAGTCGGTTACTTTGGCTAATATTAGCTAATATAATTAGTCTTAAAGTAATCCTTAATTGAGACATTTTTAGCTACAATATAATAAACTTGAAAATAGAAGTAAATATGTACTTGTTATTGTGATAATTTTTGAGGGTATACTGATGCCGGTGCGCAAGCACGGAACGAAAGTAGGGAGGGGTAAGCGTAGGGTGCCGGATTATTGGACGTATCGGACTACTGAAAATGACTATGAGACTCTACTGTAAATGATAAATTTAATTAGTGATCAATTTTCACTAAACCCCAATAAAACTCAAAAGAAGGCGGTGGTGGTGGATAGGTAGAACAGTTGTTTTTTTTTGCAATTACAGTTTCGGCCTTATATGTAAAGTTCTTCATAGTTAAATATAATTATAGTAAAATTGAAGAAATGTTATTTATATTAATTAATTAAATATAATGTTGCATTACGTACCTACTTGAATAACATCTGAACGTGAAATATACTTTTTGATTAAAAATTATAGGACCACATTTGCTGCAATATAATAACTTTTATTTTTAATTTTATCTATGATCCCGTTACGGCTTAGTAATAACGTTTTAATTTTACTTGATTTTCCATCAAATAGTTTATACTATTGAAATACTTAAAACTGGAAAGAATCACAAAGTGCGTTGCCAACAGCAAAGAAAGAAAAAAGAATCGTATTCAGTTCTAGCATGAATTGGTTAGTTTTACTGCATACTTTTCCAATCTTTGAATACTCAACGGAAACTTAAAATGTCGTAACTTCACTGGCACAAAAGAATCTGCGCCAAATAGTTACAGCCAAAGGAATCGTAACCCACTGACCCGAAACACATAAACCTTGTTTCCACCACAAATCAAAACATTCTGAGGGTCCTCAACTTTCAAAGACGTGAGCCAAAGACTCAAAGCCCTGAGGGAGGGTAACTTTTATTTGTAGTGAAGTCATAAACTGCCCTTAGCTTACGTCGTAAAACTGCACGTACAAGGTTGTCTCTTGTGCCACTTTGCCACGACCTTCCTGCGTCAACATGGCTTTAAAGCCATTTCTTAACGACCACAATAAACCTAGTATTCCTGGAAATGTTATATGACAGACTAGATGCGGATGCATCTAGTTACAACAATAGTATGTTTACAAAAAAAACATGTCATTCTTAGTGGTGCATTCTAGTGCCTTGCCAAATTTTAAAGAAAACATAACACAGTTAAAAAGTTTTTTTTTTTAATTTAGTTTGCCCCTTCATCGGGCAGGCTAAAGCTGTAAAGCCATACTGTCTCGTCTGCAGTTCTTGTTATTCATCTCTAACATCTATAGTTACAGTCGAAGTCCAGTCTTGGTCAAGTCCAGTCCGTGCCAATCAAATCCAGACATGCCTTAATAAATTAGTGGCGAGTTTATTAGAAGCTTCGATGGAGTTTTGGAAGCAACACGAAAAGTCACGTTTCATCACATTATATCACTCTCCTACACTCGCGCTTATAATTCGGCACTTTGTGGATAAAACACGACTATTTTTATACATAAACAATCGATAAAACACTAGTTTTGCAAAAAAATACTATGGGGCGACACGACTCTTTCCGCGTTCCCGCCAAAACTCAAAGTAAAGTTTAAAGGCTATTAAAAAAACAGTGCTTGTATGTTGTCGTTATTAATATAATAAGAGCTATGATAGTCCCCAGTGTTATATAGTTATGTTAGATGCGTTTGCGCTGTCAGGCGGACTGGATCCCGCGAGCGAGTGACACTGACAGTTAGCATTCGCAAGCCGGCCGTCAAGGTGTACCTACATAGCTGTATTATTTTAATTTTCAAGCAATATATACCTTTAAATCGGAAACTGTGTTTTCATCAAAACTTCGCCGCCATCACGGATTCTAAAGACTTGACAATCCCATGACACAATGCGACGCGATTAATATAGGTCAGATCTGTGAGAGGTATCTGTACAGGTTGTATGTTGTCATTAATAGAGTCAGCGCCTGTACGTACATTTTCTAGTGATGGATATTTATGCAGCACCGTTATTCAATTGGATTCTGCGTCACGTCATATGCATGCGTAATTACCCTGGAAAGCGAACTTATGACTGCCCTGTTAGCTCATTCGGAAGCATATCTGTTTCAGGAGCTTTAGGGCGTGGGTTCGATTCCCATCAGGACAAAAACTTATGTGACGATAAATGTTTGGGATTTTTGTATGTATTTAGAAAAAAAAAACAGTATATAAGTATTTTATCAGTTATCTGGTTCTCATAGTACGAGCTTTGCTTAGTTTGGGGATAGATGGCGCTGTGTGAAATGTCCTACGACATTTATTAATTTTATTGCACTGGGGATCACTTGCGCCGTCAAAACATTGCTGTACTATTAAATATTACATTTTTTTTTTGTAGGTACCATAAATAAAATTAAAAAAAGTAAATATAAATAAGAAGTTAGCAGCAGAAGTTGTAGTACCGTTTTACTTTTTCTTGTCTTTCAAATTCGAATATATATATACTTGCTTTTTAATGTAAAAGTAATGGAGCGAACGAGTCTCTCCTGATGGTAAGAGAAAACGCCTGATCACGATCAGCAGCGATATACGGAACGTTGTGTAGCAAAACAAAGACCAGAACTTCGCTATTTTGGCGTTCAGTTTCCAAAATATGGGTTACAAATATCTCAAAATTTTAATAAAATAGTTCTATCATAAACAACCCTAAATGAGGCGTGCAATTGTCAGCTGCAGCTTTCCTATTATAAATAGAATGAATAATATTTGTCCATAATGGTATTTCAAATTAAATTTATGCGAAATCAAGATAATTAGTTTCGTGGTAAATGTAATAACGGCAAGAAGTATTTTGAAGGAAATCATTTTACATCAGATTGAAAAGCCGTGTCATCAGAAATAAAACAAAGGTCATAGACATAACGTATAAAATGTTACGGCTAAATAGCGATGGGCAAGACAAGATAACTGCAGTAAAATCGTGACACATTGGTACCCCAGAGTAGGTAAACGGATGAGAGGTAGACCACATATATAAGAAACTAGCGGCCCGCTCCGGCTTCGCACAGGTATAAACCTAAAAAAAAAACAGTATTTCTCCACTATTTAATGGATGTTATTATACATATAAACCTTCCTCTTCAATCACTCTATTAAAAAAAACCGCATCAAAATCCGTTGCGTAGTTTTAAAGATTTAAGCATAGATAGGGATATAGGGACAGAGAAAGCGACTTTGTTTTATACTATGTAGTGAAGTGGCAGGAGTGATGTGGAACAGAGTGGCTTCGGAAAGACGCGAATGGAAAAGATTGGAGGAGGGCCTTTGCCGACTGGCAAACATATCTACAAAAAACAAATAAGAACCAACTACTAGAATAAGAATTAATATGTTTTATTGTATAGATCTGAATAAAAGGCTATATTATTATTATATCGTTACGCGTGATCCCATCGAATACTTCTGAATTCTCAAACTCGACATTTTGTTATCTACTTGCGTTGTTGTGGAGTGTTGACGCGACGTTGTGGCGCCTACGTTATTCCCTCCTTGCTCACCCAGAATGAGTATAAGACATAAACGCAGAGCGAGTAAACTTAAATAGGTTTATTTTCTAGAAATTGAATGCTGAACTTTTACACGCCATTCAACACTTTCCTTGCACACTCATTTACAACGCCGTGCAGTGCTATTTATCTGGTCGGTCCAGCGCAATGGGGATCTGCCACGCGGTCCTGTCCCCTCAACTTTGTCTAAGAGTTTACTTTTGGAGTATAGGTACTAAGCTTTAATAGAAGGCTTTACTCATCATTATAATTTACTTAACCCAACACATCTCGCTGGCCATCCAGCGAGGTAACGCGGCCAGCCTTATGGGAACATTTGCGAAGGTTGCGGAGCGCGAGTGATCTCGCTTTTAGTTTAGTTTCTCCTGTGTGTTTTTATTTTATTTTATGATTTGATTTAAAGTACTTGTCGTGTGATTATAATATATGATGTATAAATAATAATGATAATATATGACAACGCAATTGTGACGTGTTTAAAATTTAAATAAAATAATTTAATGAATATGGAAACAACACCGAAATTGCAAAAAAGAAACAGTTACTCCATCAATTTAATCAACAGTCGGCGTACTTTTTCTATGAAACTAAAATATTACTTTCCATTTTGTTATCGCATATACTGGCAACTTTAAGAACTTAAATAGCGATAAATCTTGCAAAATAAAATTACGTTTCTTTCGCAATTTTAATTTCATTACGTTTTCCTATCAACTCACCTGATGATAGACGTCAAAGTTTCTGATTTCTAGGATCAGCTATTTAAATCTTAAGTACCTGGATGACCGAGCTTTGCTCGGGCGAAAACACGGACAAAACGACGTTTTCTAAAAATGAAACCTAGCTAGATCGATTTATCGCCCCCGAAACCCCCTGCATACTAAATTTCATGAAAATCGTTGGAGCCGTTTCCGAGATTCAGAATATATATATATATATGTATATACAAGAATTGCTCGTTTAAAGATATAAGATTAAAGATATAAGATAAGATAATATAGTAATTATCAGCTCTAACAGCCCCACGAATTACGCTGCGTTTGCTGAAGCATTTACACGTAACTTAGCAAGACTCAACAAAGCAATTAAATGAATATTCTGTAAATTCTTATGACTTGCGGACTATAATCATCTCGTGTCGAGGCCGTGACATACTCGTTGTATAAACACTCAGTTTGTATGTAAATTATGTGCCCAGTCAAGACGTCGGGAAAGTAGGTGACAATTCAATATGCAGTCCATTGAGTTATCAGTTGCAATCTTCACCAATACCTATTTGTTAACAAAATATTGTGCCGTATTTTTTACTTGACCACGCAGCCCTGTTGACTCATTGGTATAATTTTTAAAGTAATTTTTTTCTTAGTTCCTCGTTTTATTCTGACTGACACAAGTATATCATGCCATAGCGTCATCATGCTTTTTGCTTGATCGTTCTTAGCGATAAGGCCGCCACTTGTGGCACTAGCTTTTCTTCTTCTATTTTTGGTGTATACGAGTAATGATTTCTATCGTATTGCAATTCGAAAAATGCAATACATTGCATGTTTGAGACTATACAATCAAAATAGCGATTTCAAATAAATAAGCATCATTCGAAAAACCCGAAATTATGACGTTATAAAGCTATAACGATGTTACGTAATGCGCAGGTTATGTTATAATGTTACGCAGTAGGTAACGTGATGGGGTAATTGCTTATTTATTTAATAAATTTCCTCCCTGCATGCGGTAAATTGAATGGGCTCATCCTGATGTAGCTATCGATCCATATACAAGTAATCCTCAGCTTTGGCGTATGGAAAAAATTAAACAAGTCCAATTTTGTATCAATAAGCATAACCCTCATATAGGTCTTCAGAAGACCTATTAAAGTGAAACAATTGCGGTAAATTCACGGACTACACTGGATGGCAGATCTCTTTAGCAAAAGGCCGTCGAGGTAGGTGCCACCGCAGTATAGGATATTCTGCCATCAAGTAGTGTAACCATTTTTATGCCTCGGTTTGAAGGGCACTGTAGTAAAACATGGAAATGTTACATAGATACAAAAGCTTTTACTTTTTACTACTTCGTTGGATAAAATTGGATTTATTTTTTTACTTTTCGAGTGATGTGGATAAAATTCACGTTAGAATGATAATAAGAACTTTAGCATTTGACTGCCCTGACAGATCATTAGGTAGAATATCTGCTTCAAGAGCTGTAACGCGTGGGTTTGATTCCTATTGGGACAAACATATATGTGAAGTGTTTTTCTTGTGTCGGGGTGTTCTGTTTGTATTATAAGTATGTATTTACAAAAAGAAAAGTATATAAGTATTCTATCAGTTATCTGGTTCCCATAGTACAAGCTTTACTTAGTTTGGGGCTAGACTGCAATGACCATTGCAGTGATACACAAAACGTTAAAATACGGCACTGTTTTTTTTTTTTATTCTAGTCAAATACCTTAAAATTTCATTTTTACTAATACCACAGAGGAAACAATAAATACATACTAGAATAAGTTTAAAATTTGATATTTGATTTACTTTATTTCGTTATTTTAATTTTTAATTGGCTTGTTACTAATTTGTTATCGAAAAAATACTATGAAGTATGAACTACTATTGCATCGACGTGTTCGCAATGTTAGAGTACAGTCTTGTATATTCCCAACTTTAGATACTCAAATATTCCCAACTTTAGATACTCAAAAATAGCTAAAAATTTACGCTAGGTACAAGTAGTTTCTTCATATATTTCTTACAGCAGCCCAAATCGTGGCCAAAGAAAATGTGCTCGGGTACTAATTATTTTTATGATGTAGTAGAAAAAGGGCATGGAAATTCGCCCAAACGAGCAGTAAAATGAAACGAGTATGGCATTGCTACCAACATACACTTTATGTTTATAATCATGTCGTTTATGGCAGTCGGGCTATATTTTATGGCGCGATAATATTGTCGTAATTAAGTTACTATGCAATATAAACATAATAACCTTTGTTAAGTAAACAACGAACAAATTATGAACCTATGAGGTGAGCACGGGCTTCATTAAAATGCGAGTGGATGGGTCTTATTAAAAATTAATTGCGTATAAATTAATCTTGACATTCATTTTTTTAAAGTGTATTATTACGAATGCATCATTTTGTGTGAGCAACTCACACTTTGAAAAACAATGTTTGGTGTTCTTTTTTTTTTCTGTACATTTGTTCATTTCTAGTGTTTTCAATAAAGAGTTTCTATATATCTATCTATGACGTAAGTTTTTTGACCTTATTTGTAGGTATAGTATGAAACAAAGTTACTATATTCATCTGTCTGTTTCTCTGCTTACTTTATCAGAACTATGCACAGCAACACGCACTCAGACACTGTTATGTGGCAATGATAGCTCAGTGGTTAGCGCAGCCGGATCACACGCTGAATGGAACTGGCTCTCAAGTGAGGCTGCCGGAACACACCGTTAGATGCTTGGCGGCAGATTTTCAACTTGAGGGTGGTCGCTAGCCAGCCGAGTACCTACTACAAAGTACCCTACCACCACGCGAATTCAATTTATACTCAATTATTTACAACTTGTAAAAGAGAAAGCGAAATATTATGTCATGTCACACAAAAAAGCATAATTAAAATAACTGACAGAATAGAATATATCCATAGACAAAAATCACACTAATTAGTTATCTTTTAATCAATTTTTTCATTTATACAATCAATTCTTATTGAACATATTTTATTATAATAAAAAATACTTACTATGTACGCATGCGCTACGAACCATAAATTGCGTAGCAACTAACACGCAATCTACGTCGTAGCAACAAGTGGCCGTGATCTCAAATCGAATCTGCAACCCAACGCTTCTTTAGAAGGGCACAAGAAAGTCAGCGACTTGCTTAGTCATCGATGAAACGTATACACATCGATCATGAAGAATTTCTTCGTATCGATACATCATCATTACTTGGGGTTACGAGCGAAAAGATAATGTTTTGTTCAGTATTTTTATTAAGAAAAATGTGACTTAGGTTTGTTGAATCATCGATGTATTTCAAAGATTTGTTTCTCATCACTATCATGAGAAGTTAACCTCAAGGTCAATTGAAGCATGTTTTTTATAAGCAATCTATACATTTGTTAGGTTGAATATTGTTTTCGTGAATTTTTAGTACCTAGACAGGTTATTTATGAATGAAACGATTATAGCTATTGAAATAGTACTAGCCTAATACAGTCTAACAATTTATTGAATTTGTGGAAATTTATTCTGGGTTTATTAGTTTTAAAATGGTGTTATATTTTTATTATGTTCTGTGATAGGTAGTTTATATAAATGAATTAAAGATATGAACAGTGTGAATTTCATACTATTTAGAGCATAATGATAATTACGATGAATAATTTTATAGTTTCAAACTGGTAGCTCATTTTTTTTAAATATGATAGTAATAAGACGAACGCGACTGTCTCCTGATGGTAAGAGATAACGCCTGTTCATGATCATTGCAGCGATACACAGAACTTTGAGTAGCAAAACCAAGTCCAGGGCATCGCTGCTTTGGCGCTCATTACTTTGAGACTTTCAATGGTTAGTCTCAACAGCTCTGTAATTTCGCTAGCTGCATTACCCTTCAAACCGGAACACAGTGATGTTTATACACCTACCTAGACGACGTCCTGCTAAGGAAATCTACCACCAAGTGAATAGCAGCTCAATCATTTGGTAGTAGCTCTGCTTTTTTATTATTCACAAAGCGCTTTATTTTAATTTGAATAATAAATTAACTTAACCCAAAACTTTGGCAAGTAATAGAATAAGTAAAGACATTCGATCCCGTTCAAACCCTGTAAAAATAATCTTCTCCTACGCAAACAAAGTCTGCAATGAAATCTAAAGAGAAATCTTTTGAAAGTAAATTGGTAATGTTCTTCCAATCCGTTTCTGTTAAGTTGGCAAGACGTTCGAAAAAGCAATTCAGAAGGAAATTAAAAATTTACTTCCTAAGGCCTTGTTTCAAAGCTTCAGCGGTTAGATATTATTTCATAATGGTAAATCAGGGAGCTAATTTTCTTACAATAAAAGTCATTCGGCTATGCTCGGAGTTTCCCTACGTGATCGATTCAGAAATGAGGAGATCCGTAGACGAACTAAAGTAGCCGACATAGCCCAGCGGATTAGCAAGTTGAAGTGGCAGTGGGCAGGGACCATAGCACGCAGAATTGATGGCCGATGGGGTTGCAAAGTTCTGGAGTGGAGACCATGGACCGGCAAGCGCAGCGTAGGACGTCCACCCACAAGGTGGACATACGACTTCATAAAGACCGCAGGAACGTGCTGGATGCGAGCAGCTTCCAACCGGTCTTTATGGAAGTCATCATGGGGGAGGCCTATGTCCAGCAGTGGACGTCCTACGGCTGAGATGATGATGATGAAAAGTCATTCTCACATTTTACCATTCAGGTGGGAATGCGAGTAACCGGGACAACGAAATATGATTATGTGATATCACAAAGTTTTTGGTTTCAACGAAAAAGTATTCATTAACTTATAAACTTATTAGAAAACAATATTTATTGAAACCCTAACTAAGCAAAGCTCGTATAATAGAAGCCACATAATTGATATAATACTTTATGCTAAACCAGAGTACTAGAAAGTACCCTACCACCATGCTATGATTTCCTCCCGATGTTTTCCTTAACCGGCAGCTTAATCTCGTTGTTGGGGTTTCGTCCAAAGCTCGATATCATCGTCATGTCATTAAATATTACAAAGCAATAGCGATAATAATATAATTACAAGTTATAGCGATGATAGCCCAGTGGTTAGCATGGTCGGTTCGCATGCCGAAGGGCGTGGGTTCAAACCCTAACAATGAGTTTGAGCTGTCGGTGAAGGAAAACATCGTGAGGAAACCATAGCGTGGTGGTAGAGTACTTTCTAGTACTCGGCTGGCTAGCTACCACCCTCAAGTTAAAAATCTGCCGCCATGCATTTAACGGTGTGTTCCGGCAGCCTCACTTGAGAGCCAGTTCCATTCCAGGCTAGGTGTGCTTTACCATCTTCGACCACACCGTCACTTAACATCAGGTGAGTTGTGGTCAAACACCAAACCTGACAGCGATAAAAAAAAAAAAAAAAACATAATATTAAAACTGCTTATTTATGCAACAAAGACCAGCTTAATAAATAGAAGAGGAACAACGCAACAAAGTATCAACACCAACTATCTGATTAAAGTAAATAGATAAAACGAGAAAGAGATATAATACAATATAATACTATATACAGCAAAGTGCTGTTACCACCCTTTCCCAGGATAGGTAACGACTTTCCTGATAATGCAACAAAGTTACGTGTTTACAAAGATCGAGTTTGATGCTTTGTTTGTAAGTCGCTTTAAAAAGAAAGGAATTCTACAGTTCATTTGATAGTGTATCTTCTTTAAGAGCTGTAGCGTGTAGGTTCTATGCCCACCCAGGATAAACGTTTATCTGACGAGCAAAATTTTTTGTTCTGTGTCTGGGTGTTTTGTATGTATTATAAGTATGTATTTACAACAACAAAAAAGTATTTATGTATTCTATCAGTTATCTGTCTTCCGTCACACAAGCTCTGCTTGGTTTGGGGTCAGATGGCGCTGTGTGTAACGTGTCCAAAAATATATTTAAAAAAAAAATTAACAATGATATTTACTCGGCGAATGAAGATACATTCATTCGCCGTATTTACCGCAATGGTACCGACTTAGACGAGCTCATGCTAAGGATATCTACCACCAAGTAAAAAACAAAGTTAAATTATTCATAATGATGTGTAAAATGACTCTCTAATACATCCCAAGCATATATAAACCTCTCTAATTTATACATAACGACCCGCCCCAGCTTAGTACGGGAAGTAAGAATGGGCATAGTAAGCTATCCTTAAAAGATAGATATATGCCACCCGGGACTTTTTTGTAGATCTATAAAAGAGAAATATCTCACCATGCATTATTTTGTTATATCTCAAAGGGATTAGGCTGCGTTTTCGATAAAAACTCCCAGATGGCTTGACTTTTTCGACACTTTTTTTTATTTTATTTAATAATATTTTACAATTTTTCATAATAAATCACACACCATTAAGCCTCGCCGAGGTTTGTCTTCCAACAGTTATCATCATATTTCAACCAATTTACACAAAATCTTGACAAATTATATACTCAAACCTTCCTTATGAATCCCACTATCTACTGGTGAATCTCGCATGATAATCCGTTTTGTAGTTATTAAGTTAATCGCGAAGAGACAGACAGATGTGGTGGAAGACTTTGTTTCATAATATGTAGTGATATGTAGTAATAGAGGAGATTTTGTAGCGATGATAGCTCAGTGGTAAGCACGGTCGGTTCGTATGCCAAAGGGCGTGGGTTCAAACCCCAACAATGAGCTTGAGCTGCCGGTGAAGGAAAACATCGTGAGGAAACCATAGCGTGGTGGTAGGGTACTTTCTAGTACTCGGCTGGCTAGCTACAACCCTCAAGTTGAAAATCTGCCGCCAAACATTTAACAGTGTGTTCCGGCTGCCTCACTTGAGAGCCAGTTCTATTCCAGGCTAGGTGTGCTTAACCATCTTCGACCACACCGTCACTAAAACATCAAGTGAGTTGTGGTCAAACATCTAGCCAGTCAGCATTAAAAAAAAAAAAAAAAATGCAGCGGAGCCATACAAGAGCCAATGTCCTTATTATATTGTACCACCATTTCAATTCTTGTATAAATTTTATGTTGCTTTGCCAGTGCTACGGTTTGCTACGATAACATAGAAAGATGTTTTAGGTATCGTGACCGTGCTACGAAAGTGCTACGACATGTTACACTACTAGCATTTTTAACGGGATAGCTTTGTTTATAAAACTTAATATAATAAAACAATAAGGATGTGGTAGACGTGTCGATCTTTACTAGTCTTGTAAAATGTATACTATCTAATCTAATACCTTTAAACGAGCAATTCTTGTATATATGTGTATATATAATCTGAATCTCGGAAACGACTCCAACGATTTTCATGAAATTTAGTATGCAGGGGGTTTCGGGGGCGATAAATCGATCTAGTTAGGTTTCATTTTTAGAAAACGTCGTTTTATCCGTGTTTTCAGCCGAGCAAAGCTCGGTCATCCAGGTACTGATTCTTTATACTTGACAGGTTTAGGTTAGGTGACCATAGCTCATCTGATGTAAGTGATAGTGTGGTCGAAAATGGTAAACACACTTAGCCTTGAATATTATTATTATTTCATTACATACTATATTGTAATGAAAATAAAAAAAAAAAACAGTAAAATACTTATATTATTTCTTTATTTTTGGTAAGAATAAGGAAATATAAGCTACTTTTGTTGCGAAAAAAATTCTTGCAGGTGTGAAATACGGGATGTAAGTTTGTATGGGGAACCGATAATTTCTCAAGTTAGAGATATAAATAACTATTACATCTTCACTTTTTGGTAAGAATAAGGACATAGGCTAATTTTCATTTGCGAAATAAATCTTGAAGGGGTGAAATAAGGGATGAAAGTCTGTATGGGGAACCAATAATTTCTCAAGTGAGATATAAAAAAAGCATTATAAATAAATACATATCGTGGGACTTTTCACACGGCGCCATCTAGCCCCAAAACTAAGCAAAGCTTGTACCAATGGAACCAGATTACAGTAATAACCTCTTTTTTTGTCAGTCGTGTAAAAAATCGTTCCCTATCTTTGGACAGTTCTATAATAAAGTGACTGGTTATTTTTCTGGCAGCCACATTCTGCGAGGCAGGCAATCAGCACTCGGGGTCGCTGTGGATGGTGACGGACGTTCGTAATATCCGGCACTCGGTCCGTGATCGAGTGAGCTATGATTTCAGTGCAATACTGTATTTTTGTTAAAAAAGTTTGTATATTGCCTGGTCTTTTAGCAAGTGTTGGGCAATTTTTTTTTTGTTTTGTGGCTGACAGGCTTTGTGTTTGACCACAACTCACCTGATGTTAAATGACGGTGTGGTCGAAGATGGTAAAGCACACCTAGCCTGGAATAGAACTGGCTCTCAAGTGAGGCTGCCGGAACACACCGTTAGATGCTTGGCGGCAGATGTTCAACTTGAGGGTTGTAGCTAGCCAGCCGAGTACTAGAAAGTACCCTACCCCCACGCTATGGTTTCCTCACGATGTTTTTCCTTCACCGGCAGCTCAAGCTCATTGTTGGGGTTTGAACCCACGCCCTTCGGCATGCGAACCGACCGCGCTATCCATTGAGCTATCATCGCTACAAAATGCCTACTTTTTGACCTTTAGCAAGCATATTTTATGTTGCGTTTATTGAAAAGTTGCCAACGATGTTGACGGACAAGAAGACAACCATAAATAAAGGTATGGCCCAATTTCTCCAACATCATTCAGCCGTGAGATAAATCCGTCAATAAATAAATCACTCACACTAATCAAAGGCGAAAATAGAAAACTATTTTTTTCTGAAACTGTACCTTATTACTTTATGATATGGCTTAATATCCAAAACATTGGCTGGAATAAACTCTCTATAGAACATGTTAAAACTTTAAGTTTTAGATTAAGCGTGTTCCAATCATGTATAACTGATCCAAAAGCGACGCTTTTCCCTTCATTTTAAATTCACTTTCAAGTAGCAAAATATTATGAGTTCACGGGATATTGATCTCTACAGCTGGGTTGTTTTCACGCGAACTTTGAATGGAGAGCATTTAAGAATTCAAATAGCCTTTGTTACTTTAAAATAGGGTTCGGGAAGCTTTGCTACGAACTTCGGTAATCAAGCAAAAAATTGTTATTTATGATAAAAGGCAAATATTTAACTAAATCACTACATATTATAAAACAAAGTCGACCACCGCATCTGTCTGTCTGTCTGTTCGCGATAAACTTAAAAACTACTGAACTGATTATCATGCGAGTTTCACCAATAGATAGAATGATTCTTGAGGACGTTTTAGGTATAATATTTGTCAAGGTTTTGTGTAAATTAGTTGATATATGATGAAAATTGTTGGAAGTGTCGAAAAAGTCAAGTCACGTGGGAGCTTTCATAGAAAACGCTGCCTAATCCCTTTGAGATATTTTGTTAAATTCCATGCGGGCGAAGTCGCGGGTAACAGCTAGTATTTTAAAATTATATAGGGTGTAGACCATAGTTTCTAATAAATTAAAATCATATAAGCTGAACGGTTAGCCCTAGTGTCAGAGTTAGTAACCACCCAAAGGCATAATAATATATAGAACATCAACAAAACAACTAGGAACAGCAATTTTCAATATTATTATTTATTAAAATCGTCTCTAATGGAAGTCCAATAGTCACACCATGGAAATTAACACACTATAGCGTTTAAAATATAGCAGTTGTAGTAATGAGATAAACGAGACGCTCTCCTGATGGTAACAGATAACGCCTATTCATGACTATTAGATTTGAGTAACAAAACAATGTCCAGGGCGTCGTTGCTTTGGCGCTCATTACTTTGAGACTTTCGATGGTTAGTCTCAAGTATGTAATTTCGCTAGCTGCAGTACCGTTTAAACCGGAACACAGTAATGTTTACACACTACTGCTTGGTAGTAGAATGTCTGGTAATGCGATGGTCCTAGACGCTCTCCCGCCAAGTAGATATACCAACCAAGTAATATATTTATAACATTAGCATGATGTGAATGTTTGTACCTTCGTTACCTCACGCTGCGCTTATAGGATTAGGATAAAATTCAGAACACAAATCCAGAGTAAATATATATGTACTACATGAGCTATTTTTTTATCAGAAAGCTGCGTGGCTTAGCTGTAAATGAATAAAAATCGTTCATCTGGTAAGATAAAAGTTGTGAAATTGTACTAAATACGGCGAGAAAAATAGAAATAAAATTGTTCTTTTCCAAGCATCGTCTTTTCATTTTTAGGATTTTTTTTCTTCTACATTGTCTTTTTCATGAAACATACTAAATGTACGTTTCTCATCTGTACGACTAAGGAATGGAACAACCTGCCGTCTTTCTTGTTTCCTGACGGATGTAATCTGGTTCCTTTGAAGTTCAGATTGAATAGGTATCTCCTAAGTCTGTGTGTTTCTTCTTCGACGACATCGTCGCTTACCATCAGACGAGTAGGTGGTCGAAAGTAGACTTAAACGGGTTAAAAAAAAAACTTTTTTCTTCTTCTTCATTTTGTGTATATAGTAAAACTATTTTATTTTTTTCAAATGTAATGAGACGTACGTGATGTTCTCCTGATGGTAGCAGATAATGTCTGTCCATGACCATTGCAACGATATACAGAACTTTGAGTAGCAAAACAAGGTCTAGGCCATCGCTGTTTTGGCGCTCATTACTTTGAGACATTTGATAGTTAGTTTCAAGTATGTAATTTCGCTAGCTGCAGTACCATTCAAACTGGAACACAGTAATGTTTACACACCACTGCTTTGCGGCAGAATATCTGTTACTGTGATGGTACCTACATAGAAGACCTCCTGCATAGGAGATCTACCACCAAGTAAATCGTGGAAAAGTTAAGAGTTAGATAAAATGCCTTTAATATAAAAAAATTTAGACAAGTGCTGGTTAAAATTGTGCCAAGAGTCTAACCATCATCGGCCCACTTTAGTCCACTGATGAACAAATAGACTAACAATGTTTTTCATAGTTAAGCAGTATGCTTCACAACTTTTGGTAAACATCATTTTTTTGTGATGATACAGAACTTTGGATACGCTTGTAAAACATGCACATGATCGGATTAATTTCTTTTTTTTTTTAACACAAATAGGCTTGCGTTTGACCGCTAACTCGCCTGAGGTTAAGCGAAGATACGTTCTACGGTGGAGCACGCTCGCCTAGAAGAGACCGATTCACTCGTGACTTGAAGGCACCCAGAATGTATCTATCAGGGAACATCCACTTGGGCAGCAAAGTCCATTGTTTAGCGGTTCGTACAATGAAGGTAGATTCGAATCGTTTAGTACGAGTTTTGGAATATCGACCATGAAGCAGCGTCGCTTCTTGGAACTCCTGACTGTCGGCTAGTAGAATAGGCAGGGTGGAATTAAGTAATTTGTTACTAAAATGCTTTGAAAATACATTTAGTTAATTTTCTCATGTAGCTAGTTTTATATATCCCCACTTCTTTTGGTATCCATATCTTTTACCTACTACGGGAACGGTAAAGCAACTAAGAGTAAAGAAGACGACATCATTCGCAAGTTGTAAACATCAGTAACGTATTTGAATTGAGCCTTATTTATATACATATACTCGTACAATGAGATCGTTTCATCCCTGTATATGTTCGAAGCAACTATTTGGATTTCACTTTAAAAATCGACCGGTCGTCACAGAAACGCGCCAAAACACAGCTGACTGGAATTAATTAGAGAGTAAAGTGTATTCATAGAAGCATACTACTCGCGACAGTTCACCTGAAGCGCCGGAAGCTGCCAGCCCCGTTCCGGCACCGGCGGCGCCTGGGAATTACACCCTGCACTGTATACTAGCATTCCGTACGTAACATTCTGTTAAAAAATATCGCTAAAATACGATAAGGTAGGTTTTACCAACGAGTAGATGAATGTGCTCACCCATCGTCACAAGTTTGTCAGAACTAATCGCGCACGTATCTTAAGGACGTTTTATTTTAAAATAATTGATATTTTTAATCAAACTTATTTTATAAGTGCCGTGGTGGTGCCGGCGTAAGAATAGTACCCCACCCTCTCTACCCGTGGTTGCCGTAAGAGTCGGCTGAGGGATGTAATCCGGAAGAAGAGCAGCAGCGTCTTCCTTGAACAAACACACCTAACTGCGCTCGCCAACCCGCCTGCCAAGCGTGGCGAGTATTGGCAAAACCCCCCCAGGAGGAGGGCTATGTCCAGCAGTGGACGTCTGATGATGTGATGTGTGTGATGTTATTTTATAATCTACCTTCGTCCGCGTGGAATTTATCTAAAAGTTTGTTCAAAAAGTATTCTATATTCTAATCCAGACAATAAACTATATGTGTGCCAAATTTCATACTAATCATCCATCCATCCTCACAAGCTTTCACATTTATAATATGAGTAGGATGCGAAAGTTTGTTCGTTTTTATGTATGTTACTTATTGAAAATGGTTTTAACAGATATGAATAAATATGTTTATCACTGGGTCTTAATCGCGCAAAAAAAACTATGAATTTACCACCACTTTCCAGTCAACTCGTGACCACGGCTATGGCAACATAGTAAAACGGTAAATAAATAAAACTAATTTCATAGTATTTTGTGCGCGATTAAGATCTGGTGATAAACATAATTATGTGTTCAAGTCGCGTAAGTTCAAAAATTACATATTTTAATAATAAATTGTAATGCACTATAATAACTTATATTTTCGGGTGGTACTGCTGAGCGGAGCTGGTATTTTAATAAAATTTGTAGTTTGCGCTGTAGAACTCTGTAAAACAGCTAATATCCGGCACTGTCTGTTGATTACACAGTTGTCTGCTTTGCACCGGAATCCGCCGGCAAAATGCGGATGATACCGGTTACATTCAGCTTTAAGTGGAGTATTTGGTACACAATGGAACTCAGATTGGTAAAGTAACTAAATAAGCTTTAAATGTTGTTTAAATTTAATCTCGAGAAATAAAAACCACTTTTGTGGCTTTTTTTTAAATTTGTATCATTTTATGACGCTTTGCTAATAATTATAATAAACTTACTTATAATACTTACTTTTTGTTCAGCCGTTTTCAAGATATAGGCTCACCAATGAACATCATTTGATTTTTGTTTAAATTGAGGGATAATATAAATCGGATCTTTTTGTGCAACTTGCGTATTTTAGATAATTTGAACAATCTTCTAAGCAATTTATTCAATTATCTAAAGTTCCCAATCAGCCCCTTTTTTTTTTTATAAACTATCCCACTACTGGGCGCAGGCCCCTTCTCAATGTGAAAAGGGTAATGCCGTATTCCACCATGCTGGGTAAGTGCGGGCTAATAGATTTCACATATCTACGTGAACTTTTTTAAGAACTTTCGGACTTGTAGGTTTCCTTACAATTTTTTTTTCATCGTTTGATGTCATTGCCATAAACATAAGTACCTGGATAACCGAGCGTTGCTCGGCTGAAAACACGGATAAAACGACGTTATCTAAAAATGAAACCTAGCTAGATCGATTTATCGCCCCCGAAACTCCCTGCATACAAAATTTCATGAAAATCGTTGGAGCCGTTTCCGTGATTCAGATTATATATATACAAGAATTGCTCGTTTAAAGGTATTAGATTTAGAAAAGACAAACAGTGGTGCGCATCGTGGGATTCGAACCCAGAATCTCCAAATTGGAAGCTAGACGGTGTCCCAACTAGGGTGCCAAAACTCAATATGCAATTACCCAATTATAAAAGTTTTTGCCTTAATTTTTTTATGAAATGTTAATTAAAACACTATACTAATTGCATAATAAACAACTTCAACTTCTAATAAACGGGCATCTCCTCGATATCCAATATTCGGTAAATTAAATGTTTGACCAGGCGAGTGTAAAATACGGCTTATTGAACTGTGAAAGGACGAGCTTTCCATCAAACCTTTCAGTAAATCAGAAACACGGATAGATCCGCTCCAATAGACCAACGGCTTTAAAACATGGGTTTGAAGGCCGTCTGTCTAGCTGACCGGTGCTCCCACAGGCGGGTGATAATTAATGTGACCGTTTAAATTTATGCTCAAAACCGGACACTTTCAAAATTATATCGACAGTCAATAACATCTCTCTTTCGTCATCGATAATATGTTTTTGATATCTGCAATTGAGGTTTTTCAGATGTCTACAATGACTCATTAAACAGAATACTTGTTTTACGAGTGCGTTTGTGTCAGACAGACGTTAGATATCAAAATGTTAAAGTTTGCATCATTCAGATTGTTAGCGAATTTCTTACGAAATATTTAGATATTTCCAATCTGTCGCTTTTCGCTAAAATTTCTTATAAGTTTAGAGAAGACCTTAATTGTCTTTTATATATTTTGATATCAGTATCTAACTAAAAACGGGACAATTTAGCGTTTCAGAGTTTTCTTTGGGGACATCAGGACGGAGCAGTGGAAAAAGGGACAGTACCGTTAAAAACGGGAACTATGTCCCCGTTAGTTATAATCTATACTTCTACAGTAGAAAACATTCATCTGGTTTTTTGACGGGAACGCGGAAAGAGTCAAACTCAGGTCAAACATTTGTCGATAAATGTTTGTTCAGTGTCTGGGTATTTCTGTATGTATTTAAAAAAAAAGTATATAGGTAAGTGTTGTGTCTGTTATCTGGTTCCCATAGTACAAGCTTTGCTTAGTTTGGGACTAGATGGCGCTGTGTGAAAAACCCTATGATATTTATTTATACAATAAATAATTAGGCTGATTGAAACGTTTGCGATATAAACTCAATGAGACATGTGGTTACAAGTAACCACAATATAGGAATGTTTTAAACTTTGAAGAAAAAAAAACCAGCTACGAGGCGTCTCTTTTATAGCTTTTCCATAACAAATGTAAAAATAAGAACAACAACGTCTGGAATATCCTTTTGCTTTTCCTATATCAAAAAAACGGCCAAGAACAAAATAAGTAAGCCTGTGTGTCAACCAAATGGAACCAGATCAAGGGGTCTCGCTGACCAATGATTATACAGACCAAATCTTACAGGTCAAGCTATCCATCAGGTCAGAGGTCCGATAGCACGGCTTATAAGGAATCTCAGAGACCAAATAGTTTCACAGGTCAGTCCAATAGGTCAGAACGACGGTCTCGCACACCAATATTTATGATCGTGTTATCGCTTCGACGATAGATCATAAATTCCGGATCTTGTTTAACCTTCCTGATACATTAATGCAATATGTGATGTTGTATATTATTATATACTATTAGCGATATAATGGAACCTTGTTTGTGATGGATGAAATAGGATTTAAAATTTGTGAGTTATTTTTTGTTTGCAGTTGTAGAGAGTTACATGTCTAGAGCTTGGACCAGTGGACCTGTAATCCAGCTGTGGTTGAACCCATGTGTCCCATAAAGACACAAGTGACTGAGCGATGTCCAGAAGTAACTGTTCTCCGCCAACAAGAGGTTAAAGTTGTTTGAGTTTTACTACTCAAACTTCTGTATATCGCTGCAATGGTTATGGACAGGCGTTATCTCTAAACATCAGGAGAGCGTCTCGTTCGTCTCATTATTGTTACAAAAAAAAAAACTTTGGTTGAATTTTGTTGATTTTAGATTAGAATTAGATATTTTCACCAAAATATCTAATTCTATTTACATTAGAATTAGATATTTTCACAAAATATCTAATTCTAATGTAAATAGAAGCGGCATAGTGATATAGTAACATAACATTAGTTGTCGGAACTGTAACACGAACCTTTCACTAAGGATAACAATAGGAAGTAGTAGTGGAAGGTCGCAGGAAAAATAAGAAAGAGGGCAGATAGTGCCTTCAGCGGAAGCGGAAACCGTACAGAGGCGTGGCATACAGGAACCTTCCAAAACTTTTACAAATATTGTGAAATGGAAAGAAAATATGGGGTATATTATCTTTCCTATCACAATTTTTACGAGGTAAGTTTGCTCAACATGTCAATTTTATTATATCATGAGGCTTCTTGATGTTGTATCTAATCGCCACGGATCTCATTTTATTCTAATCTGAATTAATAGCATTAATATTTGTTTCAGTAAAAAAAGGAAAAAAAAAACATAAATTTAATAGTCACGAATACTATAAACGTGTTAATTTTTTACTTCAGCTAAAATTGAATTGTTTGAACGAAATACAAGCATAGGCTAGTTTTTATTCCGGGAAAAACGGTGAAACTAAGAAGAGTGTTTTTTTTGGAAAAGTATTGTGACGATCCATACGCTCTCCTGATGGTAACGATAACGCCTGTCTATGAGCATTGCAGTGATACACAGAAATTGTATTGTGAATAGACTAAGAAAGATCCTAGAAAAGTAAGTACCTACCTACCACTTCTTTTCTCCACATTTGCTATATTATCACTTCGATATGTGGAAGGTTTTATCAAATAATAAATACAGAGAACAACTTCATTAATTTTTTTTTGTAAAGCTCGAAACAAAATTCTTAAACCAATACAAAAACAAAATACCCAATACAACGGTGTAAGTAGGTACTTGTCAAAAGATAAATTGTACTTTATTTCTTCACAATTTCGTTCCAATTTTACGAGGGTTTATATTAAACAATTTGTCCTTACAAAATTTATTTTACCGCCCACAAAATATGACATACAGCTATAGCGTACTCCATAAATCCAAACCCTTGAGCAAAGTGCCCATTTCGATTCCAGTCCGGGACCAAAATTATATGTAATTCAATAACCTAGTCCGGCAATATTTAGACCCTTTGGAGGTCAACAGGCTAAGCGGTTACGACTTCAGGATCTATTTGGCTATTCTGTATGCGTAGGTACGGCGTGGTAGATAGTCAATGATCTCCAGTAATGAAATTAATGAATAAAGAACGTTGATATAAACAGCACTAAATAACATTTATACTGAGTGTTTTTTTTTTGTTGACAAGCTAGGTTTTACCAAAGCTCACATGATAGTGACGGTGTGTTCGCACATAATAAAGCCTGGAATGGAATTGGGTCTTAAATGAGGCCGCTGGAACACACCGTTAGGTGCTTGGCGGCTCATTTTCAATTCGAGGGGGGTAGCTAGTCGAGTACTAGAAAGTATCCCATCACGACGTTTTTCTTCACCTACAGCTCAAGCTTATAGTTGGTTTGAACTCACACTCTTCGGAGTGTGAATCGACTGCGTTAACTACTGAGTTATCATTCCTATAAAGACGGATCGTCATTGTTTCGTTATTGAAATCCAAAAATGCTAAAGTTCTGACTTCTTTATTGATGAGGAAAGTGGCAAAACGCTGTTGAATACACCATGACCTAATAGGGTATTCTCAGATATATACGATTTTTTAATTGGGTTGGAATTGGAGTCCTTCAAACAAGAGTGCTCCATGTTCTTTAATGTTTTAAGATTATTGAATATTTTTTCTATGGATACTGTGGAAAGAACCTTTTTGTTTCCATGGATGTCATTTTAAATATTTTAATAATAAATGCAATTGAACACTTGTATGGAAAATATAGCCCTATTGACAGGCTTGTTAGCCCATTTGGTAAAATATCTGCTTCAAGAGATGTAGGGCGTAGGTCCGATTGCCACCAGGACAAACATTTATTTAACGATATGTTTGTTTTGTGTCTAAGTGTTTTTTTTTTAACTAGAAACAAGCTTAACTAGCTGTGCTTCACCTTTTCCGGGGTAAAAGGTTGACTATGTAATAATCTGGATTTTAAACTAGTTGTTAAAATTTCACACATGTTTATTAAGGCATTAGTGTAAAGAAGCTCAGACACATGGAAAATCTATTTTGAAAGCAAGTATGTTATATAAAAAACTAAATCTTAAGAAGCTTGATATTATAATTATCAAAATAGTAGCTCGTAATATCATCGTAAAAGCACCGTGTCATCCTAATTGAAAGAGATTCATCATTTTGAAACGTTTTTATAAGAAATCATAGACAAGATGATTAATTGCCTGTCTAATATTTGTTCCTTTTTATAGAGCCCACCTACAGCTACACGGTATTATGAAATAATGTTGCATTTATACAACATCCCATCAATAAAACTTTCTTAGATTAAATTTTTCGCGATTTATCATTATTCTTGTATGAATCTCATACTAAATCTGCCATCATGCCATCATCATATTGGTTGCCTGGAAGAGATCGCTCTTAGCGATAAGGCCGCCACTTGTGGCACTACCTCATAAGATTCTTTTGTTTTCTGTACTCTTTTTCTTTTTCAGTGTGCACAATAAAGAGTTTCTATCTATCTATCTATCTAAATCCAACATTCTTGTTTCAAACAATTTGACTGTCTATATATGCTATAACTAAAATATTTTACATTTTAAAGAATTTTAAAGAATTGTTCAAGACGGTATTCCTAAATGAATAAGGATATATGTATATCATATCGCTTAATTTTTTTTTAATTCAAAAGTAATACGACGAACGAAACGTTCTCCTGATGGTAAGCGATAACGCCTGTCCAATTGTCCATGACCATTTCAGCGATTCGTAGAACTTTGAGTAGTAAAACAAAGTCAAGAGCATCGCTGCTTTGGCGCTCATTACTTTGAGACATTCGATGGTTAGTCTCACTAGCCCTGCAATTTCGCTAGCTGCAGTACCCTTCTAACCGGAACACAGTAATGTTTACACACTACTGCTTGGCGGCAGAATATCTTGTACTGCGGTGGTACCTATAAACCTACATATATATAAATTGCTATAATTTTTAACAAAAAAAACCTACTTCATACAGGAAAGTAAAAGATTCCCCTCGATTTCTCTGGGATGCCATTATCAGGTTTATCCTGGTTTCCTTATTATGGTACCACCCTTGGGATATCTCCTTTCTAACAAAAAAGAATCATCAAAATCGGTTCATAAACGACGAAGTTATCCGCGAACACACATAAAAATATATATCTAATTATATATATATATACGGTTGAATTCAGAAACCTCCTTTTTTTGAAGTCGGTTAAAAGTTTTTTTAAGGATTCTCGGACATATAAGTTTCCTTACGATGTTTTGCTTCCCTGTTTGAAGACAGCGGAAACACGTACGTAACTTTGAAAAGACGGAGGTGCATACCGATTCGAACCTAGGACCTCCAGATTAGAGGCCTGACGGTCTCCCAACTACCGAAACTTTCCACTAGTATATGAGTTAAACAAGGGCAAACTTCACCTGACGTAGCATTTAAATATGAATGGTAATGAAGCGTCCTAAGCCAACATAGTTGCTTCGTGTTAGCAGCTTCATAACTTGAATTATTACGTGATTTTCACCACTTGCATCAGGTGTTCTTAAAACTCGTAAAATTAATGTAATGTTGTCGAGTTTTTACAAACAGATCTTTTTTTATGTGATAGTAATGAGATGAACGAGTCGCTCTCCTGATGGTAAGAGTTTATTTCATCTACGTCATCTACTTCGGTCAAAAATTTAGCATTGCCATCCAGCGTGGCAATGCTGTCACATTCTGGCCACATTTCCCTCCCTGATGGACTCGATAGTCCCTGTCTCTAGACTAGGTTGTTTTTATAAATTTGTAAACAGTGTTGGTAGTATTAATTCTAAGATATTTTTTATGTTGTTATTTCTGTGGGAATAAAGGTAAAAATGTAACTTACCAAAAGATATTAGTCCACTGTTCAGCATTGTCAGTTTAATACTGTTCGGGATGGAAACAAGGCTGGTCGTTCCAGATTGCCGCAGTTCTTTTTTCTTCGGCTTTTTCTCCAGGTCATACCTGGTGGTAGACCTCGAGCGGTGTTTCCTCTGGCTGGTGGTCACGGACGCGCCGCGCGTTCCCGTCCTCGACGACATTTTCCCGTTAAAATTGACAACTCACTAACTTTATATCACACTGACCGGACGTAAAAAGAAAATTAATAGCACATTTTACGACAGATTTTACGACAAAGTATTTATGTTTTCAATATGCTAATAAAGCGTCACTGATTAATAATGTCATATCAAAAGATCTGTACACTTAGTAAATATGTCGGGTTATGAAAGTAAATTCAACCGCAATGTTCTTAGAGACCTGCGAATACTTTCGGTTTTATTTTTGTTGCCACCTGAAACAAAAGAAAATGGTATTAGTACCTTACCCGACTACGAAAAAAGTATTCTTCTAATTTTAGGTTTTTTTTTGTACTGAAGATAGGCTTGCGTTTGACCGCCAACTCGCCTGGTGGTAAGCGAAGAAGCACGCTCTCCTAGAAAAAACTGAAACCACTCGGGCAGCAAATTCCAATGTTTAGCGGTTCGTACAATCAAGGTAGATTGAAATCGCTCAGTTCGAGTTTTTGGAATATCTACCATGAAGCGGTGCCGCTTTTTAAAGCTCCTGGCTGTCCGATAAAAGAATTGGCAGGGTCGAGTCAATCTATACATGATCATATTTTAACAAAAAAATTGACATCATATCGGAACGAACTTAATCAAGATTAGCCCATACATAGCAGTAGTATAAAGAAGGCTGTGTTTTTTTATGATTGTTAAGTGACAGCGTGGTCGAAGATGGTAAACATACCTAGCCTGGAATGGAACTGGCTCTCAAGTGAGGCTGCCACGTGGTGGTAGGGTACTTTCTAGTACTATGGTTTCCTCACGATGTTTTCCTTCACCGGCAGCTCAAGCTCGTTGTTGGGGTTTGAGCCCACGCCCTTCGGCATGCGAACCGACCGCGCTAACCACTGAGCTATCATCGCTACAAACAACAGCTACACCAAACTGTATCCACCGATTTTGTAAGCATTAGTTTTCTGAACTGCTTCCCACCACGGAAGCAAATTTAAAGAGTTTAACAGAACCCTATTATTATTATGTTTATTTATACATATCCAGAAAAAAGCAATCAAACGGAGGAAAACAGTGAATTTCAAAACGACCTATCTATTTATAGGTGACAGTCATATTTTGTTTTTAGACTCACTCTAGGTTGGAAAATATATCTACATATACTCGTATGTAGCAACTTACTCAATTTTTAATTTAATATTACAATTAAGCTTTACCCAAAAAAATAACTTATTATCTACGCGTACAACGGTAGCAAATGAGGGTCGTAACCACTGAAATCAGTGCGGTTTGGTTCATTTCCCTTTATGGCTTTCACTCTACCCACCGTACAAATTACCTGAATTATTTTTGTACGAAGGTCTGAGGTTCTGAGAAAATCCAAGATTAATTGTAGGTAGTAAATACCTACTAAACTCAAGAAATAGTGATTGCATTAAAAGTCATATCAAATGAAAAATATATTGTTAATTTAAAACTTGTTACGTGAAAATGCAGTAAATTGTTAGCAGGAATTCTTCACGATAATTATTATGAATTTAGCAATTGTCGCGTATCTCAATAAAATTTGATACCAAGGTTTTATTTAAAACAATTGAGCGATACTATCAACCGTGTTGTGTTGAGTTTTTGATGCCAATTTTTTTTTTTTAATGGCTGACAGGCTAGTTGGTTGACCACAGCTCACCTGATGTTAAGTGACGGTGTGGTCATACCCTGGAATGGAATTGACTCTAAAGTGAGGCTATCGGAACAAACTGTTATGTGATTAGCGACAGATTTATTACTTGGTAGCTAGCCAGCTGAGTACTAGAAAAAGTACCTACCCAACCACCATCCTATGGTTTCCTTACGATATTTTCTTTCACTGGCAACTTAAGCTTATTGTTGGGATTTGAATCCACGCCCTTCGGTGTGCGAACCGACAGCGCTAATCACTGAGCTATTATCGCTACAAAATTGTACCATATCAGTACCCGTATAAGTTATATCTGAGCCTTTTAGGCGCCGACTGTACAAGTACAACTTATAGGTATACGACATGCACAAAGTCAAATCTCATAAAAAAATTAAACGTCACTTTGACATTGAATGTCAAAAGGCGGTAATTTTTTCTCTTTCCGTCAACATGTTTTTCTGAGATGTTTTTGGATAACATGATTTTAATTACAAATGGTATTTTTTTTTAATATAGTTTCGTAAAGTTTTTCATTAGGCGTGCAAGAACTATTGATTAGAGATTGCTGCTTTGTGTATACGAACTAAGTACTTGTAAAAGTTTTCATAAGACCGATTACCCACGCTCATTTTATTCTTTCGTCTCTTTCAGCGAAAAACGCCTATCTCAAGTTCACATCAAAGTGGGTTACGATCCCTTTCTAACGAATTGCGAGAATTATTTTTATACAAGGGGACTAAGAATGAATGCGAATGAGATAAAATGGGTGGTATTATTTCACGGGTGCTTCCGCGGAATGCCAAGTGTTGTCTTGTTTGTGCTGATGGTAAAGCTTGCTCCGGGAAAATTACCCACGCTCATAGAATAATAACTACTCATCCAGATTGTTTACAGCGCTTCTGAAGACTTTTAAAAGCTAATCACGGTGAAATTATAAATAACTATTTAAGGGTTCCGTACCCGAAGTAGTTACAATTCTATTATTGCGTCATCCGCCCGTCTATTCGACGTATAACGATGTGAGGCCGTGGTTCAAAGAATAAGACCATAGCTGGTTTCTTAATAATAAAATAAAAAGCACTTTGAAACGAAAGTCCCAATTTAAAAACATGATTGTCTAAAATATTTTATATTAAAAATAGGTTCAATCAGAAGCATTCATTTTGGTGTTATAGTTTAAGCTCTAAATAAGAAAATGAGGTCAAACAAGTAATTAAAAAAAAATCGCTATTTAATCTTCATGGTTATTTTTAGTCTGCGTGCTTCATCTTCGACTACATCATCGCTTACCATCAGGCGAGTTGGTGGTCAAACGCGGGTTTGTCCATATAAAAAAAAAAAAAATTTGACGTAAATAAAATATTGCACAAATGTGTTAAATTTTTTCCCCAATTCAATTTAGTTTCAGTTTTCAATGGCATTGTATCTTTTGAACTGTAATATAACGGTAATCAGTGGCTCAATGGCTTGTAATTATTTTATTTTCTTAGTAAGTATTGTAGAGGGCCCAATACCGAGACAAACCTCGGCGAGGTTTAATGGTTGTATGCTTGTAATATGGTTGTATGCTTGCCGTGGTAATACCGGCGTAAGAATAACCACCCACTCTACCCGTGGTTGCGGTAAGAGTCTGCTAAGGGATGTAATCGGAAGATAGGCAGCAGCGTCTTCCTTGAACAATCACACCTAACTGCGCTCGCCAACCCGCCTGCCAAGCGTGGCGAGTATTGGCAAAACCCCCCCAGGAGGAGGCCTATGTCCAGCAGTGGACGACCTATGACTGATGATGTGATGCTTATAATAAATAAAAAATACGACACAAATTTTATCTTGTCACTATGAAGAGTACAAGATATTATATTACCATACCTACTTATTGCTTTTAAATGATAATAACAAGCAAGTAAAGTTTATACATAATTTTATTAGGACGTGTATTTCAACTAGCGAGCCGCGCCGACATCGCAGACTAACCAACGAATGTCTCAAAGTAAAGAGCGCCAAAGCAGCGATGTCGAAGACTTTGTTTTGTTACTCATAGTTATGTGTATTGGTTATGACATGCGTTGTCTCTTACCATCAGGAGATTGTCTCGTTCGTCTCATCATTATTACAATTTAAAAAAGTCGGTTCAGGGTCGGCCGGTCGTTCAGTTTTTGACAACTTTAAAGCTCTCTTTAATCACAATTCAAACTCTTAAATCTCATTGGACGCTCAGGTCTTCACATACCTTTAATCAATTAGCCAGGATACTTGTAGTTAAACCAAAGTTGATTAACAATTTGAAAATAGTATCAGTGCTTCTAAATGAAAATAACAGTAAAATCAAACTGCAAGCACATCACAGCGGTGCACCAACCAATTCTAATAAAAATAATAGAATCGTATAAACCTTTAACGTTTTCAATTTATGTGATTGCCATAACGCAGACAATCGGCTTACAGATAGACCTTTCTATGAAATTGGAGAATCGCGTTAACGTGAAAGTATCAATTTTATTTGATTACGTCGTGATTCTTTGATGGGCGCTTGTCTGCCAAAGTAACAACGGAATTAAAAATTGTTCTCATAGGGAAATATATTAATAGAGTTTGTATTTTTTTTCCATTTAAATGTAATGAGACGAACGAGACGCTCTCCTGGTGGTAAGAGATAATGCATGTCCATGATCATTGCAGCGATACATAGAACTCTGAGTAACAAAACAAAGTCCAGGGCATCGCTATTTTGGCGCTCATTACTTTGAGACTTTCGATGGTTAGTCTCAACAGCCTTGTAATTTCGCTAGCTGCAGTACCCTTCAAACCGGAAAACAGTAATGTTTACACACTACTGCTTGGCGGCAGAATATCTGGTACTGCAGTGGTACCTACCTAGACGACCTCCTGCTAAGTAGATCTACCACCAAGAACAAGGCCGGTCAGAACGGTTTGCATTATAGATAAGATAAGTTACTTTTGCATTTGGGTTTTAATAAATATCTATTTTACCTACACATGTATAGAATTTAAGCTTTCCAAAAAAATTACTCAATTCCACTAAGCCCAGTCACAGCTAAGCGATTTCTTTTATTACGGAGTTCCGGTGCCTACCTTCCGATTTCATCTTCATCTGATGATGAAGCCGGAAGGTAGGTAGTTCTATATCTTAAAAGAAAAAAAAACCTTATCGGATTAAAAATGACGAAACAAACATAAAAAAACGAATTGAGGCCCTAACATGAGCATTTACGTAACTTTAACCGACTTTAAAAAAGGACCAGCTTTTTTGAAGTCTGTTAACAAAACAATCAAAATCGAAATGTACATTTAGAAAAAAAAAAATGTTGGTACATACATTAAAACGTCGCATAGATCATACTTAACCCAGAATTGGGTGTGCAAAAAACAATAAATGCTCCACACAAACTTTTGCAAGTCTTATAGATTGTGTGGCCAGCCTTTGTTCAATATCAAAGTAAGCCTGAATCAGGCAAACAACATGTTTACGGAAGTGAAACCAATAGTCATATAATTTTCATGTTAGTCAGAAATCGTATACAATTTAATCATAGATGTACAAATTTATTAAGTGTATAGATATAAATTATTTTGACGCAAATGTTGACGATCCGCCCGTACTGGATCTAGAGCAGACTCACGAGATCTCAAAATAACTGCAATCACGACAATCTGTGAATTCGAATTAATCCACGTACCATTGTGAATACTTCGCTGATGACAAAACTTTGATAAGTGAGCCGAAAATACGTTTCGCAGAAGTTTTATACGTGGCGCTAATTCCGTGAATGATTTTCTTGTAATTTGCCAAAAATAACCAAATTACTCAAGTACCTATACAATGTATTGTGATTTTGTCACTAAAATATTATTACTAAGGTTTTCACTTCACTTCAATGAAATTTTTGATCTCTTGACTTCAGTTGTCCATGATTCAAATTTGTTATATTGATACCTAGCTGCACTTTGCGGTGCCTATCTGTTAATCCAGGGTGTCAGCTACCTCCATACCAAATTTCATCAAAATTGTTCCAGTCGTTTCAGCGTGAAGAAGTAACAAACACACAAACACACTCACAAACTTTCGCCATTATAATATTAGTGTGATTTCTTTTATTTACACACCACAAAATTACATTACAAATAAATGACCAGGTAATTTATTTTAAAGAAATATGTTAAGAAAGAACAAGAAATTCTGATACTCCCTGATTGTACACGATTTAAAATCGATATATTATCTGATATTGTACCATGCACAAATATAAACAAACTATTCTGGTACACCTTATCTCAAGTACGTAAGACTGAATTCCAATCGTAACAGGATGTTTGGCTTGCTCCCCTGGCGACGGTATCTCACATATTAGTTAGTTGCCAGAATACTTCTGACGTAAGCAGTGACGCTCACGAAGAGTTTCGGCCAAACGGTACTATTATTTCATATTTTTATTTTATTTTCATTGAGAAAGTTGTGACACAAGTATTCATTTTGGAAATGGTTCCGTCCGCTTCTGAATAGCGAAAATGTGATGACGTGCAAGCACTGGAGTTTATCACTCTGTACGTACGTCAAAATTCTAAGTAGAAGGAGACAAAAGACTCCAGCTCACTGAGTTTTGGCGGGAACGCGGAAAGAGTATTATCGCCCTATTGTATTTTTTTCTAAAACTAGTGTTTATTTGAGTGTTTTGTAATTATGTTTATGTATAAAAATAGTGGTGTTTTATTCATAAATTGCCGAATTACAAGCGCGTTTGTGGGAAAGTGATATAATGTGGTGAAACATGACGTTTTGTGTTGCTTCCAAAACTCCGTCGCTACTACTTTACTAAGGCATGACTGGATTTGACAGGCACAGATTGGACTTGACCAAGACTGGACTTTGACTATAAAGATAAAGAAGTTAAAAAATGAAGACTGCACATAAAATACAGAAACATTGAAACCGGTAGAATGCACAGAGTGTGATGCCAAGAAGAAAGAGTAGAAAAAAACTCCAGCTCATGATGATGTTGTTGTTTAAGGACATAACGATGAACCGATACCCCGGTTGATACCAAATTACCCGACCACGGAGAAGCCAAAAAAGTAGGGTTATAAATGTTTGACCTGTATGTATGTATCTACAAATAATAATAGTGTATTTGTATGTATGATTGCCTCTATATTTCCTTGTACCTAACTACTAAACGGCTGAACTGGTTTTAATGAATGATATGTCTTTAGATTCGTATTTTTTGTGCACGTGTCAATGAGAAGGTACGTTCAAATTTAAAAAAAAAAAATGGATTTGTATCGCCAAAATGTATGTATGTTATTTTTAATGTTAAAATAGCAATCGACGCCTAAATTATTTCTATTTTGATATACGGGTACGATTGTTGAAAACAATATGCTTTTTAGGTAGTGTTTTCACATTTTGACATAGATATTCATTAACTGTATAGTTCAACAATCAAAATAATAAAATTTGAGAATTTCCTTCGATTACCATGATATCCCTTCTTCAGATCCTGACATAGTGACAATGAGACCACATCAAAAAAAAAACGGTCTACAATTCGGTGAACATCGAGCGAGTTGAGCATAGCACCTCTTCCTTTTTTCGAAGTCGGTTTATAAATCTAAAAGTTTATATTTTGTTTAGGAATGGTTAAAATTGTTTCATATTAATTTCATGATATTTCTTTGCAATTAAAACTTGAATATGTACTAACTAAACAATAGTTTGTTATCCAGAAATTTCAAGTAACATTATAAAAATATTCCTCGTAGTTCTTTTTATACTTTGAAGCTACCAATTTCATGAAGCTATATTTATGGCGCCCTAGGCCTTTTGTAGGCTTCATTTTTCATCATTCCGGGATAAAAGAATACCCGAACACAGGTGTCAGTAATTTGAAAGCTTATTTGCCTTACAACGAAGCCATAGACTTTATTGGACGTTTAGGTAGTCAAGATAAAAATCGGTACTTACTGTACCTACTTTGGCAAGCAAACAAAACATCATTACACACCCCGAGCAGGTGTGAACAAAGTTTTCTAGCGTTATGACGATAATTTACTGGAAATTCATTTCTGGAAGCGAACGTAGGATGTTCTCATACTCAATGAACTGACAATATACGTAAAACGGCTGGTAATCACTGAGCAAAATATTATTTTTTTAGGCAGAAAGGCGTGTTTACGTGTGGTTTATCTCTAGCATTGGACTGTATTAGGTTGAAAATATGTATATCTATTTAATTATATTAATTTTAATAGAATATTTTTTTAGATTAGATATTTGTTTTTTTTTTTTTATTATACACTTGATATTATTTAATATTTTGATTGACATCTTATATTATTCACTGGACATTATTATTATTTTCTCTTTCTTCTTGGCATCGCACTCTGTGCATTCTGCCAGTTTCAATGTTTTTATATTTTGCGAGTAGTCTTCATTTTTCAGCTTCTTTATCATCTATAGTTACAGTTAAAGTCTAGTCTTGATCAAGTTCAGTCGGTTCCAGTCAAATCAAGTCATGCCTTAGTAAAATAGTGGCGACTTTACTATAAGCTTCTGGATGGAGTTTTGGAAGCAACACGAAAAGTCATGTTTATTATATTATTCTCCCACACTCGCGCTTGTAATTCGGCACTTTATAAATAAAACTCCACTATTTTTATGCATAAAAACTCGAAAAAACACTAGTTTTAGAAAAAAAATACAATGGGGCGACACGACGCTCACCGCGTTCCCGCCAAACCACTGGACATTATTGTTTTTCTCAGTGACATTTGTTTTTTTTATTTTATTTATATTACGTAATTATATTAATGAAATTGTAACTTTGACGTGACTAGTCCGACAAAATAGAACATTTTAATATTTAACAGAGCCACGTACAGAAATTATCATAAATTTCAATTTATGTTTAGTGAATTTTCACTTAAAACAATTTTTTTTTCATAATATTTAACATTTCACTAGCACCAAATGTTTTTAAATCAATTTCAAAATATTCTTAGTAAAAACCAATTTCCAAATAGAATCAAAGATCAATGGAAATAAGTGCAAACTCAAATACTAACAGGAATGCTTGCGCATCATGCATTTCCGAATCTAATTATAACCTCAGACACGCCCTTGGCAGTTGGTTCTTGGTTCATTCAATCCAGTGAATCAGTCCCTGTTTACTTCCATTCATTCGCTCTCGGAAGACGTACGTGGGAAGATGTGGAATAAATGGTATTTCCGATGGCAGTTTCCATGTTTTGTTTTGATTTTTGGAGATAGTAAACAGGTTCAAAGAAGTGATATAAATATTCTGAATACTGCGGATGTTATTCTTACGCAACAACCTTGAAACAAGAAATGAATGAACTTTTTTTCCAGCTTTTAGCGTTATATTTTTTTAAATTCATAATTTATTAATTGAATAAATATGGGTATACAATTACCTAGACGGAAGGGATACATTATAGCAGACCTCCATATTTGACCTTTCGGCATGCAATGAAACTAACACTACTACTAACTAACAATAAGTATGTACTTAGAAGAGATGTTTACATTTAAGTGTATACTACAATTAGAATAAAAAATGTCAATCGAAACAATTATAATATCCAAATATGTCAAAGTTAATTAATAAAATGTCAGTAATAAAGAATAAAAATGTCAAACAGAAAAAGTTAAATTAAGTACTTATATTCAATTATTAAGTACAAATGTAGCGATGATAGCTTAGTGGTTACCGCGGTCGGTACACACGCTGAAGAGCATGAGTTCAAATCCCGACAATGAGCTTGAGCTGCCGGTGAAGGAAAATAACCTGAGGATACCATAGCATGCCATGCCTTTTTTATGTTAAAGTAATGAGACGAACGAGACGCTTCCCTGAAGGTAAGAGACAACGCATGTCCATGACCATTGCAGCGATACACAGAACTTTGAATAGTAAAACCGAGCATCGCTGCTTTGGCGCTCATTACTTGGAGACTTTCGATCGTTAGTCCAAACAGGCCTGTAATTTGAGAGCCAATTTCATTCCAGGCTTGGTGTGTTTATCATCTTCGTCACTTCACTTAACATCAGATGAGCCGTGGTCAAACATCTATCCTGTCAACTATAAAAAATTACGTAAAATGGAAAAATACTAAGAAAACAACATACATCCTAATTCATAAACACCATGTTTATGAATAAAACTCTGATATTAAGACACAAATGATATTTTGAAAACAATATTTTGTTTCCAGTATTAAGAGATTGTTTAAATCGATAGTTTTCACAAATGTAAATAACAACTGTTCAGTCGAGATCGGTTGAGGGCTCAACACAATCTTCTATCATGCAATAGGATTGAGAGACTTATCTCAATCGTATATAAAGAGCGCTCGCTTGGGCCGATCCCAATTGATCCTACGTGTATGTGTGAAGTGAAGTATGCTCCCATGCATAAAGCTAGTTTAAATTTGTTCAGTTTTTTTATCGCTAGAGAAAAATAAAATTCTAATAGGTATATGTTTTCTTTTTTCTTTGACATTGACTTCAATAGTATTTTTCTCATTATTTTTTTCTTTGTATTTGGCATAGCACTTTTGTGTATTTACCAGTGTAAAATATTTCGATATTTTATGAATAATTAAATATTGAATATTGTATAGGTCACATTACACCCAGCGCCATCTGACCCCAAACTAAGCAGAGCTTGTGTGATGGAAGTCAGATAACTGATAGCATACATAAATACTTTTTTTTTGTAAATACATACTTATAATACATACAGAACACCCAGACACAGAACAAACATTTTGTTTATACCATAATATGTTTGTCCTTGACGGGAATCGAACTCACACCCTACAGCACAGGCAGACATACTCCCAATGAGCCAACAGGGCTGTCAAGATTAAGATAAAGAAGTCTGAGTCAGACAAAGTAAGTCATGGTCGAGTCCAGTCATGTCCTAGTACAGTAATGGTGAATTTACTGCAAGGTTTGATGGAGCGTAAACTGATGCTTCACAATTCACTTCTTTCCTACATTCACGCGCTTATTTTGGAATTTTATGTTAAAACACTACTTTTAATGTTTTATATAAACATTCGACCAACAAGTTTTTGATAATTCATCCTCATTCTGTATTGTGTGTTTTTTCTGTATCCTTTCGTAGTTGGAGGTCGTTATTTGCCCTATAATATATTTTTAGTTTTAGGTACTTGCTTCGAGTATATTTGCAAGAAATCTATACCATAGAAGTGTAATAAGTTTCACTAGATGATGTTAAGAAATGGCATATTATCAAGGGTCGTCGGTTAATTTGTAATTTCGATTTACTGTTTGTAGTTTCGTGGTTAGCGCGGTCGGTTCACATGCCAGGGTGTGGGTTTAAACCAACAATGAGCTTGAGCTGCCGGTGAAGGAAAACATCTTAAAGAAATTGGTAGTAGTTTCTAATACTCGGTACTTGTTGAAAATCTGTCCCCAAGCACCTTACGGTGTGTTCTGGCAGCCTCACTTGAGAGCCAGATCCATTCCAGGCTAGGTGTGCTTTACTATCTCCAACCACATAGTAAGTTAACACCAGATGAGCTGTGGTCAAACAAAGCTTGTAAGCCATAAAAAAATAATAGTCGAACATTAATGCAGATCTAAGGGCTGATACCATTATGCCTATAATTCTTTCGCACCTAAATTTATATATTTATATTAGAATAAGCAGCACCATCAGTAAACAAACAAAATAATATTGAATTTATTGACCCAAAAGTGATTTCAATTTCCTTTTTAATATCCCATTATCCTGTTCGAAGGCACACTTCATCATTTATTATTCTAAAATAACGACAATACACCTTAAGTATATACATTTCTTTTCCATTACCATACATTTTTCATCTCTGAAACACTTTGCTGTGAAAATGTCTTATTCCTCATTGTCTATTCGACGAACGTAGATACAAACCAGCTTTTTTGTCTGTAGTTAGACGGAGTGCGAAGCGGGAGAGATGAATTTCAGAATTAGTGTTGCCAAGTGTGCCGGGATACGTGGGACGTCCCGTTTTATTTTGAGCCGTTCTTAAATCTATTCTTTTTCATCCGACCTATTCTTTTAAGACTGAATTTCGTAGAGGAAATAAATGCTTTATCACTCCCGAGTTTAGTCGATATGTGATATGTGTACGAGTAATAGTACGTACAAAAGTTGGCTGTTTACCAAACGATATAACGTTTGGCATTTACACGTGCAGTCATTTTTAGATGTGTCAATAACAGAGAAAGGGTTTCGTGTATAGCCCGTTAGTTAAATGGAATTAATATACATGTAAGCAGTCATTAACACACAAAGGTAAAGCTCTAGCTTTTCTGCGATTTTGCATCAGTTTATACCCGACTGCCAAGGAAGAGTTATGTTTTTCGCGCGTATCTTGTATGTATGTATGTAACTTTATTTATTACCTCGTATCTTCCAAACGGCCGAATCGATTACGACAATTACGGTATCGTTAGATTTAAAAAAAAACTAACCAACCTATCAAATAGAGTATTTAAATAAAGGAAATTAAAAGGGGATTACAATAATATATTGAAGTTATATGTTTAAATTTAACTAGAAATAATAAATTTAATTAAAAGTTTTTGTTCTTTATCTATAGCTATTTTATTTGCAGTCGGGTTTTAGATTTTATTAGTCTTCAGCTTGTTACATGCAGTACCCTTCAAACTGAAACACAGTATGTTTACACACTACTGCTTGACGGCACTTTGCTTATAAATGGTTTAAAATGGACCATAACTATATAATTTAATTAACCTCCTTAAAAAAAATTGGATTGTATAAAGACTGATTACTTTCTAGAGGCAATCCAAATACTCAAAAGTGTAGGTAGGTTTATTGTATAAATATGTAGGTATATTGCATAAATGTTACTGTACCTGCATTTATATGATATAATACATAAAAATAATGAAGTAATAGTTTTCCAGACTATTGAATACATAACTATTTAAAAAAAAAACAACAAAATTACTTGATCCACATCGATCGATCGATCTTGATCGGTTTCTTTTAGGCAGGCGTGCTCCATCGTAGACCGCATCTTTGTTTAACATCAGGCGAGATATTAGACAACCGCAAGCCTATTAATAATTTAAAAAAAAAACATTAGGCACAAAATAACAACGACTACAAGAGATAAATAAATAAATAAATATTGGATGTAATTTTTCTTACACCACCATCTATTACCTACTTGTTTTTATACGTAATAGGTTTGCGTTTGACCACATCCTGCCTGATGTTAAACAACGATGTGGTCTAGGATGGAACACGCTTACCTAGAAGGAATTTGTTTAATCTTGATTTGAAAACATTCATATTGTAATTTTAGGGAAACACAGACGCCGGCAAAGACTGCCACCTAAAACATAGGATTTTTTTCATCATCATCATCATCTATCACCACGCGGGTAAAACCGTGGGGCGCAGCTAGTTTCTTATAAAACGTTTTGACTCTACGTTTCTCATCCGTACGTCCACGGAATGGAACAAACTGCCGGCTTCCTTGTTTTCTGAGAGATATAATCTAGATCTTTTCAAGGCTAGAGTGAGTAGGTATCTTCTAAGTCTGCGTGCTTCATCTTCGACCACATCATCGGTTACCATGAGGCGAGTTGATGGTCAAACGCGGACTTATCCGTAATAAAAAAAAGCGAATACCGAAATATCTAACAGGGCAGTCAACATAATGATATTCTATTGTCACATTATTTGTGCCCGTCGTTTCAATTTCCCAAATACCTGTCCCACTTCATTCCCCGGTACAGCACTAACCGGTCTGCGCGAAAGATATCAACAGTTCAGCTTCTCCGACAGCTGCTGACAACGAGAGATTTAATATCGAAATGTTCACAGCCCCAACTCAGTGCTCAGGATCGCATGCTAAAGTGATACAGCTTCATTTCAGCAGGATTTTGATGGGAAACTATATTTTATAAGTTTTATTGCCCCTCGTGTAGATACGAATACGTTCATATACAAAAAATAATAAATTTTGTGCTCAAATATGAATGAAGACATTATAAGTTCGGGTTTCTTGCTTAGCATAATAGTTTAATAAATCGCTTATAGGAAAACTGATGAGCTGTGATTCATGTCTATGTAGATGTAGGTTATCACTATTCCACAACCTGAGCATTTTTGTGGTACAATTTACTGAAAAACTAAATTAAAAAAACGCCTATAGATTTGTGCTTTAACATAGTAATTTAACTTCACATCTAGATGTGTTATATGTAAAAAAAAACATAATTTTATAACCATTAAAACAAATGAACAATAAAAAAATTGTATTCATTGGACAGAATGTTATTGTACTACTAACGCTATCTGTTAGGAAACCATAGAGTTAACATCGCTGCAATAGAACTAAACTCAATACTTAAATACATCGTAGTTAATTTACTTAATACTAGATGACACTACTAGAATGAGGCGTAATCAGTGTTCCCAACTTGGAGGTATTTCAATAATTTAAAAAAAACAGTCTTAAATATTATTACCCGTTAGAAAAACTACGCGAGCCCTCACAAAGCTCAGCTTTTTGCTAGTTTTTTTTTTTTTTATTCTTGATTGGCTAGGTGTTTGACTACAGTTTACCTGATGTTAAGTGACGGTGTGGTCGAACGTGGTACACAACACATCTAGCCTGGAATGAAACTGGCTTTCAAATTAGGCTGCCGGAACAAATTGTTAGCTTTTTTTGCTTGGTTTGCTTGGCGGCAAATTTTTCTAATTGAGGGTGGTAGCTAGCCAGTCTAGTACTATAAAGTACCCTACCACCACGTTATTGTTTCCTCACGATGTTTTCCTTTACCGGCAGCTCAGGCTCATTGTTGAGGTTTAAACCATTTAGGTAAACTGTCAAATGTGTAAAAAAAAAAAAACAGCTTCCATTTCATCACGCCAGGGGCGCTGACCATGCTTTTACTTTCCATAAAATTTTCCATCGTATAGGTAGCACGTAAATATCGCAAATTGATATGTCAAGTGTAGTGTAAGCTAAACGAACTTATTTTTTTGTGAGTTTTGGCGGGAACGCGGAATGAGTCGTGTCACCCCACTCAATTTTTTTCCAAAACTAGTGTTTTTTCGAGTGTTTTATATATAAAAATAGTGGTGTTTTATTCATAAACTGCCGAATTACAAGTGGGAATGTGATATGATGTCGTGAAACATGACTTTTCGTGTTGTTTCCAAAACTCCATCGAAGCTTTTAGTAAAGTCGCCACTACTTTATTAAATCATGACTAGTTTTGACTGTCACGGACTGAACTTGACCAAGACTGAACTTTTTGACTATAAAACAAGCTGAAAACTGAAGACTGCACACAAAATACAAAAACATTGAAACTGGCGAATGCACAGAGTGCGATGCCAAGAAGAAAGAGCAAAAAAACAAACTCTTTTGAAACCTTGACAAGACATAATTAAATATTGATGAGCGGTTAGATGCCAATGGATTTTTTTTTCTTCGTCATTGGCATCGCTCTCTGTGTATTCTGAAAGTTTTAAATGTTTTTATTGAAGTTCAAAAAGATCTTTAAAATCAACTTAACATTTCAATTATAATATTCATCATTTTACTAAAGTTTTGAAATATTTATCCTCATTATTAATGATTTGTTTGAAATGGAAAATCATAATTTCAATTTCAATTTATTTGTGAACATATCAATTTTAGACAATTAACATATAATCCGTCGGCCTCCGGACAAGGAATTCTGTTTCCCGGAGCCAACCTCTTCCTACGGTACACAAAAATTTCGAAAACTAAGACAAACAATAACGTTCTATTCAGTATTAATTATTATTATTATTCAGTAGTAATGGTGACTCACGAGCTTCGGTGGAGCAACACAAAGTCATATTTTACCACATTACTTTACTTTCCTAAGCAAGTGATACGGCACTTATTGATTAAAAAAAAACAACAATTTTTATGCATAAATACTCAAAACTTGTGTTTTGTTTGGGTATTTACACCTTTCCGCGTTCCCGCTAAAACTATAAGGTTTTATTTCTGTATTGGCCTTAGAAACTGGCAGCCAAAATGTGTTTTCATTTTCTTTTTATAAATTTGAACATTTCAAATAGAGAACATTTCAAACAGAGGGTTCTTCACAACGAAGTGGTGTTGAAAAGAATTCCCTAAAAAGGCTAAAGTAAACTTGTATCGAAAATTCGGCAGATACTGTTGTTCGTTTCTCGGTTAGCTGCTAACAAAGGCGTGCAGTAAAACCAATGAATGAGCCGCTCACTGTTCAAAGAATGAAAAACGGGGAAAATTTCGTTCGCAAGCATTCTTCTGTTTTATGGGTGGACATTTTTCACTTCGAGTTTTAACACGAAACAAGAAAGGCAAATTTGTGTTTGTGTTGTTTTGTATTTTGCCCCGCGGCTTTGACAGCAAGGACGGGATTTTTCGTGCATGTTTTATCGAATTAACAAAGCTTCAAGTATCTGTTTTAACATGTAGTTTGAGTGATACTGACGCAGAACATAACTTTCGCTAAATGACATCGTGAAAAGTTTGGTCACTTTTGCATAATGTTACTTTCGTAAAACGTAATTTCCGCACAACGTCACTTTCGCAGAATGTCATTTAAGGCATTTTTTAATTAAGAGTGACCTCGAGTCAGTAGTATCGGTAAATACTATTAAATAAGGTACTAAATAATAGAAGTTTTTTTATTGTCGATAGGATAGGTGTTTGACCACCTAATATCAAACACAACTAACCTTGTGAAACTGGCTCTCAAGACAGGTAGCCGGAACATAGCTTGGCGGCGGATTGTCAACTTGAGCGTGGTAACTAGCCAACCGAGTACTTGAGAGTACCCTGCTACCATGCTATGGTTTCCTCACGATGTTTTCCTTCACCGACAGCTCAAGCTTCTTGTTGGGATTTGAACCTACGCCAATCGGCGTGTGCATCGATCTCGCTAACCACTGAGCAATCATCGCTACAAAAGGTAGGTATATCGTTTTCCATAGGTTGGCAGCTCCAAACTGATTAACATACCGCCTAGTGCTATCTTCTTCAGCGACTTGATTGTCTAACTCATATCAATTTCCTTATTTCGATAATTAAAATAACTTTTCATTGTTTTTTTTTATTTGACATCGGCATAGACAATATAATTCCACGCGAATTTAACCTGAATTCCGCCGCGTTACGTAAATACAGCGCGATATGGGGCCCTGCTAGACAAAGTAACTTCCGATTAGCGATAACGCTAATCGAAAAAGTCGAATAGTCCAAAATGTACAGGATTGACATAAGCTATGGATATGTCACGGGAACAGCTTATGTCAATCCTGCATATTTTTGGATTTTCTATTAGCGTTATCGCGAATAGAATTTAACCTTGTCTTTAATCGAAAACTTCAATCCTTGAGATTACTTTATCGTTTTCAGTACATACTTAGGTACTATCTGATATATCGTAAACATAAGTTGTAAACTCTTTCTAAATGAAATTTATGTTTATTAGTTAGTTTTACTTTAGTGCCGACATTTCTAATCGTATTATCTTTTAAGTGCCTACTTAAACATAAAAGTTCACGTTAAAACAAAGCTTTCTAGAAAATTAGAAATACAATGAAAAGACAGAGCGTTTCGTGTAAAGGAAAATAATTAGCGAGGACTTTAATTTAAGGCCGTTATATCGAAATTTAACAGCACAAATACAAGCCAAGCCTGCTAACAACTGAGGAGATTATAGAGATTAAAATTTACTGCAACAAATTCATTTAGTTTTTTTTTTATGATTGGCTTGCGTTTGTTCATCTCACCTGATGATTTATGATTGACTGATCTTCTTCGTATGAACTGCTAGACATAGGACTTTGCTGTCCGAGTGAGTGTACGCTGATAGATACAATCTGGGTGCCTTCAAGTCGCGAGTGAATCGGTTTCTTCTAGGCAAGCGTGCTCCACCGTAGACCGCATCTTCGCTTAACATCAGGCGAGTTGGCGGTCAAACGCAAGCCTATTAGCAATTAAAAAAGAGCACGCTTGTTTAGAGGATACCAATTCACTCTCGACTTGAAGACACCCAAATTGTATCTATCAGGGAACACCCATTTGGGCAGCAAATTCCAATATATAGCGGTTCATACGAAGAAGATGGAATCAAACCGCTTATGTTTCCCGAAAAGTACAATATGAGTTCAACATCGCTGTTTGCGACAAAAAAGGTTTCGTGTCGATGATAGCTCAGTAGTGAGCGCGATCGGTTCACAATCCGAAGGGCGTGGGTACAAACCCGAATAATGAGCTTGAACTGCCGGTGAAGGAAAACATCGCGAGAAAACCATAGCGTGGCGGTAGGGTACTTTTTTTACTTTTATGTAAATGTAATGAGTAGCTAGACGCTCTCCTGATGGTTTGAGATAACGCCTAACCATGACCATTGCAGCGATATACAAAACTTTGAGCAGCAAAACAAAGTCCAGGGCATCTGTATTATATAAATAAATAAATATCGTAGGACATTACACACAGCGCCATCTGACCCCAAACTAAGCAAAGCTTGTACTATGGAAGTCAGATAGCTGATAGAATACTTAATTTTTTTTTTGTAAATACATACTTATTATAGGTATACACTGAATAACCAGACGCAGAACAAAGATTTTTGATTATACCACAAAATGCTTGTCCTGAGTGAGAATCGAACCCATTCCCTACGGCTCTTGAAGCAGACACACTACGAATGAGCCAACAGGGCAGTCGAATCAGATGTATATCTAAGTATTTACATGTACTCGTATTCTAGCAAATAAACTATTTAATTTAATATATTTTTTCCTACATTTAGCTATCGATTTAGTATATAAATTACACAAATTGATATATTATATAACCTCTAATGTACCTACCACTTTGTCGTGAAATGGGTCAATAACATCGCCTCGGGTGATTACCATTCAGATTGACTTTGGAACGTAATAACTTACTAACGAACCTCGTTTAATGAGTACTCTAGCACCTACGAAGAGACAATGTATTCTAACTCGATATTAAACCTTAAAATAATGACAGAGAGTTGAAGATTGCTGCCCTTTGTATCATGTTTTTTCAAGGATTTCTTCATAATTTCTGTTAGAACTTGACAAAAGTAATCACCATAATATTGTTTCACTGCATTATTCATGACCTTTCGCATACAATACCTATATTCATAAGGACCACGGATTGTGCGTGCAATGTACAGGATGTGCCCAAAGAATTTTATGTACCTAGAAGAGAATTTCAGAATAAAGAGATGTGTGCTTTGTCGTTCGTGACGTTTTCATATCAGAAAAAAACCGACTAAATTAATTTCGTTTTGAGTCATATCCCAAAACTCTAAATTTATGCACCAAATAAATAAAAACTTTGAATGGGAGTTTTGACGGAAAAAGCACGTAGCATTATTACCACAGTACCTGGTTGATCGAGCATTGCTCGGCTGAAAACATGGACAAAACGACGTTTTCTGAAAATGAAACCTAGCTAGATCGATTTTTCGCCCCCGAAACCCCATGGATACAAAATTTCATGAAAATCGTTGGAGTCGTTTCCGAGATTCAGAATATATATATATATATATATATATATATATATCTATATATATATACAAGAATTGCTCGTTTAAAGATATAGATAATATAAAACAAAGTCGTCTGCCGCGTCTGTCTGTCCGTCCGTCTGTTCGCGATAAACATAAAAACTACTCAACGGATTATCATGTGTTTCACCAATAGATAGTGTGACTCATGAAGAAGTTTTAGGTATATAATTTGTCATGGTTTTGTGTAAATTTGTTGAAATATGACAATAATTGTTGGAAGTGTCGGAAAAAGTCAAGCCACCTGGAAGCAACAGCAAGCAACGATATGGTCTAGGATGGAACACGCTTACTTAGAAGAAACCTGTTTACTCTTGATTTGAAGACACTCATATAAAACCCGCATTAATAACCCTGCACATAGAAAAACCAATGTTTGTCATATAAATATTTGATCTTGCTGGAAATCGAACCCATTCCTTGCATCTCTGAGACCACGATTTCTACCAACACAACTATAAAACAGTTATAAGCGTATATTACTCCCAGCACCCAAAACAACACTGCGTTAAATACTTATTTATTGTCAAAAGTACGTTTCACGCTGTACAAATATTTTGTAAATCATATGAATACAATGAATCATAATTTAGGGCGTTTGGAATAAAACGCCTGAATAAAATCATCAATCATAATAAAACAAACACATTCAGTGTGTTTTACATTGTTTTATGTATTTTACGAACAGAGAAGTTCAGGGGTCAAAAACACCATTAGGTGCTTTAATCAAATCGTGAAGGTCCATGCACAATAGAACATGTAGGTACATACATAAAACATATACTTAGCACGTGTCTATAGAACTAATCTATACCTAACTATATAATAAAATTGTAACGAGACTTTTTTTTGTAAATTAAAGATAATTTCGAATTCGTGTTTTTTTAATGTATAGGTGTATGTATTGGAGGATATCTCACAGCGCTTTCTATCCTCAAACTAAGCAAAGCTTGTACTATGGGAACTGGATAACTGACACAACACTTACATACTTGTAATACCCTAGCGACCTACCTCGGCTTTGCACGGGTAGCAAGAATGGGTATAGTAAGCTATCCTTAAAAGGTAGATAAATAATTCTTCAGAACACTCTCCAAACACTAACTTAATATTTATTTTTTGTAAATACATACTTGTAATACATATAGAACACCCAGTTACAGAATAAACATTTACCGAATCAGATATTCTACGAATTGAGCTAACAGGGCAGTCAAAGTACTCAAAGTTCTGGGTACCTCTTCAATGCGGTCGATGGATAGGTGTTAAATCTTGCCACGCAGAGAATATCGTTCATCTCATTACATTTTACATAGAAAACAAAGTAAAACAACTCATTTCCATCCTTGTCTTTGTCATTTTCATATTTCTACGATACGAAATCGTAACAAAATTAAGAACAAAGTTATTTCCTAATATGCAAAAGTTTTTGCCCTTCCCATTAGTTACTTATTCCAAAGGGAATAACAAACATGAAAATTCCGTATAGAACACGCCTGAGTCGAACTTCGGGCATTACTCATCTGTTTGATTTATTAAATACGTGGCTGGGCTATTCTACTTACAGGGCTGGCGAACATTTTCATTTTAGGCTCGCCGCCGGACTACGCCGTCCCAGTTGCCAAATAAAGGAGGAGCCAAATTCATATTGCTGGTAAAAAAGAAAATTAAACTTTACGTTAAACTTATAATTTTGATTACACATTATTAACCTATAGCTGCTCTTAAAGTCTGGGTGTCTTCAAGTCGAGTGTGAATTGGTATCTTCAAGGCAAGCGTGTTCCATCTCATCACTTAACATCAGATAAGATGGCGGTCAAATGTAAGCCTATTTATTTAAACAAAAACTTACTCAATATGTTCTGTCCTGTTAGCTTATCTGGTAGTGTATCAGCTTCAAGAGCTGTAGGGCGGGGGTTCGATTTCCACTCAGGGCAAACGTTTATGTGACGAGCATAAATGTTTGTTCTGTGTCTGGGTGTTCTTTATGTGTTTTTTTTTAATGGCCGACAGGCTAGGTGTTTGACCATAGCTCACCTGATGTTAAGTGACGGTGTGGTCGAAGATGGTAAAGCACACCTAGCCACCCACGCCCTTCGGCATGCAAACCTACCACGCTATCCACTGTGCCATCATCGCTACAAAATTTTACTATTTTTCTTTACATACCGAATTCTTGTAAGCGTTACAGTATAAGGGTTGAGAGCAGTGTTTCAATATTTCTTTGGCAACCCTACGGACCCGTCACCGAGCGTCTCCATTGATGTCATGGAGTAAAAAATGTGTTTTCACCGCGCGACGGACAGAACATGCTCTATGTAATTTATGATATCCGGAGAGTAGGTGAGCACTTAATCGCTAATGAACTGTGAAAAGTCTGTCATAGAAGATGAAAACTTTATGTCGGGTGAAGATTAAAGGTCAAAGTAAGATTGATTCTGAAATAATAAAGCTACCCAGTATTCTAAATATTTTGATAGTCCAAGTGAAAAGGATCGAATATCATCAACTAACTGACTTTTTATGTAAAATAAAAGTAATGTTAAGACGAACTATACGTTCTCCTGATGGTAAACGCATGCTTTTGACCATTGCAGCAATACACAGAACTTTGAGTAACAAAACAAAGCCCGGAGCATCGCTACTAACGCGCCCATTACTTTGAGACTCAAATGGTTAGTTTCAGACATTACAAGACGCAATTGTCGATTGTTGTTGTTGAGTGTTGATTTGTTGTTTGCAAGACGAGGCCGCGCGCGCGTTGACTCAGCTTTGTCCCCATGAGGAAGGCCACCGCATGTAGCCGAAACAATAGTCGGAGTTTCCGATAAAATTAAACGTGAGTAATCCCGCGTAAATAAAAAAAAATGTTTCAGACATTCGTTGTAAAATGTCTTTACCATATTTATTTATTATACATATTTACCCAAAATCATTCTGTATTAACCCTAGTAATGCACGCTATAACGTATCCTGTATTTGCCAAGATTTTTCCAACCGTTCAGTTGTGAAAAGAGGTAGTTACCTTCACTTACGGTATTGATACGGTTACGATCTTACACGTAGGTAACTTTTCAATCACGATCAGGATCCTTATTCCCTATAAGCATGTAACACGTAACGCGGTTGCGCTTACGTAACACGACGCGATTCACATTGAATACGTGTGGTTGATATTCTCTATAGAATAAAATAGAATACAAAATTATGTGTATCACATGAAATGAGTTTTGTTTATTTACCTCGAAGTTTCGACCATGTTACAATAGCCGTGTCGTCTCGATGAAAAAATAAGGGGGTTTTTGATTTCCTACCCTCATTTTGATCTTATAAAAAGTGTTCGGTTCCGGCACTCAACATTATAGCATAGTAAAAATAACTTTGATAGTGGCAACACAACCTGCTTCCGCCACTCAATAAAAAGCAATAATACGATATGTCAATGAAAAATCAAGCGCGGCACCGGTGCGTACGCGACAGTGAAATAATATATATCTACAAAAACTACGTTAAACCCTGCAAGACACAAGACGGAAGAAAGTTTCGACCTATTGGTAAGGACCAAAGAAAAAGTAACGTTATCAACGGCATACTACACTAACTGTGTCAGCAGACCGCCCTGATACACTGCGATACGTTTTTTATTACCCTTCCTATAACCGGATTCCACGACGCTGACAACCTAAATCCATCTTCCAGGTTGAAATTGCGATGTTTTTGATTTCAACCGCTTTTGAACCATTCGTGAATAATAATGTCGTTCAGTGGAGAGGACGTTCGGATCGTGGAGCTCAATGCATAAAAATCACATAGAATAGAATAATCTTTACAATGAAGTAACAATTACTAAAATCAAATGAAAAAAATTGTGCATTATGATCAGGGGTTTGTTTTCCACAGACAACAACAATGTCGAAGTAGGTATATTGTGTTGTTTTTGGCGGGAACGCGGAAAAGGCGTGTCGTTGTATTATATTATTTTCCAAAATTGTGTTTAATCGAATGTTTAATGTTAAAAAATAGTGGTGTTTTATAAATGTGGTGAAACATGACTTTTTGTATTGCTTTTAGAAGTCCTTTGAAGCTTATAGTAAAGTTGGCACTACTTTATACTGGTATGACCAGACTTACCTTTGACTCACACTTGCACTCACACTTGCACTCACACTTGCACTCATGAGGCAGTTCTATTCCATGCTACGTGTGTTTGCCATCTTCGATCGTCACTTAACACCAGATGAGCTGTGGTCAAACACCTATGTTGTCAAACATTAAAAAAAAAGTATATTGCGCGCTCGATTTCTTTGTTAAAAATAAACTAGAAACGTTATACACAATAAAGTCGTTTTTGGTAAGAAATTTCATCAGAGACAAGGACGTACTTAGCAGATCAATGTCATACATATAGACGATAGATTGGCGAACTTTGACCTACTAGTATCTAGGGCAACTCTTCAAAGGCAAAAAGTGGCCTAAAAGTATAATCCGTACAACTTGCGCAAAACTAATTTCAGCGGGTAGCGATGCGAGCATTTCTCTACCATGATCCATCAAAAGCCCCAATGGCAACCAGCGATCGCCACGGTAGACTTTACTTTTTAGAATATTTTATTTAACTTGTTATGTTCGTATGTAAGTTGTCCATTATACACATCACAACATTTATAATGGTCATCAACATAAGAAATCGAAAACTAGATGTTAACAAGTTGTTAAGTTTTTGAAAATGCAGTATTATGTTACCATTGAGCTAATCTGATGAAGGATCTAGGACGTAGAGATTAGAACTCTTTGATGGTAAATGGTAGGATATTCACTGTAATTGAGATAACACAAAGTATAGACATAAGGTTTTACGGTAGCTTAAAAAATGAATTGAAGGTAGTTTACTGGCTTTCTTATAAACGTTGCTTGAAGTTAATTCATGCTTTAATTATTCTGTCTTATTTAACCTTATTTAACCTTATTTAACCCATGATATTTCACATCAACGTCAAATTGACAAGGAATTTTGAGCACTGAGTAGCTTTAAGTGATATTACAAGTAGGTATCTAAAACTATACAACCATTTGTAGCGATGATAGCTCAGTGGTTAGCGCGGTCGGTTCGCAAACCGAAGGGCATGGGCTCAAACTTCAACAATGAGCTTGAGCTGCCGTTGAAGGAAAACATCGTGAGGAAACCATAGCATGGTGGTAGGGTACTTTCTAGTACTCGGCTGGCTAGCTACCACCCTTAAGTTGAAAATCTGCCGCCAAGCTTCTAACGGTGTGTCCGGCAACCTCACTTGAAAGTCAGTTCTATTACAGACTAGGTGTGCTCTACCATCTTCCACCACACCGTCACTTAACATCAGGTTAGCTGTGGGCAAAAACCTAGCCTGTCAACCATAAAAACCATAGGTTAAAAGCAAAATTTTACAACATATACCTACTGAAATCTACCCTACTTCCTTTTTAGCCATCCCCTGGCCTCGCCACTGGTATTAAGTGAACTTTACATTGTTGTACTCATATAGAAATAATATGTAATAGGTGCTTATTATTTTAATCTAAAAGCTTTATAAGTACTTACTGCGAAAACTTTCCAAAAGGGTTCACGAACTTGCTTCTCTTTAACGCTAAGCACTGTTTGAAAAGTTATTGGCCTAGATATTTAAAATAGGTATATGTTACACATTCATACAAACAACGTATATGTACGTCACTTATTGGTAGATGTACCTAAATAATAAATAAATACCGTAGGACATTACACACTGCGCCATCCGACCCCATACTAAGTAGATAAGCTTGTGTGATGGAAATCAGTTTACTGGTAGAATACATTCTTTTTTTGTAAACACATCACATCATCAGCCATAGGTCGTCCACTGCTGGACATAGGCCTCCTCCTGGGGGGGTTTTGCCAGTACTCGCCACGCTTGGCAGGCGGGTTGGCGAGCGCAGTTAGGTGTGATTGTTCAAGGAAAACGCTGCTGCCCATCTTCCGGCTTACATCCCTTAGCCGACTCTTACGGCAACCACGGGTAGAGAAGGTGGGGTACTGTTCTTACGCCGGCACCACCACGGCAAGGTTTCCGGCACCACGTTTTTGGTAAACACATAACTATGATACATACAGAACACCCGGGCACAGAACAAACATTCGTTTATACCACAAAATGTGCTGGGCACAACATATTGTCACGTCCAGCAAAAACTTGATTAATTGAGCATGACGTTATAGTGCGACGTCTGGCCATACTAATAAGAGAAAAGCTATGTTGACATATTTTATATTGACAATATATTTTATACTGACGTGTTATTATATTAATATATCTACTTTATTGACATTTTGTTTTTTTATTCATTGACATGTAATCAGTGTTTTAAAATTTGAAATGATATGACGGAACTTGACTTGTAATTGTTATTTGTATTTGTAGGGTTGTTATGCTACGATGCATCGAACTCTCAAAATTCTTGAGCTACACCGCATCGATTATTTTGCCATCTTTAATGTCTAGTCGTTCTAGTACTATATACCTAATGTTAAAGTTAATTAAGAGACTCTCCACACCTTAAGATCGGCACTTGTTTTGGCATTAACTACCCCCTTACACAAAACCTCTTTTTACATTTGAAAAATAAATAAATAAATAATATAATAAACAATAAATAAACAGAACTACAAAAACATTACAGTGCGTGAATCAATTGCGCTAACTGAGCTATCATCGCTACTTTACCTACGTCTGTACTATTTTCTTCCCGATCTGTGAAACTAAGTATAAAACTTTTTTACTCCACAACTAACTGAGATTTACTTTTAACATCCACATCAGCTCCGAAGTCTTTCACGAAACCTATTATCCTAGTAATCGTTTCCTAACAATGCTCAGTAAAGAGCTTTCTCGTAAATTATTTACTGTTAAAGCTCTCTAGAAGTACCCAGACGGCACGTTTTAAAACTTCGCGAGTCCCAATGGCCATTTCTTGAGAAAGAAAAGTTTCGAGATTCGGTATTTATTTATGGATGCAGAATAAAACGGTTCTAGATACAATATAAAACCATTGCCATAAACAAATGAAATTACCTAACTTTGAAGTTTTTGTGAAACGTTTGTTGAATAATTTTAGAACAAGAAAGCCATATAAAACAAACAACATTACGATTTTTGATGACCAGCTAAGTAAGAATTACATTGAAGGATGGAATCTGTACCAATATTTACAATATCTGTATTTTCACAAAAACTTTTTATTTTCTTTTATTCGGAATCTTAGAGCGGGCCTAATTTATTTTCGTCATTTGTTGCTTTCTTTTTAATTGACATGGCGAATTTGTTTGTATATAATTTATCATTATATTAAGTGTATGCGCTAAATAATACACTACATTGTTCATTCATTCACGAAGGAATTAACGCTATTTCGCGTGCTGCTATATAATGTGAACTGTCATTGTCATTCTCACGAGAGCTGTGGGCGAGAGTGCACAACGTGGTTGGTGCTATAACCAGATAAGTGGATCACGTGATCATTAACGAGGCAATGTAGTTCTAGGGATTATAGTACGGACGAGATCTGCGAATACTACGTAAGATAATTACGGCAAAGTAACATTACAGTACGTTAAACACAAAGACGTGTAAAACACACATAGAAACAAACATTGTAATATCAACCAATAAAATTACGAAGGATAAATTTAATTGAATAAAATTACAAAGGAGTCCTTTGAAACACATTTCTGTTTCATAAACTTAATGACTTTTCTTTATCGCAAATTGATAAAATCTACAGAAAATCTGTAAAAGAAAGGCAGCGAGAAAAATACGGCTGCTGACAAAAGGTTAACATTATGGTGCTTAAAAATTCATGAAGGGACCGGCTGATAAGTCTTTGTGTGGAAATAAGGCTTGAGTAATATGGATGAATATTTTATACCACTATGTTTATCTAAGTAAAGCTGGAATAAGACGTAAGATCCCCTCAGCCTAACCTCATTATCCGGTACCTTGCAGGAGATGACTCTAGTTCATTCATTATTATTATTCATTCATTCAATTTGAACGATATAAGGAAATACTTTCGCGGGAACGCGGAAAAGTCGTGTCGCTGCGCTATATTATTTTGCAAAACTCTTTCGAGCGTCTGAGCATAAACATAGTGATATTTTATTTATAATAAAGTGCCGTACTACGTGCTTGAGTGTGGAAAAGTGATATAATATGGTGATACATGACTTTTCGTGTTACTTCTATAGCTCTAACGAAAGTTGTAGTAAAGTCATAACTACTTTACTAGGACATGACGAAAACGTACTTTGTATAACTTAGACTTATTTTAACTTGAGATTTCATGAAATATTTGAAAATATCAAATATTTGACACTAGCAAATGCATAAAGTCCGATGTCAAAAACAAAGAAGAAGAAGTAAATACTCTATATTACTACAAGGAGCTGCACTTTTTATGTCACAAATGTTCATAACTTCATTATGGAATGAATAGAATCCAATTAAAATCAATTATTGCCTCTATTACTACCGGTATGCAGAAGTAACAAAAGCATTAATTATTATTATTTCCCATAAGTTTATTTCTATAAGATTTAATTTTAGTGACATTTAGCTGTTTTAGTTCGGCTTTAGATCGTGCGAAAATAAATTTAATCATTGCAAAATTTAAGTTCGTTTTTACAGGGCTATACTAAGCTCAGAGGGTGTAATTATGTTCACCATTATGAACAACTTTTACTATGGGCACAGTTACTACCTAGATATTTAGTCAGCGAACATTTTGTATGAAATGGCAATTTTTTTTTTTTCAATATTATAGTGGTTATAATTTTATACCGGGACTTAGTCGAGCACAAAATACAATGATAACTTATAATTATAATTTTTGTTTATTTACCGCGATGTTTCGGTCATAATGCAGTAGCTGTTGTTACGAGTTCATATTTCAAGATAAGTTCAAGATAATTTAGGTAGTACAGTTGACTAGTCAGCCGAAACAGAAATACGAGTATAATACTGAAAAAAAAAAAGTTGTGTTCTTGAGTTTAAATTCCGAAAATTTAAAAATTCTGACAGATTTAATGTGTCGCCCGAATTCATTAAATCCAAGCACCTAACGGTGTATTCCGGCAGCCTCACTTGAGAGCTAATTCTATTCTAGGCAAGGTGTGTTTGCCTTCGACCACACCGTCACTTAACTTCAGATGAGCTATGATCAAACACCTAGTTTGTCAAACATTAAAAAAAAAATAGAAACAATTATTAGTTACACGTACTATAAAACAATTGACAACATAAACTTATGAAAATCTCTCTTTCTAAGAATTATTTGAAAATAGAAGACGAGATTTAAATGCTCTATTGCAGGCACAAATGAAGTTTACTTATCCCGTTGGAGATGTATTTGTCATACTTACACAAAAGCGTATTATTCCGCCCCAATAAACCTGTCGCTTCGAACTATAATATTAGAGAGATAAAGTAGCTCGATTTATTGTTTTCAGTCAATTTGCAAGTAATGTTATTCTAGAACATTCAAAGGGTACCAGAGTACTTAGTTATTACTTGAAAGACTCTATAGAAATCTCCATTAGTCGAAAAAACAAAAAAATTGCTTAATTAATCAAAACATCTTTGGAAAAAGTTGTTATCATAAAAACACAATTTTTGTACTCGTAATAAGTTACCTAAGCTATGCAAAAATATGTTTTTTTTTCTTGTTTCATATTTTATTTATTGTGAAATATTTATATGTCGGTGCTTGGATGTTTTTAGACTGGCAAGAAACATAGCTGACAGTGACGTTTGGCAGCAGATGGCTGACAGCTGACGTTTCTCCACTCTGACGCAACTCCGGACGCTAGTGAAGTATATTTGGCAAAATTGTGGCAACACCGCAGAAGCCAGCATTGAAAGGTTGAAGTTAAAGTTGAAGTGTAATATACGAGTACATCATTGTTAATATCATGGTGGTTTTAATCCTCCTTGCCCGTTTACCCGCATCCCATCATCGGCGCCTGACATGAAATCGGACTTCAATGATGCAGGCCATGTACCTTCATATATTAAAATGTTTTGTTTGTATAATTGCAATTTAAGAACCTACTACTGTAGTATAATAGTACGCACTAAAGCAGCGTCGCACTGGTTGTTTTCTTACTCAATATTTTGGATACCTCCATAAACGTCAAGTATCTCTCAACTCATTCGTCTCATTGCTTCTTACCTTAGAAAGGTTTTAGCGACAACTTAAAAATTTTGTTTATCATATACTCTGACCTCAAATACGCCTTGACCCATATATATTGAAATGCTACAATACAAGTGCTTCTAGAAACCATTAAAAGTTTCACGCATTACTCAGGTGCTAGAGTTCATTTCCCTTCCAAAGGGCTCTGTTATTTAGGTGCCATTTCCATCGGAGCCTCTTAATGGAATAATTTACTCGTATTTTTGTAGTAGCTTTTCAATTTATAGTTAATTTGAGTTGCGAACATTATGATATCGTGTTCTACATTTATACTTTATTTCACTTAAATAAAACTTTACACTTAGTATGAATAAGATATGGATAGCGAGCGCTCAAAACTAATTTAGATAAGTGTATTCATTTCGGACTACGATTTATTACTATTCTGATACGATTTACTAGAACATCCATCACCCTCTCGATGTGGGTAATAAAGTAGCACAGGTGTGCCCTGACCCTTATATTTATGGGTTAAAAATAAGTTTGCGTAGAGACGTCGGGTCTTTGTGCGTATTATATCGCATATACAATCTGAAAAAATATTTTATCCGTGCCTGGTGTCACGGTTCCATCACCGCACAAACCGCCATCGTCTGAAAGCTCATCCACGTATAATTGTTTTATGGATATCGCACACTTTTCAAGCATACGATAGCACAGTGGTTAGCACGGTCGGTTCACACGCTGAAGGGCGAGGGTTCAAACCCCAACAATGAGCCTAAGCTGCCGGTGAAGGAAAACATCGTGACGAAACCATAGCGTAGTGGTAGGGTACTTTCTAGTACTCGGCTGGCTAGTTACCATCCTCAAGTTGAAAATCTGCCGCTAAGCACCTTACGGTGTGTTATGACTGTCTCACTTTAGAGCCAGTTCTATTCCAAGCTAGGTGTGCTGTATCACTTAACATCAGGTGAGCTGTGGTCAAACAACTAGCTTGTCAACCTAAAAAAGAAAAGATCTTTAATTACTTTAATGAAGGTAGGTACCATCCGAAATGTCTGGTTTTGTCTTTTGTGTACTTTATTAAATACTTAATTCCCGTCGCGAATATTGAAAAGAGATTTATACGATCACGGAAAATAAGTGGCAGTAAAAGCAGTAATGAATTTTTTATCATGTAGCTTCATTATTTTTTTAGACGTCCCCTGAGGTTTGGTCGTATTTTGAATTTAATTTATAGAATAAATGAACCAGAATTCACTTTACGAAAGTAATTAAAAGGGAAGCAATTAACTTTTAAAACTCTGAGGAGTTATTGTTTACACATGAAACTCATATTATTTTGTAAAAATACGAACTAACATAAAAATACTTTTCGGAAATGCATTCCTTTTTAACCCCGACGCAAAAACGAAGTGTTATAAGTTTGACGTGTCTGTCTGTGGCATCATAGCTCCCGAACGGATGAACCGATTTTGTTTTTTTTTGTTTGAATGTTGATTTAGTCGGGAGTGATCTTAGCTGTTTGATTTTGTGTCGGGGGCTTTTTAAATTTTTTATAATCGTCAGGACTCAGGACTTCAGGAGTGGCATATATTGAATTTTCTATTTTTATTATTTTTAGAGCGTTTGGTCTTTTAAGTTGTAAACACTTAATGTACTTTGACTTCATAAACAATATTACATACTTAAATGACGTTGGTTGGTACATAATAATATGTAGGTTTTGAATTATCGTAAATTTGCATATTGTACAGAATTATTCAGAGGTCTTTAGTTCAAAAACTTTAAATATATATTTTTATGGTTCACAGGCTAGGTGGTTTACTACAGCTCACTAGATTTTAAGTAACGGTGTAGTCGAAGATGGCAAACACACCTAGCCTGAAATGGAACTGGGTCTCAAGTGAGGCTGCCGGAATACACCGTTAGATGCTTGACGGCTGATTTTCTATTTATAGGTGGTAGCTAGCCAGCCAAGTACTAGAAAGTACCCTACAACCATGCTATGGTTTCCTTACGATATTTTCCTTCACCAACAGCTTAAGCTGATTGTTGAGATTTGAACCCACACCCTCTGGCGTGTGAACCAACCGCTCTAACCACTGATCTATCATTGCTACTAAATAAGAGTAATGTTTATGATTTCAACCTAAAGACCTTCACATTATTGCGTTCCGTATCACTACATAGTATAAAACAAAGTCGCTTTCTCTATCCCTATATCCCTATGTATGCTTAAATCTTTAAAACTACGCAACAGATTTTGATGCGGTTTTTTAAATAGATTGAGTGATTGAAGAGGAAGGTTTATATGTATAATACATGCATATGCACCACATTAATATCTACATTGCATCCGTGCTAATCGGGGGCGGATCGATAGTATATGATAAAACAAACTAACAAACTGAAATAATTATATTTAATGAGAAATTTAAGCAAATTTATTAAATTTAATTTATTTTTTATGCAAATCACGTCGTGTCTCTAATTTGGGTGTACCCATAGTAGTTATGCTCCGAAGGCCCCGGCAATCCAAAAAGCTGAACTTCGTCAATTCCTCTAACGATGTGTCGTTGGAATCAAAGCCGACAATTTGGACCCTTCTGAACTTCTGACTCGGTGTTAAAAGTTATTTGATATCGCGACACCCTTTTTGGTGGTAGTTACAGATTTTATGGTAGAAGTTAGCCGATTGTTAGGAGTTGAGATCATTTTAATCGCTGTATTTTTGGAGGTGTGTTAAGGTGCCACGATAAAATTTGGCGACAATAATGATTTTCATCTATTTTTCTTTTAGACTATTTAATTTTTTTTTTTTGTTTATGGTTAAGATAAGATAAGATAATCTTTATTGCTTAAAACTGTGTACATATTAATCTTATATATAAGTTTTTATTGTACAGTTTATCCTAGCGGACATGCAATATTTTCTTATATAACTAGGTTTACTAACTAAAAGGAACAATTAATTAACAATAAATTATTTAACGTAAAATTGAAAACGGTAAGATAGGTAAGATTAGTTATTATTCTAGGTACATATTTTTTATACAGTCATCTGTACATTCATAATATTCTTGTATAGTGTAGAATGCTTTTCCTAGGAGCCATTTCTTCAGAGTGTTTTTAAATATGTTTCATGGTTGTATTGTATTTGAGGATTTTGTATTCATTTATTGATACTTGAATTTTATTAACAAGTCGCTTGTCATTTTGGACATTTTATTTGATTAGCCACTAAATAAATGCCCTGTTAGCTCATTTGATAGAATATCTGCTTCGAGAGTAGTAGGGCGTGGGTTTGATTCCTACCGGGGCAAACTTTTATGTGACGATAAATGTTCGTTCTGTGTCTGAGTGTTTTGTATGTCATGAAAAAAATATGTGTATAAGTATTCTACCTGTTATCTGGTTCAGTACAAGCTTTGCTTAGATTGAGGCTAGATGACGCGATGTAAAATTAATGTCTTAAGTTTTTTATTTAAATAGCTTCTGAAAAAGTAAAAGGACGGTGATTTATCACAACATAAAATGGTATTCCCGTCACTCAAAATAAAGTGAGCTGTGTCAAATAGCTTGCTTGTCGAAAGTAAAAATAGAGAGAATTTGCTATGTTATAGGATCATATTATGCTACGAAATGTACGGAAAAAATCTTTAAAGTATCACGCTTGTCTAGTGTTATTTGATTGAAATATATAGACAAGCCACAAGTGGTGGCCTTACAGCTAAGAGCGTTCTCTTCCAGGCAACCAAAAATAGGAAAACACGATACACATTAAGAACAGAATGTTGCAACATTGACCTCACCCACTCTGTTCAATTTGTATATAAACGACCTGATCGTCGCGCTCAGTAGTCAACATGTCGGATGCTTTATAGATGGAGTATGCGTGAATAACTTGAGCTATGCAGATGACATGGCTCTGCTGAGCGCGTCGATATGCGGGCTTAGGAAGCTGCTCAGTGTCTGTGAAAATTACGCAAGTGGTCATGGCCTAGTTTACAACGGCAAGAAAAGCCAGTACATGGTGTTTAGGGCCCCTGGTGTGGAATGTCCGGCGAACGTACCTACTGTACTACTTAATGGTGACAGACTAGACCGGGTAGACCATTTTAAATATCTGGGACATATACTCACCGAGGACCTTAGAGACCTAGCCGACATGGAGCGGGAGCGAAGGGCACTGTCAGTACGAGCGAATATGATCGCTCGCAGATTTGCACGTTGTTCGGATGATGTAAAGATCACGCTGTTTAAGGCGTTCTGCACATCTCTGTACACGTGTAGCCTGTGGGTGGACTACACTGATAAAGCTTACAGTGCTCTTCGCGTCCAGTTCAACAACGCGTTCCGGGCGGTGGTGGGGCTGCCCTACTCCTGCAGTGCATCGGGCATGTTCGCGGTGGCGCGCACCGACTGTTTCCACGCTACTATACGCAAGCGATGCGCGTCCCTTGTGCGCCGGGTGCGGGCCAGCCCCAACGTCGTACTGGCTATGATTGCCGACAGGCTTGACTGTGTGTACATAAGGCGTGGCTGTGACAGGCATGTCGCTGTCCCAATGCCGATTAGAAAACAGTAGTTTACTAACCGGCATTTGTGGCACGCGCTCTATGTCGTCACATTTTATTTATTTTTATTTTATTGACATTGTTTATTTTATTTATTTTTATTATTATTATTGTATTTGAGATTATTGATTATTATTATTATTAATTTTTGTAAATGTATAGTTTTTTTTAATTTTTATAAGTGTAATAAGTTATAAGTGTAATTGAGTCTAAAGTTACTTGGAAATGAATAAATAAATAAATAAAAATAAATTAACAAGTAAAAAAAAAACTAAAATAATTAATACATAGGTATAGTAGGTATGTAAAAATAATAATAATGTATTTAAAAATAAAACGAAATATATAAATATATATACAATATATAAAGATAAAACAAGAAACATAAAAACCAACATCAGCAACGAGGCACAAAAAACATGTTGAGGTCATTCGACTAACAGTAATAACAACTCACATCACACACATCACATCATCAGCCATAGGACGTCCACTGCTGGACATAGGCCTCCTCCTGGGGAGAGGTTTTGCCGATATTCGCCACACTTGGAGGGCGGGTTGGCGAGCGCAGTTAGGTGTGATTGTTCAAGGAGACGCTGCTGCCCATCTTCCGTATTACATCCCTTAGCCGACTCTTACGGCAACCACGGGTAAAAAGTACAATGTACAAAGGGAAGGTGGGGTACAATTCTTACGCCAGCATCACCACGGCAACTATAACTAAAAATAACAACTCAGCATTGTGACAAATAGTGCAACTTTACTCAGCCCTTGAAAATATTCAAGGACTGTGACAGTCTGATGGAGACAGGCAAAGCATTCCATAACCGAATGGCCTTTACAGTAAAGGCATCACTATAAAAAGAAGTAGTGTTTTGGTGTGTAAAGATAAGGGGAGGTAGATTGTCTTAGAGAACGAGGGTGAGAAGATTCATGAAAGAATTTAAAATGTTCTTTGAGATAGCCAGGGGCAGGGTTGAACAAAACGTTATAAAAAAAGTGAGAGAAAGTGTAATATTTTATTTTTAATTCGATCAATATTCTTTTTATGATCTTATTCACTGTTGGACCTGTGTCCAACAAGCCAAGATACGACTCAGCCAGATCTTCAGCTTTTCATTTCTGGTTACCGTAAGCTGTCCGACGTACCTATATCGTCATTCCATCGAGTCTCAGGGCGTTCAACATTTCGCAATCTCCATTTCAGAATACATCCACCCCAGCGATAACACAATGACTGTAACATTTTGTGTGATTTTTTCTCATAAACGTCAGCCTCGACGTACATTTTCTACGTCATCGTGGAAGAGTCGTATTTCAAAGCATGTTATAGAATAATCCTGATTTCGCGCGCCGATTTAAAAGGTTTTTTCCATTTGAAACGAGAAGCTTTCAATTCGGTCTCGGCTGGATGGAGCCCACTGACGGGGACTGACGATTTGTCGAGTATGTACCTACTCGTATTATAATTCGGTGTTTTGATGTACACAAAAACGCGCCTGCCAAGTGAAAACTTCAGAATGTGTCTTTTGGGAAGATAGCGCGTAGATGCTCTACGCAATTTATGATTCAACTAGCTGCGCCCTGCGGTATTACTCGCTACATTTTTTCCGTAAAAAAGTAGGCTATGTGTTAATTCAAGAGGGCAGCTACCTTCATACCAAATTTCATCAATATAGGTTCAGCCGTTAGAGCGTGAAAAAGTAACAAACATAACAGTACACTCGCAAACTTTCGCCTTTAGAATATTACAGAAAGTGTTTCTTTTGGAAAACAACGCGTAGGTTCTCTATGCAAGTTATATTTCAACATTTATTATGTTAATAGCTACGAAAGCAGATAACTGGTGCTAGCAAGCTCAAAACTAGAGCTTGACGATACAAATGTGCTATCAAAAATTAATCTATATTAAGGTCTATGAAAATCACCTTTCGTATAAGTTAAAATGATTTTGTAGCGACGATAGTCGACCAAGCTAACCACTGGGTTAGCGTGTTGGGTTCACACGCCGAAGGGCGTCGGTTCCAACCCCAACACTAAGCTTAAGCTTCCCGTAAAGAATAAACATCGTGAGGAAACCATAGCATGGTGGTAGGGTACTTTCTAGTACTCGACTGGCTAGCTACCACCCTCAAATTGAAAGCCTGATGCCAATCACAGAACGGTGTGTTCAGGCAGCCCCACAAGAGAGCCAGTATCATTCCAGGCAAGGTGTGTTTACCATCTTCGACCACACCGTCACTTAACATCAGGTGAGCAGTGGTCAAAGACTTAGCCTGTCAACCATAAAAAGCCACTTATTTTTGTTGTCCAAAATAAAACAGAGATAATGTTTTTTAGGGTTCCGTACCTCACAAGCGGAATCTTTATAGGATCACTTTGTTTTCCGTCTGTTAAGACTTTCTCGGGAACGCGTGGAGGTATCAAGTTGAAATTGAAACCATGTATTGTATGCAGATCCGCAGTCCCTGGCAGCTGTGAAAGAATCAAACTACAAATCGTAAAAGTAGTTACAGAATGTCGCAAAAATATGTGTAATTTACGGGTTTTGACGAAAAATTAAAAAAATATATATATCACGCCTTTTATCAATGAGCTAGCTTCGCCCTAAGGTTTCAACAACTTAGGAGGATTTCCTATATAAAATGTAGGTAGCTTATGATTGTATTTAATTATAATTATTTACTACTATTTACCGTAATTTTTATCTTACCAACTAGTTTGTACGGAACCTTCGGTGGGCAAGTCTGACTCGCACTTGTCCGAGTTTTTTTACTACCACATGACTGGTCTACCTCAAGCTTTGTCTAAAAAATATGAAACATTGTTTTCATTTTACAACAGGATGTTTTCAACCTAGTTCGCGCTCCAGTGAAGTACTCTGTCGACAGCGATGAACCAGTATGCTATAAATCCAGATGTAAAAGCAATATGCACCTACAAACCAAACTGCAATAGAAGTATGGAATAATCTAATTATAGTTAGGCTTAAAGAATTTATTGTCAATAAGACAATTGTCACTTACTTGTGAACAATCATCATCATCATCATCATCATCATCATCAGCCGCATGACGTCCACCGCTGGAAATAGGCCTCCCCCATTGACTTCCATAAAGACCGGTTGGAAGTGGCTCGCATCCAGCGCGTTCCTGCGGTCTTTATTAACCCGCCATCGGTGACGCGAATTTGACTTACAAGTTTGGTGACGCCCTGTCTCACGCACCGAGTTTGCGCCAAACTCCAGAACGTGCGCCCGCTTCGCCGTCGTGCGGTGAGCCAACAGTGGGGGGCGTAAAATAAGGCAGCTACTCGAAATCGCAGCAAAATACGACCGCTAAATAAAAAGTTATCTTACGTTTTAGAATGACCCGGTCTCACAGACATGTGCGTCACCGATGGCGGGTTAAGTCGTCTGTCCACCTTGTGAGTGAGCGCAGCGTGCGAACAATGGATTAACTTAAATATAAAATTTACAACATTCGTCGATGATCTTTAAATAAATTTATTTACTACCCACATAACGCGCTCATTTATCCAAAAGAGAATGATTTGTTATTACGAGTATGTATTGAGCTAGATGAGACTTGAACGCGTCACATTTTAAATCTGTGATGGTATTTTATTATAAATTTGCGCTCCTTCAAATGTTTTTTATAATTTTTTTTGCCACAGTTTGTTCTTACCTTTGGTAAAACTAGAAAACTAGCTCGTCGAGTGCTATGTTTAGTTATTTGTTTATATTTTGTAAAACATATATTTGTATGCATATTTTTGCTAAGGATAGTGCGCACCGTAGTTCCACCAGCATTTTTTTTATATATCACTACATATTATAATACAAAGTAGTCTGCCGCGGCTGTCTGTTTTTCTGTATGTTCGCGATAAACTTAAAAACTACTGAACGGATTATCATGCGAGTTTCACCAATAGATATAATGATTCATGAGGAAGGTTTAGGTATATAATTTTTTAAGGTTTTGTGTAAATTGGTTGAAATATGATGATAAATGTTGAAAGTGTCGGAATAAATCAGGCCACCTGGGAGCTTTCATCGAAAACGCTGCCTAATCCTTTTGAGATATAACAAAACAATGAATAGTGGGATATTTCTCTTTTATAGACCTACAAAATGTCCGCGGTGGCATATAGCTACCTTTTAAGGATAGCTTACTATACCCGTTCTTACTACTCGTGCAAAGCCGGGGCGGGTCGCTGGTATAAAATATCTATACTATGTAAAACAAAATTTAATTTACTCTGTCAATACGTAATTAAAAAATGTAAAGGAAAAAGCGAAACGCAACATCTGGTCAGAGACGAATCGGCGAAATGAAAAAAATATTAAGAAAATGAAAAAGCTGTATAGATCAGATAATTAGAATAATACCATTATAATGAGTTGCTGTCTTTTTACATAGTTCCGAATTAGTTATGTTTTTTTTATTTATAAACCATCCCACTGCTGGGCACGGGCTTCTTCGCATTGTGAGAAGGGTAAAGTCCACCACTTTACCCTTCTTTCTTTCTTTCTTCTTTGCGGGTTGGCAGACTTTGCACACATCTTCGAGGACTTTCTTAAGAACTCTCTGACATGTATATTCTTCACAATGTATTCCTTAACCGTTTTAAGTTATCAGCAATACGCACATAACTTACGTTAGAAAAAACAGTGGTGCGCGCCATGAGATTCGAACCCAGGACCTCCAGATTGGAAACCAGACGGTCTCTCAACATGGCTTTGTTTGCACTCCGAAAATCTATAGATACCACCAGTTTCAGGGGAAGCAGGGTGTTTATGTGGAGGCCCACATAAACACCCTGCTTCCCCTGAAGCCGCCAATGTATCCCAACTAATCTGAAACTTCCCCAACAAGGCTGCCGGAAATTTTTACAAAGGAATATCATGTATTGCAAAAACAACATTTAAAAGTCATTCACTCAAACACAATCTTTTACGAAGGTAGAGTGTCCTTCGACTTATATTCAAATACTATTCAATTTACAAAAATAATTACTCAATCTTGCCTAGTTCGTAACTTTACCGTACATTGTTTAGGTATGTACAGTTGATTGAATTACTATCGACGCGACAGACAGCCGCCCCGAGCGATACAGCAGCTGTCTAGCCTCGAGCGATATAAATTGTAATCAATATCTTCTAGCTAACACAGAATTTGACAAGACTGGATGATGAAATTGTTGGACACAAAATAAAGCAGAAGCGCGTTCCACGTGGAGTATTGCTCCCTCCTTTGGGATGGAGCACCAGCTCATCAGCTTCAACCTCTTGAGTTCTTACAGCGACGAACCGCGAGAACTGTTGATGACCCATGCTAATCAACAAGCTGGATCCACTTAGTAGAGACGTGAGCTCCCTTTGCATATTATATCGCTTGTTTTTCAGAGAATGTTCTAATGAGCTTTTTGACTTCCTTGATGTGTGGGAGTGGAATTCCTGCTTCGGAATTTCACAACCGTGCATTACGTCATCCCCAAATTTTAGAAATTTGGAATTCTGGAAATCTAGCTTCGTACGGTTTTGGCGCTCATTTCTTCAACGCATGCAAGATGTAGTAGGTATGTCCTCCTTGTGATGGCCTTTTAGAGTTGCAACATGAAACGTTTTAAAAAGAGGCTCTAATAACATCTTTCTGGTTTGGCACCACATAATAATCAACATCCTTAATTTTGCAGGTTTTGCCTATACGCGGAAGTGACCTTACCATCAGACAAACCGTCTGCTTGGTTGCCGCTCTTTCTATGATAAATAATTACTTATCTGCTCGCGTACAACATGCTCAAAGAAACAGCATGATAATATCATCATAATATCAAAAACCTGGGGAAAAAATATCTCTAAAGACCACGTTCAAAACTAAATATCACTACATAGTATAAAACAAAGTCGCTTTCTCTGTCCCTATATCCCTATGTATGCTTAAATCTTTAAAACTACGCAGCAGATTTTGATGCGGTTTTTTTTAATAGATAGAGTGATTGAAGAGGAAGGTTTATATGTATAATACATGCATATGTACCACATTAATATCTACATTGCACCCGTGCGAAGCGGGGGGGTCGCTAGTCTAACATAAATAAACTTTAAAAAGGACTTGATTATTGTTTTCTGGTTAAAATATATGCAGTAGATGTGGGATTGAGAAGAATACCAGCAAAATCTTTTTATGTTATTAAATACCTCGGTCTGCACAAAAACTGCCATATAGAGGTAATGTCATATCAAATTTGGTTAGGTAGGAATAGAAATACGGGCAGTGAAGGTGGTCCTTGATATGTACCTATACGGGCATATCTCTGCAGTGCAATAGACCCGGTATCCGCACGGCGATACCAACTAATGCTAAGAAGTTTCGTCTTTATTAGTTGACTAGCGACCTGCCCCGGCTTCGCACGGGTAGTAATAATGAGTATAGTAAGCTATTCTTAAAAGGTAGATAGGTATATGCCACCACGGACTTTTTGTAGATCTATAAAAGAGGAATATCCCACCATGAATTGTTTTGTTATATCTCAAAGGGATTAGGCAGCGTTTTCAATAAAAGCTCCCAGGTGGCTTAACTTTTTCCGACACTTCCAACAACTATCATCATATTTCAAACAATGTACATAAAAACTTGACAAATTATATACCTAAACCTTCCTCATGAATCACCTTACGTACTTATAGGTGAAACTAGCATGATAATCCGTTCAGTAGTTTTTAAGTATATCGCGAACACATAGAAGCAGACGCGACGGACGACTTTGTTTTGTAATATGTTAGTTGATTAAAAGAAATCATCCCAAATTCGTTTTAGTTTTATACCTTAAAAATAAAACTGCCGTGAAACGTATGAAATGTTCTTTGTTGTTTCCAACTTCATACTATTTCAACCACATCGTGGACCAAATATCAGCAAGAGCGTAACGATATTTATTACCGTCGCTGATGTTGTTTGTTCTTTTACGGAAGTAAGTTTCTTTCAGAACAAGGTTAGTAAACAAAATATAATAGATAACCGAACAATTTAAAAGAGCAATTTATTATTTGAATATGTGCTTAGAATAGGGACTTTTGAATCATTTATTATTCTAGACTATCATGTTAGAATATTGTGATAGATGTGCTTATTGAGCTCTGAGTTAGCCTATCCAGGACAAACATTATCTGACGAACTTATTTTTCTACGTGTAGGTGTTCCAAATGTATGTATTTACAAAGAAAAAAATACAAGTATTCCATCAGCTATCTGGTCCCCATAGAACGAGTTTTGCTTAGCTTAGAGCTAATTGGCGTTGTGTGAAATGTTCTACAATGTATATTAATTTATTTTTATACGCATAAAAATTTATAAAAATTTGCACAAATTTTACATACTTACCAATTTCAAAGTTTTTATTCTTATCTTTATTTTATATTTTCTAGCCGACATGCTTGGTGTTTGACCACAACTCACCTGATGTTAAGTGACGGTGTGGTCGAAGATGGTAAAGCACACCTAGTCTGGAATGGAACTAGCTCTCAAGTGAGGCTGAACACACCGTTAGATGCTTGGCGGCAGATTTTCAACTTGAGGGTGGTAGCTAGCCAGCCGAGTACTAGAAAGTACGCGAATATACGCGTTATACTGTCTTACGTCAGTTGCAGCGATCTCTTCCAGGCAATCTTAGGACGGAAAAGATTAAAGGAAGAAACAGACGGCTTGTGGCAATAACGAGAACATATAATACATATACATAATATAGTTAGAATACATGACTATAACAGAAACATACATTCCAATAATAATATAACTATAAAATACTGGGATTAATGATATTATTGTATACAATTTGGGATTTTTGACCGTATGTCGCTGAAACGACTCAATTATAATACATATTCACAATCGCATGTAATCAGAACGAGTCATATAATATATGTCAATAAACCTAATTAAAATTAAGTCCACCGGTCGAGCCCGCCATACTTTATAAAATACGTTTATGAATTAAATCTATTCACACATTAATATTTCCATAAATTGACATGACGAATGTAACTTACTCCTATCATAAAAGCTAATTGACGATTACGTTATTTTGATAAATATTTGAACCGTTAACAACACATTCATGTTAAATAAAGTGTTAGAAATCAGAAGTCGAATATTTGTTTAGTAAATAAACCATAATAAAAGTAATAAGCACCAATGGTTTGTATACAAACCCTTTGCGTCTCTTCGAGGTTCTATCCGTCGTCCTTCCGCTCCAATAACCCGTTTATTGCCCAGTGACGAGCTTTGTTTTGCAACATCACACTCTTATTGCTACCGCGAGGGTATCACTTGACGAAGAACTTGTTTCTAGAAGAAAAACTGGTCAATACTAAATGCGTAAGTAATAATATTCACAAGCTGAAGAGTTTGTATAACCCGACTGGGAATTAAATAGCTATAATTAAAGTTTTTTTATTTTTTTATTCCTGATTATATTTAAATATATAACTTACATACTTATTTGTAATCTTGTTTTAATTGCGTTTAGTTAGATACTCTACTCGTTAGTTTTTTATTTTTTTAATTAACTTATATATATATACTATATCGCGCCAATCGCGTCATCAAGACAGGAAAGTTATCGTAAAAGAACTCTGCCAACCGTTTCAAATATTCGTGAAAAACAACGCCCAATAATTATATTCGAAAGAACAAAGGGAATGGAAGAAAAACAAAATTAAGGAGGAGTTAATGTAAATTGTGAAAACCTATAAAAAGTAAACTTTTGGGGTTGTTCTGTCAATTGCAAGCCGTTTCCGTTTTCGGGGGAATTCGGAGCAAAAACCTTTCGAAATAATTATTACAATCGCCCACAATGGACTGGTTATTTTATAACGCTAGTCTTTATTGGAGTAAAAGGGTTTTAATTATTTTGAGAATAAATATATTTAAATTGGGTAGTTCAAAAAAAGTTTAGGCAGCCAAATTTTACAACTACAATGCCAAAAATTGTTCACAAACATTTTGAAAATTGTTCACACACATTTAAAAAAAGTTAATGAACTTACTGCAATAAAAATTATCTTTATGAGTTTCTATGATTTTAATGATTTTTTTCGGATACTCTTGACTTGAAGTTATTTTCTTAAATTTAATTTTATGTTTGACAGGCTAGGTTTTTGACCACAGCTCACCTGATGTAAAGTAACAGTATGGTCGAAGATGGAAAACACATCTAGCCTGGAACGAATCTGGCTCTTAAGTGAGGCTGCCTGAATACACCGTTAGATGTTTGGCGGCAGGTTATGTTTTTTTTTTTTAGTAAATTGTTTTATTTTGTTTGATATCCCCTCGAGAGAACATCTCATTTTGAATACAATACTAAGTGTTCTAGTGTAGAGTTTATTTCTCGACACCGGCGTCAGAAAGCCACTGGCTTTTGCTATACAATTTAATAAAAGGGTCATTGGTTTCCGGAGATTTTCCGTAAAACGGTTCAATCGGGCGTTAAAATGAAGGAACTTACAAGCTCCGATGATTTCATATTTGATTGCTTGTCGTTAGAAGGGCGATAAAATATTTTGTTTTATTGGAACTTTGTTGAATGTTTTTTGTCGGACCGTTACGCGGATAAGAACCTTCTTAACAATATTATAAATTTGAAAGTTGGCGAGAACATCTTTTAATTCTAGGTTTTTATTTTTATATTTGCAGATGACCTCAAAAGGAGCAAGTATCTGGATAGTGGGTACATATTTGAGCCTTTTAGGGTTGAAACTTAGGGACAGTGGGGACCGAGAGCAAAAAAAATAGAGTTATCATCTCATCGACGTCACACATGACTACGCTGGCCTTTATTTTGCCCAACGTTTGAGTGTTGCCATACAACGCGGCAATAGGAACTATTTCCATTGATAGCGGTCTTTTAAGGTTACTTTATTTTATTTTATTTATTAATTAGTTCCTCTGTAGTATTAGAAAAACTGTAGTATGTAATTGTAAATTGTATGTAACTGTAATTTGTAAATAGTTTTATTTTCTTGCGAACTGTTAAATAAGTATATCGTTTATTTGATTCCCATTCTACACGATGTAACAGATTTTGATGAAATTTGGACTGCGTATAAATTATACCCTATATCCCGTATAAATCTTGACTTTAAAATAAACTACCCTAAAAATCTAAGCTCGTAAGAGCAATATTTTGTAAAAAAAACATTTGAAATTTAATATTTAGTTTTAATCTTAATGGTTGATATTTTAGAGGTTACTTTTGATTTGTTAACACGTCCTTGATAGAAACAAACAATGAAAGAACTTTAAATTAGAACTTCTAACATTTAAAAACAATATTAGAAATTTATTGCAAATGCATATTGAATTTGCAAACAATGCAAAAAATTAGATATTAGATTAAAAAAAAACTGTTTTTGCAAAAGTTTTTTTATTGTTTAATAAATATCCAAGACATTTCGCATAGCGCCATTTAACCTTAAACTAAGCAATGATTGTAATATGGGAACCAGATAACTGAAAGAATACTTATATACTTTATATAGATACAAAACACCCAGACATAGGACAAATATTTATTCTCGTCGCTCAAAACGTTCTGAGTGAGAAGCGAACTCACGCCCTACAGCTTTTGAAGCAAACACATTACCAAATCAGCTATCAGAGCAGTCAGTCTATTAATTTGTTTCAAAATATTTTTTGAAGATGTCAGATAAATTTTGTCTCCTCTCATTTATCTCTATAGGTATTCGTAGATTACAATACAATATATTGGATGATACTCATAAACAATTCAGAGACGCTACGTTTCATACGTTCAAAGTAAAAGCAGAGACATTTATTATTCTTAAGGGATTCACTTCAATCTCGAGACAATTTATTTAAGTCAATGTAGAGATTGTCACGAACGATGGATGAAAAAAATCTTATTTATTTCGCAAAACAGAATAGAACGATTATGAACCTATTGAAAAAGAAAATGTGCTGACGATGCCGACGAGGCGATGCCTTGCTTCGTTTATATTCATTGAGCAGATACAGTACAATTATTTTTCTTTTTTTATGTTTTATTTTGATACGTACCTACCTAATTCATTTTGACATACAAAACGTGTAGCGACGTGTACGTAAAGTATGTGTGTGATTGAAGAAAAAAAAGAACAGATAAAATGTTGCGTAGAAATGAAAAGTGCGGTTCAAATCTGCATGACCTAATTCCACCTCGCCCATTCTTTTATCGGACAGCCAAGAGCTTTAAAAATTCACTTTTAGAGTATTCGAATATTATAAGTCTACCTATGTATATATATAGTTCGACTGTATATCCGATTTCGAATGCCAACATTATAAAGTTGTAAATAACATTTTAATCTATTAAAAATAATTAATTGTTGTAATTTTTTGCTAATGTTGAAAAGTGATTCCTTTTTCTAAGCAGTGACACAGCCCACCGTTGATCACTTGCCATAGAAACACGAGTTTTTTACCTAATGTATTCGGCCGCCTAATTTGTGTTGGCAACACTGTTCCAGATTTGGATGAGCGCTATTTTTTTATAAACTGTCCGACTTTGAGGCTACCTGTCTCTTTTTTTTTGTTAAAATGTGGCCATATTTTACCCTCCGGTCAAATGCAGGTTGGTAGATTTCACTTATCGTTCCTGTGTACTACAATAACCTTTCACACCTATCATTAACGTGTTTTTCATTCTTGGTTGCTTAGAAGAGATCGCTTTTAGCGATAAGAGCGCTTGTGCTCATAAGATTATTTTTATTTCTAGTGTGCTCAATTCAAAGTTTCTATCTTGCTTACAATATTTTCATTCGTGGAATTGAATACCGTGAACCCAAGTAGACAAGACAAGACAAGACGAGAGATTTACCATCATATTGTCTCTCGACTTGGGTAAAGTAAAAACAAAATCAAAATCAAAAAGTCATTTATTCAGTTTAGGCCCTGGCAAGGCACTTATGAACGTTAAGTTACATTTTTGAATCTACCACCGGCTCGTAATTACACTTCAACTGAGAAGACTCCGGCAAGAAACTCAGCAAGGCATTTTTTTCGTGGATCTTTCTTCTTATCTTAGGTAGGTACAGTTATAGATATACATTATGCTTACTTATACAATTGTCACTTAGCCAGGGGGATGCAAGTGCAGAGAGAAGCTACTACAACCATATATTCCTGTCTTCCACGTAATGAGCCACCTTATAGTAGGCTTTGTCAAACGTAGCTCGTAACATTGCCGTTCTAAAATGTAACCCTACATTATGCTTTTATTTCACAGGTAGTTGTGGGTCGCTTCGAACTGAGTTGATGAGATACTGATTTGCATCACAATCGGCCTGTATCAAGGCCCAGCCGCAATATCGGCTCTCAGAGCTGATAGAAGCAATAGAAACAGTATAGCATTATCGGAAACGAAAAATATTCAATGGAATGGGAGACGACGCAAAACACGATCTGGAATATGAATGTTAACATCGTTTTTTTTTGTTTGACGAGAATTATTTAAATTTGATCGTCGTACTTTTGATACATTTGTAGTTCCAGGAATAGAGTCGTAGTTGCAGGAAATACATTTCTAAGTTTTTTTTAAATACGTAATTGGTTCGCTTTTAACATCATGCCTGGTGTTAAGCAACGATGTGGTCTAGTATGGAACATGCTTACCTAAAAGGAATCTATCTTCTCTTGATTTGGAGACACCCATATTGTACTTTTCTTGAAATACAGACTGGCAAAGAGTTCCTGATCCTAGCTGTTCGAATAAAGAATGTGGATTCGAAGCGCTTAGTGCGCACATGGAGAACGTCCACCATGTACGGGTGACGCTTTGGTTCGTCCGGTAATAAACATTCAAATAAGTAGCGATGTAGCGATGATAGCTCAGTGGTTAGCGCGGTAGGTTCGCATGCCGAAGGGCGTGGGTTCAAACCCCAATAATGAGCTTGAGCTGCCGGTGACGGAAAACATCGTGAGGAAACCATAGCGTAGGTAGGGTACTTTCTAGTACTCGGCTGGCTAGCTACCACCCTCAAGTAGAAAATCTGCCGCCAAGCATCTAACGGTGTGTTCCGGCAGTCTCACTTGAGAGCCAGTACCATTCCAGGCTGGGTGTGCTTTACCATCTTCGACCTCACCGTCAATTAACATCAGGTGAGTTGTGGTCAAACAACTAGCCTGTCGATCATAGAAGTTAATTCAAATATAAGCAAAATCATACCGCTGCATTGGTCAAGGACAGGCGTTATCTCTTATCATCAGGAGAGCGTCTCTTTCGATTCATTACTTTTATATATTTAAAAATCGGCCAAGTGCGAGTCGGACTCGCGTACGCAGGGTTCCGTACCATTATCTACATATAAAAACAGCAAAAAGTAAAAGATTGCTGTATGGGAGCCCCTTAAATATTTATTTTATTCTGTTTTTCAGTATTTGTTGTTATAACGGCAACAGAAATACATACATCATTTGTGAAAATTTCATCTAACTATCACGGTTGAAGGGTCCCGTTGTACCTTTTGGGTACAGAACCCTAAAAAAAAAAATCGCGAGCATAATGAAGCAAGGATGGAAAACTGCATGTTTACAAGCTCTATTGTACTTCTGGCTTCGTTTATATAGCACAAGCCGACCAGTATCTATGTATGTAGCATGTTGGCAAAATGTGTAAACTGTTTCCCGCGGATGTTGGTTGGAAAATACAATAAAGGCTCCACATTTTAGTTCACAGACTTGTTGGTCGAGTGAATATAAAACGTGTCGAGCCCAATTCGCGTCGACTGAACGTCGAACGGTGCTGCCATGACGGTGTAAACATACAAGGATCGTGTGACGCCAATCCGGATCAATTTATGCCGTAAAAATATTTGCTGCTAGCTCTATTTGGAAAACTAAACCAATGGAAAATATAAAGCTTTCAAAAGAGCTGTCTCAGGACAAAGATTTTGTAAAAAATGACTGTAGGGATACAGTGTCTTTGCTCACAGTGGCGCATTCCATACCTTAGCCGCCACTCGTCAGTTGTCCCATAGCCGCGCTAGAGTGCACCCATGTAATCTGTCCGTAATCAATGTCATTCATAATTCATTACACCATTCCACACCCGACAGTCAGAGGAACACGCTGATAGTTTGGGGGTTGACGATAAATCTCATAGATGACGTCATCAGTAATCCTTCATGAACCCCCACAATCACTCAACAAAAAATATTCATTCCTTTATTCGCGAATAAACGAGTTAGTAGTCTCTTTAGTTAGTACTCATTGTTAGTATATCTGCTTTAAGAGCTGTAGGGCGTGAGTTCGATTCCCACATTGGACTTTTTAAAAATATTTCACTTTATATTATTAATAATTCACTCTAGCCTTAAAAACGTCCAAATTGTAGTTTAAAGGAAACTGAGCAGCCGGCAATGAGTTCATGCTAAACAGACTGATTGAATGCAGCTAGCTTTAAAGTAAGGTTTCAGAAACACACCGTTACGTGCTTGGCGGTAGATTTTCAACTTGAAAGTCGTAGTATGCCAGCCGAAATTACGATGGGAAGTTGGCTCTGTGAGCTGGCTAAACGGAAGATTAATTTACTTACAAATCACTTAGATAGCTCTGGCGGTGCAAAATCTGCATCGCAAAGCTTGGAATATGTTAAACTTTGGCCTTTTCTGCCCCAGTGACGAACAAATTAAATTTTCAAATGAATTGTGTACGTTAGCAAGTGACCAGGTAATCAAAAACAGAAGTGTTTTAAAATGGTTTTGACTTAACATTATTTTTGATTTCGATTTTTGTGGGAGTGCAAATTATGTTAAAAATATGCATGTTTAAAAAGAAATAACTTATTAGTATTTAAATAAATAAATAAATATAATACATCGTAGGACATTTCATAGAACGCCATCTTGCAAAGCAAAGCTTGTCTTATGGAAACTAGATAACTGATAAAATACTTAGATACTTTTTTGTAAATACTTACTTATAATACATATAGAACACCCACATACGGAGCAAACGTGTCGTCAAATAAATATTTGTCCTGAGTAAAAATCGAACCCACGCACTACAGCTCTTGAAGGAGATATACCACCAAATGACCAGGGCTGTCAACTTTTTGACATTTGTAATGGAAATGGCTAAACAGTCTTGACAGAATTTGTCAAGAAAGTATTGTATCAACTTTACAATTATAAACACAATCGTCACTTTTATCCGGCAAAATGGGAAAGCTATAAAATGTCGGGTGAACTCTGATGCCACGTCTGTAATGGAATAATTATCTAAAGGTCGTTAACCTCAAGAGGCAAAATGAAGAACTGAAATAATTATACAAGTCAAATAACACATCAATCAAAACCAAACATAAATCAATGAAACTCCTTTGATCACAGCTCGCAAACCGAACGCCAATCTCTCGAAAGTCAATTATGTAATATTTTGAAACAAAGATAGATTAAGCGCAACCCTCCTATAAAGAAGAATGAAGAGGGTTGCTTGAATAATCAATCACTAGATGAAATACAAAATATTCAATTTACCAGTGTAATACAGTGTGTATAGTACGTTAAAATAGTCATTTTTAAATTCTAAAACAATGGAAGTAAAACAAACTCGCTTTTACAGCTTTCTGTTTCTCATCTTACTTTTTTTAATACCACGCAACGGATTTTCATTCGGGAATTCACTGTCATTTATAGTTTTTTTTTTTTTATATATAAATATGATATCTGTATCCCTTGGTGACGCCATAACTTGAAAACGATTTACCGATTTCCTTCATCTTTTATTAAGTTTTCTAATACTTTGAAGAAGATTCTTACCGAAAGAAAAATTAAAAAAATTGCGCAAGCCATTGAAAAGTTTTCATAACTTTATTGATAAAGTCCACGCGAACGAAATTGCGTGTAAGAAGAGCCAGTAGTAAATATTTGTTTAAATCATTTAAATAAATTTCACTCTTACAAAGTTGGGATGAGTATTCAATAAAGTAAATATGAAGAATCAACTCTAAGAGATACAAGTTTTCATCTCCGGAAGATGCGCTAACAGCGTTCGAGAATGTAGAGTAGAAAAGGTGTCTGAGGAAGACAGGAAAATGTGCTTAGGTGCATAAAATTTTGTATAGACGCCCCCGGGATACATATGTTAGCGATATTGAGTATTTAATTTGGATTGTATACTGTTACTTTTGAATTAATACAATTGTTGTATTGACTAAACGTGGCACTAGTTGTCTGTGAGCGCGGCTTCAACCAATCGGACGCTAGTGCAGAGGGAAGTAGACAGAGTGGGGTTTTTATTACCTCGGGGCGAAACCGCGTATCACTAGCAATAGAGAGGCAACGCTCAAGGCGACTCGACTTAATAAATATTTGTTAAAAATTGTGATGAATGTAAGTAAAACTATGAAATGTGAGTTTTGACTAATTATATTTTACGTAAACCCAATGAAAGTATTCTCAATAAGCATTGCTGTCTCAAATTATGACCAACCATCAACACAATAGTTACATCCTGGTATAATACAGACTCATAATTGACACCACACATTAACAATTGGTTTCGGATTACAGTTTGACGTGTCATCCGAATAACGGTAGTGCTCAGAAATGTCACCCACAACCCCAAAGCATTGGCGATATATAGATTGTATTATCCAGAAAGCTGACGTTAACATGGCCGTCCTAAGTAAATAATCCTGTGCAGTGCTCTATTATTGTGAATGGCAAAAGCTCGACCTGACTTTGCGCAAACTAGTGCAGTTTCGCTTTGGCAGAGACAATCACAGAGAACACACAGAGTTCGGTGGTCAAACGCGGACTTAGACGCGATGAAACAATGTATCGTGGACCACTGTGTCTGTTCTTCATTCTAAAGTAATGAGATTTAGAAGTAGAAGAAGAATTGATGGCAGTACTGATCCATCAGCTAACTTATATTAGTTCCTTGGGGTTTTATTGCGTTTTCCTGGACAAAAAGTAGCTTATGTGCTAACCCAAAGTATGTGCTGTATACTATCAGAGTTTTACTCAAATCCGTCCAGTCCTTTTAGCATGAAACATTTTTTTTTTCGGCACAAATATTCGCATTTACAATACAACTAGCTGCGCATCGCGTTATAACCCGCTGTTCTCACAAGAACACTAAATTTTTTCGGGATAAAAAGTAGCCTATGTGTAGTCAGCTGCCGCCACACCAAATTTCATCAAAATTAGTCCAGTCGTCGGAGCGTGAAGAAGTAACAAACATACAAACACACTCGCAAACATGCGCCTATATAATATTAGTGTGATGTATGTATGTTTGGTGTATAATAAAGTTATATTCTATTCTAATGATTTTTATTTTTTTATATAAACATTTCTTAATTTACTGTAAATTAAATTTTATACTTATTGTCTTAACACCAAATTTGTTTTCCGTCAGCATTGAATCCAAAGTTCCGAAGTCAATTAATTTGAAACAAAAGCACAGGTAGACGACAATTCCCACGTTATCAAATATATTCATTGTGGCGGTAATGCTTTAACAATGGTCCCATGTACAATGCTCCAGACACTCTCGGAATCCTCCTCTCGACCTCATTACGCCCCTCCAACGATTTAGATGGAGAGCTCGTGTTCCAAAATTTGAAGCGATACTCCAGATTTAGCAATTTCTGTTTACTTAGGTCAGAGCTAATAAGACTAACCATCGAATATCTTAAAGTAATAGGTAAGTGTAATTTTTTGACGTGAATGCGTCTTTAAAATTGCTTCCATAGTGGGAGGAAAATCGATATGCAAATTTAAAAATATACTTAACTGGTTTCAAAACAATATAAAGATTTTACATTTTAAAACTTTACATTTATTTCATTGTCTTAGTATATGTAAAAAAATTACTCAATTGTAAGTTGTGAACAAAAAACATCAAAATTATTGAAATTGATCATAATTACGTTAGTGAAACTTCGTAAAAGGAGAAACGTAATGTAGGAAAATTAATTCGATAGAATTTTAATGACACTGAATAATGTGTTTTTCGAGACCTACTACGAACGCTATTAATTGTAGAAACATGTAAATGTTATAGGAATAATTAAGTCATTTTATCATCATTTGTCAACTGGATCGAATACAAAGTAAGCTTGTTTTAATGTCTATGTTTCTATTTATTGGCATGTTAATGTTAAACATAACTTGTCCTCAACTTACAATATATTTACCAAACTCTCGCAGGATCAATTTCTTGAATTCATAACAAATTTCGAACGGTCACCTATGTAGTAAGAGAGCTTTTATAAAAATTATTCTTCTCTTTTGACGTTTAATTTTAATGACTGTGATCTTTTAATTAGGGTTCCGTACCTCAAAAGGAAAAAAAACGGAACCCTTATAGGATCACTATATTGTCCGTCTATCAAGCTGAAATTCATACCAAATACTCAGGTCTACTGTCCCTTGGAGCTGTGAAAGAATCAAACTTCTAAGCCAACGCAATCAAAAGATACAGCCATTTATGCTGCAAATCTTCGACACTCGCAAGGGAATCAAAACCTACAGGGTACTTCCTGTGAACTCAGAATCTTGAAATTTGCTTCAAAACCATCATTTTTACTTATATACCTTATAGCTTTGTACGGTGCGCCCAACCCTCGGTGCGCGAGTCCAAAAGATGGCCGGTTTTTTATTATTATTAATTCTTATTTTATTGTCATAGTTCGTACTAGTGACTTGCTTTAGCTTCGCATAAACATATAAATATTCTATCAGTTATCTGGTTTCCATAGTACAAGCTTTGCTTAGTTTAGGGCTAGATGGTGCTGTATAAAAATGTCCTACGATATTTATTTATTTATATAAGCATTGGAAAAGAAATTCCCCAAATGTCAAATTTTGTTACATTGTCTGTGTTAATACAAAGTGTCAGCTACCTCCATACCAAATTTAATCAAAACTGATCCAGCCGTTTGAGCGTGAAGAAGTAAGAAACAATCAAACACACTTACACACAAACTTTCGCCTTTATAATATTAGCGTGACTATTCAGTACTTATTACCTCAGTTATGTTATAGCAAAAAAACTCTAGCATATATTAGCTTATTCATATTTATTAAAAACGTTGTGGTTGGTTAGAGTGGAAAACGTTTATGACAATGCTGTGATATTAAGTATTATAAAAAACTAGAAAAGGAATTTCAATTCTTCTCTAATGGAAACAACTTATAAATTTATGTTGGCAGCTCTCAGCCTATAAGGCGCCGAGAGACTGCGACCTCTCCTTAACTCTAAACGGGGTGTATACTTGTGGCGAGGACTCAATAAGTACCTTGGTATTGATTGTAGTCAATACTATAGTATATACCTACTAGAGTTTACACGTGCAATACAACTCTCTATTTAATTATATTATGTGTATATAGGTTTATAAGCTTAGGGTATACTAAGTCGATAGGGGGTCATTATAAGAAGTTTTAACGTGGGGAAACTTATATCACGAAAAAATCAACTGATCCTTACATTTTGGTAGCGGGTTAACTTTTTAGGGTTCCGTATCTCAAAGGGAAAAAAACGGAACCCTTATACTTTGTTGTCTGTCTGTCTGTCTGTCAAGACCCTTTGTCTGAGGAACGCGTGGAGGTATCAAGCTGAAATTCATATCAAATACACAGGTCTACTGTCTCTTAAAGCTGTAAAAATCAAACTTCTAAGCCAAAGCAATCAAAAGATACATCCGTTTATGCTGCAAATTTTCGACACTCGCAAGGGAATCAAAACTTCCCGTGAACTCAGAATCTTTAAATTTTGTACGAAGCAACGTCTTATAGCACAGATAAAGGAAAAATTGCGAAAAGCATAAATAACCATAAAAAAATACCATCGCTTTTACATATATACCTACAGGTTTGTACGGAACCCTCGGTGCGCGAGCCCGACTCGCACGAGCTTAAATTACGCTACGAGCTTACATCAAGTTTTTTGAAATAAGTTTTTAGAGTCCTGAGCAATATTTAATTTTTATTCCATCAAAATTGCTTCAGGGCAAGTGAAGTATGACGAGAATAAGAGACATAAATGAAAAGTTCACTATAAGTAGAAACCCGAAACATAGCGCAACCGATATTGCACGAGGATCAGAAAATACTGGTTTCTTCGCTGAACATAAAGGAGTTATAGTTTGTCATAAGTATTTTGCTTAGATTTCTTTGAATCGCAAATTCATTGGCAACAGCTTCATGAGTACAGTGACCTTACACATAATTCCAAATATACGTCTTAATAAAAATAACTACATCTCGAGAGATGACGTCATCGTCTCTATTACATTTTCTTGCTCCCCAAGGCAAAAGGTACTCGGAATAGATATTTACTTTGCTAAATGAATTTCAGTTCAGTTTCACTTAGACAGACAAGTTACGAGTCGACTCAATTTCTGGTGTTTGAAGAAGCTATATAAACTGAAGATGTCTACCCTCGCTTACTTTGTAGTTGTGGAGAAAGCTCTGGTATTTATTACTTTATTAAGTACTGACTTCTGCCTTAAGTACTGACTGAAGAGGGTTCGATTCCCACTCAGGACTAACATTGCTGTTTGTTCTGTGGCTGTGTGTTCTGTATGTATTTACAAAAGAAAAAGTATTTCAGTATTCAGTCAGCTATCTGGTTCTTATAGTATTTGCTTATTTTGGGGCGCTGCGTGATATGTCTTCCAATATATTGTATTTATTCTAAGAAGCATTTTAATGTGTACTAGGCGTTAAAATAATGTAATTTTAATGTAAAAGTAATGACATGAACGAGACGCTCTTGACGACGAGATGAGACGAGATGGTAAGAGAAAACGCCAGTCCATGACCTTTGCAGCGATACACAGTAATTTGAGTAGCTAAACAAAGTCCAGGGTATTTCTGTTTTGGCGCTCATTACTTTGAGACTTTCGATGGTTAGTCTCAACATTCCTGTAATTTCTCTAGCTGCAGTACCCTTCAAACCGGAACACAGTAAAAAAATACCACAAGTACTACTTATCAGTAATACTAGAGTAGAGAAGTAATATTATTTCATCCAGACAACTTCAATTGGAGAGGTAGGCAACTTAGTTTTTACTACGCAGTCCATCGCAGTACAGTGTGACGGAATGCGGGAAATCGCAATAAGTGGAGAGACATCGCGCGACGTGCATAAGCCCTGGAAACCAGCGGTGACGACGGGATGCAACCCTCTCGACCACTTTGCCAAGAGTGTCCGACTAAGAAGAGAGTATTTTATTTATATTAAGTTAGCGTTTGATCAATAACCACATCTTGATGTAAACCAACGATGCGGTCAAGGATGGAATACGTTTGCTTAGAAGAAATATTGTACTTTTATGAAAACACACACTTCAGCAAACAGCATAAGTTCGCTGTCCGAATAAAAATAGCAGAGGCGAGGCGCTTAGGGTGCACACTGGGAATGTCTACCATGTACGGTCGACGCTTTGATCGTGTTTGGTTAGCGGGATAACAAAAGCTTATAGTGACTCAGTGGTTAGCGCGGTTCACATGCCGTAGTTTGTGGGTTTCAATCCTAACAATGAGCATGAGCTGCCGGTGAAGAATAGAAGTAGAATATCGTAAGGAAACCTATTGCTTGGTGGTAGGGTACTTTCTAGTACACGGCTGCCTACCATCCTTCAATTCATTCACGTTGAAAATCTACTGCCAAGCACCTATCAGTGTGTTCCATTCCAGGTAGGTGTGCTTATCATCTTAAACCACACCGTCACTTAACATCAGGTGAGCTATGGACAAACACCTAGCCTGTCAAATATAAAAAACAAGTAGCAGGATCTAATCAACTTGTACAATTCCAAGGCACATTCTGTAGTAGAAAACCGATAAACAGGAGATCTCACGTCGATGCTCAAGGCTTTGCAGCCGAGACTTCATTAAAGTGTCATTGCCTATCAGCCTCTTTACGTGCCTTTCGATTGACACTAGCGCCTCAAGCTGGTACTTGGCAGAGCCATCCCAGAGGTGAGAACAGTAGGTACCTACTCCATATATGGCTTAACTTAAAGCTTTATATAAACAGAGCAGAATACCGCTGGTTTACCGCTATAGAGGTTGAATGTAAAATATAAAATAAAATATGTTTTTTACAATGGAAACTGACGTGGTTTTATCACATTTTTGTTTTACTTATACGGGATTACTCACGTTTAATTTACCGGAAACTCTGACTATGGTTTCGGCCACATCCGGTGGCCTTCACCCTGAAGACAAAGCTGAGAACAACGCGCGCGCGGCTTTGTCTACAACCGCTTCGTCAACCGCTATCTTCATGTGCGACGCGCGGCGGCCCGCAGTGCGAAGCAAGACGAGGCCGCGCGCGCGTTGTTCTCAGCTTTGTCTTCAGGATGAAGACCACCGGATGTGGCCGAAACTATAGTCAGAGTTTCCGATAAAATTAAACGTGAGTAATCACGTATAAGTAAAACAAAAAATATTTTTCGTCTTAAAGTAATAAGTATCAAAGTACAGTTGCCCAAAACTTTGTTTCCTTACTCACAGTTGTGAAAACCGCTGCAAAGGTCATGAACATGCGGTATTTCTTACCACCAGGAGAACGTTTCTTTCGTTTACTTTTATGTAAAAACAAATTGAAACAAACTGTGGCTTTAGCATATCAATTTTTCTGTAATTACGCAGAACGATCGTAGTCAAATTTATTAAAAAAAAGCAGTTTCAACTAATTACCGCCGGGGGTGCTATATTTCCATACATCTTTCTATTGTCTACGCAAATTGATATGCTAGCCCCGCTCTTACAATCAAAGACAACAAACACTCCCCGAACTACAATAATATTATATTACTCCCAACACACTTTCGGAGTTATTTAGACATTATCATGGATATCACGAACGCCATAATATTATCAGAAGTAACCCCGCTAGAGTCATAACAAAAAGGGAAAAGCAAAGTCGAGATCTCCGAGGATTATGTACTAAGACCGTGGTAAGTTAATTAAAGAAGCTGGGGCTCTATTAATATAAATGGCTTTTTAAGTTTGGGCAAGAAATTAATATACTATGCCATATATATAGGACCGTATCTATTTAGATTAAAATTGCACTAATAAATTAACCTCCCAAATCGAATAAGTAAAAAAGTGATTAAATCTATCCCTTTTTCTTCTAGATCAACGTGCTCCATCGTCAGTGCACAGTCGCTTTCCAGCAAGTTCCATCGTTCAGTTCAGTCAGTCGCTTACCATCAGACCAGTTCCATTCCAGGCGGAAGCCCTTTGTCTGGAAAATTTAATTCTATTCCTATTCATATTCTCTGGTCTGCCTAACTAGATGGAAAGAGATGTAATAAATATCCTGCTCTTTTGGTCTCGTCGTGCTAAGTCCTCAATATGCTTATGTTAGTTGTATTGAAATAGAGACACCGTTAGTGTAAGATTATACGGATTTTGGGAGCGAAATTGCGTACCTACATAATATATACAAGTTTGCATTGTATTGTATCCTCCAACAAGCATGTATGGCAGCTAATTTCTGATATTAAAGTATACGTTAAGGTTAACTTTAGGTATGTATTACCACGTTGTTTCGTAATTATTATTTCGTCTGCAATGCTAATTGAGCAGCGGCTGTGTGTGGCTTAGTAATTTCAGTTTATAGAGATCTATATTCCGAGAATGTCCTTTAAGGCTCTATTTAAAGTGAATCAACAGTTTTGTGTAATATAAGAAAGATACTTACCGCGCACTATTTATCACTGTAACCTGTAACAAACAAAGCAAATTAAGTTTTGCATCTCAAGAGTTTTATTACGATCAGCAGTGTTTATTGTATTTACATTATGTACAGAAAATGAACCTCAAACATTCAGGGATAGTGTTTTTTTTTAATGTAACAGTAATTGGACGAATGAGACGCTCTCTTGATGTTAAGAGATAACGCCTGTCCATAATAATTGCAGCGATACACAGAACTTTGAGTAGTAAAACAAAGTCCGGCATCGCTGCCTTAGCGCTCATTACTTTGAGACTAGATGGTTAGTCTCAACAGCCCAGTAATTTCGTTAGCTGCAGTATCCTTCAAACTGGAACACAGTAATGTTTACACACTACTGCTTAGCGGCAGAATATCTGGTACTGCGGTGGTACCTACCTAGACGACCTCCTGCTAAGGAAATCTACCACCAAGTAAAACCAAGTGTAGTTTTCTATTATACAATGTTTATAAAAATAAATTCAAGATTTTAAAAATATAATCTAAAATACTGTTCTAATATGAATCGGAAGTTGCTATGCTAACATAGCAATTTGTGAAAAAGGCATTAGTCATTTGGTCAGCGCCCCTGGCGGACATAAACAGAACTGAAACAAACTTTCTGTAATTCTTTTCATATATTTTTTACCGTGAACTTGAGTTTTATCGTATATTGTCATACCTAGACTCTCTGATTGAACTGAAAACAAAGAGAAAGTTACAAACTTGTTTAAAATACTATGTAGTGTAGAAATGTCAATGGTTTGTATTCAAATAATCTTTAATAATCCCGGATATTAAATGAAAGATATAGCATAAAGGCAAACACAAACAATATAAACTTTACACAGAATCTAAATTATCCTTAGCTCCCGAAGCGCGGGAAACGTTTGCACATTTTAGCGAAAAATCTTGAGACGCTGGGATAAGAACAAGCTGATGCAATATTCTTGAAAATTCATGAACTAACGCATCTTGCTTCGTTATCATATCCTTCATTTTACATAATAGTTCATGTGGCACCTTTGAAGAAGAGGAAAATGTTCGGAAAATGGAACTAATCAATTTTGTTGGAGGAAAAGTTGAATGTGGTTCCTATTTCTTTTCACAATATTTTATCCTTATTAATTTTGTTTGTAAGTAAGTAAATTGAGTGAAAGTAAGTTTGTAGAAGCTGAGTGGCTAGCCCTAATGTAAGGATTAGGAGTGATAATCGTATCCTTAAATAGATTGTATAGGGTTATACCAATAAAAATTAATCCCATCTGGTTAACACAAGAAATAATCCATTCCTAAGGTAACCACGAAAGAGTGCCAACGACCTATATCTAGAAGCCAATTGATTGATTGACTGATTGATTGATTGATTGATTGATTGACTCTTTATTGTACACACAAAAATAAATAAATTATACAATACAGAAGAAATAAACTTAGTTAACATGTGTAACAACTGGCGACCTTATCGCTGACGATCTCTTCCAGGCAACCTTATAATGGAAAGGATCAGAGGAAGAAAAAGACGGGGTGTGTCAATAACGAGGATTATATAAGACAGCTAGGAAAGGCTTTGTCAACTTGCTCGGTTGCTGTTAAAGAAGTTGCTGATCCCTTGGTAAATCAGTAAAAAAAAATAATATTCGATATTTATATTTTTATAATACAGACTAGCAATTAAAATTTGTCATAAATCTTTTAAATTAATAAGTCTTCCATTATAATTATCATAAAATCAAAAATACGTTTTAAAAACATAATGGATGCACTCGATAGAAGGTGAAATAATCTGTGACTGCTAATAGATACCATTATAAAAATATACGAATGAAACAATAAATAAGTTATTTTTTAGAACTTAGGTATAGTTTTAAAAAGCTGTTTTATACTTTTTCGTAATGTGTGAATGAAAACCCTTAGCGAAAACCCTTTCGAATCGAAGTTTTTACGCACAAACTTGCTTAATCTTTTAAACTGACAATCGACTGTAGTAAAACGTTGCGCGAAACGTCGTAATATGAAGTTTCAAACTAAAAAAAACTAGAATACTAAATCTATACTGATTTACGACACATCTGTTTTGCCGAAAGTCTATCTCGACATTACGGATACTCGATGAACTGTCCAATAAAACTATTTCAGCTGAAACAGACGGAAGCTATTTTGGTCCGATGAACAACAATCGCATTAGCTGCGCATCGATAGGGAAAGATTCGCAAATTAATGCAGAAATCTATCACTAGATGGCATTTCATAAATTACTAGAAAGTTTTCATACAAAGAGATCTTAATCATGATAAGTAGTGTTTGATCTGAGATGATAAACAACACAAATAAAAGTTTTGGCGGGAACGCGCAAAATTATGTCGTCGTATTGTGTTATTTTCCCATGTTTATAGTTTTCGAATATGAATGAGCAAAAAATTGGTGTTTTATTCAAAAATTGCCGATTTACGAGCACGAGTGTAGGGAAAAGCGATATTATATAGGTGCTTCTAAAACTCCGTCGAATCTTCTAGTAAAGATGCTGCTACTTTTCTAGGGTATGACCCCAGACTTAATACTGATTTACTTCGGCTAGATTTTTTCAACTTTATTTTTCATCAGATACTTTAAAATATTGAAATACTATTGGCAAAATTCAAAATAAGCGATGCCAAAAACAAAAAAGGAAGAACAGCACTAATATAACACTTGAAGATGACAGATATGGACATAAGAATGTCTGGGGGAAAAATTCGGTTGTTCTAGATTTCAGCTGCAATGTTTGTGAGAATCTCTACATAATGTTAGTTTGTATCTCTATTATGTCAGCGAATGCTAGGACCATCTTTGTAGGCTAGGGCTTATACTAGTCCCTTTTGATGTTGGCCAAGGGATTAACCGGCGCTACATTGTGACAGAGGTCTACCGAACGGATAAACAAACCCTTTTAAATTCGGGATGAAAAATAGATCCAGCATAAATGTTTCGGAATTAATCTAAAGGAAATGAAGGGATGGGACCTTTACGTAATGTAACAATGAAAATGGGTACGGAATTCTTACTTGTTTATACAGATGGTCAGAGCAACATTCATTAGGCGTGTATGTAGATGGATTAGGTGCTAAAAGTCTGTATCAAATAGACATCAACCCATCCGTATCGTTTTTAAAAAAATAGTTTTTTGCAGGAATTCTCTGTAGACGAAACACTTATTAGTTTAATTTTATTTTATTGGTCTTGGATACTGTTCCTTCAGCCGATTAAGAGTTTAATCCCATAGTATAAGTCTTTTACGTTTATTTAAACTTAAAAAAAAACTGTTAGGTTGACTACGTATAACCCTGACCCTAGATAACCCTGGTGTCTGTGTAGCTGGAATAAAAAAAGTTGTCGCCGTACGGGTTCCGGGTACATCGTGTTGCAAGGATATGAACCCGTACGGTGCCTAAATACATACAACACAGCTAAAGGTGTAAATACGTTTAGCCAAAATTAAAAAAAAGGCTTATTTAAAACCTATTATAAATATATATTATTAGTTTATATAAAACGCTCAATAAAAGAAAGCCACGTTTTCAGGATTTTTTTTACGTAGGTACCTACTTAGTAAATTTTTAATGACGTAAACAGTCTCTAAACTTGTATCAAAGTTGTTTAGTATAACGACTCGTAATCGCGAAAATTAATCTCTATGATCTTTTTAGAAAGAATTCAAGAAAATTAGAAGGCGGGATATGTCGAAGCAAAAAAAAAGTGATTATCACTACATATTATAAAACAAAGTCGTCCGCCGCATCTGTCTGTCTATCTGTTCGCGATAAACTTAAAAACTACTGAACAGGTTATCATGCGAGTTTCACCAATAGATAGAGTATATCATGAGGAAGGCTTGGATATTTGTAGCGATGACAGCTCAGTGGTTAGCGCGGTTCGCATACCGAAGGGCATGGGTTCAAACCCCAACAATGAGCTTGAGCTGCCGGTGAAGGAAAACATCGCGAGGAACCATAGAATGATGGTAGGGTACTTTCTAGTACTCGGCTGGCTCGCTACCACCTGAAAATCTGCTGCCAAGCATCTAACGGTGTGTTCCGGCAACCTCACTTGAGAGCCATTTCCATTCCAGACTAGGTGTGCTTTATCATCTTCGACCACACTGTCACTTAACATCAGGTGAGCTGTGGTCAAACAGCTAGCCTGTAAACCATTTAAAAAAAAAACTGTCAAGGATAACCTTGACAGTTTTTTTTTTACCAATATTTCAACCAATTTACACATAAGTGTAAATTGGTTGAATTATGATGAATTGTGTCGGAAAAAGTCAAGCTACCTGGGAGCTTTCATCGAAAACGCTGCCTAACGCCTTTGAGATAAAATATAACAAAACAATGCATGGTGGGATATTCCTCTTTTATAGATCTTCAAAAAAATTCGTGGTAGCATTGGTATATCTAACTTTTAAGGATAGCTTACTATAGATACCTATTTGCATCCCGCCGTCTGCACGCTTAGATCCTTTAAACTACGCAACGGATTTTAATCCAGTTTCCATCAATAGACAGTGTGATTCAATAGACAGTGTGATTCAAGAGGAAGGTTTATCTATCTATATCTTTAAACGAGCAATTCTTGTATATATATATATATATATATAGGTCTGAATCTCGGAAACTGCTCCAACGATTTTCATGAAATTTTGTATCCAGGGGGTTTCGGGGGCGAAAAATCGATCTAGCTAGTTTCATTTTCAGAAAACGTCGTTTTATCCGTGTTTTTAGCCGAGCAATGCTCGGTCAACCAGGTACTATGTATAATACATGCATATGCACCATTAGTGTCTACATTGCACCTGTGCGAAGCAGGGGCGGGTCGCTAATCCAAATATATATAACTCAAAGGTGACTGACTGACTGACTGACTGACTGACTGACTGACATAGTGATCTATCAACGCACAGCCCAAACCACTGGACGGATCGGGCTGAAATTTGGCATGCAGGTAGATGTTATGACGTAGGCATCCGCTAAGAAAGGATTTTAATTTTTTCTACCCCCAAAGGGATAAAATAGGAAATGAAAGTTTGTATGAAACTTTGTCAATTTTAAACCGATCGGGCTGAGACTTTGCATGCATAAAGCTACTATGACGTAGGCATCTAACGCGGGTGAAACCGCGGGGCATAGCTAGTTTACATACATAATAGGCGAAAACATCAGAACTGGCAATGTGCACAAACGTGCTATGGTCGAAGAAGAATATAAAATAGTATCGACACTAATTCTAAAAAAAATAAGTACCATACAATAAGTTCAATTCAACTTTACTTCAATACATAATTAAAAAACGAATACAACATCAATGTAATGGTATCAACAAATGGTGGAATATATCAATTCATAACTAAAAGGATACAGCATTAAAATAAAAGACACACCATAAGTATTACAAAAAGCGCCCTCGTTCTGTGGTTATTCGTTTGAATTATTGCGTCGGTGCTTATGTTATTGCGTAAAGAAGAATTTTTATTGCACGTATTGTGCCTACCAACATATCTGCGATAAAACCTTGTTTACGCTCACTTATTTTCTTGATGTTAGCCCTTTCAACATAGATTTAGCTATCAAATCTTGTTTCCATCCATAATACAAGGAAAATAAAAATAAAAACATGAATTAGTTAGAGAAACAAAAAAAAAGATCGGATTGCCGCTTTCCCGCCATTTTTTTTTTCTTTGGCCGGCCATCTATTTTTCTTTATTTTTCATTTTCATCATTGAAAAAAATGTGAATATTTTGCACAAATCTATGTTATTTTAAAGAAATAGTTGAAAGTAAATTAAATAAAGCCATTTAAAAAAAAAATATTGATTAATACTTAACTTTATGTTATTTCAATTTTAAATCACGCTGTAATTGAGTGGCTGTATAGAAAGTTGGAAGATGGTTCAATAGAAATGTGAAAAAAGAACTAGGTTTTTTTTTTAATAATTTGACTGACAGTTGAAAACGATTCTCCGGAGAGCTGAAAAGTATTACTTTCAATCCGCTCCTCAGGCAACTTCAGACCTACTTTCCGAGTATGAGTAATGAAAAAGGTATTCGTTGTACTTTCGACCTGAATATTCCTAATGAATTCAGACCCTCACCAGAAGCCATTCTGTGAAATTCACGTATTTTTATTGCTTACAATATGATAATTTGATTGCCTTTTTTACGCGACAAGCAGTCACGTAGCAATAAGCAACTCTCTGTATAGGGTGACCAATGATCATGATATAAAACGAAAATAAAATAAACTTAAAAGTTTTTATTTTTATTATAGCACCACGTACGCAGCACGTCCTTGGCGGCAGATTTGGATGGTAGCTAGCCAACTGAGTACTAGAAAATACTCTACCACCACGACTTTCCTCACGATGTTTTCTTTCACCGGTAGCTCTATCTTATTGTTGGGGTTCGAACCCACGCCCTTCGGCGTGTGAACTGACCGCGCTAACCACTGAGCTATCATCGATACTATTACAATGAACTACATAAGTTCTTGACATTATACTTTTATTTTGTTATTTTTTTTTTACAAGACTAAATATAGAATATTAATTAGTTTTGTCAACGTAAGGAAGCAGCGAAAACCCTTACTATTCAATGATCTGCAAAAGATGATGGACCGTAGCTTATATGACATTTTATGTACATTTGTTCTACTTTAGATTCCATGTAGTATTTTTTTCTTTTTAATGGCATGTTTGTAAAATGGTATGTTATCTGTAGCTTTTGGAGTTGAATTTTAAAACAGTTAATTGAGTTTTGGCGGGAACGCGGAAAAAAGTCGTGTGGTTCCATTGTTTTTTTTTCCAAAACTTATGTTTTTTTTTTGAGTGTATGTTTATGTATGTATTATAATAGTGGTGTTTTATTCATAAAATGCCGAATTGCAAGCGCAAGTGTGTGTGATATGTGAAAAAACATTTATTTTAATAATTATTTTTATTATCGTATAAAGTAACGAGGAAACTGACGCTGTTGCAGTATTCAGAACTTTGAAAAATATAATAAGCGAATAGGACATCGCCACACCACGAGCATCCCTCATTAATTTGTGTTATTCGATAGCAAGTACTAGTTATTTCACTAGCTGCATTATCTTTCCAATCGGAACACAGCTACACGCTATTAACTACATAGGAAATATTTTTTTATTTCATACGCACCAAGGCTAATTTTGTTCTGAACGAAAGATATGATGGTCACTCTATTCCTACGTCCTCTGCAAAATGTGTGGAAATGAGCCTGAATGTTCTGTCCTTGAATTCGTAAATTCTTAAAGAGCTAAAAGAAGTGTTATTAAATTTCCTCATCGTGAAATAAAATTCATTTCTTGCCGTCCCTCGTGCGAATTTTATAATTTTAGCTTTTCAAGAACCTGGCGGAATTGAGATCATCCAGTACTCGACGTCGTTGAGATCTTTTTGTAGCTATGATAGCTCAGTGGTTACCGCGGTCGGTTCACACACTGAAAAGCAGTTCAAACCCCAACAATATTCTTGTACTGTCGGTGAAGGAAAATATCCTGAGGAAATCACAGCATGGTGGTAGAGTGTTTTCTAGTAATTGATTGGCTAGCTACAATTTAAAAAAATGTATAGTGTATGTGTAGTGTATTGGCATGTAATAAATAATTAATTGATTCAGGCGTTACTATACATGTCTATGCGAGTTAAATTAAATTCCCACTAGTCGTAATGTACTTATCGGCCATTGAACTGCCATAGACAATAGACAGAGATACTTAGCCAATGATATTCAAATATGTCTCTTAATTGAAAGCATTAAAATGTATATTTGTACTTTCACTAAGTACTTATCCACACAATTTGGACGAGCATTGTAGTTTACAGCCAAACTTGCGAGACTCCTTCCTTCTTTGTCCCATCCTGAAACTTGGAGCGTGCTTCTAAATCACTATTTAACAAAACGGAAACTTCTTGCGAGGGGTGTGTTGCAAGATTTAATCGAAACATCATAACAGAAGAAAGACGCTTCGGACAGTAATTATATTAAAAGTTTAATGTACGTTATTCGAGTTGGTATTTCATCTCATTTTTAAACTTTCGTGATTTGAACACATATGTTTATGATTGGAACTTCATCGCGTACAAAATACTATTAGCGACAACACACTATACCTGTCCAAGTGTTCGTCCAAACTTTCACGTGTAGAGAGATAGTTCGTGTATGTTTGACGGTGTTGGATCGTGTTGGCGCGCGATCGCTCCGATGGCGGTAAATCGCAAACAGATCAAAAGAGGCTGGCCAACTCACACGAATAGTGAATGAGGTTGGAACGCGCATATTGATATGTGTTTGATCGATCGTGAGTTGGGACAGACTGGAGTCAGGTGTGTTGGAGGTGTGTTGGACTGTTGGAGGAAAGTCTGGTGCCGCCATATGACATTAGTTTTGTTTATTTACTTCGGTGTTTCGGTCATGTTCCAATAGCCGTGATCACGAATTGACTGGAGAGCGTGGGTCGTCTCGGTGAAAATATTAGAGTGTTGCCATCTCCTACCGTCATTTACATTTTATAAAAACGTAAGGTTGTCGTCACGGCACACTACACTAACTGCATCAGCAGACTGTTCTGAATTAATAATTTCATAATATTTTGTGCGTAGTCTTGGCGATTTTTCTATCCCGGCCGATAACTCTTAAAATATTGGAAGAAATAGAAAAACCGGTTCATTAAATGGGCCATAAATCGTAAACGGTAATTTTTACAAAAAGTTTACAGGAAATAAAAGATGCGAAATTTTATTCTCTACAATAATGGTCCCAATAACTTTTGCCATAAAGTGTATAGTTTCGGAGATATAGGCCAAAAACTTTTTTTCAAGATGGCGCTTGAAGCTCTACATGGATCTGTCAGCATTTTGTGATTTTATGTTTAGTAAGTGACCCTAAAGCTTATTAAAAAAAAAATGTATCGGAAATTTAGAGCGAGGTTAAATTCTATTTTTAGTGGCCTAATAACTTAACTTCTTAACTTTACTGGTTAACATTAGGACATTAACTCTGCCATTAGTCAATCAATCAAATCAATGGTCAATTAGCCAATCCAAGTTAACTTTTTTTTTTTAAATGACCTGAGAACTGCGTTGCGTATTGAAGAGAGAATGAACAAATCTCGTTGCATTTATTGCGTCGAGTCACGAAATCACTCACTTTTGTACACCCAGGATAATAGCTACGTTATAGAACAAAATCAATCTAGCTAAATTGCTCTAAAGCCTAGATTCTAGACCAAACCGCGTGATGTATAAGAGACGTCGAAACTTTGAGCATTGTTGTTGGAAGTTTAGAATTCAATTTTGCCCTGACACTAGTAAATTTGGCGTTTGAAATTGCTCCAGGGTATCGCAAAAAGAGGTTATTTCATAACACGTAACTAGGTATATGCCGTTGTTGCTATTGATTGTACTCATTGAATTTACAGTGTTATTTTTGTAATGTTCATGATAGTATATGAGTGTTCTATGTTCATTGTTCATATTCATAATGTACACTTATGTAAAGTTATGTACATTTTTGCCAAATTTCATAGATATTTGTTTGTTTGAACACGCTTAGTTTATGGAACTACATCAGATTTGAAAAAAAAAAAAATACTAATTGCGTGCGATCCAACCGCGCTAAACATTGACCTGTCATCACTTTAAACAATAATAAACAATATATTACGAGCAATTCTTGTATATATGTATATAATCTGAATCTCGGAAACGGCTCCAACGATTTTCATAAAATTTAGTATGCAGGGGGCGATAAATCGATCTAGCTAGGTTTCATTTTTAGAAAACGTCGTTTTATCCGTGTTTTCAGCCGAGCAAACTCGGTCATCCAGGTACTAACAATAATATTAGCGACATATAAAGTGATGTAGCATCAAACCCTACCAATATTACTTTACTGTGCTAACTCAATAGCTATTAATAAACATAGGTATATAGGGTATTATTCTTGTGTCCAAAACAAACACAATATCTAATTAGTAAATACACTCCAAACGCTCTCTCTATCTGTATTTCTACCCTCAAATAGACACGACAAGGAAAAGAGTACATTAATTTACCCCCCGTAATGATTAAGTCATCCATCCCCCTTTCTTTATTAGGGGGGAAAGAGAGGGAGATGTGACCGTTCTGGCACGTCCCACACGTTCGAAGGTCACGGGTATTAAGATATGTAATGGGGAAAGTCCCCGCGGCTTTCTCTTATAACCCGTGATTGTTATGGCTGTATCTGTCTATTGCTTTGGTAGTAATTATTAGTTTCATTTTAGTTTTTATTATTGTTATGGCATCAGTCCGTTGGTTTGCTTGTAAGCATTTATTTGGAATCTTGTGCTTTTTGGGTGTACAGCTTGCTGCTTTGCAAAATATTTTTTTAATTATTAGCATTTTTCTTTCTCAGTCAAGGAATAAGTTCATTCTTAACACCAGAATATCTTGTTTGTTACCTTAACTAGCCATTATCGTGAAGGTAAAAAACAAGAAATTCTTATGATGGCTGCTGTTCCCTTTCTATAACCATTGCTATGGTACTCAAAACTTCGATACTTCAGAAACGCTCATTACTGTAAGATATTCGATTCTTATACCATGAAGGTAACAAACAAGATATTCTAATGATGGCTAGGGATCGCTTTCCATGACCATTGGTTTGGTACCCAGAACTTCAATACTCAAGAAGCGCTCATTACTTTAAGATATTCGATTCTTATACCGTGAAGGTAACAAACAAGATATTCTGATGATGGCTAGGGATCGTTTTCCATGACCGTTGGTATGGTACCCAGAACATCAATATTCCAGAGGCGCTCATTACTTTAAGATATTCGATTCTTATCCCGTAGAGGTAACAAACAAGAAATTCTTATGATGGCTACAGTTAGCTTTCTATGACCATTGGTAAGGTACCCAGAACTTCAATACTCCAGAGACGCTCATTACTTTGAAATATTTGATTCTTACTTATTTTTTCCACCGAATAAGTAAATGCAAAAGCTACCAAATTAAATATATATGTATATATTATAAATAAAACAATGTTCAGATTCTTATTAGTAATCCAACAAAAGAAACACGTCCTACGCTCTTTCATTCCAAAAAGCTCACTGTAGATACGAAAGTGCCAAATAAATACATATCGTAGGCTGTGTGTAATACAGCGCCATCTGACCCCAAACTAAGCTAAGCTTGTACTATGGAAGTCAGATGATAGAATACTTAAATCCTTTTTTTTGTAATTACATATACTTAGGTATAATATATACAGAACACCCAGACACAGAACAAACATTTATGATTATGCCACAAAGTGCTTGTCCTGAGTGGGAATCGAACCCACACCCTGCGGCTCTTGGACATACTAAAAAGGCAAAAGGCAGTCAAAAGAATGAAGTATGTGCCTACGTGAAAAAATTCACGAAAATTTAATTATATAAATAAACCTCCTATACAACATCTTCAAACTTCTAAGCAACCCGGTACGGCAGAGTAAGTTCATTGTTAAAGAATTTCAACACTCTTTGATAAATTGGAGTACCTTGTCAAGAATTTCGACTTGGTCTTGGTATATTATAACTTCAACACATTTGAAACATTTATTACAATCAATAATATGTATAATTTTACATATAAAATCTCGAAATTGTTTTCCAACACTAATATTCAAAATCTACAAAAGTAAGCGAATGAAAGCGCTCAAAAGACAGCGATTTCCAAAGTAGTTAGCAGATATCGACAATTTAAAGTCACAGCTCTACGTTGAAATAAATTGTCCGCTTATTTTCATATACTTAATATTTTTTAGAAATATTTCTTTAACATGGTTTTCTCTACACACAAACGTTCTTCGTGTTGAGACGGTAAGTATCTGCCCAAAAGTTTCAGCCCATGCCTCTAACAAGAACTCCAATCCATCCATTCGTATTTCACAACGGCATAAAAGCCGAGTGGCCGTATTTTTTACGATTTGCAACTACATATCTGGCGTAAAACGTGGGGTTTTGTCGGATCGGATTACAGCCTGTAATTGGTATCGGAGGGTCAGTGCACAGCCTCTTGGGGTTAATGGAGGTCGGTCAACTGGAATACGCATTACCGAGGCTTAGAGGTAAACCTACTTTTAAATAACGCATGCTTTATTATATTTTATTATTCGCTGCTTCCTACGGTATCACACGCGTTTTTTACGATGAAAGAAAAAGTTTATGTGTTGATGGAGACTCTAGATTCAGGTCCTATGTACTATCTCTATTCTCATTGTCATCCAAATCTTAATTTATTATAGCGTGAAAATTTACCTATACACAATTTTTTACACAATGTTAGTGAAAGGTAAAAATATTACTAATAAATGAAAATAAAATACAAATTGTTTTATTACTTCCATATATCCCACTATTATTATAAATGTGAAAGCTTGGATAGATGGATGGATGGGTGGATGTTTGTTACTCAATCACGCCAGAACGGCTGACCGGATCTGGATAAAATTTTGCATGTAGATACTTTAGACCCTGGAATAAAACATAGGATACTTTTCATCATCACAATCATCCATTACCACGCGTAAAACCGCGAGGCGCAGCTAGTGTTACATTAGTATTCAAAAGAAAACATAAGATTGAAGATGTACTTCATTAGACACAGCAAAGTTACAAGAGAATCACTTGTTATTAGAAGATTTACTTGCTAATTCTATCTTAGATCTTATATTTGTCGATTTCGGAATCGAGCCATCCACTATTTTATTACCTTAGCGATCAAATTAAAATACTTTTCATTAGTGCTTATTTACGTTGTATAAGAAATTCCTGTGTAACATTTTAAGCCCGCTCCAGGTATAACCGGACTAACTTGACCACGCCCGAAGTGTACGCGGCAGTAAATAGTGAAATATTTTCAATTGTTGAGCCTTTTTTTTTTAGGTTTTCAATGCCAAATTTTGTTTATTTTGTAGACAAACAAACTGACTTTTCGCCTGACATAGCTATGTTGTCGATGCGTTGCCAAACTATTGAGAAGTTCATAAACTCTATGTCTACTATGCGAGCGAAAGATACGGCAACGCGAAACGATGCGATGCGAAAATTACCGCCAACGCGCCTTTTCGTAGTTTGTCGCTCACGTAGAATGATATGGCGGAACCACCCAATCGTCCAACAGACCAACATTTGGACGATTGTGTGGTGCCGCCAATAGGTATAACCGCTGGCTCCACGTGAGATGCGTGCAGCGGCCCGTAGTGCGAAGCAAGACAAGGTTACGCACGAGTTGCTTTGTACCCCGCTTGGACTCTTTGAAAAAAGCCACCGGATACCAAAACTATAGACGGAGTATCCGATGTCATTAAACGCAAATAATCCTGTGTTTGTAAGTGAAACAAAAAACTTACTGATGCTTTTTTAAACGTTTCATATTGTAACTCCGCAAAACGACCTTCGGAGGACCTTCATTTCACACTTTGTAAATACTCGGATACATTGCTAAACACAACACCTTCCATTTGGCTTTATCGTAGTCAGGAAAAATGTATGGAACATGGATCAGCGTCTTTGAAACGTGTAAACCAGCGTAAAATACTGTAATTGTTTAAACATTAATATATCAAAATATCGAAAATTTGGGGAAAAGTTTTACGCAAATCGTTATGATAGACGGAATCCGTTTGGAAGGAAAAACATTAGAAACCACCATTCTAATTGAACTGAACATACCATAACTCTACTCGTTGCGGGCAAAATCATCCAGCAACATTGAAAAATGCGTTCAGTTTAGTTAAACCGGTGTTTTGTATTCGGATCACCACTAAATTCACGCTGAAACATAGTTACAAATCGTTTCGGGCTCGCTTTGGGATTGGGGCTCGTTACGAGCATCTCATTCAGTGGACCGCGAAATGAAGAGCTGAAGTTAATGTATGCTTGAAGATGCTCTAAGGTGATGCTTATAATCTCATAACATCTAGCCGTATAATTTATGACTTGAAATATGGGAGTTGCGGGCATAAAGATCAGCTAACATTGTAAGTCTACATGCTTTCTAGAATGACCTCGTATGAATGAACTAGCTGCACTCCGCGAGTTCTTTGATAAAGGTTGGCCTATGTGTTAATATTTATTTATATGTTCTTGTGGGAAAGAATAGTTTAGCAATATAACAAATATGAAAAGTTGTATACTGGGACTGAGACTTCGTGACAAAGTAAATAACGAAGTAATAAGACAGAAAACAAGAGTCAGAGATGGCATTACCACAATAAGGCTACTGAAGTGGAACTGTGCTGAACATATTTGTAGAATGGACAATAATAACAGGTCGACCAAAAATGCAATATAGTTGGATACCAAAACAGAACACAAGAATGGAAAGATATATTTAGACATAGATGCGGATTAGACTGGATATAACAAGTATACTAATTATATTAGTAACCTAGAGACATGAAATCATTGAACAGTATGGAGGAGGCCTACGCCGAAGAGGCGGCTGCTACAAAATGACAAAGCCAAATTAGAATGACAATTATACACGTTTGTAACAATTTTTAAGACACGAGTAAAATGAGACACGCCAACAATTACTAAAACTTACTTTTTATTGTTTAACGCCTTAAGAAAAGCACAAATAACAATCTTGAGGAATTATAATTAAATTTAAAGGATACATCTATATAAATACATAATGTCAAAAATAATATGTCAAATCAATCAACAATAATGTCAAGCCTTTTTTATAAACGGCGCCGTTCACTAGCTGCCTGAATAATATTCAGCCGTTGCGTCTAGTACAAAGTTTATTGAACTGGTTCCCTGTTGTTTAGACCATTCATACATTAGGGTGACAATGAGACGAAAAAGAAATGAAACATCTGACGCTTTTTTATTATTTGGTAATCATATAATCAATACTGTGGCATACCACAAAAGGACCGCAAGTCCACAGTAGACCTATGGCTGTTGGTAGTCACAACCCTCTAATCCGCGGTCTGTCTGTTTCCGGCCCAATCTGGCCAATTACGTGATTGTGTCGTGTTCCGTCCCATCACAATTACTTACAGTGCTTGGATTAAGGATAATTAAAGTGAGCAACGAGTAAAATGTAAAGTTTTTTTTCTAAATTTAACAGTCAAGCTCACTAAAGCATTTTCTTCGATCTTTGAGTGGATCGGGCATAACTCGAACCCTACTACGAGACATTTTATAACACTTATATTTGTCCGTCAATACGTCTGATGTTAAGCAAAAAATGCTATTAAAAATTGTTGAAATATAAATTAATTCTTATATTAATAATTATAATATTTTCTATCTAGAATCTATGATATTTTAGATATTTATGACTGATTTACAAAACAACCAAACGCAAGTAGGACGTCCACGGGTCGCATACAACCCGCGGCCGCAGCTTTCAGGATTTGCTTCATTTTGGATGTTTTAATTTCTCAGAAAGAAAAAATGTAACATTAACAAAAGAGACTAATCCGTAACAACATTAACGTTCTCCTTTAAATCCTACATCGGCTGAGTAAAGCAAATACAACTTTCCACACCCAATTTTAATCAAAATGAACACATTGCATTACCCTCTTATTCGGGTAAGGCAACATTGTTGGCAACAACTTAATTCTCTCCTAACAAAGTCAGCAGTTAGCGACCCTCATTAATTAATTTTATTTAATGTTATGTATAAGACTGTACTTGTAGATAAGCTGATTCCAAAGTCAATCCCCCTTCGTGATTAGCAATGTGATGTATACAGCCTAGAGTTATCTTTTTTTTCTTTTACCGATTGATACATTATATTTCTGAAATTATTATAATAGGTACTAGCAGCTTGCCCCGGCTTCGCACGGGTGTAATTCCGTGAGAAGGATTAATATTTGATTATTATTTAGAGCTTCTACTGGGGTAATAACATATATTGTTTTTCAGGAGTTCTCGAAAGTCAGTAAATCGGGAGATTCGCGATAGACCAACATACAGTTGGCCATGAGTAAAACTCTCTTTTCGTAAGTCTAAAGTTTGGCATTGGGACTTATTAATCATTAAAGCGAACGATGTTTTCACAGGACATTGAATACGTTTGAAGGGTATTGGCAAATCGGGTGGGGATCATAGATATCCGAGATATCACAAATACCCGAGGTATATACACTAACTGACCGGCTGCGGTTATGGTCAATGCAATGATATAGTTCCTCAATTCCTTTATAAGTAGTCTCGTGCCATTACACATGCTCGGAGGGCTTCAATTTTGTAATAGCATTATAGGCATTCCAATTTTTTACGTAAATTCATGTGGCGAGACTTCAGACGGGTTAAGAGCATTTAGACTCTATCTATTGGTGAAATTCGCATGATTATCTGTTCACATCATCAGCCATAGGACGTCCACTTCTGGACATAGGCCTCCCCCTAGGGGGTTTTGTCAATACTCGCCACGCTTGGCAGGCGGGTTGGTGAGCGCAGTTAGGTGTGATTTTTCAAGGAAGACGCTGCTGCCCATCTTCCGGATTACATCCCTAAGCCAACTCTTACGGCAACTACGGGCAGAGAGTGTGGGGTACTATTCTTACGTCGGCACCACTACGGCTTCTATCAGTTAATCTGTTTAGTAGTTTTTAAATTTATCTCGAACAGACAGATGCGGCGGACGACTTTGTTTTATAAAATGTAATAATAAAAATAAATAAAAAATACTGCAGAGATGATGTACACTTGGTGCATCCACAATTCCACATGCTATAACTTTTTGTGGAGCTACACTTTACGATTTCCTTGAAAGTTATAAAATTACAATGTTGCAAAACGGTTGCCTATAAAAAGTACCAGCGGTGTCGATGCGCCTTCTCTGTTACTGCGTAATAAAATTCTTTGACCCACAGATAGAAACCTCTCAGCTCACCGATAAAGCCAGTGCGTCTAAAAATGTAAAAAAAAACTTGATTTTATATTATAAATGTAAAAAATTTGCAACTTTTACTTAAAAGGCGACTTCGAAATCACGAATAAAAATAGTTATTCTATGTAAGTTTTTGAAGGTCAATGACATTTATCAATACACAACATCTGATTTATACGCAATTTTGGAATCGATCCTTTACTAAAATTGTTTACTTTGATAAGAAGATTAGCACCATTATGTATCACTATAATTATCCGAAGCACACTGTATAGATACCCAACAAAACTTGACTTCTCTGTTTGCTTATTGGTAATGTATCTGCTTCAAGAGCTGTGTAGAGTGTAGTTTCGATTCCTACTCAGGACTTTTTTTTTGTGGCTGAGTGTTGTGTACCGACCTAGACGAGCTCCTAAGCTAAGGAAATCTACCACCAAGTAAAACTTCTCAGATGATGATGACTTGATGATAACAATATAGTAAAACATGTAGTTGAAACAGCTTTATAGTGATAATTATACATATATCAGTTCTCAGGCCTGCGTCCAACCCAACGTAGGTATGTTACGAAATAGGTCAGCTGGCTAAAAAGGGATGAGGTTTGACAGCCGTAAAGTTGGATTACGGACATTTACGGATAATACGGTGATTATTTGATGGCACATAACACAAACATTCGTATCTCATAATTATTTCAGCAAAGTTACATTTATAAGTAATTTGTGACCGTTGCTTTGGCACTTATTAATAATAATTCTGGAGGTAGGCCAAATGCGTACTCCGATAAGCCAATTATAAAAGCGAGGAGTTTCTGATTGACTTTCCTGTTAATAAAACTCTTCATTTGGTAGTTGTACTGCTTCAAGTGATGTAGGGCGTAAGTTCGATTCCCGCCAAGTACAAACATTCATGTGACGAACATGAGGGTGTGTTGTACATTTAGGCGTTCTGTATGTATTTAAAAAAAAGTATAAACATCTCTACATATTATACAACAAAGTCGTCCGCCGTTACTCTAAAAGATAGAGTGATTCATGAGGAATGTTTAGGTATATAATTTGTCAAGGTTTTGTGTAGTATCTACATTGCACCCGTACGAAACCGGGGCGGGTCGCTAGTAAGTTATATACCTATTAGTTATCTTGTGCCCACAGTTTACAGCCTGTCTGTCAAGACCCTTTTTCTCAGAACGCAAAGCATGTCAAATACTCAGGTCTACTGGCCCTTGCATTTAAAAGATACAGCTATTTATGCTGCAAATTTTCGACACTCGCAAGGGAATCAAAGCCTACAGGGTACTCCTGCGAACCCAGAATCTGGAAATTTGTTACGAAGCAACGTCTTATAGCACAGATAAAGGAAAAATTGCGAAAAGCATAAATTACCATTAAAAAACATACCATAACTTTTACTTATATACCTCGGTGCGCGAGTCCGACTCGCACTTGGCCGATTTTTTCTTTTCTAACACTAGTAAATACTCTAAACACTGCTAATTGTAGCTCGTAATTGTGTCTGGACTAAAATAAATACTTCCAAAGATATTATCAATAAGCGAAAATTCATATGTAGTTACAAAGAAAATGTGTTACCAAATTTCCATTATTACTCCTTCTATATCTATATTATTCTAATATGGTTTCTAAATAGGTGAAAAATAATTAAATATAAAATCGAATAATTGCTGCGTCAAAAAAAATATAAGCCAATTTTGGGCCATATTAACTAGATGTTACGTCTCTTTATTTATGTACCAAGTTAGTTCTGTTGCTTTTTGAAGACCATCCCCAATATGAATCGTGAGATATTTTATCGGAAAATGTTAGATACTCTCATTTCTACGGAACCAATCCCTATCCAACATACATATTTATATATAACCGATTACTGTTCTGAGAAAATTATAATATCGGATACAACTAACATAGAAGTTTTTCATAAGTATGAGAATTATTTTATTTCAGGTCACAACCAATTTTTAGCTATCTTCCGACCCTTAACATGTAGTGTTAAAAAAAACTAGGTATACATTTTTTAGGTGATCCAAAAAGGAATATGTATTTACGATTTTTTTGTTGTATCCTGTAAAAGCCGTAGTTTTAACACATAAGTCCACGTACGACCAATGCATAAGCATGAAGTGGATGGGGTTTTATTCATCATAAAATGCCTATTTGATTATATTGCACGACGACCCCCACGGTGATACCATTTAATGCTAAGAATTTTTGTGATACAAACAGAATGCACAAAGTGCTATGCCAAAAAAAAGAAAAAGAAAAGTGTCAAGCGTCGCTTCGTCGTTTATTCCATCGAATATACGCGTAGTTATTTTCAATTCTCCGATTATTTTGCCACAGATTTAATGCAAGTTACATAATATATCGCATTTGATGATTCCCTAATGGAATATGCCATCCCATAGCTTTTATCAACCTACGTCAATCGATTTTAACTGATTAGATTAATTCTGCTTTTATCCGACGGTCGGTAGGTAGGTAACCGTATTATGTTGGAAGCCCATGGGGATTACGATTAGGATAACGTTCCGAGAAGGCTTCAGGGCTAACAGTGTTGGGAATTACTAATTTTGTTTATGTTGGAACATCTGTTTCTTTTATTGTATCGTTTGGCACAATCTACCCAATTTGAACGAAGGTCCGGAACAGCCCAGTTTTGGTAAACTTTCGCACTGCTGGGTGTGGGCTTCTTATTGTGAGACGAGCAATGCCATTACACTGATCAAGTGCAAGTTTGGCAACTTCATACATCTTTGAGAGCATTAAGATTTCTCAGACACGCACGTTTCCTCCATAGGTTTTCCTTCGCCGTTTAAAGCTAGCAGCAAAATGCACACAACCTAAAAATATAAACCTATATGCCGTGAGGGATTTGAACTCGGGACCTACAATTTAGTAGTCAGAATTTCTCCCAATACCAACTAGGTGATTAGTTAAAAATTCTAAGAATCCCAAGATGCATTTCATGGTTTACTTGTCTTTCTTTTACGCAACGACAATGTAATTTTTGCGTAACCATAAATAGGTTAAAGTTACGGAAGTGTCATAGGTTATTTTCTATTATTATCGCCACATAAGAAAAACGGCTGAGCGAAGCAAGTAGTCAATACAGACATCCTTTAATTAGTAAGCGCTGGTGGTATTAAGAATATAACGATAATGTATTTCGGGTGATTCTGAACTTATTTAGGACTGAAAAATAAATTCTTATATGTTAACTTATTTCATTAAACATCAATTTTATGTAGTTTCTTAACCAAGCGAAGCTTATTAAACACTAGCTGCCCACGACTTCGCCCGCTTGGATATTAACAGTTTTTTTTATTGTGGTAGTGCCGTTTGCTCATTTGCACATTTTTGCTAATCTTACAGGAACCTAACGTTTTTCTGATATAATAATTATATGATAAGCCAGATAATAAACTATATATGTGCCAAATTTTATTGAAATCTGTTCAATCGTTTTTGCGTGATTGAGTAACAAACATAAAAAAGACCCAACATCCAAACATACAAACTTTCACGTTTCTAATATTAATAGTAGTATATGTATGAAAATGTAATAAGAATTTATTTTACAATATAAAAACCACTAAATGTTTTCAAACAAACAGTTAAAAATGAAGAATTATCTATCTCAAGATAAATAGATATAGATTCTAGAAAAAACGTTAGTTGTTGAAGATTATTTTTACCAATATTATGTTGACTACTAAACTTAACTCTCCCCGGAAGATTCCGATATAAGCACGAGAGAGCCGTATTTAAGCCAGGATTATGTTTATCCCAAGGTATGCGTTGGGTAGAGTGCGGAAACAATTCACGATGGAAATAAACTTTTATATCTATAGATGAACCATAACATGCTTTAAATCAGAATTTAACGTGTCGCTATGTAATGCATTGCAAAGTAAACCCCTGGCCGACCCTCGCCGACTTGCCCCAGCGAGTGGCAATCAATAAATAACCTGAATCCGCCGAGCGCTCCTAGCTAATTGTCTACTGTACTCGTATCTATCATTAACAGTGGGATTTGTCTGTCACAACATTAATCTACACACTAAGACCAGTATTATATGTATAGATTTAGTACGTATGTAAGTATATAAGCTGAAACGATAATATACGAGGCAATGATTTTATGCTGCAAAATCAAGCGTAAATCTGCATATATGCATAAAAAATCTGCAAATAATTCGTAGCGATGATAGCTCAGTGGTTAGCGCGGTCGGTTCGCATGCCCAAGGGCGTGGGTTCAAACCCCAACAATGAGCTTGAGCTGCCGGTGAAGGAAAAACATCGTGAGGATACCATAGCATGGTGGTAGGGTACTTTCTAGTACTCGGCTGGCTAGCTACCACCCTCAAGTTGAAAATCTGCCGCCAAACATCTATCGGTGTGTTCCGGCAGCCTCACTTGAGAGCCAGTAGGTAAATAACAAATGCACATTAATTGAAAGTAATTTTCTTTAAATATTTTTAGAATATACTTTTTCTGTGTAAGACGTCTTGTAAAGTTTTAATGTAAATAAAGAGGCGATAAGGGAAACGTAAAATGTACATTCGAGTCAAAATTCGGATTCTCAAAAACAAAACAAAACATTCCTGGCCGCAAATAGCGTAATGTCATCAATAACCATCAGGATTTATAAGGGCTGATGCTGTCCTTCCCATTCTCCTCGTGCCCTTTGCGTGTCAGATCACCACAGATACGCGATGGGACCGGTGATACGCGGAATCGGACGATTTCCCGACTCGCCTCTATTTCGTAAACGTGTATTCCAGGGGTTCCCAAACTTATTTTGTCTACTGCCCACTTTTTTAGCGCCCCCATTTTTTCACCTACTTAAAGCTATGTTTGAGCAATCTCTTAACTAATATTAGTTGATGTTCACAAGTTGTAGTTGAGAGTCGAGAGCTCATGCAGTCGGTGTCTAAGAGGCCTCCTAGCTAAATGAAATTACAAATCACCCAAGCCTCTACACAACGCCCCCATTTTTTTTTCTGAGTCTCTTACCCCCTTAAGACCTGCAGCGCCCACAAGAGGGCGTTATCGCCCACTTTGGGAAAGGCTGGTCTATTCATTTATTTCGTTTTTTGCAGCCTTCAGTTGTAACCGCTTTCAGCCTAATACATGTTTTAGATATCTCTAATCAAATAAGATCGATGCTATTAAGTAGATCAACTTTTTATTCTGAATAAAGTCAAAATCTAAACTGTAGTAAAAAGTAGTGCATTTATTCCATGTATTTTTGTTCTTAGCCAAAAAAAAAGACTTCTTTTTTAGTTTACCTACCACCCGATCCATATTATTACTTTTAATGTAAACACTTGCAGTCTGCACCTATGTATAATTGTGATGTCGTTTATTTCGCTCACTTTTTAATTCTTGTCTCCTTGTCTCCACAGCGATGCAACGACGCAATCCATTTTAAAAAAGAAGTACAATATCTATATTTTTATTTGCAACAATACTCATTTTACTTTATCTTTTTTATTTTGCTATTTAGGTGTGTACGGTAATCTTCACATAGCTTACTGTAGTGAAACTTTGTTGGCGATTAACACATAGTCGGTTAGTGATAACTAACCTCTACATCAAGCATAAAACAGGTAATAAAATGTCAATGTACAGGGTCATATGCAACACTAGAATTAATGAAACACTGTCATTGTACTTCTCGTTATAGTCAACTTTAGTTAAACGACCAATCCAACCCTGAAGCTGTAAAAAAACCGTCATCTTAGTAAAATTTACAAAAAAATAAGAGTACTAAGTACGACCTCCTATAGGATTAATGCTGCTATTTCGTAGGTGTTATATATGGAAACTGACCAAAACAATGGAATTTGCCGTCTAAGTGGGTGTTCCCGGATGAATACAGTCTGTAATTACAGGGTGACTTCAACTCGCGAGTGAATCGGTTTCTTCTAGGCGAGGGTGCTCCATCCCACACTGCCGATTAACATTAAACAAGATGTCGATCAAACGCAAGTCATTCATAAACTAAAAAAAAATACATTTCTACACTTTTTTGTTTACTTCTACGAATAGGAACTCACGTTTAAATAGTTTTCAGCACCACAGCCACAGCCTTCTTCAAGAATTAAAGGCAGAATACAACGCGCGCGCGGCCTCGACTTGCTTAGCATTTGTATCGGTACTTCAGCACGAAGCAAGACAAAACCGAGCACACATTGTACTCCTTGAAAAAGGTCACCGGGAGTGGCTGAAACTGTAGTCAGAGTAGTAATTCAACGTGAATAATCCCACAAAAGGAAAATAAAATCCTATTACATCCTTCACGAGCAGTTCGTAAAGCACCCGATTGGCCGAGCCGTTTCGTTTTTTTAGGAATTGTATAAACAATATGTTGTTTGGATAAATTTATTTAATCGCAAGTAGGTATACGGTACCTACCTAATTTCAACCTAAATATATACAGTAATAAAATGTATTATATATGAATACCTCATATTTATCATTACCTAATAACTAGTTAAATTTCGAGAACACTTAAATGTAATTAAAAACTAAATTGAAATTCTTGTTGCCGATTTGGAGGCTTAATAATTATTACAAAGCTTATATATCTAGACTATGCTATTCCGGTGGTCCAGTGGTCGGGACTGTATACTCAGCGATGTGTTGAACATTCCAGAGAGTAGACTCTATACTATATATATATATATTAGTCGAGGATAGCAGGATACATAACTGACTACTATTAAACGAACAATATTTGCATACCTATATAGTATATACATATATTTAGCGACCTCAAAAACGGTTCTAAAGATTTCGATAAAAAAAAATATACGGGGGTTTTTAAAGGCGACAAATCGATCTAATTAAGAAATCTCTGAGAAAACGCGTTTTTCTGAGTTTACATCGAGCAAAGCTCGGTCACCCAGGTACTTATTATTGATCGAAGCAATGAGCTTCAGCAAATAAAAGAGGTTGCGACGAATATTTTACAAACAAAGAAAGTTATAGTTTAATACACATCTCATTTACTGTGGGGATGGCTGGCAGAAAATGCTTTAGCACTAAGTCCTCCTTTTGTACATAATATTTCTTAAGTGTACAATAAAGAATTAAATAAATTAATAAATAATATGTGTACAAATGTGACATTCCTCTAAAATACATAATATGTCTACAGTGAAACAATCAAAAGCAATGAAAAATGTATAATGAGTAGCTACTTTTCTAATTTAGGTATTCATTTATTTGTTTTACGTGCCAAACAGTTCCAAGTTAAATAAAAATATAGAGACATCGGTATCACTTATACCTTCCACAATCAATAGAAGAAAAACACTATACTTCGTATCGTTATACTTCATGTACCTATATACATGTACTGTATTATGATTTATAAATCCAGAATGTTATTAGGCTATTCATTCCTTTATCTTCAGTTGTTAACTTACGTATTCGCAAAAAGTACGTACGGGTAACGGGAAGCTGTTACAAGCAAAATACGATTGGATTCACATTTATCATTTCCAGATACGTTTCCAGAGTTTCCAGATACGTTTTTCGTGTACATACCTAACAAGAATTTATCTATAGCAAACACGTACGTAAGCATCTAAACGAAAACGAAATACTTGCGATCGAATAAATTGGCAGGAATATAAATCTTCATAGATTCTTGCAATCAGAATACATACATCATTAGCATAGTTTCCGTTTCATTTCACACCTGTGCGGTACAAATGCAAAAATAGCTGATGGACAACTAAATACCTTCAGAAGACTTTTGATTTTTCGTCGTTTCGTTTTGTGACAGCGTCTCGCCACAGCGCGCATTCAAGACGCTCATATAACAAGGGTGTCAAAACCTTGACATGATTCTGGGCTCCGCTCTCGAACATTTTCAGAATATTAATGATCTCGAAATCTAATCCAAACAAATCGCACGCTGGATACGTTCTTAATGAAATTCTCGGGTTATTTTTATCTGACATCCGTGAAGTTTCATCACGCGTACGGTATGCGCGCGGAAAAAAATCGCGTGTCAGCTGAGCGTGATACAATGACCAAAATACTGACAACTACTCAAGGTTGAACGCTCGCATTCTATAAAATGGCCGTAACGGTTCGTCGAGCTATTAAGATGCGTCGTGTCAAAGTTTGTCCCGAGGTAAGTGGAGACTTGGCAAGGTACTCACGGTCGTGGATGCAGCTGAGAATCACTCACACTGGTGTCAAGCACAATTCACTATCAGCGGGTCAACAGTAAGGCCAGATGAGAGTAACTGCCGTGTAAAATTAGCGCGGCGGGACGAAGCGAGGCGCGCGTCGTCACGGAGCAGAGGGCGGGCGGCGACTACAGGGCGTCTCGCCGGCGCCCGCCTAGCCGCCGCCCCGCGCCTTATCACACGAATAAAATTTATTTAATGGATAACCGGCCGTCGATGAGGTCCATTGAAATTTTCCATTTTACGATGAGATTATTAATGACTTAAGTGCTATTTGAAATGTTTTTCGTATACAGTTAATGTTTACGGTTATGGGCTGTTTGTCCTTTATAGTGTGACGATTAATTTGGATTTCATATCAAAATTTGCAATCTCGAGTGTAAATAGTGACATCATAGTTTATAGCGGCCATTTCATTTGATGGGTAATATCAGTATAACTAAATTAAACGGCCCAGTAATAATAATCTAGTACATCGCTATATGCTACCGATCGGGCAATAAGATATGTTCTAGATAGGGTTATTAGCTTAGGGTGTATTAAGCCGGAAAGGGGTCATTGTACTCATTATTATTTAAAAAAACTTATACTGAGAGCACAAGTTTGAAAAAATACCATCTGTTAGATAGAAAAAAACTCTGTTAATTCTGACAATTAGGCTTGTGTTTTTCTGTCCTCTCAACTTATGTTAAGTTACAATGTGGCCTAAGATGGAGCATGCTTTCCTAGCGGAAACTACCAAATGGATGGAACAGCAAATTGTTTCACAATTAAAAATAGTGAATTGATTTAAAATGAAAACATATATAAAAGACTGGTTGGGGCAGTCAGATTACATAACCACAGAAAATATTACTGGCAAGAGTGGACTAACTAAGTAATCGTTTAAATCCTGAGTTTCTAATTTATACACATGTAATGACATGCATCTTTTAATAACAAAAGTATATATAAATCTGGCTTAATTTTGACAGTTCTGTTAGCAATCTGCTTAGAGAGCTGAAGGGCGTGGGTTCGATTCCCACTCAGGACTAACATTTGTGTGACTAATATGGATGTTTATTCTGTGTCTGGGTGTTCTGTATGTAATTACAAAAAAATAAAAATAAATAAGTATTCTATCAGTCTATTCACCAATATTTGTTTATTTATTTATATTTATTATTTTATTTATATCACATACATGCATGCACACCTGTGTACAAAAACCAACACAAACAAATTCACATATACATACACTCATGCACACACACTAGAATATAATAAGCTAAACATATTTTTTGTTATACTATTTACTTACTTCTTAGTTTTAATTATATTACTGTTAATCTTTATATTTAGCAGGAAGACACTGGCTGCAGTAAAAGCTGCAGACAGGGCTACCAATATTATTGTAATTTTATACGAAGCAATAAAGTTATTTATAGAAATTGTTTAAATGTTGAGTGATATGATACCCTTTCAGCCTTTCACCCTAAGCCTTTAACCCTGTTTATGATACTAACTATATTACCATGTTGAACATACGTGGAATATAATAATAGTATAAGTAGACAGTCGCCTGTGTTAGCTTTAGTAAAATTGAGGTTCATTTTAGCTTAATTCGGCTGTAATATTCCGTCTTTGAAAGCAATTTACTTTTGGTTGTACTTACAGCCGTAGTGTTAGAGGGAGCTCAAGGAAATGAAGGAAAGAAGCTTTCTTTTTAATTTCTCGGTCGCTGACCTCAGTTACTAAGACTATAACAGCCGCATTATAGTACTTATATCCCATTTTATCATTATAGCAAGATGTGACGCTATGCTGTTGAAATGAAGTCACGTCCACAAAGTACTTTCGTCTAGTCCATTTGCCACCACACTGACAAATTAATACAAATAAAATCTGTCAAATTAGTGTCATAAAACACAAATTGAGAGTCAACCAACTAATATTATAAATGTGAAAGTTTGTATGTTTGGATGTTTGTTACTCAGTTACGCAAAAACGTTTGAAGGGATTTGCAAACATAGTTTACTAGCAGACCCGACCACGCGTTGCTGTGGCCAAATTGAACTCACGCGTGTAACTTGAAATAAATTGTAGCGCATATTGGACTTTTAACGTGGCACCATCTATTGGATACTTTATGAAACGTTTAGACTTTTAACGTAGCTCCATCTATTGGATACTTACTCAATCCAGTTAATAAATCACCTTACAACGCCATCTATTAGAATTGTATGGAACTCACCGATAATTATAGGTACCTCTTTGTCGTATTATAAACAAATAATTTGCAATAAAAAAAATATTGAGAGTATAAATTGAGATATAAATATATATATATCCTATCTCTCAAGTTGGATCAAACTGATATATATCCTATCTCTCAAGTTGGATCAAACTGCACACCGTGTGCAAGATTTGGTTAAAATCGGTTCAGTAATTGAGGAGTTCATAGCGGACAAACAACGTGACACAAATTTTTATACATAAAGATTACCTGGATTAACATATAGGATACTTTTTAATCCGGGAAAATGTTAGGTTCCTGTGGGATTATCAAAAAACTAACTACAGGAGATATCCACTTGAAATTTGGTATAGATGTGATATTATGGAACATTAATATAAAGGATTTAAAAAAAAGGAATTCAATTAAAAGGATTCAAATTTCATCAAAATTGATCTAGCCGTTTGAGTGTGAAGAAGTAACAAACATACAAACAAACACAGTCACAAACTTTCGCCTTTATAATATAAGTGTGAAAAAGAAGTTGAAGGTATTTCTACGCCAGATCAGAAAGGACGAAAAAAATAGTAGACCCACTTCGGCTGAATCAAACAGTTGCGAAAATGGGTCAGAAATAACCAAACACATCAATCTGCGGCTGAGAGAGGTCGAATTCAGATAAATCGCTCTACAGGCATCTATGTGTTTCACTAGATAGTTATATGAGAATCGGATGACGGAACGATTAACTGATAATACTTATTAAAGGTCAAATAATAATACGTTTTGAATAGTTAAAAAATAGGCATAGGTTAATAACAATAATATATAATTAAATATTATATTATTCCACACAGCAGCGCCATCTAGTCCCGAACTAAGCAAAGCTTGTAACTCTGGAAACCAGATAACTGAAAGAATATTGTTGTACTTTTTTATGGCTGATAGGCTAGGTATTTGACCACAGCTCACCTGATGTTAAGTGACGATGATGGTAAACATACCTAGCCTGGAATGGAACTGTCTCACAAGTGAACACACCGTTAGATGCTTGGCGGCAGACTTTCAACTTGAGGGCGGTAGCTAGCCAGCCGAGTACTAAAAAGAACCGTACCACCACGCTATGGTTTCCTCACGATGTTTTCCTTCATCGGCAGCTCAAGCTCATTGTTGGGGTTTGAACCTACCTATAGGCGTGCGAACCGACCGCGCTAACCACTGAGCTATCATCGCTAATAAACTTGTAAATATATTCTTATAATTACATACAAAGCACAGATGTTCTATTTTATGTATGTAATAAATCGGAGTGATGATCATAGATGCTCTTTGATGTCTTCATCACACACCACTTAGTCCTGAGTGGGCATCGAACGCTCATTCTTTAGGTCTCAAAATGAATGAGTACCAAATAAGCTAACATGGCAGTCCTAACAGCCACACAACAATTTGGCGCACTAAAAATTGGCATACAATAATAAATAAACATTATTTTAGTGTTTATTATCTAACAGAGTTTCGTCTTTTTGCCATATGTGCAATGAGCTAATACCAAATTATTATTTTTAGAAATCCTCTTTTCAACCCACCTCTTTCGTTTTATTAGTCTATATATACTAGTTAATCTCTTCCTGAAAAATAATTCAACATGGCAATGGATGTCGTGTTATTTTTTTTACATGTACTCATAGCATCTGTGTTTTGTATGTAATTATAGGCAAATATTTACAAAAAGCCGGCCAAGTTCGAGTTGGACTCGCTGAGTCCGAGACCTTGTTTCTCCGGACCGAGAGTTCCGTATAAACCTTTAGGTATATAAGCAACAGTTATGGTATTTTTTTTAATGGTAATTTATGCTTTTCGCAATTTTTCCTTTATCTGTGCTATAGGACGTTGCTTCGTACCAAATTTCAAGATTCTGAGTTCACCGGAAGTACCCTGTAGGTTTTGATTCCCTTGCGAGTGTCGAAAATTTGCAGCACAAACGGCTGTATCTTTTGATTGCGTTGGCTTAAAAGTTTGATTTTTTTCACAGCTCCAGGGGACAGTAGACTTGAGTATTTGATATTAATTTCAGCTTGATACCTACACGCATTCCTGAGAAAAAGGCTCTTGACAGACAGACGAACAACAAAGTGATCCTATAAGGGTTCCGTTTTTTCCTTTCGAGGTATGGAACCCTAAAAAGTACAAAAATATTCTGTTAGTTATCTGATTTCCATAGTACAAGCTTTGTTTAGTTTGGGGCCAGCTGGCGCTGTGTAAAATGTCCTCAAGATATTTGTTATTGCCTATAAACATTTATTTATATTAATTAATACTAATTCATAAAATTATACTAATATATACCTACTAATTTTCGAAATATTAAATGAATACTTAAGAAGTACTATGAAAGTACTTATTGGTGATATTCATAACTGTCATAGAAAGTTATGAAAGCACTCCGCTTAATCTCATATCTATCCCTCAGTTCCATAGCGTATCTACTTAGTAACTTAGAACTAAAACGTTATTTGTGTATAACGCCCATTCACTGACAAACATTTGCCGACAAAATGAGGTATTGCGTCGTCGTACTTATAGATAGATATAAGTAACTATTTCTTAGACTCATACGATTGTTCACACTTCACTCGCTTGTGATTTTCAATTACATTTTTTTAATGTTTGTCTAGCTCGAGGGTGGTAGCTAGCCAACCGAGTACTAGAAAATACCCACCATCATGCTATGGTTAACTGGTAACTGGTTAAATGGTAAATATATTAATTAAGATATCGATCTCATTTGTTGGTACTTATTTGATTTTTCTTTTCAATTTATTCGTTACAGAAAAAAAAATTGATAATTAAGTTCAAATAATAAGCTTTTGATTATGACAACAACTCAAAATTTTGTGGATTTATGCGGCGTACACTTAACCCCACCACTGTGCACATTTACCCCCAGTTTGTACTGGGGTACCTTCCAAGAAAGCATTTTCTATTGGTTCCTCAATGACCCGTAGAAAATGAGAGATAAATTCTAATTGAAGATTAAAAGCGTCCAAGCTTCCAATATTCTAAAAATATAACAACTATAAGTATTATGGCATACGTCCACCCACAGGGTAGACGACCTCATAAAGACCGCAGGAACGCGCTGGATGCGAGCCGGTTCCAACCGGTCTTTATGGAAGTCAATGGGGGAGGCATATGTCCAGCAGTGGACGTCTTACGGCTGAGATGATGATGATGATGATGATGATATATGGCATAAAAGTTATACAGTACAAAATTTGCTTGGTATGAAGCTAGATGACGCTGTGTGATTTTTTTTCCGAATATACTTATTTTCTCAATATAACATACTCAATTATCTTAATTTTTTATACTTACAGCGATGTTGTAGAATATAGAAATCTTTGTCTGTGTCTGTTTTTCGAAATTTCAACCGACTTCAAATCCAACGTTAACATATTTATTCCTTCTAGGAAATTTGTTTTATCTAAGCTTCATTACTGAACAAGGGCAAAATATCTATGAAACACTTCAAGGTTTTTACAGCATACAGTCAGTCAGACGTTCAAGGAGAGTATTTCGGTGCAGATAGGGTTTGTACCTTACCACAGCTTTTTGTGGTAACCCTACTCGCTAGAGATTGGGGTAAACAATATTAGATGGTATATCAATTGGAAGGGTCGTCTATGATGGGGGACGACTAAAGCAAAAAAATTCCGCCTTTCAAGAAATGCTGGCCAAAATACTCGATATTATACTACAATAAGAGACATATAATGGTTTATAATGTCTAATGTAAGGATTTTGATAAAGAATTAAAAAAATATTGCTACAAAACGTCGCAAAACTTTAGTAAAATGATACGTGAAGATTACTTACAATATGTGTGCTGTGTGTAATGTGTCAAAAAAAAAAAAAAAATATATATATATTCCTCTTTATAATGAACGTAAATCTAAGGAAAGCGATTACATGACCGAAAATGCGTACTTTGGAGCTTAAAAGTCTGCAGCCATGGCTCAACTTTAATGATAACCGACCTCCTCCGGTAAAAGATTGTACAAGGAAGAGAAAAAAAGTCTGAGTATAAAAAAACTCACCGACATAGGCCTCCTCCTGGGGGGGTTTTGTCAATACTCACCACGCTTGGCAGGCGGGTTGGCGAGCGCAGGTAGGTGTGATTGTTCAAGGAAGACGCTGCTGCCCATCTTCCGGATTTACATCCCTTAGCCGACTCTTACGGCAACCACGGGTAGAGAGGGTGGGGTACAATTCTTACGCCGGCACCACCACGGCAATCATATCATCATCATAAGATAATTTTATAAGATTGTACAATCTAATTCAAATTCATATTTATTTATTTTTTGGTAAGGTTCGGAGATTGATTTGTTAAGAAGGTACTCCTTAATTACTTACACATGCTTCATGACTTTCAGAACCTGATTCTTAAGTCAACACGGACGCAAGCTAGTATTAACCAAATCACAAAGTGAAAGGGCAGCGTAAATCATCATATTATGTATTATGATTGTTAAGCTTAGTTATTGGGAGATCTGACCTGAATTAATCCGCGTCAATATCCTAAAGCCAGTGTCCTCATTACAGCGAATAGTAAAATGGAAAAAGTTAGTAAAAAACATCACAAAACATGGAAAATTATTCAATATCGTTCCATTCACTGACAGACAACGCCACTGTGGACATTTTGCATAATTCATTTTCTACCATTTGAGATTTGTTGCAAAAAGCAAGGACTTAACTCAATTTATGCTTTAGGTGATTTTATTTGTAAGGAATTACGTTTTCCGCTGCTTTCTAAAGTGGATGCTTATAAAGAATAATAATGAAGATGAAGATTAATGTAAGCTTTGCAGGTTTTTGTTAGATAGATTTGTTATTTTTATATCTACGATTTCCTTTTTCATGACACCACTCCATTTATTACATCCTCTATAAGTGCATTCTATACTAATATTGCTTGTAAAGAACTTACCTTCGTTATAAGGCCGTCAGTTATTACATTATTATCTTTTTTATTCATCACCATCACCATCATCATCATTATCATCATCATCATCATCATCATCTTCATCATCATCATCATCATCATTGCTACTATGTTGGGAAGGCCTATGTCCAGCAGTGAACATTGACTTCTATAAAGACCGGTTGGAAGCGTCTCGCATCCAGCGCGTTCCTGCGGTCTGTATGAGGACGTCTGTCCACCTTGTGGCTGGACGTCCTACGCTGCGGTTCCCGGTCCGCGATCTCCGCTCCAGAACTTTGCAGCCCCATCGACCATCAGTTCTGCGTGCTATGTGCCCTGCCCACTGCCACTTCAATTTGCTAACCCGTTGGGCTATGTCGGTAACTTTGGTTTGTCTACGGATCTCCTCATTTCTCTCCTTTTTTTTTTCACATTATATTAATTCTGATGCTGTACTCTGTTATGAACAACACACAACTTTTTTATCTTAGTTTATCACATATCATCTCATCATAATAATATCTCCTTAAATATGTTAACAGAAGAGAAATTGTATGTTCATTATGCCATAGCGTACTTTTTGGCAAACCACCACTCGGTTGTCGATCTACACATGTCTGAAAAAAAAAAAACAATACGCAATTGGGTGTTTAGAGAAAAGCTTCTACTCTCAAATGGAAGTCTCTTGGGTATATACGAGTAGGTCCGTAATAGAATCACGTTTCGACCGATCTGTAGAAGCGAAAATACAACGTCATCGGCAACTTGCCCTTTATGACCGACATCGAAAAAAAGAAAGGTTCTCAAGTCGATCCATTTTTTTATTGTAAGTTCTAACGAGTGGCACCCTCGTGAGTCTATTAATTTAGGAGAATTCTGTGTATCCAAACTACAATAAATTTTTTCATCGATAACACCCAAGTTACAGTGTACATGTACAGTCAAATGTACATTTAAATGTCTAGATATAACATTTAAAATGTCAATTTTAAATGTCAAAATAATAAACATTTAATTAAAAGTCAATGAAAATTACTCACTGGTCATGTAATCTTTTCTTTATTTTAAACTAGCTGCGCCGCGCGGTGTTACTCGGTGTTCCCACGTGAATAATACATTTTTTTCGGGACAAAAAGTAGCAGTGTTAATCCAGGGTGTCAGCTACATCCATTTCATCAAAATTGGCCCGGTCGTTTAAGCGTGAAGAAGTAACAAACATACACACTCACAAACTTTCGTCTTTATAATATTAGTGTCATAAACTTCTAAGTCATGAAACAAGGTGTCTATCAACCAAGATCTTAACTCGGTTCTGAAGCACGCGATGGCATATGTATTCCGAACGGAAGCAGGTACGCAGTTAATAAAATAAATAAATAAATATTGTAGGACACATTACACACAGCGCCATCTGACCCCAAACTAAGCAGAGCTTGTGTGATGGAAGTCAGATAACTGATAGAATACATAAATACTTTAAAAAAAAATGTAAATACATATTTATAATAGATATAGAACAGGCAAAATAGGGTTCGATTCCCACTCAGGACAAGCATTTTGTGGTATAATAAAAAAAAAGTTTTGTGTCCGGGTGTTCTGTTTGCATTATAAGTATGTATTTATGTCCAGAGTCCAGTGGACGTCATACGGCTGATGATGATGTATTTACAAAAAAAAGTATTTTATCAGCTATCTGATTTCCATAGTACAAACTTTGCTTGGTCTTAGGACTTTACACACAGCGCCATCTGACCCCAGAGGTCAGATGACGCTGTGATTTGATTTGAAAAAAAATTAAGCATATTATTATCCAGTATTTTGTATAATTATAAGCACTATAATGATCATTTTGGTGTCAACAAGGATATCATAATTGTCTCTGAAGGATATCGGTGTTAACGAGGAAAGTTTTATAAATTTTAATCAAAGTGATATGAACTTTATTGCCATAAACCGCGCGGAGAGTAGTTTTTCAATTTATATAAAATTTATTGGATGAAATTTCGAACATAAATTACAATAATGTATTATGGTCGTAGGGGCGAAAATGTTCATTTAAGGATTTCATGTTAATTTGTAAAAAATCTTGCGTCGCGTTTTCAATACCGAAATATGACAAGTATAAATTAACAATTAAAAAAACTGACTCAATGCTCTTAAGCCAAACATGCCTACTTTTTTGGTATTTTGGTATACAAATAAAACTACTGAACTTCATTTCACTTTCATAAAATGTCTATGGTGCTAATCTAAAGGAATATATGTACTATCAAATAAAAAAAATAATTACAAATCTGATAAATGACGGAGTAGACGGTAACAAAAAAAGCGAATTGAGAACCTCCTGCTCCTTTTTGAGTCGGTTAAAAATGACTGCTACTTCTATCGAGAAATCTCAAAGCTATAAAAAAAAAATGGATGCCATTTTTTTCTTTATAAAATCTTGTATAAAAAATCGAAACAAATACAAAAAACCGACTTCATATGGATGCTATTGTCAGAACTGGACTAAATTGAAATGGGACCGCACGGGAAGCACCATCTTTCAAATAAAAAAAGAATCATCAAAATCGGTTCACCCAGTCGAAAGTTCTGAGGTAACAAACATTAAAAAAAAACCATTCAAATTGAGTACATCCTCCTTTTTTGAAATCGGTTAAAATAAAATAAATACGTGCACATGTCATTGTGTTAAAAAAATCTTAAATGGTCGGCAACGTGTTTGTTATGCCACTAGTATTGCAGATTTATATACATATGCAACGGCTGTTGCAACAACCAGCTACTTGTTACTCACCGATGTGGCATAAATAATATTGGCATACAAGTTTTATTTAGTTTGGGATTAGATAGCACTATGTGAAATGTCCATTAGTAATAATAAAAATTGTCAAAGATAATCTTTGAAGTAATTTTGTCAATTACAACTATATTTCGACAGAGTTGTTTGTCGGGGGCGTAGCTCAGATGGTAGAGCGCTCGCTTAGCATGCGAGAGGTACCGGGATCGATACCCGGCGCCTCCAATCTAATTTTTTTTTCTTTTTACTATTATGTACTGAAATTTATTGATGTGATTAATTATAATATGTATATCTGTACATGTAAATATATGCAAACTAGAATCATCATCATCATCATCATCAGCCGCATGACGTCCACTGCTGGACATAGGCCTCCCCCATGGACTTCCATAAAGACCGGTTGGAAGCGGCTCGCATCCAGCGCGTTCCTGCGGTCTTTATTAGGTCGTCTGTCCACCTTGTGGGTGGACGTCCTACGCTGCGCTTGCCGGTCCGTGGTCTCCACTCTAGAACTTTGCAGCCCCATCGGCCATCGGTTCTGCGTGCTATGTGCCCTGCCCACTGCCACTTCAACTTGCTAATCCGCTGGGCTATGTCGGCTACTTTAGTTCGCCTACGGATCTCCTCATTTCTGATTCGATCTCGTAGGGAAACTCCGAGCATAGCCCTCTCCATAGCTCGTTGTGCTACTTTGAGCTTACTAAGAAGGCACATAGTCAGAGACCACGTTTCGGCGCCATAAGTCATCACTGGTAACACACACTGGTCGAAGACTTTCGACTAAAAAACTAGAATACATTGATGATTTGTTTTATTAAAATGAAATAATCAATGACTAGTCGCCAGCCCTAGTGTCAGAGATAATGTACCGCCCTAAGCACGGTCAGTTCAACGCCGAAGGGCGTGGGTTCAAACCCCAACAATGAGCTTGAGCTGCCGGTGAAGGAAAACATCGTGAAGAAACTATAGCATGGTGGTAGGGTACTTTCTAGTACTCGGCTGGCTAGCTACAACCCTCAAGTTGAAAATCTTCCGCCAAGCATCTAACAGTGTGTTCCGGCAGCCTCACTTGAGAGCCAGTTTCATTCCAGGCAAGGTGTGCTTTACCATCTTCGACCACACCGTCACTTAACATCAGGTGAGTTGTGGTCAAACACATACCTAGACTGTCAGCCTTAAAAAAAAGTATGCATTTAAAAAAAAAACATAATTATGTATTGTATCAATTATCAGGCTCCCTTAGTACAAGCTTTGCTTATTTTGGGATCAGATGGCGCTGTGAGTAATGTACTACTTTTTTTTTAAATTTATTTATGAAGATGTTTTCAACTTAAGAACCTCAAATGGAATAATATTCACGATTGAATAAGATTGCAAATAATAGCTGCTAGCTAAGTGTAAGGTGCTAACGGTGTGTTCCGGCATCCCCAATTGAGAGTCAGTTCCATTCCAAGCAAGGTGTGCTTTACCATCTTCGACCACACCGTCACTTAACATCAGGTGAGCTGTGGTCAAACACCTAGCCTGTCAGCCATAAAAAAAAAAAAGACAATTCCCTCGTATCCCGTAAAGCAAGTTGAGAAGGATCACGGCGGATCTCCAAAAGGTCGTTAATGTGCGCGGAATTGATTTTCTTCCTATATGAAAGAAAAATTGGCTTTTTATTGAAAATAGACGCTACTTTTATTAATTTTAAAGACGAGTTTATCCGTTACATTTTCTATCTCTTTTATATAAAATTAATAAGACGAAATTAACGCTCCCCTGATGGTAAGAAATCACGCTTGCCCATGACCAATGGAAAGTTCACTTTGAGTTAAAACTTCCATTGAGTTTGGCGCTCATTAGTTTAAGGGAGCGGTCGGTAACCTTTTGGCAAGCAATCACAATGTGGTAAAACATAGTGTTCGGGCTCAATGCTAGCGTTTGAACGCTAGCAACACCGCCGGATGGATATTTTTGTCCTCCGGCACCGGGCAACACCGCCCTTTCTCTTCCTATTTAACTTTCACCATGTGAGTACGTTTCTCAAATTATATTAAAATAAAACTGCATATAATACGTACAAGTGTTAACCATATGTACCCGCGCGTACATAAATACCCCGACGTGATATTAACAAGCTAATCAAAACATATAACATAGTAAATTCAGTGATACAAGACTTCAAGAAAGTGCCGGCCGGCAAGCAACGCGACACGTGCCCGCCATCTTACTTTCGTCCAACTCCGTCGCACGAAGGAAAACAGGGAAGTGTCCATCAATCCATCCTTACATCATTGAATCCCAGATATCCAAGCTTAATTTCATTGAATATCAACATTAACATATACATTCGACATGTCACAAACAAGGGAGCACCAACTTTTCACAGCAAATAAATCGCCCACAGGCAGCGTAAATCTCAACGTCCCATGTATTACGACCAATATAAAGGATTTAACCACGAAGCGAAGTTCTGTCAAGGGTAGAATTACAAAGTATAAGAACTTTTTAACTCAAATTAAAAGTGCAAGCGCCGTAAGTGTCATTAATCTAGGTGCGTTGGCGCAGCGGTATGAAAAGTTGAAAGATTTATCTTTTCAGTAAGTACGATGATTTACAATCGCAAATAGAACTCATCAATTCACACGATTTAGACACAGAATTAGATATACGCGAAGAGTTTGAACTCGAATTTTCGACACTCATTTCAGAAACCCAAGTATTTTTAGACAAAAATAAGTCGCAAAATAATAATGAATGTAAATCATCGTCAAACTCAGTGCATTCTGCGTGCACTCACGGGTGCAATCATAATAATAAATCAGTTAGCTTCAAACTCCCCGTAATTAAAATCAATAACTTTGATGGAACTTGCTTCAAATGGCTTGAGTTTCGAGACACTTTTACCTCCCTCATACATGACAATGACCGAATACTACCCATACATAAATTTCATTATCTCAATAGTTATTTAGAGAACGATGCTGCAAGAGTGATAAGCAATTTAGAGATCAGCGCACAAAATTATCATGAGGCCTGGCGTCTTCTCTGCGAGAGATACAACAACAAAAGGCAGCTTATTACAAACCATTTAAATTCCTTGACTAATATGCAACCTGTATCTCGAGATTCAGCTAAGGATCTACGCTTCTTAGTCGATCATGTCTCAAAAAATCTGCGTGCTCTAAACACTCTCGGTGAATCTACTGAACATTGGGACACTTTAGTTGTTCATTTAACTTCGGCTAAGCTTGATAGCAGTACTACCTTCAAATGGGAAGAGCACAAAAATACTATAGACAAGAGTCCCACATTAAATGACTTTTTCCAATTTCTTCGATCACGGGCAGATATTCTAGAATCTGTTCAACATAACAAAGCCGAGCGGCAAATCATATTCAAACCAAATCATCAATTCAAAAATACTGAGAAACTTCATACCAAATCTTTTGCAATTTCAGCTGGTGCTGGTTCATCTATTCCTGCTTGTTCATTGTGTATGGGAAATCATCGCCTCTATGACTGTGCTTCGTTCCTGGCCAAACCGGTAAATGAGAGAGCATCAGAAGTTGAACGTCTCCGGCTCTGTGTAAATTGTCTTCGAAGAGGTCATTCTTCACCACAGTGCAGGTTAGGCCCATGCTCTAAGTGCAAATCGGGCAAACATAATACATTAATTTGCAAAAAATCTTCTTCTCAGGTTGCAAACATACCAAATACAATCGCATCTAATATACATACATCCACTGCAACTGATCTTTCAACTGATCAGGCATGCCATGACAATATAGTCAGTATGTCAGCTACAAGCAATCACAGCATACTTCTTTCAACTGCTTTAGTAGACTTATACAATCCACACACAAACAAATACACCACAGTAAGAGCACTGTTAGACAGCGGAAGCCAATGTTCACTATTAACCAACAAGGTAAAATCCATTTTAGAACTTGCTTCTCAGCCAACACAAGTCAATATAACCGGCATAGGTAATACTCATTCATCTCATTCAATACAACGTTGCATTGTAAAATTAAAATCAAAAATCAATTCTTTTGAAACAAACCTCTCTTGTCTGGTACTTCCCCAGATTACAGGTAATTTGCCAAACAAGTCTATTGACATTTCATCTATTAAATTGCCTAGAAACATTCAACTTGCAGATACGTCCTTCCATCAGTCCTCACCTGTAGATTTGCTGATAGGAGCAGACATGTTCTGGAATTTAATTGAACCAGAACAAATTCATCTTGGTCACAGCCAACCCATAGCTCGCAAATCTAAGCTAGGTTGGATACTGGCAGGCCCACTGTATACAAATAATACAACACACAATAAATTCATCATATGCAATCATGCGAAAATACAATCCAATCATGATGAGTTCATCTCGAACGATGAACTCAACAACAATCTCAAAAAATTCTGGGAAATCGAAGAACTTCCTGATTCAGCAGAACATCAAACTGATGAAGAATTTCAATGTGAGGCTCACTTCATAGAACACCTATCGTGATGGAGAAGGCAGGTTTCATGTTCAACTACCCCTTCGTACAGAGCCAGATTGCCTAGGGGATTCTATGAAACGAGCTAAGCAACAGTTTTTCACTCTTGAACGCCGTTTTTCGAAAAATCCAGAACTCAAGCAACTTTATTCAGAATTCATTAAAGAATATGCAAATTTAGGACATCTAGTAGAGGTTCATACTATACCACAGCCATCATATTTCATACCACATCATGCAGTTTGGAAACACAACAGTGAGTCAACTCGGTTGAGAGTTGTCTTCAACGGCAGTCAAAAAACAACATCAGGCTATAGCATAAATGATATACAAATGGTAGGACCACACATACAAGACAATTTATTCAACATTCTGATTAGATTCAGACAGTATTCATATGTACTATCTGGAGATTGTGAGAAAATGTACCGAATGGTAAGCGTCCAGGACACACATAAAAATCTACAAATGATCCTGTGGCGTCAAGATGTAACTGATACATTAAAGTTATTAAGATTAAATACAGTAACCTATGGTTATGCCAGTTCAAGCTTTCTCAGTACTCGATGCCTTTTTCAGCTAGGTGAGGAATGTACTGACCCTAGGATAAGGGAAATCATACAGAAAGATTTTTTAGTAGATGATTTATTAACTGGTAGTGATGACATAACAGATTTAAAAAACATAAAACATGAAGTAGAATCTGCACTTGGTGCAGGCTGTTTCAATTTGCGCAAGTATCGGTCAAACTCACCATGCCTATTGGCTGACACACAAAATACACAACATAACTTGACAATAAGTTCAGCTTCACATATATTAGGTATAGGTTGGAATCCTAATGATGACTTCATTCATTTTCCAAGCAATTATGAAACTAATATTAAAACTCCAACAAAACGATCAGTATTATCAGATTCATGTAAAATCTTTGACCCTTTAGGCTTATTGTCAGTCATAACAATAATTTCAAGAATTATAATTCAGAAATTATGGTTGGATAAAATCCCATGGGATGCGCCAATTCCAAAAACATTAAGTCAACAGTGGTACAATTTTGTAGATAAGCTAAAATATTTACATACTTTACATATACCTAGACATGTCATCAGCTGTTCATAGAGAATTACATATATTTTGCGATGCATCTAAATTTGCTTATGCTGCAGCAGTTTATGTCAAGTCAACAGATCAACAAGGCAACATTACAGTCCGTCTGCTGTGTGCTAAGGCTAGGGTAGCTCCAGTGAAACCGACAACAATACCCAGACTCGAGTTATGTGCATGCCTCCTGGGCGCTCAGCTCGCGGCCGCCGCATGTCGCGCTCTGCGATGTGTCATTTCTTGCAAAGTATTCTGGACAGACTCATCCATTGTTTTAAGTTGGCTAGGTATGAGGTATGATAAATTAAAAACCTTTGTAGCTAATAGAGTAAGCGCTATCTTAGAACTAACTGAGCAATCTCAGTGGAGACATGTACCAACAAAATTAAATTCAGCTGATTTAGCCACACGCAGTGTAGATGCTGACAAAATTCAAAATTGTGAATTATGGTGGGAAGGACCTCCATTTTTACAACAATCCGAATCTGAATGGCCACCCACACATCCTAATACAAATACAGATTTACAAAATTTACCTGAGGTTAAAATAAACATCTCTATACACAACACAGACACTAAACAAACTTTATTAGACTTTGCAAGATACTCAAAATTATGTCATTTACAACGCTCTTTTGCATATGTTCTTCGATTCATCAATAATTGTAGAAATTCAGCCAACAAATGTACTGGTATTTTGCAGCCTGAAGAACTCAAAAGGTCGTTTCAATGTCTTGTAAAATTATCTCAAACTGAATCCTTTTCTAAGGAACTATCAATCTTTAAAGCGAATAAACTACTTGGTTCTAGAAGTAGCATTCTGTCATTGAGTCCATTCTTGGATAATGAAAATATAATTCGGGTTGGAGGACGTTTAGCAAACTCTTGTTATCCATATGAGAAACGTCATCCAATGCTATTACATTCAAAACATATGTTGACAAAATTATTATTTCGACAGGAACATCTTCGTCTTTTGCATGCTGGTCCACAGCTGCTTTTATGTTCAATTCGTGAAACTGTCTGGCCAATAGCCGGCAGAGACTTGGCTCGTACAACCTCTAGACAATGTGTCATGTGTAGAAAGGTCATCGGAAAGACGCCTACTCCTATTATGGGTATGTTACCTGAGCAACGTGTCAATCCTGGCTTCCCATTTGAATGTTGTTCTTGCGACTTTGCTGGTCCCTATTACATCACTGATCGAAAAGGTAGAGGTTGCAAAATCAATAAATGTTATTTAGCAATATATTGCTGTTTAAAGTATCGCTGCATTCACATGGAGGCAGTGAGCGAGTTATCCAGAGATGCTTTCGTGTTGTCTTTGCGTCGTTTTATCTCTCGCAGGGGCAAACCTGCACAAATGTTCTGCGATAATGGGCGTAATTTAGTTGCAGCATCGCGAGAACTTTCAGAATTTATGAATTCACACTCTAGTGACATTTTGACCTACACTTCAGGGGAGGGAATTAAATTCACTTTTGCACCACCTTTCAGCCCACATTTTTCAGGACTTATAGAATCATGTGTAAAATCTGCAAAATATCATATTAAACGCATTCTAGGGAACACTCATCTAACGTTTGAGGAGTTGGCAACTTCATTCAGTCAAGTAGAAGCTATCCTTAACAGCCGCCCTCTTTGTCCTCTCTCTTCCTCTCCCGACGACTTCTGTTCCCTTACCCCTGGACACTTCCTTATAGGCAGGCCACTGGCCTCATTACCTGGATCTGACATTATAGACAAACCTACTTCAAGATTAAACAGATTCCAGAGAATAGAACAGTTCCGGCAAATCTTCTGGAAACGCTGGCAGATGGAATACGTCACCGAGCTCCAACAGCGACACAAGTGGCGCGTTCAAGGCAAACCGATGCAAGTCGGAGATCTGGTGCTGATGAAGGAACCCAATGCTCCGCCAATGCAATGGAGACTCGGTAGAATCACTAATTTAATATATGGCAATGATAATGTGGCACGTGTCGCGGATGTTCAAACACCCACGGCCACCTTCAGACGAGGTGTCAAGTACCTCAGTCCTTTGCTGGATCCAGCAGGGGACGACATCTTGGAACCCTGTGGTTCCAAGGCGGCCCAACATGTTCGGGCTCAATGCTAGCGTTTGAACGCTAGCAACACCGCCGGATGGATATTTTTGTCCTCCGGCACCGGGCAACACCGCCCTTTCTCTTCCTATTTAACTTTCACCATGTGAGTACGTTTCTCAAATTATATTAAAATAAAACTGCATATAATACGTACAAGTGTTAACCATATGTACCCGCGCGTACACATAGTAAAGGCTCACTTGTGACATTAACCCTATGATCTTAATGTATAGTACCTGGATGACCGAGCTTTGCTCGGTTTTTCATAACACGGATAAAACGACGTTATCTAAAAATGAAACCTAGCTAGATCGATTTATCACCCCCGAAACCCCCTGGACACAAATTTTCATAAAAATCGTTGGAGCCGTTTCCGAGATTCTGATAATATAAATATATATATATATATATATATATATATATATAGCCGTAATTATATATATATATATATATATATATATATATATATATATATATATATAATTACGGCCTTACCTTATATATATATATATATATATAAATTAGATAGATATAGGTTATATCCCATAGAATAGATGGAAAAAACAAAAATGTTATTTAAATATAGGCTTTTCTACCTGGAATCTATAATATTTTAGATGTTTATGACTGATTTGCAAAACAATAAGGGCCGTAAGTGGACAGCCACGTGCCGCATACGGTCCGCGGGCGCATGTCACCGACCGCTGAATTAAGGCATTCGATGATTAGTCTCAATAGGTAGCCTTTTCAGACCATTTCAAAACATTTCAGACCGTCTATTATGGCTTTGTATGGTTTTTAAAGTGACAGGCTAAAGGTGTGCTAGTGGTAAACAGTAAAAAGCCTGGAATGAGGACTAGACGTTTGGCGATAGATTTTCAACTTGGTGGAAACTAGGCAACCGAGTACTAAATTTTTATGTTAAAAATTTCTAGTAAAGTTTTCTGCACGGTGATGTTCTTCTTTTCAATACTCAGCATGCAGTGTGGACGGTAATGCAATTATAGTCTAATGGTACATTTAAATGCAAAGACCAGGAATGCAAGATTACCAAGAGACTGCACCCCTGGGTAGATAAATATGGATCACGTACAGTCTAAAAGTCTAGACCAGTCTTTCTCAAAGTGGGCGATAACGCCCCCTTGTGGGTGCTGGAGGCGTAGAAAAAATTGCGGGGTGTCGAACTGCTTTAGGGGGGCGATGGCTGATTTGTAATTTCATCTACTTAATATTTTAACATTCGCTGAAATAAAAACCTACCCATTAAACAACATCGATTATTTAGGTAATATTTTTGCCCTGTTTGATTTCTCTCACTGGTAAAAAAGTTTCGTTTAGAATGTTAGTTTAAACTCCAGACCAGAATAATATAGCACACTTTAATTAAAATAATTAAAGTTATGAAAGTCATGGTGGTTTTTAAGATGTGGAGAAGCAAAAAAAAATTAGCGGCGCTGAATAATAATTGGTTTTCAAAGTGGGCGGTAGATGAAATAAGTTTGAGAAGCTGGTCAAGACTAATCGGTTTCCATCAGTTAATTTCAGCGGCAGTTTTCATTATATATGTGATTTTCTCGAAGATTTCGAATTAATAAATGAGAGCCGCTATTGTTTTATGGTCTATGGACTAGCTAAGCACTTCGACCATAGCTCACCTGACTGACCATTGTCTGGTTTTGTCCGTAATTTATCTTTACTATAAAAATGGTTTGTGCAGTTTCGTTTGCCTTATATGAAATTACTCACTTTTTATTAGATCGAATATTCTGACTGTAATTTCGGTTACATGCGGTAAACTTTTTCAAGGAGTCAAAGTAGAGCACGACACGCACGCGGAATCGTCTTGTACAACACGCGACAACGTGAGTAATTTTGTTCAACAATTTTGTAAATAACTATTTTTTTCACTTTTTTCGTACTTATTGTGCAGGAAAATTATTTCCAAATCCATTTACGTGGTCGGGACTACCGTCACTCCATTTTAGTTTAATCTATTGGTCGTAAAAAGGTACAAATGGACAAAGATTGCGGGAGTTATTTTCTATATAATGATATAGATATTAGGGACATACCTATATTTTTATTAGTTAGTATTAAAATGAATTCAATAAATTATGTAAAAACACTTTTTAATGATTATAATTATTTTCACACTTAAGCTAAGTCAACACAGAATATATAAAACCTGTACTGGAATAAAATCGATTAAATGCGATGGGTAATTTCGACTCGTACTTGGCTAGTAGAGTGTAATTTCTGGATTCGTATAATTAAGTTTTTTAAAGTTTTGATACAGTAAAATAAAAATAAATATTTAATGGTTGATATGAATACATGGTCGATCGTCTGTATTTATTTATTTTCTTAATAGGTTGGCGTTTGACCACTCCCTGACTGATGTTAAACGGTTTAAGATTACAAATTAATGAAAGTATTTTGCATTAACAATCATATTTTTAAGTCTTCAACAATGAAAGTGTTGTTGCCGATAGCACTAAAAAAAAGTATATTTTTTTTATCATAGCCTATCAATAAATCTTTAACATAGGTCTGCCCACATTCATCCACGCACCTTCATCAATAACCAGAAACCCAAGTTTAGTGAAGAGCTCCCTCGCTTTCAGATTCCCTGGTACCACGTAACCGAGCACATCGTTCCCTTGCTTCAAGCATTCATTCGCAACATATTTCATTAACAACTCTCCATACCCTTTTCTCCTATGACTTGATTCACAATAAAGGTGACATAAATAATTGTATTCATTCAAAAATATCCAAGCTATTAACTTTTTGTCAAGCGAATACAGGCCGTATGAAAGGCCATTAGAGGCTAAAGTGGAGAAATATAAGTGTGATGTGGGATACTGGAACGGCCATACGTCGTCGACCTGCTTGATATGATCTGGAGTGACTGCTGCCAAGTAGGTGTCAGGTGGGCATCTGAAAAACAAATGCCGTGACGTTAAGGAAAACGTCTTCTAAGTATTGAAATATTGATCGCAATCTAATATTCACACGTTTATTTAGGGAAAAAATTACCAAGAAATTGAATTCAAATTATTTAACCTTCCATCATACATGTCAGGGTTATATTATGGGCATGCTGTGCTCGCGACTCCGTCGGAGTGGATGTTCGATAATGGCAAAATGAATAGCTATAGTCGACCATATTGATGAGAGTTCCACTAAAATTGGACTTGTCTATATCTCCGATACTAAGTATTATTTTTTTAACATCTATATATCTAAATATATATAACTCAAAGGCGACTGACTGACTGACTGACTGACATAGTGATCTATCAACGCACAGCCCAACCACTGGACGGATCGGGCTGAAATTTGGCATGCAGGTAGATGTTATGACGTAGGCATCCGCTAAGAAAGGATTTTGATTAATTCTACCCCCAAGGCGATAAAATAGGGGATGAAAGTTTGTATGAAACTTTATCAATTTTAAACCGATCGGGCTGAGACTTTGCATGCATAAAGCTACTATGACGTAGGCATAGCGGATGAAACCGCGGGGCACACCTAGTTATTATATATAGTACAGTCATCTAGTCCTCAAAAAGGGAGTTACCTGGAAAGTTTTCCAGGAGTTTTGAAACTGGCGATTTTAACGTCCTCTTTCCGAATTATCACTTTGCAACCTCGTATTTTTGCCGCTCGTGCCGCCATATTGGAAGAATGACACTTAAAACAGTTTTTTGATAATATCTCCATTCCAACTCATTTTACGATTAAAATAGTTAGTAATAAATTAAACTAGAAAAAAAATTGTACAATTTATATGTCGCGGCCTTTTTTTCTGTAAAATCAATAGGTACAGCGTACGAGCGCCGCTAAGTCCACTTCAACACGTGTATAAACTGACTGGCCTAATAGACATATTTTTATATTGATATGGTTAATATTGTCAATATTTTAAATTAACAATTTTTCATATTGACATACCTTATTTTGATATTTTTATTTTTAATTATTTTTAAAATTATATTACGGAATTTGACCTGTAACTTTATTGTTATCAATAAAATATTTGTATTTTTACTTTGTGTTCGTTGTGTTCATATAAACTTCCAATCATGATTTATTTTTATAAATCGTAAAGTGATGGCGCAAAGATTTATATTCAACTAGCTGAATGCCCGTTTACTTTGGACTATGTACGATTGCAGCACCACCAGGCATTGTAAATCTATATCATCTATATATACTCGAAAACACACTAAAAAACCATCAAAATCGGTCCAGCCGTAACAGCTCCGTAACAAACACATGTATAGAATATTTATGTATGGGTGTTTCTACAAAAAATGGGTAACTCGATGTCATCGGTCAATAAAACGATGTATAATTATATTTGTTTATATTTTATGATTAATTATAAAACAATTAAAAGCCTTTTATTTGGTCACCCAATTTCAGCTATTCATTTTAAATACAAATTTGTAAAACTTCATAATATGTCCTCAAAAAGTCAGTACTTTGGCGTGTCACAACCTCAAAAGTGCGCAATCAAATAGCTGTGTATTAAATATTACCTTTAATAGAATAAAACTTAATATTTCACTATAATCTGTGATGTTTTTAATAATATATAATCACAACTTTCATAATATAATATTCTCAACGTTGTTGTAAATTAATTAGAAACTTTGTCTTCAGTTTTATTCGTCAGTCCGTTGTGTGTTGTTCGAATTTGAATTTCCCGCTAAATACCGGCGACTCGAATTCAAATCCGCGTTAAATTTCAAGATTGGTACTAAAGTTAGCTGCAGACTGCTCCATTGTTCGGCCGCTATTACTGTGCCAGTGCTAGAGATGTGTTTGTCGTGTGAACAGGCGCCGATCCAGACAAAATTTCAGTCCTATGGTGAGTCGCTATTTCCTTGTACATCTGTGTTTTATTTTAATTTATACATAGTTAACTTTGATATGTTAAAATGTAGCTTCTTGATATCCGAAAATATCAAAATAAACGTTAGTTCTAAAGATATCCTCAAATTCATGTTTGTTTCGTCAGTCCGTTGGCGTCAGTCCGTTGTATTATACTGCGTCAAAGGACTGACGAGTTTCCAGGGTACTGACTTTTTGAGCGTGTCTAACCATTTTTATTTATTTATTTCAGTTTAAAACATCAAGGCTCCTAAAAAACAAAACATATCTAAGGATAGAGAAGATATATTGAAAAAGAAAAGAGAAGCCTAAAAAGGCTCGCATAGCTAGAATTAAAAGCGACTCCATTAAATTAGCTGAATACAAAGAAAAACAGAGGTTGCAATACTTAAAAAAGAAAGGAGGAACAATTAACTAGAAAAGAATAGAAAAAATATTTATAAATAATACTGATAATTTTGTACGCCAGAATACTCCTTCAACTACTGACGATGAAGCACAACCAATAGTTGGTGAACTAATACGGCCCATTGTGAACGAAGATCGAAAAACAAATGAAGCAAAAACGAGAAGTGAAAGACAGAGAAAGTTCAGAAATAAGCAATTAAAAGAGATGAAAGGAATGGTTTCAAAATTAAAAACTAAACTGAACAAATCTGTTTTATGTATTGAGCTGTAAATGCAAGACATGTACCCTAATATTGTGCAATATTCCTGGAACTTTCATGAAGCCGGACATGGGAAGGGGGCACCCGATGGTGTAAGGGCCACATGCAAGCGAATTGCTGATCAAGTGATTGCTTCAGGAGGTGATTTATAACTAACTTGACGGAGTTTGCTTCTGTTATCTGAGAGAGATGTCCAGGTATAAAAGTGACGGTGATGGAAGGCTGTGATATCGAGCAGATGAATACCTTGATTAATGACAAGTCGTCTCAAATGGTCACCTTTTAGGGGACGCTCTTGGTGCATCAGGTGACCGGCTCTGCTTACATTCCCAAACATGTTACAATGAAGTCACTAAGTTGTTTCTGCGACGCTGACGCATGCGATCATTTCAAGCTAGGATCTATTCATTATCAGACTGAGATGGTGGCTGAACATGGTACACGTGTAAATGTGTCTACCATTTTTACAGACTCTGAAGATGATGATATACCACTATCCACTTACGTGAGTAACGTGGATTACCGTTCCAAATTGGATAGCGATCTATCAACACCAGGAGTTAGCGGTTATTCACAACGAAGAACGAAGTTTATAGAAGTGGTGCTTATGTATTGGTAAAATATATAACAAGGAATACAGAATATTGTTATGCAGCAATCTGCTCTTCTGTTGATGATGAAGAAGATGAATTGAGAGTGACTTTCCTCAAAATTGGAAATAGAATGGCACTCTATTTCAATTGAATGAAAAAGATGTAGCAGATGTTCAAGTAGTTAAAAAATTACCTGTACCAAATATCATTATAAAAAGTAGTGTTATTTGATTTGTGGCATAGATTGTTATTTTTAAGCAACATAACGATATTAGACATATCAGTAGGCTGTTTTGAAGACTGAGATAGTATTACTTCGTAACTGTTATTATGTTAATTGGTACCTTTAAGACAGAGAGAGTTATATTTTTGTTTCAATTGTTTGTTGTTACTTATAAAATGTATATTGTTAAGTTAAACTACCTCAAAGTAGTTAAGTTAAGTAAAATAAAGTTAATAAAAAGCCGCTTTAAAGGTGGAGAAAGTTGTTCCTCAAAAATATGTAAATAAATATTTTTTTTATTGTTTCTTAAGTGAATTAAGATTAAAAGTGAGACTCAAAATATGTGCCATTATTAATTTCTAAGAGATTTCTTCTAAATCTTAATACATTTATAGCATATCTTATGAAGTTGTGTGTTTTATCAGTACTTTGTAACCCTCGTCAGTCCCCTGGCACTCGAATTCGGAAAAATCTAAATATCTCCGCATCTACTTAAAAAAGTGACTGGCCCTGTCATGAGCAATATATTCATTATATTAGCTATCTTATAACGCGATTTTAAGGAATTTCATTAAAAAAACTATCATAAACAAAATATCCCGAAAAGTTACCCAATTTTTGTATAATCGCCCGTATGTATTATAATAATAATTTAATACAACTAGCCAAAAGTGAGATTTGTGAGGGCTCGCGTAGTTTTTTTAACGGGTAATACTTTTCATTTTTTTTTTATTTTTATTTAGTTTAGTTCTGTTGCAGCGATGTTAACTCTTTGGTTTTCTAACAGATGGCGTTAGTAGAACAATAACGTTCTATCCAATGAATACAAAATTGTTAATGTTCATTTTTTTATGGTTATAATTTTTTTTTGACAGATAACACATCTAAATATAAAGTTAAATTACTATGTTAAAGCACAAATCTAAAGACGTGATAGTTTTTCAGTAAAGTGTACCACAAAAACGCTCAGGTTGTGGGATAGTGTAATCATAATCATATTATGTAGTGTAATGTATGATAGTGTAAATATACATATACATATATAAAGTCACAGTTTTCCATAGATTTGTGCTCATTTTGGTTTTTTGTATCTTTTAAGCAAACGTGTACCGCATCATAACTTAACATCTGGTGGGATGACGAACAACCAAAGGACTTTTTAAAATTAAAAAAAATATATTCACTTACTTCACATCATCGTATAGTTTAGAACCCTTATCCAAGTGAAATGTTACCGCTGCCCAGACGTCAAAAATTTCAAATTTCATACGTGTCCTCAAATTTTGCATGAGACGTACAGTCAACGACGTCGCCATACCGATGCTTACTTTAGAATTCCAATCAATGAGCTTAGTATTTTCCAAAGCTTCCTGAAGTTTGTTTGCGTTTTCATCGATTGAAAATATTATGTACTCTTTTTCCTCATCCTGAAATTATAGAGAGAGTTTACGTAGATACAAAATATAATTATCTCAGAGTTAGACATTTAAGACATTTACTGATATTATCTTACCGACCACAGCTGATCTATGAAAAATAGAAGAAAATAGACTTGCTCTCTTTCCTTCACTCTCTCTCTCTCTCTCTCTCTCTCTCTCTCTCTCTCTCTGACAAAATTCAAACTTTAAGCTCTGAGCTCTAAAGCTATTCATTGGAATTTGCTACCCCGAAAGTAGCAATATGGATGCCTTTAAATCGCGAGTGAATCGTTTTCTTCTAATATCAGACGAGTTGGCGGTCAAACACAAATTCAAATAATTTATTTTGCAAAGACGGGTTACATATTGATAAAAGTCATATAATATGATCGCCATGCATTTATAAACAAGTTTAATTGATTAATTATTTAAATACAATGTCAAAGTAAAATATAATTATTATAATAGTTAATAACAATTAATTGTATTGCACTATTAATATTTACATTATTTACTACTTCCATAGCCGTGGTGGTGCCGGCGTAAAAATAGTACCCCACCCTCTCTACCCGTGGTTGCCGTAAGAGTCGGCTAAGGGATGTAATCCGGAAGATGGGCAGCAGCGTCTTGCTTGAACAATCACACCTAACTGCGCTCGCCAACCCGCCTGCCAAGCGTGGCGAGTATTGGCAAAACCCTCCTAGGAGGAGGCCTATGTCCAGCAGTGGACGTCCTATGGCTGATGATGTGTATTGAAATATACAAGCCAAAAAAAAAAAATTGTAAATAAAGTAATTTTTCAGTCACCTTAACAGATATGCCTACAAATCCATTGTCCAAAGATCCATAGGGGCAATATACTCTGAAGTTGAAAGCCTTTCTGAGTGGAGAGTGTTTAATGTTCGTATCTAGAGCGCAGTAACCGGCCACGTTTAGCGGCCATAGAGTTTTCAGCTTTTCTCTCAGGAAAGGCCATTGATCTAAAGGCAGCTCTTGTAGGGTGTCCATCTGTACACAAAAAATATGTATCAAAAATTTTATCGATCGATTTTTTTATAAGCCCTGCTAGATACTAAAGCAGACTACCAAACTTTCGGTAATTGCCGCATAAAAATACATAATATAACCCCATGGAGATTTGGCGGGAACGCGGATAAAATATTTCGACGCTTCTTTTTCAAAAACTTGTAATTTTTCGAGTATTTATTCGTTTTCTTCATAAAGTACCGAATATTGTGGTAAAAGGTGATATAATGTGGTAAAAGTGACTTTCGACAAATGAAAAACGAAAAACGTCTTTTTATGATTTTTCATTTTTAGCAAAGTCAGTTTTTAAGTTTCAAAGTTACTTTACTAAGGTATAACTTGACTCGACTTTGACTAACTTTGTATGACTTTGACCAAGATTTATTTAATTTGATTTATTCTAAAATACTTAAACATATCGTAATATTTGGTACTGGCAAATACTCAAAGTACAATGCCAAAAAAAAGAAAAAGAGTTGCCCCTGTTGCCACTAATTACGCTCTTAACCTGCTGAATTAGTCGATGTAGGTACACATAAGAAAAAGAAAAAATAGTATATACCTAATAAATCAATACAACGTAGCTAATCACCGATTCTAAAAACCTAATCCAAAAAAAAGTCATAGTCCATAGTAAATTTTAAATACAATAGTTTAAATAAATATGTATTTTTTGTACTTCGTAAACGACTTCTAACGTTCTGATAACTATTTCGCTCTGGTAGGTACTTCTAACCCCAAAATAACAAGAAATAAGGATATTTTTAGCCAAAGAACAAGTAAGTACGACTAAACGGATAATAAATAGGTACACAAGCGTAGCAGAAAACAGGATAATAATATCGAGACTCTTCTATTCCGTAAAATTTCACTGTACATGTATGCTAAAACCCACAAACAATAGATGAAAGAACATCTTTTTGGCATAAAAACTGATCTACTGTTACCGACTTTAGCTGTTTCTTTGATCGAAGAATGAAATATATACCCAAACGTAAGCAGGCCAATTAAAAATAACACTAGTATTCTGTTCCAGTAGCTGCTGTGCACTAAACTTATGACCAAACAAACACGTCGGATGTCGACTCTGTCACTGACCGAGACGGGCAATCACTAAAGAGCTACAAACTAAACCAAACTGTATTACCACTGCACAAGAAACTTTTTAGATCATATACATTCCAGCCAACGAGGCATTGCCCTGTGAACGTCCTTCGATGGCTCTAGTATGTTTTCACTGGAACGCGACCTTTTATCATGAGTACCTACATAGAAAGACTTAGTCTAGAAAGTGTACTTAGAATACAAAAAAATCTACTCTATAGATTTCATTGTCTATGAATTAAAAGACCTTGATATACTAACATAATTATTATCAATGTGGCAAAACTATTAGACGTTCTAACATAATCTAGGTTAATTCAATATTTCCGGGAGGAACGGAAATGTAGTATTGAGTACTGCTGTAATAAGAAAGTTGACGGAAGAAAAATAATAAGAAATTGACACATTTTTTTGTGCGGAATTACTCACGTTTAATTGTATCGGAAACTCCGACTATAGTCAGTGCAAAGCAAGATGAGGATGAAGACGATTAGTAGGATGTATGAATACTTGTATGTATATGCATTTAGTATAAAGCTGTTATTTTGTACTTTCTGTTTTATTGTATTCAACTCCAATTACTGATATCTCGAAGTGAGTGGAATACAATAGCCATAATTTCCTCAAACTAACGACGTTGTTCACGAATTTTTAATACTACTAACGCCACCTGTAAGCGGTTAGGTTAGGTCAGGTTAGATGTCGCCACACGCAACGCCAGATGTCGGCAAATTAAATAGTAATGACTTCATTGTAGTTCATTTGTGACCAGTGCTGCCATTTTAGCTCTTTTGGGGCCAGATCTAGCACTTACTTTCATGTGCTTAGCACCCATCTGAGAATTTTAGCACCTAGCCTTAAATCGAGCCCTTGTTTAACTTTAACATAGGAACACAGTTTGTCAGTTACGTAGCGAATGTATTATCGAATCGAGTCAAGCCGAAGCTAAAGAAGTTTAAATTACTTAAATTACCTTATTATCATAATTTGATTCTATTCTTTAATTTTGTGAGGTTTTAATAGAGCTGTTTTTTATTGATTTTAAATGGTGAAATAAACTGTATAAACAAAGATATAGAGTGTATAATAGTATTAATTTAAGGGTAGAATCTAGTCCTTTTTTGAGCCGTGAATTTCTTTAAATCTAACTCTTTTTGAGCTGTTCTTAGCTCCGGACCTATTTTTCGATCTGGTAACTTTACTTGTGACACTTGACGACATCTTGTGCATTACACGTCATTAAACGATTTAACAAAATTACCATGGATTTTTTCCGACTCTACCAACAACTATATTTGGTTTATTTATATTATATTTCAACCAATTTACACAAAACCTAAAACACCTACACCTAAACCTTCCTCAAACCTCCTCCGTGAATCACTCTATCTTTTGGTGTAACTCACATGATAATCCGTTCAGTAGTTTTTAAGTTTATCGCGAATAGACAGAAAGACAGACTAGACAGGATGCGAGCGGCGGATGATTTATACGATGTAGAGAAGATATGTAAGGAATCTAAATTCAAAAGTCCTAAAACCTATCTACTCATCACAAAATCTTGAAAACTACTAAACGTATGAACCTAAAAATTTCGGAAGTCGATAGTTTACAAACAGTAGACGTCAGCTAAGACAAAATTTTGGATAATTCATCCAAATCATGACGAAATTGATCCTTTTTCTTTTTTATTTATTACTAATATGCTTGCGTTTGACCGCCAGCTCGCCTGATGTTAAGCGAAGATGCGGTCTACGGTGGAGCACGCTCGCCTAGAAGAAACCGATTCACTCGCGACTTGAAGTCACTCAGATACATGTAATATGTAACCATGTAACTCATGTAACCATGGGTACACCCATTTCTTTATCCCATTTTATTAATTCCATTGTCTAGCGGTTCGCATAATGAAGGTAGATTCGAACCGTTTAGTTCGAGTTTTATCCTACATAATATTCAATATTATTAGAAATAATTATGGACGCATCAATTAACTGAGCGAGTAAAGCTGCGGGCATTAACTAGTACATATATATTCTCGTTATCGCCCACCTTGCGCCTTTATCCATACCGATGTTGACTTCACAAACAAAAATAGTTGAGTGTGTTATCATACCACGTACGTAACAAAACAAAACTTGCTTATCATTGTTATTAACCTACGTTATCACATATTTTCGATACATATTCATTACCATAATAATTCATTTTTATTGATCTAAAATTTATTTTATTGATAGGTCTGTCCACCTTGTGGGTGGACGTCCTACGCTGCGCTTGCCGGTCCGTGGTCTCCACTCCAGAACTTTGCAGCCGCATCAGCCATCGGTTCTGCGTGCTATGTGCCCTGCCCACTGCCACTTTAACTTGCTAATCCGCTGGGCTATGTCGGCTATGTCAGACGACCTAATAAAGACCGCAGGAACGCGCTGGATGCGAGCCCCTTCCAACCGGTCTTTATGGAAATCAATGGGAGAGGCCTATGTCCAGCAGTGGACGTCATACGTCTGATGATGATGACGATTGATCAATAAACAAACATATTTTATATTATACACAAAGCTATACCATTAATTTCTCGCCTTTTTGTATTACTGAAACAAAATAAAGCCACTACACAAATAAATTCAGTAAGTAAAGTTGCGTGCAAAAACTAGTTAAAAATCGTTTATGTTATCTCTGGGGGAGTCACATCTAACAGTAAAGTTTGATGTATTTACACACACACGCATAATGGCTACATTACTACATGGCTATTTATATCAGTTAAAACGACCCTCAGAGTGCTTAGTTGCACACAACGTTCGGAATAGGAAAGGTGTGTCTGTTTGTTTCTGGGAGATTTTTCCTGATTTTAACCATAGATTCTACCATCACGAATCATTTATTACGTACCTATTTTATAACAGTGTATTTGGAGATATAAATAAATTGTTTTAAATTAAATAAACAATATAACACAAAGACATTACTGAGAGAATTAAATAGAGCTAAAATAACAGTAGATAGCAAGTGGTAAATAAGAAGACAAGTACTACAAATGTATACCAGTCTGTGAACTAATAAGGTCTTTCTGCTTATACAGATGAAGTTATAGTAATATACCTATTACTGAGAAAGCGACTAAAGATTTTGTCAGAACTTCGTGACTGTATTATCTCCAAGTAAACGAAACATTGATCTGGGTATAGGTACTTTTATTTTCCAATTGTTAATAAGATATTTTTGTGACGCTCTAGACTAAGGAGGAAAACATAACCTAGTACAAACAAAGAGGAATATTTCAAGCGTTAACATGGTTATAGATTCGCTTCAACTGATTCCTACAGAGAGATGGCCAGAACTCCAATCATCGCTTCTCTCAGACTGGCCCCGGAGTCTCCCAGGTTACAATATATTAGAAACTCAATCGAGATGGAAGCAAGCAGGCCTCGATTACGGTTTCCGAGTTTACTGTCCGTTTGGTAATGTGCAAAACGGGTTCGTGGCTATCAATGAGAAGGTAAGTTTTGGTGGTTTAATTTTGAGTTGGTCCCTACCTTTAGTCCCTTTTAAATTGATGAAGGTATAGAATGATTGCGGTCATTGATTTTGTTTTTTATTCTCGTACCTACATAAACAAGAGATGTCATATTAAACCGATATATTATTAAGACAATGCTATTCAATTACCCTACTACAGTATAACCTTTATATACCTAACCTCAATATAACGAATACCTCGATTAAACAAATTCTTCGAAATCCCCTAGACCTGCCCGTAAGATGCAAAATATACCTTCATAATACAAATACTTCTTGTCAAAAAATCACGCTATAATGAATTTTCAATCATTATCTTATACCTTTAAACGAGCAATTCTTGTATATATGTAAATATATATCTATATATAATTTGAATCTCGGAAACGGCTCCAACGATTTTTATGAAATTTTGTATCCAGGAGGAAAAATCGATCTAGATCATTATCATTTTTGATCTTATCATTATCAGAAAACGTCGTTTTATCCATGTTTTCAGCCGAGCAATGCTCGGTCAACCAGGTACTAGAATATAAATAGAAAGTATATTCCTACCAAAAACATTTTCATGTAAAATTTTGCCAAGGCGAGACTACAACTATGGCTCGCACTGTCAAAAAGTTATCAGAGTTCATGAAAAGCTAAGCTTCTAACTCTACAAGCCCTAACTTGATAAACTTGAATTTCGACCTTAGTCAAAATATGTGACTACTACCGTGCCCCCAGATTTACCCATACTGTCAAGTCTTATAACCTTTACATGCCGTAACCTACCATTCGTTATAACAAGGTAAGTACATGAGTACGGTTAAGTTCTTGGCGTGTTAAAATGAATCTTAAACTAACCTAACCTCTATATCACAACCTCATTGTAACAAATTACTTAGTGTAACGAATATTTCCTAATTCCCTTCTGCTTTGTTATATCGAGGTTGCACTGTATTGGACAAACATTACAGGACCGCCGCGTCCGTGAGTTTGTGCGATAATGAAGTATTGCAGTTTGTAGACATAGTTAACATCACATAGAGTGCGCGATTAAGACCCGGCGATAAACATAATTATGTGTTCAAAGAGAGTTTAAAAATTACATGCATACAATGCACACTGTCGTGATGTACACTGCTCGTGTATTCTTGTTGTTCGCGTAACACAAGTGAAGTTGTAGCACCATGGAGGCCATTGCCCGCAAAACATTTGATCTGACTACTTTCTTTATAAGTATAAAATTAACATTTCAGGCATCATCCTACGATATAATTATTCAATACCCGAAAGATGACACACGAATTCTGGAAGATGCGCTTATGAACACAAAAATAATCGAATGGAGCAACAGTAAGCAATTGAAACTACCGTTTGCTGCAAGTCATGTTCTAGCATGCGTGGAAAAAGTATTGGAATACAAAAATATGGAATACAGGATGACAGAATACGATAATTTAGAAACATTCATTATGGAAAAGGATGCACCACTTTTTGAGAATGTCAAGTAAGATTAAGTTGGTACACTAGTTTGCATATATTGTAAACACACTAAAATAATCCAGGTAGGTACCTATCATCGCAGTATCAAATAATCTACCGCCAAGCAGTAGTGTGTAAATAAAACTGAACACAGCAGTGTGTTCCGGTTTGAAAGATACTGTAGGTAGCGAAATTACACGGCTGTTGTAACCATCGAAAGTAATAGTAAAGTAAAAAAGTAAAAGAAAGTAAAGAAGTCTTAAGTAATGAGCGCCAAAGCAGTTTTTCCCTATACTTTGTTTTGTTACTCAAAGTTCTGTGTATCGCTGCAATGTTATGAGCATGCGTTATATTAAATGTGTTTAATTAAGTCCTAGTAAAAACATCAATTTGCTCTTGTCACTAAAGGTTTTGTGGCTGTAAATTTATAAAATAACTGGCAGTTTTTTCAATTATTATTTATGTAAATTTGCCGTGGTGGTGCTGGCGTAAGAATAGTACCCCACCCACTCTACCCGTGGTTGCCGTAAGAGTCGGCTAAGGGATGTAATCCGGAAGATGGGCAGCAGCGTCTTCCTTGAACAATCACACTTAACTGCGCTCGCCAACCCGCCTGCCAAGTGTGGCGAGTATTGGCAAAACCCCCCCAGGAGGAGGCCTATGTCCAGCAGTGGACGACCTATAGCTGATGATATGATTTATGTAAAAGTAATGAGACGATAGAAACGCTCTTCCTCTGCTTTCCATATCCTTTGGTGCCCAGAACTTTGAGTAACAAAACAAAATTCAGAGCTTCGCTGTTTTGGCGCTCATTACTTTAAGACATTGTTGAAGATCAGTACCGTATTTTTATTAAACGCAGTACCTATCCTTCAAACCGAAACACACACCTGATTTACACACTACTGCTTGACGGCAGAGCATCTGACACTGCGCTGGTACCTACCTAAAGACTTCCTCTTGGAGATTTATTACATAGTCCAAAAGATTTCTCATGACGGTGTACTAAAGAATCTTGCCATCTACCAAAGTGACTTGTAATAAGTATGTATAAATTATAATATTCCTAGTAAATGTGTAAATTCTATTGGAGTCTTTAGAATTCCATTAATTTTAACTAAAAATATACATTTTCCAGCTTACCTCCAGGGCACACATTTGAACAACTCACTTCGGAACACGTCGACCTCATAGATTCCTACTGGCCCCATCGATACCCCACATCTAAGTACTACTTCCAATTACTAGTTGACTCAAAATCTGGATATGGCCTTTTTAAAGACAGAGAACTGACGTCATGGATCCTCATCGGTGAATGCGGCAATTTGACCCATCTTTACACCTTAGAAGGACACAGGAAAAGGGGCTACGGCGAACTGCTAGTAAAACTGATCTCGAACGCCACTATTAAAGACAGAAATAGAGATGTGTTCGCTTTCTGTGTCAAAACAAACGTGGGAGCTCGTAAATTGTATGAAAAAATTGGCCTCAAAAGGTCTAATGACGTATTTTGGCCAGATATTTATAGGAAAGAAACTCCTCCAGGTGAAATCTAAGTATTGTAACAACAATAGTTTAGCTTATACAAGAAATAAATAACTAAAATTAGCTACATTTGTCTGTTTTTTTTTAAATCATCATTTTTGTTAGCCTTTCCTAACTAATATTATAAATTCGAATGTAAGTTTGTTTTGTTTGTTACGCCTTCACGCATAAACTACTCAACGGATTTGGATTAAATTTTGTAGGTACCTACTTTAGGCCTTGGAAAGATATAGGAATAAAGATAAAGGATACTCTCATCATCATCATCATCATCATCATCAGCCATCACCACACAGCTTAACATCAGGGGTGCTATGGTTGTGGTTAAGCAGGCTAGGCCTGTCAATATAAAAAACCATACAAGTAATTACTACTTACTGAGAATCTCACACGAGCTTATAATCTTGCGTGTAACTACAACAATACTTTAATAAAACAGATTAATATAAAAAGTATTAAACAAGAATTACAATAAGTAAAAATTCTGCGGGGACTTATTACGAAATGCAAAGCGTAAAAATTACAACGTAAGTCAGTCAACACGATGATAAAACAGATCGACGAACGCAATCTTATCACAAGGATCCTATAATATACGTATTTATCAACAAAGTCATGACATTATAAAATGAGTTAACTAGTGATATTAATCTGATTATTTTTCCGACCCAAATATCGACCAATAGAATTGCACCATTCGACGTCACGTGGTACAACCTACATGGTATTATACTGATAATTTTTTAGGTTGTACCACGTGACGTCGAATGGTGCAATAAATTATGAAATTCTTATTTGTTAACTGTTCATTTCATCTCATGGTGCAATTCTATTGGCCGACATTTGGGACGGAAAAATAATCCCCCGAATACCACACGAGCTTCAAAATTATCTGGCATTTCCCTCAAGGTTCCCTGCAAACAAATAAAGTCGTCAAGTTTTTCAGGAAAAATCACTCCGCGCTCGTGATTTTTTAACCTGAAAAACTTGACTCCTTCATTTGTTTGCAACGAACCTATCGGGAAATACCCGATAATTTTGAAGCTCTTGTGGTATTATAAGTGAATATTATTTAGCACATTATTCACAGTGAAGAATCGATGATAGGAAACGCAGTGCTACTCTATATATCGTACAGGAATCACAACAGAAAAGAAACACCTACCAAGAGAATTATTTATAGTACCGTATGTAAGTAAATATAAATCGTCGTTTGGCCAGTTGCATAAATTGGCTGTTTATAATTATTGAGAACCAGTTTCAGTTGCACCAGCGTTGTAAAAAAGAACGTCTGGTCAGGCGTCTCATTTAATTAGTATCGTAACCCATGTACGAACAAAATCTTAGTGAGTGCCTGCGATAATTGATCTTGACTAAATTATATTTGATTTGAAAATTGTGCATCAAATCTGTTAATACTTGTGAAGTATTAGAATAATTTAAAATACATCGTGCTAGTGATAAAGACTCCAAATAGTGTGACAATGACTCAAGAGCCCTTTCAATTAATGCCAGTGGAAAACTGGCCAGAGCTTCAATCTACGCTCAGAGAACACTGGCCTAGATGTCTACCGGGGTATAACGTTCTTGAAACCCAATCTCGGCGGCAGAAGGAAGGTTTATGCTATGGATTTAAAGTGTACAGTTTGTTCGGAGATCTAAAAAATGGATTCGTAGCTATCAACAATAAGGCAAGTCTTTACAACATCGATGATAGTCAAAACTTCGTAGAATTCAATGGTATTTATATAATTTAGACTGTAGAGACGGGAACCCGTACAATGCCAAAGACTTTTTTTAATTTAATTCAATTATCATTTATTCACATAAATATGGTGACATACAGATTTTTTACAAAATAATATACATAAGTCCTGCCTATTTTGCCATAACTCCACATATAATTATACCGCTTCAAATAAATTATTACTTTGCAACTGATGAATAGATAAAAATGTCAAAATTTATAATTGGATACTTAATAAATAGATGTAAAATATATATTAATAATTGCAAATAATTTTAAGGTAATTTTTATTTTAAATAAGGAATCGTTTCGCGTTTTACCACATACTTTCTGATGCTAAGCAACGATATGGTCCAGGATATAACACGCTTACCTAGAAGGAACCTGTTTACTTTAGATTTGAAGATATCCATATTGTATTTTTTGGAAATACAGACTCCAGCAAAGAGTTTCACATCTTCGCTGTGTTAGACCCAGATGTTGGTAAGGGGTCCTTTTTGAAGCGCATCAACGATTACCTTCAATGCGTATACTGACACTATTGATGCTGCTTAGGATACTCTTTCTCTCTTTTTATAAAGAAGAAATTTTTCAAGAGAACACTTACCAATTCTAATCACAAGTTCCAACTATATAAAGTTTTAGGAAACTGTCTACACGTACTTCACAAGGGGAGAAATTTAACTGAACGCTTTTTTACAGGTTAATAACTACGAAGTAATAATTCAATATCCAAACGACGACACCGACACACTCGAGAGAGCCTTGAAAACTACTAAAAGGATAAATTGGGACGTTCGAATCACATTAGCATTTACCGCCTACCACGTCATTTCTGCCGTACAAAAAGTTATACGAATAAAAAACAAAGATCTTGTGTTGGACCTTATACCGTCATACACTTTTATTGTAGAAAAAGGATCACCTTTATTTGAGAATGCCAGGTGATGAACTTGTTCAAAAGATAACGATTGCATTGCCTTGAAAATATTGCATAAGAAAATATCAGACAAATAAAAATCTGTTTTACTTTATGTTCTTTATGTTTGCTTAGCAAGCTGAAGTGGCAATGGGCTGGATATATCTTTCGCAGAACCGATAACCGCTGAGGTAGACGTGTTCTAGAGTGGAGACCGCGAATTCGCAAACGTAGCGTGGCTCGCGCTGAGACTTGATGGAGTGACGATATACGTAGGACAGCTGGCGGTGGATAAAAGAGAAGCCGAAGATCAGGCTGAGTGGCGTGTCTTGGGAGAGGCCTATGTCCAGCAGTGGACGTCGATAGGTTGATGATGATGATGATGATGATAGTTTTATGTTCTAGATGTTACCCCATATGATAATGTAAATTGATGATTCTAATGATATAATATAGCCTACGCTTTTTTTCAATAAGTATATCAGCTATCTCTATTGCAAATTTCGAGATCGAACGAGTCAAACAGACAAAGTAATTTATTTAGATAAGATTAATTTAAATTAACTTATACGTAAAATTATAGGTAGTCTGTGTGAATGAATATAACATGTTATTCATTATGAATGACGTAATACTCAATAAAAAGCTTTATATCAAATAGGTATGAATATAAAGTATTATTGGTATGACCTTGAGATATTTTACAGTCGAAATCGATCGTAAATAAACTAAAAATAACAAATTTCGTACCCCAACATCTAACAACGCTATTAAACAATACTAAGGGTTCCAAAAAGGACGTCTAGAAACATCTCTCTGGGTTGGCAACGCATTGACAACTTCCGTATTGGTGACGTGGTGGTGCCGGCGTAAGAATAGTACCCCACCCTCTCTACCCGTGGTTGCCGTAAGAGTCGGCTAAGGGATGTAATCCGGAAGATGGGCAGCAGCGTCTTCCTTGAACACTCACACCTAACTGCGCTCGCCAACCCGCCTGCCAAGCGTGGCGAGTATTGCTATGTCCAGCAGTGGACGACCTATGGCTGATGATGTGTGTGTGATTATAAATGTGAAATGTGTACTGGTAAATGTGTAATAAAAGTGTAAAGATGTGTAAAGTGTAAATGTGTAAAGGTGTAAACGGTACTATTCTTACGCCGGCACCACCACGGCATTAATTATTATTATTTCGTAATTTAATTTTTAATGTATTGGTGTACACTGTGTTGGCGGACTTATATTTTTTTTTTTATGTAACTGTAATGAGAAGAACGAGACGCTCTCCTAATGTTAAGAGATAACGCCTGTCCATGACCATTGCAGCCACTTTGCCACATTGCGCATTGCATTGCACAGAACTTTGAGTAGTAAAACAAAGTCCAGGGCATCGCTGCCTTGGCGCTCATTACTTTGAGACTAGATGGTTAGTCTCAATAGCCCTGTAATTTCGCTAGCTGCAGTACCCTTCAAACCGGAACACTGTAATGTTTACATACTACTGCTTGGCGGCAGAATATCTGGTACTGCGGTGGTACCTACCTAGACAACCTCCTGATAAGGAAATCTACCACCAAGTGAAAGTAACAAATATCCTAACATACAAACTTTCACATTTATAATATTATAGGATCATCCATTGTATCCCACCCATTTTCGAAATAAATTAATTATGGATTATTATTTCAGCTTACCACCTGGTTTTACCTTCGAGCTGCTCTCATCGCAACACGTCGATCTCATAGACGCGAAATGGCCCCATCGCTACCCCTTATCTACATGGTATTTTCAGCTACTCATTGATTGTAAATCCGGATATGGTCTTTTCAAAAACGGTGAAATCGCCTGCTGGATTTTCATCAGCGAATGTGGACATTTAACTCATCTCTACACTATCGAAGAGTACAGAAAACAAGGCTTGGCCGAGTTGATATTAAAACTGATTTCAAATGAACTTATGAAGACGAACAAACAAGTTTCTGCGTTCTGTGTAAAAGGTAACGATAATGCTTATAAATTGTACAAGAAGATGGGATTTCAAGAGTCGGATGAAGTTGCTTGGGGTTTTATCAATAAAAAAGTCTAGAACACAAAAAATGATAAATTTAATTTACATAAAAATATACCAAAAAATTTAGTTTATTTAATAAATTCGAATAAAGAGGCAGTAATCAATTACCTTTATTTATTTATTTCTCTAAATTGATATAAGCCAACATGGCGATCAGATTGATCGCCATGTTGGCTTTTTAAGGTAGCAACCGGTCCCGGCGCCGTATATACGGCTGAAATGTAGATACTAATGTAGTGCACATGTATGTAACATACATAGTACCTGGATGACCGATAAACGACGTTTTCTAAAAATGAAACCCGAATAAAATAAAATAATACATTTTTAGATTAATGATTTCTGCGTCGACCGACAACATGAATTTATTGACGAAATCTACATTAACGCTAGCGAAACCAAGGGCAAAAACTAGTAATTAGATAATGTTGTAATCTTTTATTAAATATAATTGTCATATACATATTATAAAGTCACTTATTATAAAACAAAAGTCGTCTGCCGCGTGTATCTGTCTATTCGCGATAATTTTAAAAACTACTGAACGGATTATCATGCGAGGTTCACCAATAGATAGAGTGATTCATGAGGAAGGTTTAAGTATATAATTTATCAAGGTTATGTGTAAATTGGTTGAAATATGATGATAATTGTTGGAAGTGTCGGAAAAAGTCAAGCCACTTGAAAGCTTTAATCGTAAACGCTGCCTAATCCCTTTGAGATATAACAAACATGCATGGCGGGACATTACTCTTTTATAGATCTACAAAAAAGTCTGCGGTGGCATGTATCTACATGTTAATGATAATTAACTCTACCCATTATTAGCGACCGGGGCGGGTCGCTAGTTTAAAATAATTAATATATCAAAAAGTTTATAAAATACGAAGATAACACTTCGTGACCAAAATGTAGTTATCTATATCCAATTAAGTAGGTAACAAAATCGGCACAATGTCCGAAATATATATCATTATTATACTTTTATTGCAAATAAATTTCTTTACAATACGAAAGTACACGACACGACATGACACAATACAATAGTTTTTGATAACACCAAATTTACAAGTCATTTATGATTTACTATTTGTTTACGTACACAAAACTTCATTAAATAACTAAAGGTACTCCGTAAGAAGTTAGGCCATAAGGCGTAACAAAGTTTCACACCGTAGGAGCCATTCAGGTGTAGGTATAGCCGTGAGCAAACATCTCCGTGTTACACATCTACAGGCCTAGCAACTAGCTATCATCATATCTGGAACAGCTGATTACTAAAAAATACCACAATCTTTGCATTCTGATACGATGTCTATCTTTATCTCTTTGTTGGGACATTTCCATGTTTCAATGTATATGTGCAAGACAGTTTGTATGTATGGCTAGACTTTCATTAAGTTTCTCTTCTTCTTAGTTGTTTACTCTTAGCAGAGTGGTCGTGGTCATCAGTTCCGGTGCCGGTGGTGGTTCGCCTAACAAACCGTCACCATTCTTCGCGTGCCTTTCTTGTGCAATCATTCCCAGGACCGTGCAGTGCTCTGGTCTGCTCTGGGCGGTCCAGCGCAATGAGGATCTGCCACGCGGTTTTTTCCCCCTTAACTTTGCCCTGCACCACAAGACGATCAACGGAGGTGTCATTGCGTCACGATACGTGCCCAAAGAAAGTGAGAATGCGAGTTTTAACGATGGAGGATGGACGCTGCTTGATGCCGCAGTTTTTGTTCCGTGCGAAATGACAACCCAACCTACCTATATTTATTTATTATTATTTATTTATTTTCTACATTTCACTCCATCCTCACAGGGTTTCCCTAATACGTAGACGAGGCCGCGTGCGCGTTGAACTCAGCTCTGTCTCCATAAAGAAGGCCAACGGATGTGGCCAAAACTATAGTCGGAGTATCCGATATAATTAAACGTGTGTAATCCCGCATAAGTAAAAGTACCTGGATAACCGAGCTTTGCTCGGCTGAAAACACGGATAAAACGACGTTTTCTAAAAATGAAACCTAGGTAGATCGATTTATCGCCCCCGAAACCCCTGCATACAATATTTCATGAAAATCGTTGAAGCCATTGCCGAGATTCAGATTATATACATATATATATATATATATATATACAAGATTTGCTCGTTTAAAGGTATTATTATTATTATAGATTAGATAAAATTGTGTCAAACCACGTCAGTTTTTGACGTCAAACAATAATTGTTTGACTTAGTTAATATAATTATTATATTTCCCTGGTATCAGGGTGAATTGCAAATATGTATTACCTAGTCCAAATATGGCTCCTAAATAATAATGCGGACAATTGATTTACACTATTATTAATCGGTTTTATGCTTCTCGATCATATTTCACCGCTGTTATGCATAAATTACAAAACCGTTCATATGACGTTTACTTACGAGTACTTACCTGCGTGTTTTTGCTTTTAATCTAATTACAGAGTTGGCCAACATAGACACCTTCGTTTCTTTTATTCATAATTTACTCGATTGTGTTCACATGACAATCAAAATCGATGGTTTTTCTTTCATAACGCCGCAACTGCATTAAGCTAATCAAGTCAATCAAGTTTTTACAATGAATGCAAAGTATTGGCAGCATGTTTTCTATGTGATGGCGTGATCAGTTTTCGAAAGTAGGCTGTTTCTCAGGATTTATAAAAATGAATCAATATTGGTAAGAGACTGCCAATCTTAACATCTTTACTAGTTCATAATCCATGGACTAATTTTAATTTTCTTACAATTGTTAATCTGAATCTACGACTTCGATATTTGTTACCTACCTACTCGCTTGATGGTAGATCTCCTCGGTAGTAGGTCGTCTAGGTAGGTGCCTTAGTAGTGCCAGAACTCTGCCGCCAAGCAGTAGTGTTTAGTGTGTTTCCGTTTGAAGGGTACTGCAGCTAGCGAAATTACAGGGCTGTTGTGACTATCTATCGAAAGTCTCAAAGTAATGAACGCTAAAGCAGCGATGTCCTGGACTTTGTTTTGTTACACAAAGTTATATGTATCGCTACAATGGGGACAAGCTTTATCTCTTACCATCAGGATCTCTCGTCTCGTTCGTCTCATTTCATTTACATAAAAACTTAAAAAAATATCATTATCATCAGCCCCCTGTTGGATGTTGGACATAGGCCTGTCCTAATGGACGTTACCTAACCTAGTCTAGATGGAGCCAGGAAAATTCGTCATCTCTACCAAATTAATTACGTAGTATTTATATACGTATACATAAAAACAAACATCGAGACATTACTTTGCTGAATTGAATACCTTACAACAAATAGTAGTATTGAAAATGTTAATACCCTCTTACTATGGCTACGAAACTTCTTGGAATTCAATGGTATCAAAATGCGGGTCAGGAACCCGTACAATGTTTAGGACTTGCGACCTAGATGATGGTTTAAGAAGTCCCTGTATATAAGTATAAAAGCACACCTCCGCCGCCCGTATTCCCAACCCTGTCCAAGCAAATTTGTAAAATTATACCAATTCTGCAGTATATCTCTCTTTCCAGCAATATATTTTTAGATGTTCTTGGCAGGTCGAACTCTTTAAGTATATTATTGAGATCACATCACATCATCAGCCATACATCGTCCACTGCTGGACATAGGCTTCCTCCTGGGGTGATTTTACCAATACTCGCCACGCTTGGCAGGCGGGTTGGCGAGCCCAGTTAGGTGTGATTGTTCAAGGAAGACGCTGCTGCCCATCTTCCGGATTACATCCCTTAGCCGACTCTTACGGCAACCACGCGTAGAGAGGGTGGTGAACTATTCTTGCGCCGGCACCATCACGGCAAAGATATTATTGAGATATTTTGCTGGAATTCCTCTCGCTCCCATTTATACTACATACAACTACTCCTGCTTCTATTATTGCTTTCTTTTGAATGGAGTAAAATTCAAAACTGGTTATTTAAGTAACAAATTACTTTTAAGTTACTTAATTTCATTGAGTTAAAAAAATAAGGATTCGCAATTTTCTTTTAACCAATTATAGAAAAATTATAGCTCCATTCACTATTTACTCTGTTCCTGCCACAAATCAAATTTGAAAAAGCGTAGTGTGCAGCCAGTTGACTGTCACACACCTTCATCCATCAAATTTACGAGTACGCAAAAATTAATAGCTTTCAATACATATCAATAGGTATGCAATAAATATGATCATAACAATGACGTTTGGTAGCTATTGTTCTCGATCTAGCACGATCGTATACAATGTCATCGTGCACTGGTGAGTAGACCAGAAAGTAGATTGTGGAACATCATTCTTTGATCGGGAATATACCTACCTAGTTAACGACCAAAATATGATGTTACATTCAGACTCTATTTAACATTATGCTCTTAACAAATATATTGAGAAACAAAACAAAATTTTAGATCCTTCTAAACTTTTATTAGCTTGTATGTAAGACAGAATAAGTAACATTTTGGTAAACGCTGTAAAATTGCTTACACAATAAATAAATGATTAAATTTTAAAAAAAGACATACAAAGATCAATGATATTTAAAAAAAAAAACACCAAAATTTCTGGCGCTTTTCTCAAGTATAAATCGCTGTCTGGTCGGCGACGCGTAGCTAAAATCTATATGGTGGACGCTACACACACCATACGAGTACTTTGGGGACTTTGGTAGGGAACCAAAGATATTACCAATGTTTTCTTTTTGTCCGCATTCGATACACAGCATCGCGGGAACGATGGCGCCCCATTGTGGTCCACATAAATCCTAGATTGTGGTAGTGCTGAAATTAATGTGGCAGACGAGACAAAGGTGAACGAATGGACTTGCAATATGTGGTGTTTGGTGATATATGGTGAGTTTTATGAACAAGTGTAAAAATTTATAAAAAATATGTATGGTTATATGTATGTTACCACATTCAGATTCAAGACAAAAAAAATAGAGTTGGTGCACTCTCTCATATTTTATCTTAATAAACCTTTCTAACTAATATTGTAACAGAGTTTCGTACAAATTTGTGAGAATGCATTAAACCGAACTTGTCCCGTAAAACTACGACACGCGACGTGAAGAGGGAATCTAGAGTACTGAAATTATTACTTTATTGAAAGTTGCCAAATTATTTTTCCACTGAAGAAGCTTTTGTAAGATTAAAAGTAGTTTATTCTTAGTAACTTTACTTTTTTAAAAGATTTTTGATATTAACTCGAGATAAATTCGGTTATGTTTTCGTAAGTAGGTAAGTTACGATAGATTTTACTTGGTGCTAAATCATCTTAACAGGAGGTCGTCAAGGTAGATAATACTAGACATTCTGCAGCCAAGCATTTGTGTGTAAACATTACTATACGTTCCGGTTTGAAAGGTACCTATTACCTATTTCAATGTCACAATCAATCTGGTCATTTTTCAATCCATCATCATCATCATCATCATCATCAGCCGCATGACGTCCACTGCTGGACATAGGCCTCCCCCATTGACTTCCATAAAGACCGGTTGGAAGCGGCTCGCATCCAGCGCGTTCCTGCGGTCTTTATTAGGTCGTCTGTCCACCTTGTGGGTGGACGTCCTACGCTGCGCTTGCCGGTCCGTGGTCTCCACTCTAGAACTTTGCAGCCCCATCGGCCATCGGTTCTGCGTGCTATGTGCCCTGCCCACTGCCACTTCAACTTGCTAATCCGCTGGACTATGTCGCTGTTTCAATCCATGCTTATATTCAATTATTATACAAGTATAAAATTACAATTCAAAAAATACCAACTCCATGACTATTAGGCCAACTAAACGCACTGCTCCAATGAAACAGCGAAGTTTCGGAGTAAACGAAAATATCATCGACGTATACAATTTTAAGATTGTTGTTGATTTTTTTTAAAACCACTCGAGCGATTGCAATAAAATTTAAATGAGATCACCTGGGAAGTACACCCTTTGAAACAAAAAAATATTTTTCCAAATCGGTTCAAGCGTCTTCGAGTAATCGGTGAACAAACACACATAAAAAAAAGATTCTGACGAATTGAGTCTCCTTTCCGTCTCCTTTTTTGAAGTCGATTGAAAATCTGTTTCCAAAATATAATAGTACATTTCTAGTATTCATTTTATGTCTATCCTAGACATAACAAAAAAATGTATGCGCATATTGATTATACTGAAACAACGTTACTCTACTTTCATAGGTATACAATCTCTAAGCTGTAGATAGTTACAATGTACGTAGCCGTCTAAATACAATCATGGCTCGGACGAACAGATTAGCCAGTGATGGGATTCGTTTAAGCCTTAATTAATGAAATTGGAAGCAATTCCTTTAGCCTAGGCACATATAATAATAACGCTACCTAGTACAGATACGTCATACCGTGCAAAACTTTTCAATCACCATCTTTTTATTATATGTAATTCTCACAAATACCTAATGCTACAATTTTTCCCGTTCAAACAGCTTTATATATAGCCATCCGTACCTATTTAGTACCTGGACATGAGGAAGTTAAAATACCTAAGAATTTTGCAAAGTATCTGATCATACATGTCTTTTCGAAAATGCGTTGTTTTCTGCTCTTCTGGTAAATAGATCGTCATATCTTTGGTGTTGAAAACGAAACCTAAAAATTTGCATTTCGTGTTAAAACACTCTTTATTATGAAACCTTATTACTGTAATGATTAAAAACGTCATTGCCGTATTATTAATGCACTTTAAATATGAGTCATTTTATTTGTTTACAAATAAAATCACCTGAGTAATTCGTGAAGATAAAACTCTGTGGTCGCAGGTGTTTCAATACTGGTTTCAACAGTTTCGTAAAGGTCAATGGGGCGGAACAAAGACCAGACGATAGAACAGAAAAAAAAAGAAAAATATATATTGTAATTTCCAAACGAAACATAACTTCATTCCGACCTTTTCACTTTCGTGGCGGGGTCTTTTCCAAGCATCATCAAGATAGCAAGGTCAAGCACCTCTTCCACAATAGATGTTGCTGTATATCTTCTGATAAAGCAACATTCGGTGCGTTTTCCACGGGTGCGTCTTTCCCGTCCTCCTGAGGAGCCTCACTGTCTATAATAATCGACCGATAGGCATGATTTAAATAGAAAACACGTCACTCGCAATTTACGGGGCTAAATGTTTTTGATACCTAACACGATATATGTGAGGTCAGTAGGTACTTCTCAACACGATATATTTACGTGAAGGATTCGTTACCTTATCACGATTGACGCGAAGGTAAGGAAGTCTCAATATGATTTACATGGAGAATTAGAAGGTAGCCAAAGTGTATTTATTTTTTGGTTACCTCTATGGCTGGGCAGTCATCATATACGCACGATTATCTATTTTCTTTAACTGAGCCATAAGAATATTTTTTTGTAATTCTTTACCTATTATGTATTTTTATATAATTAACTAGTCCTCAGATGAATATCCTAATTTTCTAAATCAGTGGATACTATATTAACAAAATAATTTAATTTCTTCAAAAAGAAAAGGAAGTTTAAATGAAACTAGCAGGTATATGTTACATAAGTTCGCCGAAAATTATATACGGAATTACCGGATTATTCGAATCCGAATTGAAAATTAACTTCTATTTTTTCAACTTGACTTGCAGCGTGATTCCGAGGACGCAACAACTAGTCCAGTCATTATATACATTTGGAAATGCAAATGAACCGAGAAAGCCAAATTTTGGATATTACGTGGGGGATGGCTAGAAAAGCTTAAGTTCAAATTGTCGACCAAAATAACCTTGTGGGTTTTCCGCCATCTTGAAAAAAGGGTTAAACTCAGTTTTTTTTTATCATAACTCGGTTCCCCGTCGAGATACGAAAATTTTTATGGAATACTTTTTGTTGCTCTTTGTACGATCTACAATTAAGGTCCTATACATTTTTCACGTATCGATCATCGTTATCGAGATATCGATAAAAAAAGCCACAAATTTTGGGAGAAAAAATTGTTTTTCGCTATTTCCTTTTTTCTCGCGAAAAATATCGAAAAATGTTTCGAATAAAACTTGTAGAGCCTGTTCAGACCTACAAATTCGTTTTTTAATTTTTCATTTTCGAGAAAAATTACGACCTCCAGCGCGCCGCAAAGTGAGTAAGACTGTGCCCGGTTTCGATTTAGCCGCTCGCACGGTTGTATCCACAACGTAAAAATTGATGAATTATTGCTTAAGGGAATTATTGGTTATTGGTTGCTATACAAAATAAATGAATAAACCAGCCAAATTATAAATCAAACACATGAAATTTATTAATCAAAAAATTTTTATGCAGCAAAAATAATAATATTACACGTGGTCATTTTTGTCACACGTTTTTCTTCGTTTTGATGGTCCTGGCTGCTGTTGAAGTTCCTCCTCGGTACACTCTTCGAGTCGTGTAAATTCTTCAATCGCAGGAAATGATGCTGTGACAGTCGAAAAATCGTAATCTTCATCATAGATCTTCATTTTCGCGAGAAAAAAGGAAATAGCGAAAAACAATTTTTTCTCCCAAAATTTGTGGCTTTTTTTATCGATATCTCGATAATGATGGTCGATAGGTGAAAAATGTATAGGACCTTAATTGTAGATCGTACAAAGAGCAACAAAAAAGTATTCTATAAAAAAATTTGTATCTCGACGGGGAACCGAGTTATGATAAAAAAACTGAGTTTAACCTTTTTTTCAAGATGGCGGAAAACCCACAAGGTTATTTTGGTCGACAATTTGAACTTAAGCTTTTTTAGCCATCCCCCACGTAATATCCAAAATTTGGCTTTCTCGGTTCATTTGCATTTCTAAGCCGATTTTTCCGACGTAATGACTGGACTAAACACGTAATGACAAGTTGCAGGACTTGCAGGTGCCTCTCGCGCCGGCCGCGGAGGGCGTCAGGATGTGAAGTTTTATTTTATAGTCGTTGAATGTCTAAAAGTGTGAAGAAGACAGCACAATCCCATGTACAGCTGCAAGTAAATACTGTAATCGTTTTCGGTTGAGAGCCATGTATAATTTATATTGTCTGTGGCCAAAACTATGACATAACGGATGATCAAACTATCTCTATGGCAAAAAGTTATTATAATGTAGGACTAACTTGTGTATAACTGTAGGTTATAACATTCCCAATGTAACCATCACCAATTTCGATTTAACATGCATGGGTACGAAGTAGCTGATTGCGAGATTAATAAAAATTAAGAGTTTTGTATTTTTTTCGTAATAAAATATAGGCTTGCGTTTGACCGCCATTTTAAGTGAAGATACGGTTTGTTATAATATTATTATGTTTGCATATATGTAGTTTATTTTTTACGGCGAGTTACAATTATGTCATATTAAGAAATTTAGTTCTACATAATAATATGTCGCCGAAACGTGGTCTCTGACTATGTGCCTTCTTAGTAAGCTTAAAGTAGCACAACGAGCTATGGAGACGGCTATGCTCGGAGTTTCCCTATGAGATCGAATCAGAAATTAGGAGATCCGTAGACGAACTAAAGTAGCCGACATAGTCCAGCGGATTAGCAAGTTGAAGTGGCAGTGGGCAGGGCACATAGCACGCAGAACTGATGGCCGATGCTGCAAAGTTCTGGAGTGGAGACCACGGACCGGTAAGCGCAGCGTAGGACGTCCACCCACAAGGTGGACAGACGACCTAATAAAAACCGCAAGAACGCGCTGGATGCGAGCCGCTTTCGACCGGTTTTTATGGAAATCAATGGGAGAGGCCTATGTCCAGCAGTGGACGTCATACGGCTGATGATGATGATGATGAATAATATGTCGGACATAATTTTGTAAGTAGCTATTATATTCTACTGCTGAACTTAGGCATGTCCATAAGTTTCGCCAATGCCATTTTAAAATCGCGACCTATATAAATGAGCATTTAGCCAAGCTATTCTAGATATATTTATTTGACTTAAATACTCAGCTACGGTAAAGAGCGTTAATACAGTGCCGTCGACTTAGTTTTTCTGATTTGTTTTGTTCTATCTTATTTCTTGTTACCATATAAAACTATTTTAAATTTAATAATTAATAAATAAAATTTTATCAAAAAAAAAAACAACTTTTTTCTCATGAATGCCATTGTTATAACTGGGAACCAAATTGAATTGGACCATACTAGAAGCACCAGCTTTCAAATAAAAAAATGATACCTACATCAAAATTGGTTCACGCAGTTAAAAGTTCTAAGGTAGGTAACAAACATAAAAAAACAGTCGAATTTCATACCTCCTCCTTTTTTGAAGTCGGTTAAAAAGCGTGTAAAATGGCATGTCGCTTCTAGTGATAGACAAGTTTTGCCAATTAACTCGCAAGCACTTGTTATACTACTATTTTCTATAAAGCATCAGTGGTTAACCCCACGTTTTTCTATTACGATACACAACGAACCGTGTGAGTGAATATCCACAGCATTCAATCCCTTTTTACCCGCGTTGTTACTACTACCCGCAAAACACATGTGAACTGTCACCGTCGTAGCTTGCGACACCATTGTCCAAGAACTAAGCGTGCATGTGAGAATAATAATACATAATTCTATTTTTTTTTATTGTTGACAGGCTATGCGTTTGACCACAACTCACTTGATGTTAAGTGACGGTGTGGTCGAAGATGGTAAAGCACACCTAGCCTGGAATGGAACTGGCTCTCAAGTGAGGCTGCCGGAACACACCGTTAGATGCTTGGCGGTAGATTTTCAACTTGAGGGTGGTAGCTAGCCAGCCGAATACTAGAAAGTACCCTATCACCACGCTATGGTTTCCTCGCGATGTTGTCCTTCACCGGTAGCTCAAGCTCATTGTTGGGGTTTGAACCCACGCCCTTGGGCATGCAAACCGACCGCGCTAACCACTGAGCTATCATCGCTAATTCTAATAACAGGTTTGTAAAGCGTGAAAAATAATAATAATTTAATGCGTAACATACTTATTACTTGACAACGAAGGGGTTTTTGCATTCATTTATACGTTAAAAGTTTCTGGTTTCTCATAAATAACACCAGATATGTTACTTATGACATATTCATTGTATTTTGTTGTTCGTTGGAACAATTGTAAAAAGCAGTGGCACCAGTATTCTTTGGGGACCTTTGGCTTTGTTGGACGCACTCACCACCGATTCAGGGTTTCCTAAGCCAGCCTTGTTTTTATAAGCAATCCCACTGGTGGGCGCGGGCCAGCCAGCCGAGTACGAGAAAGTATCCTACCACCATGCCGTTTCCTCACGATGTTTTCCTTCACCGGCAGCTCAAGCTTATTGTTGGGGTTGGAACCCACACCCTTCGGCGTGAGAACTGACCGTGCTGACCACTGAGCTATCATCGCTACAAAATACCTTCAAATATACATGACGTAAAATCTTTTGAGTTATAGAGTATTTTAAACTAAAGTCATCTCTTAACCTCGCCTGCCCTAAATCTTTATGAAAAAACTTTAGAAGGCATCTTCAAAAATTAATTTGAATTTACAGTTATTGATTTTACACATAGATTTTGAAAGAAACAGAAAAAAAAATATATTTATTAGATTTATGTTTTATCAAATAGTAGATCAAAAGTTAGCTTGACCCATTTTGTTCTGTAAAAGATTCAAATCAAATTCTCAAGTACTTGTTTGTAAGCTTAAATTTAAGTACAAAACTCACAGTTAAGTACATCAACTCATGAAATACTCGTCAAGTACGACGAATAGATTTAACGACTGGAGAAATGGAATGCTATCTGCAAACGTAAGGATACATCTGCAGATACTCAGATGGTATACCTGATGCTCATTCCCTTTTTTATAGCCTTCACAGCCATAAACCGAAGGTCGATAAAAGCAACAACAAACTACTTATGTATATACTTACTCGCAAAAAACCGAATATGCGGAACATAAAATGTTTCAAAGATAAGGTAATGTCACAATAAACATAAAATTTCATCATTGTTAGAAAGTCAAGTACTAAATTTCGGTGGAGTATTTGGGAGGCCTTCGGGCTTCCAATCTGGAGAGCCTAGGTTCGTATCCCACGGTACGCACTTCTTTTTCAAGTTGAATATTGTCGATGACTTCAAACAGCTCTATAAAGAAATAAAAATAAAAGAAAAAATTAATATTTAAAAAAAGGTTTAATCTGGGACATTGAACTTAAACTTTAAAAATAAATTATAGTAAGTATTTGGCGTAAATATATTCTTACAAGCTTGAGATGAAGTTCCTATAGCCATCTTCCGTCTCCATCAAAAGACCAGTTCCATAGTACCATATCATTGTATTGTCACCAAAGATACATAAGCACACCAAATTTGAGTTCAATCGAACATCGGGAAGTGGGTCAAATTTAACTTGCAAGATTAAACCCTTACATGCATACATTATGAGTAAAATAAAAGCGAAAACAAAAGTTCGTTGACAAAATGTAGGTATAGAGTAGCTGAATTTTTCAGAATCCTAGAGTTGTACCTATAGCAAAAGTTGTTTACAATCATGAATAGATAAATACGACTTATTTTTTGTTTAGAAAAATCTAAAATTAAAGCCTTGTGTAAAAAAATTGCGGGTCGAACCTGGACAAGATTGGCACAGGACCGGGACGGGTGGCATACAAGAAGTGAAGGCCTATTCTCAGCTGTTGACGATGCAGAGCTGAAAACGATGATGGCGATGATAAAGATAATTAATCTAAGTATGTAACGAAACGTAGTGTAATTACCAATTCTTTTACTTGTTCTCCTAAACTTCGAGCGCTTTTCTAATAGAATTCATTCATTAGTAGGTACGATTTTATTTGATTAGCTCTCTCCGCATTTCTCCATATTGGATTAGCTACCACAGAAGGTCGTGCAAGATTTATTTTAACGTGTGGTTTCCAAACACTTGGGTAAATTAAACTGATTGTGGAAATACCTCATTCTCTTATTGCTACCTATTTTAGGGTACCTAGATTTCAAATCCAATTGCATTGAAAAGCAATGACAAGTTAACTCGAAAAAAAGTGCTCCAATAAAATATTTATAGAGAATAGATACAGAAAACCTTGCTAAAGTTTATTTAGGATCATGGTAGAGCTCAGCTGGGACTCCATTCTTAGTTCATTCTTAAAATTTTTGCATAATAATATGATTGAATTTCAAAAGATGTTGGTTTAAAAGTCCTTTATAATGTGAACGTCTAGAATTTTAATTTTTCAGTAGAGTCTTAACATAGCTTTACTTAAATTGAAAAACATCATTTAAAACCTGCATTAATCAAAAATTATATAATTATTACTTAAAAAATGACAAATGTTTTTGACGAGTTATTATTATTTTTATTTGTTCCTAATTCAGTTGCTGTCATCGGATCGTGTGTTGAGGCCCAAACTGGCAATGAACCGCCACAGGACCACGGGCACGGGTGGGACATACGGCTTGCTGTGCCTGGAGAACCCGGCAGCGACTACCCCACTCTCAGTTTCATTCCGAGAACCTCATTTTCATGTGCTGGGAAAGAACCAGGTAGGTACGCAATTATCTCTGGAGCATGTGATAGGGGGGAGCAGGTGTAGCAAAATGGAATTATTTTTTCGTGTTCTTTAAATCGATGAGTATTTTTTTATGGTTGGCAGTTTATCTGTTTGACCACAGCTCACCTGATGTTAAGCGACGGTGTGGTCGAAGATTGTAAACATACTTGGCCTGGAATAGAACTGGCTCTCAAGTGAAGCTGCCGGAACACACCTTTAGACGCTTGGCGACAGATTTTCAACTTAAGTGTGGTAGCTAGTCAGTCGAGTACTAGAAAGTACCTATGGTTTCCTCACGATGTTTTTCTTCACGGACAGCTCAAGCTCATTGTTGGGGTTTGAACCCACGCCCTTCGGCGTGTGAACCGACCGCGCTAAACACTAGGCTACTATCACAGTATGGTAAACGTAGTATGCTTACTTTATTTTTTTTTTTCTAAAAAACTTATGGATACAGAATTCATTAAGTAATACCATGGTATTAATGAATGTCTCATGAATCATAATTCATATTATACTCCTTATGCCTTTATGTTAAATAATGCTAATTCCTCAAAATTTGTTCTAGAACTCAGATATAAAAAGTAAAAAGTAGTTTTTGCTATTGACAGGATACTACGCTGACGCAGAAGCTGGCTGCCAAGTCTTCAGGATATGCACAGTAGGATCAACGTATGGATTTCAATCATTCCTGTGCCCTAATGGAACTCTCTTCAACCAGGAAGTGTTTGTTTGTGATTGGTGGATGAATGTAAAATGCCAGAGCTCACAACGTTTTTTCAGCGCACGAAACGAAATGTTTGGAAACCTTAGACTGGGACCGCAACTTATGAAAGATATAAAGAAAATGCTGACGCATCCAATGAGAAATCCTTATGACAAGACTATTATGAAGGATAACTTTATCGTGATGCAAGATTACAAGCCACCAGCAGGACAACTCTTTCCAAACAGTGCATTAATAGCTGGACCCGAAAGACCTCCAATCAATGTGTATGTTCCCGCAAAGCAAATACAGCAGAATTATCAGACTTACAACCCAAATGATATCGCATTTGCAGCGTCCACACCAGTTACCAAATACATACCAGCTGACTTTGCTAACACTCCTTTAAACAATGATGCAGAGGTTTTTCAAAGGCAAAAACAAAGTGCACGCTATGTACAGAACAGTAACGTACAGACAACGCAACACTCAGGAATAGGTAATTCAGTAGCAAATGGACATACACCACAATTCTCACAAATCGGAAGAAATGGACCAATTAATAATATACCACAACCAAGGCAAAATCACAATTTTAATCAGGCTAATTTACAATATACGCAGAGTCAAAGAACTAACTCAATACCTCTTAGGACAGGCAATATTCAAAACAATCAAAGAGTACAAGTCAACCGTCAACGTGCTCAATCTACTGATATCAAAAAGCTTACTCAAAGCAACGGTCAACAAAATGAAATTGTCTCATACACAAACCAACAATTCAATCAAGGGAAACAACCGTACACTTACAATCCAACAAATTTGCCTCTACCCAGGGAACAAAAGCAAAATTTGGTAAGTTCTGATGTTCCTTCCACTGTCATTACAAAAACGTTAACTTACAGTAAAATCATACAAGACCCTAAACCTGGTAGACCTAAATCCAGAGTCACCGTCAAAACATGGATAGTGAAACCTAAGTCCGCTAGATTAGTTGCAGAACCCACTACTTATTACTATAATAGACCAACACAACCACCAAAAGAAAGGTTAGTGGTAGAAGAGACATTACCTTATGTGTATAACCATCCTACGAAAACTCCTCAGTCAGAAAAAGTAGTTAAAGAAAATAATGCAACATCTTACGTTTACGATCGTCCCACACCATACCCACGATCACAAAAAGTGGTCGATGATGAACCGAAACCTTACTCATACAATCGTCCTACTCCATCATTAGCATCATTCCATTCTGAAAGAATAGAAAATGACGATGAATCTCAGCCATACGTCTACAATAGGCCAACAGCAGCATCTAAGCCAATTATTATCAGTAATAGTGAGCCTTCAAGAACTAATCTAGTATTAGCAACTCAGCCTTCTGTACGATCAAGTGTTACTCAAGCAGCTCGTTTGATTTTATCTCCTCAAACATTACCATCAACAAAACCTACTAGACTCTATCTTGTGCCTACTACATTCAAACCAGCAAAGCTATTCTTACCTCCTGACCCACAAACTCTTACACGACAATATTTGCCGCCGTTTGCTGATCAAAGCGGCCAACTCAGAGTAGCACCTACCAATCCTATTACACAAAATAAACCTTCCTCTGAAATTCCTAAAAATCCGTCTTATTCAGCAATACAGCAATCCAGATTAAACACTAGTCGCAACAATCTAACTTTTACTGATATTCTAACAAAAAAAAAACTTGATACCACAGTGAATGACATCGTCAAAGATACAGGAAAGATATTGCAAACGGCATCTCCTCCACAAATTGGACAATATCATGCAGATGTAAAATCCGTAGACTATCCTGATGATATATATTTGCCTGCTGCTCAAGACGAAAGTGACGAAAAACTTACATCCGAAAGTCCTACGCCTACAACACCGTCTAAAAGTTCCCGATTGATTTCACAACCAGCACGAAGCTTAGAACCTCCCGCGGAAACACCTACTAACAATCAAAACTCTAACATACTATCAAACCTGCCTTTCTTTAAGGATCCTTCTTTTCCTAATACTATAGAAAGAACCATATCGCTAAAAATAACTATCCCAGAAAGTGTGGCTTCTTATTTTTTCAAAAGTGGCAATGAAACTGATTTTGATACATTTGAAATTCTAAATACAGGTAGTAGTAATTATTTAGTTTCGAGCAATCGCTTATCAAATCAAAACCTTGAAAACCCCATTTACATCGACGGCGTACTCAGAAGTAAAGATTCTAACATTTCTAATTCACAGGCGCTGGTGTTTTCTTTCTTGGCTGATTCACTTAATGCGGCTAAGAAATATAATAATCTCGTAAAACAAGACATGATCTCGTCCACATCGACACCTACATCACAATTCCAAAATTTGAACAATGAAGATTTATCACAAATCACAAGTAAGGTCTCACAGCTAACATCTTCACATTTTTCTGGTAACAATTTCAATAGAGCAAACATTGCTCAAGCAATAACAAGACCAAGCAGTACAACTCAACTTAATCAAGAAAATAGCAAAACACAAGCAAATCAACAAAATCAGGCTCAATACAACGTTGCACCCTCGTTACAAGCTCAAAGACAATATGTTTCGCGATTCCAACCAGATGAGAATATTCTGAACACGAATTTACTAAATTCAAATCAAAATCAGATATACAGCGGTCAGCTGTACCAATTTCCCGTCCCCGAAGTGACCAACCACATTTACAACCGACCGCAATCAGGAAACATTGTCCAAACAAATCTTGAACAGAACACGCAAACGGCCAGCTCACCGCAAACCACGAATCAGAATAACAACTTGGCAGCCCGTAATAACTTAGCAAAGCAATCTAGCGCTGAAGTCGAAATAGTTCGATCACAAACTTTGCCACTTAATCCAGCAAAGCTACAATTAGAGCCATCTAATGAGCCAGAATCATTTTATAGCCAAGAGAATTTAAACAGCTTGCTAAATAGCGATAATAGGATATCGGCACAATTACAAGACAAGATCGTTGGAACTATATCGCATCATTTGGAAGACAATAAAGTGCTGACTTACGAAAAAGATCAATCATACTATTTGTACACGAAGTTCAATAAAGGTGGGCAAAATGTTCCTCTAGATGCCGTTAACAAAGTTACTAATATACCTAATGTGATCACGTTCCAGTTCGTGCCTTCTGTGAGCTATCAGTTGGAAAATGAGAAAGACCAGCAGAAAGTATTGAATAATTTCAATATTGATGAGTTTGGTGCTCCTAGGAATGTCGTGAGAGCTAATTTGGTTCAAGCTCCAAATCAGCAGCGTGGTACACTTACCTCTAATGTAGATTATGGTATCGAGCACCCTGGGTCTGATAAACAAGTGAGGCTAGGCCTCATTAGTGCGTTGTATAAAGGGCCATCATCTTACTCGGCTCCCCAAGGCTCTATCGGAAGCTTATCAAGACAAACTCTCACTCCACCTAACTTTAGTTCTAGATTAGAACAGCAGACTGAAAACCCTGAAGGGTATCCTAAAGCAGCGCCAACTCGTCGATTCGTGTTTTAGATTGTATAATATTTTACTATCTGTAAGTTTAAGGGTGCAAATTATCGATCAATGCAATATAATTTTTGCGAGAATCTTAAAATAATTTCCGTAAAAAATCTTTTATATGTAACGATCGATACTTATCACTGTGTAAATAAAATACTTAATACGTATTTAGATATTTGTCTTGTCATCTTAATTTTCATTTTGGTTGAGACAAATTAAACCAAATCAAAAGAATGCTTTTACTTGATTATCCAATCATAGACTTTTTTATTTTACGAGGTTTACAGTGAATTCGTGTTTTATTCAGCCTCTGGTCATTTATTTCCAGACGGTATCCATGGTATATGAATCAAGGTTTTGTTTTTCTTTGTTCCTGTAGACCTGTAAGATCCAAGTGTATGGCTTCATACCTAAGCTAGACTAACAAACTAAAAATGTTTATATGAGGAGTTCCCATAAATTTGCTAGTGCGTTTTATAGAGAGCGCTTTTCAAGTTTTTTTATCTTAAAAGTAGGTACTACTTAATATAAAGGATTAAACAATTAATTGAGATTGGATTGGACCAGCGGTACTAGCTAAATGTAAACTGCTTTTCCTCATACCTACTTTTGACTCATCATCATCATCTCAGCCATAGGACGTCCACTGCTGGACATAGGCCTCCCCCATTGACTTCCATAAAGATCGGTTGGAAGCGGCGCGCATCCAGCGCGTTCCTGCGGTCTTTATGAGGTCGTCTGTCCATCTGTCTACTTTTGACTATCATTATGTATTTATAGTAGACATAGGTACATATGTTGGGGCTCTAGCATTAAAGTAAAAATTATGTAGGTACTATATAAACGATAGAAAACTAATGTGTGAAAGAAAAGCAGTTGCCGTTTACTTCCGTTAGGAGCGCTGTCCTACTTTCCATAATATAGTTTTCTATTGTTGATGTATTGATATGCTAGCCCCTCTGGTAAATTATAAGGATTCATCATTATTCTGTCACGTCTAATTTTTTGCGTGTTGTGTTGTTTTATTCACTTGTTAATTCCATAATTTCAAAATATTTGACCCAGGGAAAGTCATAATGTTTGACGCCATAATTCTTGCGGGAAAAAATATATCGATGTTGTTGATTTTGACAAGGAGTTTTGGCGGGAACGCGGTAAGTGTCGTGTCGCCCCATTGTATTTTTTTGTGTGTTTTTTCTAGCTTTTATGTATAAAAATAGTGGTGTTTTATTCGTAAAGTGCCGACTACAAGTGCGAGTGTGGGAAAGGGATATAATGTTGTGAAACACGACTTTCCGTGTTGCTTCCAAAACTCCATTTTGAAGCTTACAGTAAAGTTGCCACTACTTTACTAAGGCATGACTATTAGAATGGTACGGACTCGACTTGACCAAAACTGGACTTTTTTTTTCCTCTTTCTTCTTGGCATCGCACTCTGTGCATTCTGCCAGTTTCAATGTTTCTATATTTTGTGAGTAGTCTTCATTTTTCAGCTTCTTTATCATCTATAGTTACACTCGAAGTCTAGTCTTGATCAAGTCCAGTCGGTCCCAGTCAAATCAAGTCATGCCTTAGTAAAGTAGTGGCGACTTTACTATAAACTTCTGGATGGAGTTTTGGAAGCAACACGAAAAGTCATGTTTAACCACATTATATCTTTCTCCCACACTCGCGCTTGTAATTCGGCACTTTATAAACATGCCTAAAGAAAAGAAGAAATACAGTGAAAAGTACACAAATATTTGGGAAACAGATCCAGGGGGATTTTCAAGTAATTGTGTGATTTTAGGGATTTTAGCATAACTTTAGGGATAAATATTTTTGAGAGTTGGTAACACTGCGTTCCAACCTCATTTTATATGGACGGTCTGTGCAACTCCTTTGATCTGTGTACGATTTACCGCCATCGGAGCGATCGCGCGCCAACACCATCAAACACGCACGAACTACCCCTCCACACGTGTGACTGTTCGACTATTGGACGATCGTGTGGTACCGCCATTATGTATGATTATTATAGTGATGTGACAAAGTTTATCGGTTTATGAATCGGAACTATCGGTCTTTTTTAATGTCAATCAATGTAGCTTGGCCGAATTACAGGCGTAAATTAGAAATATCACTAAAAAATTCTAGAGAGTATGTGATACTAATAGCTTTTTGTAATAATAGTAACGATAAACAAACTCGTAGACCAGGCAGCACTTTCTTGTGATCAAAACTAAAGTGTTTCCCAGTGGACAGATTCGTGGTTAGATTAGTCAGACCATCGGATTTTTTTTCAACCAATCTGAGTGTTTCCCAGGAAATATTCAAAATGAATGTGTAAATGAAAATGTAGTATACGCCTACTGGCTATTGCTTATGAGCTCGGCATATTCCCATACCACACCCAAAATGATGTATTTAATTAAGTAGTCAAGCTATTTCTAACGAATCCTAGCTATGACTGTTTGTGGGACACGCTCAGGATACAATAATAAAATTAAGCAGGATATTCAAATAAAAACATTGATACTAAAAAAAAATTAAAAAAAACTTAAATAAAAATATTGATTGAGTTATACTTAAAATACCTACATATTATTCAAAACAAGCTCTTACAACACAGTGGTGCTATACAAGGTACATATATTTCAAGAAACTAAGAACGCAAGTGTTATAAAAACGAATTGGTAATAATGAACGATTGTGCGTCAAGGCACATCACTATTAATCAACAACAAAATTACTTTCTAAAAATTACAAGAATTTTGAGATCGGATAGACATTATTATGTTATTGTATCAGTCTCAAAACAATGAATTTAAACATATTCGAATATTTCATGGAAATTTTGAGTAGTTCCACAGAAAATCCAAAAAAACTCTTACCTTAATGTTACACATCGATTTTCTTCACTTTTCTTTGAGCTATGGCTGTTACAGCCATAAGATACACAAGTCATCACAACAAAATTGTTTCAAGTTATCATACAACAAAGTATTTCACACCAGAACAATAATCACAATATTCGAAAACGCAGAGAGTCACCAGCTGGTCACTTTGACAACTGAAATGTGGCTTCACATCGTTTAAGATTCCTTAGTTGCTGTATGATTACGTCTCTTTCTAATTCCTCTGAGGTTTAAGACGATAGTTGCTGTATGATTACGTCTCTTTCTACCTGACGTCAAACCTTTGTAAGATAAAGCAGTAGCAACTATATGTTTGATGGTTCAAATTAATAATGCTTGTGCTTCAAACTTGTGGTTGTGCTTCAAGTTCTCGAAAATGTCAGATTTGTTGTCAAATGTTCATGATGTTTGTTTACAGAATTTAGAAAATTTAGCAAAAGTTCATGCTGTTTCTGGAAAATATGAATATTATCATTATCTTTGTGATGGAGTTGATGACAAGGTAAATAATACTTTCTCTATAGCTTTATTTTTCTATAACTTGGAATTAGGTTAAGCATGGTGTAAGATGCGTTTTACTCGTATTTCAGATGTTTATTTTATACAAAAGTAGGTATAATTAACAGACGATTTTTTTTTCATACTTAGGGATCTGTCATAGTTTTAATAAAATTATTATAGCCATAACACGGTGACTCGTCTGGTGTGCATAATACACATCCTTGTAATATTTCTGCTAGTGTACATACTTATCTACTTATTTTTCAGGGTTGGGGCTGTGGCTACAGAACCTTACAAACAATTTGCTCATGGATGACGAACAACTGCTGTGCTAATTCTACTATCCCTAGCATTAAACAAATTCAAAGTATTTTAGTTGAGATGGAAGACAAACCCAGAAGTTTTTTGGGATCTAGACAATGGATTGGTAGTGTTGAGGTAATAATTTTGATAATTTAAATCAAAAATATAGTTTACTTAGATTTATACACATATTACTGCCAACACTTAGGTATATAGATTTAAGAAATATCACACAGACTTAAATAATTGTGCACAAAATAATGTAAATTAGTTTTAACTTTTTTACCATTTTGTTTATGTTATAATGGCTATACTTATGGTGAGGTAAATTAAAATTAATTTATAGTATTTTGTGAGTGATTTAGTCCAAGTGATTAACATAATTTGATTTAACGAAAGCCATACCTATAGATAAACCTAAAAAAAATAATCTAATTTCCAGTATCTAATTAAAAAAATATTGGTAAATAAAATAGCCTTTCTGTTCAAATGCTTACCTTTTCAGGTATGTCTAGTAATTGACAAGTTATATGATGTACCATGTAAAATTCTCCATGTAACCAAGGGTGATGAGCTGACAACAATTGTAGGAGAACTTGTGAATCATTTTGACATGTTTGGCAGCCCCATCATGATGGGAGGAGATATGGATTGCTCTTCTAAGGGTATTATGGGCATAGATGTCGGTGGCAATCATCCCAGCTTGTTAATAGTGGTAATTTTACACATTCTTTCACTATCAATGCCCACCTTTATTCAAATATAAATACTAGGCTAGCCTAGCCCTTAAACTTTATTATAATCTGTTCCATGACTTATAGCGAGGTCAATATAATCTACAACATAGCCTTGACACAACAGACCATCTTCTGTCTTTTATTAGCGAGGATATTAAGCTGGATTTTAGTGGAAACTGGTTCTGCTGCTTCTAATAGTATCCTATAATATATTACTCACAACTTTGATAACATCAAAATTCTAATGTGCTAGGACCAAATTGTTGCATTATATTCATATGCTGTTTGTGTTGTGAACGCTACTCAGTCAGTCAGTTAGTCCTACCTCCACCTTCTTTGTATATGGTATGGTGAGATTTGGTGTCAAAGATGTCCTTTGCCGAAGTAGAGCACCAGAGGCCACACCCTCTGGGGAAATTGCTCACTGCGTGTGGCAGTACAGCTGCAACAGGCTATTTTACTTGATGGTGAACACTACTGTTATGGTATATTCCAGACCAGTATTTGTTAATTTAATGTTTTTTTAAACTTTCCAGGATCCTCACTATGTCGGCAAAGAAAAGTCCAAAGAGTTCCTGCAGTTCAAAGGGTGGGTCAAGTGGCAGCCACTCAATGATTTTCTAAGTTCTTCCTTCTACAATTTATGCTTACCTCAAGTTAAAGGCAAAAGTAAGTAGGCAAATTGTTACAATATTATGAAAGAAATTATATTAAAACATGTTTTATTATGAAAGTTTTTATTTTATAATTAAAACTAATAAATGCAATCTTAGTTCAGAAACACAAAAATAACCAATAATTATTAAATGAGATCATTATTCAGCCTTGACAAATTATCAGACATATTAAATCAAATAATTATATGTTTTAAATTATAATAGTATTGGAATACATATTAAAAATTTAAGAATGAAGAAAATAATAATAAAACAACTATGCTATGTATGTATATCTACTAATAATAATAGTGTGCATAACTACATAGATACCAAGAGAAAATTCTTATCTTGCTAAAAGCTAACATCACACTGGTTTCCATTATATGTATAATGAGAATCAGTGTACACAATACAGTATATGTACAGTGTATGTTGGTCATAATGTTTTAAAATCGCACATATAAAACCAAATGTTAATGTATTCAAATAAATATACATATTTCAGTGCAATTGCTAAGTCAATCTATGCTATAAATCATCTTACCACATCAAATTAATCATGCTACTGAATAATGTCATCTGTGAAAGTAGGCAAAACAATAATTAGCGAAACTTCATTCTCATTGTATACAATACATGCTATGCATCTTGCATTATGTTTAATCCATGCAGTCAATGTTACAAAGAGGGAGATACAGAATAAAATACATATTGTGTTAACAAAATAAAAAGTTTACATTCACAGTGCACCATGTAGTCATAATAAATGATTTTAATTAGTTGGGTTATGTATGTATAGTATAACCCGACTTATGAAAAAATATTTTTTTCTCATAAGGTTGACAAAAGTATTTTTGTTTAATTTTCAAGTGTTTTTTTTTTTTTTTTGCAAACGTACGTACGTACTTGCGAAAATGGCCAGCTTTTTCTATAAACAAATAAAAAAGTTATTTTGGAAGTGCCGACTCCTAAAATGTTATGTTTATGTTCTCTTTTGTTTCAATCTGTGTTCATGATGAGACAGACGCCCTGCAGGATCCAGTGGCTGCAGTGCTCGGCCGTGTAGAGGTCTGATTCGAACACGAGACCGACACCCATCGCGTTGCGTCGCAACGACGTCGTATAAACCGGAGTACGCAACGTGTTCTAACAACAAAAAATATCAATTACGAACCAACCAAAAAAAGCGACTGCGTTTACAACAATATATTTGTGATCAGTGTATTAAAAGATATAGGTATGGATAAAAGAGGTAATTATAGTTATCCAAATGATAAAATTTAAATATTTACATTCAACATTTCATTTAAATCTGTCCGGCAGTTTCAGTGTAAAGAAAAAGGTAGGTGTTTGACCACAGCTCACCTGATGTTAAGTGATGGTGTGGTCGAAGATGATAAAGCACATCTAGCCATTGTGCTTGGTGGTAGATTTTCAACTTGTTGCTGGCTGACATTATATAAACATTTTATTGATAACACCAATGTTACAAGTCAAATTCCGTAATATTATTTCAAACGTATCATTAAAAAAGCTTTAAAGCACTGATTACATGTCATTATAAAAATATGTATGTCAATATAAAAAATATTGTTAAGTACCCCGACATAGTTTCCTTCACCGGCAGCTCTAGCTCGTTGTTGCGATTTGAACCCACGTCTTTTGGCGCGCGAACCGACCTAACCCTAAGCTATTATAACTACAAAACATACGGGCACACTTTCGCATTTATTTATTTACTAAGGGACCGATTCAGTATACGCATAAATAAAATTAGCTGTTCCATAGGAAAATGCCAATCACTTTAGACGAAATGTATGGAACAGTTAGCAAAAGCACTAGAGATGTGACCAACCTGCAACTTGAGCTTGTGGGCTTCGATGGGTATGATGTACATAATGGGCAGCTGCGTGACGAGCACCTTGGGGTGCGAGCGGCGCAGGCAGCCGTCCTCCAGGTCCCAGCGCGCACCTTCCAGGTACAACCCACGCACGTAGCAACCCTACAACAAATGAGAGACCGCTAAAAATATAGAAGGACGTTCTGAAACTCTGCAATAACAATATACACAAATACAGGTGTACAGGAGTCGAAAGCCGAAAATCGGAGCAAGGGGTTTTGTCTAGCAGTACACTCAGTAGACCGTGTTAAACTGGTTATAATTAATTGATGCAGGCGTTACTTTGCGGTAGTTCATTTTGAGTATTCAAGAGATATAGGTATTTCTTTTTAAAAGTCGTTTTGGTTACAACAATGACATATCTACAAACTACAACAAACATATATAAAATTAGAATGACAATAAATTAAAAATAACTCGTAACATAGTCGTCGTCTTAATCTAATCTACTCGTAATCTATCTAATACCTTTAAACGAGCAATTCTTGTATATATATTTTTATATAATCTGAATCTCTGAAACGGTTCCAACGATATTCATGAAATTTAGTATATCGGGGGCGATAAATCGATCTAGCTAGGTTTCATTTTTAGAAAACGTCGTTTTATTCGTGTTTTTAGCCGAGCAAAGCTCGGTCATCCAGGTACTTATGACTGGTCCGAAAGGCGAGGATTAATTATGTCGTTTATTTTTTCAATATCTTTGTAAATTTTTCAGGTAAAGATGTTAAACTTCCCGCATATCGGTTTATTCTATCTGAAGAAGTTCAGCGACTGATTCTCATCTAACTCTAGTTTGAACTTAATCTTTGGGTGGATACCGATAACTATATTCATAAACCTATCTAATCGTCTTTGCATCCATGTCCAACAAATAATTATATCATCCACGTATCGGTAAAAAAACAGGCTGAAACTTGTTAAAATAAGGCCAAATTAATAAGGTTAAGTAAGGTATAAATCTTGGCGTATACGTAACTGAAAGCTTACTTTACTTATCATTGTGAACTACTTTTAGTATGAGCATAACTCTGAAATCGTACAATAAAATTTCCATAGCAAAAAGTTGAGTGCACTCCTTGAGTTAGAGAGCAGTTGATATTTTGCAATTTCATAGTTGTGCTCATGGTAAAAGTTTGAATAATGATAAGTATAATAACCTCCTTTTGGATTAGTACACTCTAAGCTTATAACTCCCCCGTATACTCACAGTGACAGCCCGCTCCTCGATCTCGTCAGCGTGCGTCCAGTTCGTGACCTTAGTGAACTGCGTGGAGCGGTCGAGCGGCCACGTGTACAGCCGGCACGCCATTTGGATGTGCGCGATCAAATACGACTCTGGAATATGCAGCCCGGACAGCCAGATCACTAGTGGCTCCTCTATTGTCGCCTGTAAAACGCACATTAGTACACAAATTATTCTTCTAGGCTAGGTTACTAGAGATAACAAAGTAACCTTGGCTTGTGACTTGCCTACGGCTGTTTTAGCCCCGCAAACCGTGCGCCACCGATAATTGTCTGTGCCCAATAGCACATAGTTGGCAGTCATCATCGTCATCATCATCATCAGCCATAGGACGTCCACTGCTGGACATAGGCTTCCTCCTAGGGGGGTTTTGCCAATACTCGCCACGATTGGGTTGGCGAGTGCAGTTAGGTGTGATTGTTCAAGGAAGACGCTGCTGCCCATCTTCCGGATTACATCCCTTAGCCGACTCTTACGGCAACCACGGGTAGAGAGGGTGGGGTACTATTCTTACGCCGGCAATAGCAATAGCATAGTTGGCAGTAGCTCCAACCTACCTCATGATCTGTTGGGCGTAGACTCTATTCCCACGCAAGATACATTTATGTGATAAACATAATACAAGCTTTGGGGTTAGATGGCGCTGTGTAAAATGTTTATTCAAAACAAATGAAGGGGAGGGAATACCAATGTGTAGACAGCTAATTTATCTGCAGCTTTGCACTTACTTCCTGATGCGCTTAAAGTCAAATGTGAAACAAACTCTTGATCTTGAAAAGTAGGCAACGCGCCTCTGGTGTTGCAGATCTTAGATGGCGGTAATTACTTACCATCAAAGGTGCAGCTTGCTTGTTTGTTACTATTATATGTAAACCTTATCCTCTTTGTAGCTCGGCTTGCTGATCGATTGCAGTTCGAATGTATATCTGTTTATTGCTGGTATGTCCTGCAAGCACTCTGGTTCGCTTGCTAAATTCACGTCAACATCCATAATATTCTGAACTCAGTCGGAATGGTTTCAATTCGGAGACTACAATCTGTCTAGTTGTCCGTAGAAAAGCCTTTCCGATTGAAATCAATATAGGTACAGGGGATAATTCTTATTGAAATTGGGGCGCACCATGTCGCTTGACTCTTACTCGAATGCTTTCTTAAAGTGCACTTGCACATGCTCCACGGTTTCGTTCTAAAAAGGACTATGGAATACGGGGACAGACCTTTGGCCGATGATCAGGGAGCATTTGTTGTAGTACGCATAAGTAGTATATGAATATATTAATCAAAATGCTTATGTGGCTAATTAAAACTAACCCAGTCGGAGTACTGCTTAGTCCTCGAGATGAAATGATCCATCCAGCTGCCCAGCCCCTTGCAAGTGGCTGGTGCGAGACTGCGCCATACATTGGGCAGTTGTCCGTTGAACAGAGAGTAAGAGACGTTATCCAGTACGGCGTCCATGCCGATCTCACCCGCGAGCGCTTTACGGAGCAGCGATAACGTGGACCGCATGCGGGTTATAAGACGGTTGAATCTGCAATAATCACATTACATCGACATCATCATTGATATCTCACAACGTTTAGCAAAACAGAACAAACTCAACCTCAAGTCTTACAAACACTAACAGAATCTAAAGAATTTACTCTAGGTATTTTCAAAAAACGTTTCCAGCAAAGTCCAACTTCTGCGGTCATGGATCTCTCTCTGGACTATAAAAGCCGACATGTGTTTCGACATTTTTAATTATAAATAGTCAGTCGTTGGACTATAAATCCTGGTGACAAGTGACGATTTTGTCTAAAATATATCACGCTTTCTAAGAGGTGCCCTTCACTCTTGTCTTGATAAAATTTAAGTTGTGCTGCCATCCTGTATTGGAAATTAAAATACGTAGGTAAATGTAACTTCGAGGCTCCGATCACATATTTAAACTCATTGAAAAATTTTGCTAGCTTAATCTTTTAAATAATAGAATCGCTCACAACTTCCGAGTCGCGTAAATGAATACGTCGCGCTCCGAAAAACTGGGGCCGGAGGCAGCCTAAAACACCTAAAGTTCTCGGAAAGCCTCGCCGTAAACAAAAGCATGTCGGTGTATAGCAACGTACCTCTCTAACTCTTGTAAAAGCACCACGAGTGATGGCGTGATGTTCATCTCGAACTGCTTGCGTACGCGCCAGATCTCGTATGTATTGGGCAGCTTGCTCATCACGTCTATAGCTATCTGGTCTATGAACTCTTCGCGGCTCATTGCGCCGCCACTGTCGCCTAAGAACAAACGTAAGTACTTAGTTGTAAAAATACAACATGCATATAATTATGCAACTATGATAGCACAGTGGTTAGTGCGGTGGGTTCACACGCTACAAGCTCGTGTTGAGCTTGAGTTGCCAGTTTAGGAAACCATAACATGGTGGTAGGGCACTTTCTAATACTCGACTGGCTAACTACCACCCTGAAGCTGAAAATCTCTCGCCAAGTGCCTAACAATGTGTTCCGACAGCCTGCCTCACCTGAGAGCCAGTTCCATTTCAAGCTAGATGTATCTACCATCTTCGACCACACCTTCATTCAACATCAGGTGAGCTGTGGTCGAACACGTAGACTGTCAACCATAAAAAAGGTATCCATCGACGCTGATGCCCGTCACTTCCCCGCAATGCCCGCGCGAGCGCTTGACCCACCCGCGTATCTATGTATAAATTGTATATGTAGGTATATAAATATAGGTACGTATATACTGTTATGTTGGCACGCTATACTCGGCCTTATTAACATGTAAATTAGAGCGCAAAATAGCAAAACGATTTGCTTCTGCTTTCTTCTGAACTTACCATATTTCACTAGAAGTTTAGATAAAAAGACAAATATGTACCTACATCACTGAAGAAATTTTCCAAGCCTTAGACAGCGTTTAACAGAATTAAAAGCTTAAAAATAAATCTCAACATTTTAAATGCTAGTACTTACATTTCGGATTCAATCGACCTACTAAAAGCAGCAGCGTGAAAATTGAAAATGGATTACATTCATGAACAATAAGAGAATAAAAATCTTAAAAAAGTCACTATTAATGAATCTTCTACTTTACCCTTACTCGATAGTCTTTTAATCTTCTAAACCTATAACACATTTTACTCTGTACCTAACTATTAATCACGAATTTTGGTAGCCTATTCAAACCGTCCTCACTTTAATAATGTAAATATAGGTTACCTACAGAGATACTAAATAAGAATTTTAATTTGATACCAGCGTGATCATTATAAATTTGTTTTGTTTAGTTATGCGGAATTACGTTTAACTAGTTAAAACCGGATGCGGCCGAAACTATAGTCAGCTAGACTGTTATAGTTTCGACCGCATCCGGTTGCCTACTTCAAGGAGTCAAAGCAAAGTACAGCACGCGCGCGGCCTTGAGACAGGTATCTGACGTAATTAAACATAAGTAATCCCGCATAAGACAAACAAAAATTGTTAATAAATAATTATCACATTTTAACCGACTTAAAAAAAAGGAGGTTCTTAACTTGATTGTACATATCAAACTTTAAATCTATTCATTCTGTGGACACACTTCATTGTAATTCAAAGAAGACTTTCAAAAACGTTGACTGCATCATTAGCTCGTTCGGTAGCTCTGTTTCATGAACCATAGGGTGATTTGACCTAGGTGGGACCTAGGTCAAACATTTCTGTGATAAACATTATATGTTCATAGATGTTTGTTGTGTGTCTGGGTGCTTTTATGTTTGTATGTGTATTATAAATATGTATTTACATTTTTTTTATAGGTATTATATTTAGATATCCATAGTACGTTGTAGAAATAAATTGAAATGTCCTCCGATATTCATTATGTATTAAGAGAATCGTAAAATAAGCAACTCCTTACTTGTCTGCGGCTGCAATTCGATAAGATGTCCCCACATCTCTCGCACCGCCTGACTGAAGTATCCGATCTCTGCATTTGGATGCAACCCGAATACTTCTGGCGTGTTCGCCAGAGGAAGCGTGTCGATGAACTCTAGACAAATAGAATTTATAATTAGACAAAGGTCCCCGCAAAGAAAATTGCAACTATTATGTAGACTAGGACAGTGCCGCTAAGAGAAAAGGTACCATGTAGGTACCACCACATACCATGAACGTCTAGCAAATTTATGCCAGAACCCTAGTTAATCAATCCGAGTTCTACACACGATTTTGGAATGGAGTCTCGGCGGGAACGCCGAAAATATGGAGTAAAGTGTACAGAGTATAGTGCAGACGTTTCATATGCGCTACAATTTATTTCACGTTACACGCGTGTATTCAATTTGGCCACAGCAACGCGTGGCCGGGTCTGCTAGTGTTACAATAACTTTAAAATACTTATAGCGATATGCCTTGCGGGCTCTGTGTTACACTATGTCTTTCTCACCTATATACTCCTCCCGCTCGCCGTCTGGAGGTATAACGTAGTCGAAAGCATGGTCGTGGTAGAAGTGGAACGGCTGGAACTTGTCGAAGAGGAACTCGCCGAGATATTCCTCCATGTAGGTGCGCACCACGCGACGGTCGAAATCGTCGATCACTCGGCCGCCGTACATCACCTGACCACACAATAGGTATATTTAGCTTCTCATAAGCAGTCTGCTATGTCGGTTGACTTTGTTCTCTGGCGAATTTCTTCGTTGCGGGTACGAAGCCTTTAGAGAAACACCGAGAATTTTCATTACCACTTTTTTTTTTTTTTTTTCGCCAAGCATCTAACGGTGTGCTAGGGCAGCCTCACTTGAGACTCAGTTCCATTCTAGGCAAGGTGTGTTTACTATCTTCGACCACACCGTCACTTAACATCAGGTGAGCTGTGGTCAAACAACAAGCCAGAAAGCCATAAAAAAAACTTAACACGTACCTCTCCGAAGAGGTACTTGAGCGTGGCCCAGGGTATGGGCCCGCGTGCAGCCGCACAGCGCTCCAGGTAGCATTGTAGAATCTGCATGCACACAACGAAGTCGCTCTCGCTGAAGTCGTACGATATGTTCCAACCTATCTTGTCGTATTTGCGACGCTCCTAAGGACAAAAATATATGATGATATAATTTTTATGAGTTTTTTTAGATCTTCTTCTTCTTTTTCAATCGTTCCCTCATTTCTGAGGATCGTGGCCACTGGATCGTCTTAGACGGACAATCTGCCTCCATCGACTCCGATCAGAAGTAGGGAATATTTTGTACATTAAAACAAACAACTTTTGTCTTACAACCGTTGCCAAAACACAATATACGTATATAGTTAGTTACATATCCCAAAAAATATTGCGTAGACGTTTCATTAGGCGTAGTATTATGCGAGTAGCCGCCCCGCGCGCCCCAACCCCTTTCTTTGGCCTTGATTGACGTCATCCTAGTAGTTTGCTGCCGTTACACGTCACTGAGTGCGCGCGCGCTTTTTGCATAGTTTTTTTTTTTTGATTAGACAAAAGTACATTTTTTAATATTGTATTGAAGAAAAAAAAAACGAATTATCAACATAAGGAGAACAAAAGTTGTTAGATTTAATGTACTGAATATGCCATTAAAAAGATGCTTTTGATTACAAATATTATGATTACCTGTTATAATTTTAATATTTAAATAATAGCTAATGTTTATGCATGTAGTTTTATTTTTATTTCGGAGTCAAAAAATATATATTATATATTCATGTTATGTGCCAGTGTGATTGGAGATGGTAAACACTTATCCTAGGACTGTCTGTCCAATAAGGCTGGTGGATTACACCGTCAAGTGCTTGGCGGTAGATTTTCGACTTGAAAGTGGAAACTAGCCAGCCGTGTACAAGAAAGTACCTAAGATATAAATATTGTTTAATGTTAACCAATGCTTAAAATACTTTGTCAACCTTTCGCCAATGATTTTTTAAGCTTATGTAGGTAGATACCTTGTACTATGGAAGTCAGATAACTGATAGAACATTTTTTTTTGTAAATACGCACAAAACATCTAGACACAGTACAAACATTTGTTAACAGTACAAAATGTTTGTCCTGAGTAGGAATCGAACCGACATCCTACAGCTCTTAAAGCAAATATACTACCAATGAGCCAACAGGACTGTCAGTAAGTATTTAGGTAATAATGTCCTCAAACCTGAACAACAGCGTGGAAAAATGCAAGCACAAATACTAGTTTCCTGAACTGCACGTGAGGACACTCCTCCAGTGCCCGTGACCTCATCTTGAAGTATGTGTTGCGTAGGTTCAGTTTCAAGCCGTTGGGCGGCTCTGTCACCACTGTAAAAGGAGACAACTGAATCAATTTATCGCTTCGATTCCACATTTTTTATATGGATAGCAAGGATTATGGAATTCTTTATAGCTAGCTGTTTTTATTTTCCGGTAAATACAATTTGAATGTCTTGAAACCTAGAACAAACAGGTTTTCTAGGTAAGCGTGATTAAGGACCACTGCTTAACATAAGGTAGGCTATGGTCGCGTTTGAATGAAATCATAAAACAATAAATTAAAAATAAAAAACGGCCAAGTGCGAGACGGACCCACGCACGAAGGATTCCGTATCATTATCCATAAAAACAGCAAAAAATTTTGTCTGTTGTATGGGAGCCCCCTTAAAATATTTATTTTATTCTGTTTTTTAGTATTTGTTGTTATAGCGGCAACAGAAAATCTCAACTCAACAATCTGTGAAAATTTCAACTATCTATATATAACTATGTATTTTTATACGGTTCATGAGATACAGCCTGGTGGCATGAGTACTTAATGAGATACAGACGGACAGACAGACAGACGGACGGACAGTGGAGTCTTAGTAATAGGGTCCCGTTTTACTCTTTGGGTTAACCCTGAAAATGATTCGCCAAATAAAACTTCAAAAAACACAAGTCATGAAAAATAATACAATGATGCAACATGACGCTTAAACAAAAAAACTACTTAGGTAGAGTTTTGTTTTTACTGCTAATGTTACCTTTGAGCGAGCGCTGCAGTATCCCGATGGGGAATGTGGGCGTAGGGTCGGTGGTGAGCCAGAGCCGGTACTCGGGGTGCGGCTTCTCCATCAGCTCAAGCTGCTTCTCCAGCTCGCGCAAGAACGACACAAGCAGGTGGCAGTTCTGCAGAATCAGCCACTGTCCATGCGACACCGCGCCTTCTAGCAGCGCTAACGCAGCCTAGAAAACAGTTAGGAATATTCTACATAAGTCTACATTTTTGTTTAATTATCCGAAATTATCACGTTTGAGTAGATTGACAACTCCGATTACAGTTTCAGCCATATTTAGATGACATCTAAGGAATCCGCGCGCGTCCTGGTCTAATATATTTCTAACTCTATATAGGCGATAACGATACAATGACGTTGCGCTCGAAGCGTTTTGTGCATTTCTTCCACCAGTCTACCCAAACCTACCAAATTCCTTGAAGTAACCATTGGAGCATATCCTTGGGCTGCTGGCATACTTGTTCCAGTCCTAATTTGCCTGATCTGCAAGCAGAATCTGAAATATTCTTAAGGTAGGTAGGTACCCCATTTTTATCCGTAAGCTTTGTTTAATGTAAAAGTAATGATACGAACGAGACGCTCTCCTGATGGTAAGATATAACGTCTGTCCAAGACCATTGCAGCGATACACAGAACTTATAAGACAAAAACAAAGACATCTTTGTTTTACTAAGAGTAGTAAAATAAAGTTCAAGGCATCGCTGCTATGGCGCTCATTACTTTGAGGCTTTCGATGGTTAGTCCTGTAGTTTCGCAACCCATCAAGCCGGAGCACAGTAATGTTTACACACTACTGCTTGGTGGTAGAATATCTGGTACTGCGGTGGTACCTAACTAGACGACAACCTGCTGAGATCTACCACCAAGTAAAAGTGATTTAATTTCTTATAACCTTACAGTGCAGTACGACTTATGTATTCATTATTTGTTAACTAGCTACAACAAGCGTTTCGATTCTCATATCCAACAAAAAAAGTACCCAAATTAAATCAAATTCCAGTGCTCCATGTTAATTCAAGGTATTTATATGTTATCTGGATTCCAATTTTACCTAAATCCGTTTTGCTAGTTAAATCGTAACAGCGTAAAGGAAGAACACACATACAAACTTTCGCATATATAATGTTAGTGTGATTAAATATGAAATTACTCTGTTAACAACGACAAAGTACTTCCCGTGAACTCAGAATCTTGAAATTTGGTACGAAGCAACGTCTTATATAGCACAGATAAAGGAAAAATTGCGAAAAGCATAAATTACCATAAAAAAACTTTACCTTTACTCATATATATCTAGAGGTTTGTACGGAACCCTCAGCGCGCGAGTCCGACACGCACTTAGTCGGGTTTTTTATTCGTATTAATATTTAAAGGTTCTCCTAGGAACTTGTAGCATTATGGTTTGATATACATAAGTATATCTCACCCCTTCTTGTCCTTGTCCCAGAGAGAGGTATTTGAACTTGCCGCCGCCAAAGCCACATTTATCGGCGAGCTTCATCAGATCAGCTGTTGGGTCGGATCCCGGGCTCAGAATGAACACGACTGGAGTGAAGGCGGTTGTTTGTTCCAAGATCATGTCCAGACTGCAAAAATGTAGAATTATAATGATAATTTAAAAAAAAACACGAAATATCACAAGGGGAGAGGGGAGTAAGATATAAGATAGTAAGATATCACGTGTATTAATTTTTTCGCCAAACGCGAATGATGACAACGAGTGCCTTGATGAAACCAACGTTGAAAAAATGCTACAAAAACATCACGTGATTAATAAGGACGGCCTCTAACTAGTTTATTTCTTCTATATTATTTAATTTTAAGTGTGTACAAAAAAAAAGTTATTCATTCATTAATTCCTAGCACACCTTACCTTATTTGAGGTGGCGTGATATATTCTTCGCCCATAGTGATAGTGATGTAATCCGTGATCGCGCGGTAGATGCGGTCCACTCGGAAGCACCGCAGCAGCATCAAGAGCTCGAAAGGCTTCAGTCTGTCGCGGTAGTGGTTCGGAATGTCATTGGACTCGGGCGTGTCGGAATCAAACCACTGCAAGTGCACACTAACATAATAATATCTGAAAGATTTGACATTTTTATTAGTATTTTAGACAGTGACATAGTTTATAAATTAAACGATTTTGAAAATGTAATGTAATATGACATTTTATAATTTATTTGATATTTGACTATGTTCATGTAATGAAAACAAACATTGATAAAAAGGAAATAAATATAAACTACCAATCAAGTATACCAATTTAATGCTTTAAAAGATAAAAATATATTTTTTTTAATCTTATTATAACGTGTAAAATTTTATGTGTGAAAGTCTTTTATGCAAAAAGGACTATGTGACAAATCTCACTACCAGAAGAATGTCTAGCATCATACCACTGCAGTATCAGATATTCTAATGCCAAGCAGTAGTGTGTGAACTGTACCTACAGCAGCTAGCAAAATTATAGGGTTATTGAAACTAACTAATGTCTTAAAGTATCTAATGAGCGCCAAAACAGCGATGCCTTAGATAAGTATTGTTTTGTTACTCAAAGTTTTGCGGAACCGCTGTAATAATAATGGATTTTATTGTCTTAGTTTTCAAAAATTAGTAAAAATTTTGTGTAGAAGAGGTCGGCTCTGGGAAACAGTATTCTTTGTCCGGAGTCCGACAGATTGTGTAATATGTTATTGTTATGTTCATAAATAAATTGAATTGGAATTTATCTCGTTATCTTTTACCATCGAGAGAGGAGTTCATTAGTGTCATTACTTTTACATAAAATATGCAAAACATGAAAAATGCTAAACATATTGAAATTAACTAGTCGCTTTCCATGTTTTTTTTCCATTCATTCCAAATCTCACTCAAATGCGTTCAGCTGTAGCGTAGCGTATATAGCGTAGGCGCATTTTTAATATTAATATTAGAATTAGAAGTTTGATAGTCTGACTATCTAGTTAGTGAAGTGTGATAGTATGACTGTGTGATAGGTCACACTATCTGTATCTACAGAAAGTATTAAGTAGTAGTTACTTCTTGCCAGTGGTGGAGTCCTCTGGATATGTGATCTGGAAGGTCACTAAATGAGTCTGGGAAATCAATGGACAACTTAATGACGTCCTGCCAACCCTATAAATAAGACAAAACAGAATATAATTACTATAAACCAAAATTTTAAAAAAATAAATGACAGAGTATTTTGAAAAGAGGTTTTCGTAAAAAAGATTTTCGAGAAAAATGTAGTCTATGAAATATTCCAGGATTTCTGCCACCTGAACCCGTTATTCGTCTTTTCGCTTCCAGCCACGGCCAGCTGTCTTACGTATATCGTCTTAGGGCGTTACGACTATAATTTTTTCCAGAACAGTAAGTCGTTGTTTGTAAGGGACAGGTTTCACAGTGTGCCTATTGCCGAACACGCCACCAGGAACCGTCACAGTTTCAGCTGGCCTAGCGCAGTATTAGCTGGGCGTACCTATATTACCGAGGTGCCGGCGTAAGAATAGTACCCCACTCTTTCTACTCGTGGTTGCCGTAAGAGTCGGCTAAGGGATGTCATACGATAGACGGGCAGCAGCGTCTTCCTTGAACAATCACACCTAACTGCGCTCGCCAACCCGTTTGCCAAGCGTGGCGAGTATTGGCAAAACCTCCCCAATGGGGGAGGCCTATGTCAAGCAGTGGACGTCCTACGGCTGAGATGATGATGACCTATATTACCCCCTGGTTTTGAGTATGCTTCGTTACGTCGAGAGGCTCATTCTTGCGAGATTACCTACTAATCACAATTTTTTTTAAATGGCTGATAGGCTTGGTGTTTGACCACAACTCACCTGATGTTAAGCGACGGTGTGGTCGAAGATGATGAAGGACACCTAGCCTGGAATGGAACTGGCTCTCAAGTAAGGCTGCTGTACACCGTTCGATGCTTGGCGGCAGATTTTCAACTTGAGGGTGGTAGCTAGCCAGCCGACTACTAGAAAGTACACTACCACCACGCTATGGTTTCCTCACGATGTTTTCCTTCACCGGCAGCTCAAGGTCATTATTGGGCATTGAACCCACACCCTTCGGTATGCGAACCGACCGCGTTATCCACTGAGCTTTGATCGCTACAATATGATCACCCGTTATCAATAAATACGATTTATGATTTATGATTTTATGTAGTTTATCTCATTGCTTGTTGCCATATGTACCTGTGCGGGTATCCAATGCGCTGGGCAAGCCCTGGCCGCTTTTTCCAGTGACACGTTTCCTTTGATGAAGAAATCGAGTTGGCCCTGCGTCAATGTGCCCGACTCGCTCTGCTCCAATTTTATATCCATTTGGAACGAGAAAAGCAACTTGTGTCGTTCGAATAGACCTGTCAAATAATACAATTGTGTTGATAATATTAGAGTTGTTTTTTACTATAGAACCAATCCCGAAAACACAAAAAAAAATATGTAAAAATGTTGTTTGTACTCAACAAAATGTATGACTTATTTTTCGCGAAGTCAGAATTGGTACCATAACGAAAGTTTTTCATAATAAGCCCAATGACTTTTCGGTATATTGTGACCGTTTCACGTAATCCTGTATCTTGTAGAATTTTTGATAATAAAATAGTCATAATTGACATTTTCATAGGTTTTATTTACATGTTAATTAAATTGGTACACGTATATACGTATATGTAATAGGTATATAATGTCCAATTAATTAAAGAATAATTAATATCTCAATAATATCTACCTACAAGATGAATGTCGCGGTACAGTTTTACGTTTCTGAGTATTATGTTCAAGGAAATCTTTAAAACTGGAGAACTTATCAGCTTACTTAATTCAGCTCATTGCGTGCCGTGGTGGTGCCGGCGTAAGAATAGTACCCCACCCTCTCTACCCGTGGTTGCCGTAAGAGTCGGCTAAGGGATGTAATCCGGAAGATGGGCAGCAGCGTCTTCCTTGAACAATCACACCTAACTGCGCCCCGCCCGCCAAGCGTGGCGAGTATTGGCAAAACCCCCCCAGGAGGAGGCCTACGTCCAGCAGTGGACGTTCTATGGCTGATGATGCGTGGCAAAAACGTCCTTCGATCCTCCCCTACCGTGAAACATCACGGTAGACGTTCACGAGGTTGAGGTTCAAGAAATATATACGACTGTTTAGTTTTCAGTTGTCTTTACGCTAAAAATACTTTTAACGTTACAAAGTTTAGTGTTAGCTGGAATTTGTCTACCTGTACATCCGTAATCGTAAACGTTCTTTGTCAGCATATCGATAATGTTCCGGAGACGCTTCGCTAGAATTACATTGGGCATCGCTTTTCGCAGCGAGAATGAGAACACCTGCAAATATAATTAAAAAACTAAGCCACGAACCTCTAATATCTATCTAAAGTAAATTAATTAATGTCGGTGGGCATTTAACACGGCGTCATCTAGCTCCAAACTAGGCTAAGATTGTACTATGGGAACCAGACGACTGATAGAATACCTTCATACTTAATTACTTTATATTTATAAAAAGATTATTTTATAATACATAAACACGTGTAACAATGCTTAAAGTAGCACAACGAGCTATGGAGAGGGCTATGTTCGGAGTTTCCCTACGAAATCGAATCAGAAATAAGGAGATCCGTAGACGAACTAAAGTAGCCGACATAGCCCAGCGGATTAGCAAGTTGAAGTGGCAGTGGGCAGGGCACACGCCCTACAGCTCGAGAAGCAGAGCTAGTACCAAATGTGATAACAGAGCAATAACGAGCGATCGTTAACTGGCATCTGGATGACGTTTGGACGGAGCCAGCTTACAAGGTACCCTTGATTAAAAGTAAGGTACTTTTAATCCAGGAAAATGCGGATGAAACCAGCGACGCGTATCTAATATCCATTATAAAAGATAATTAAATACTGTCAAAATAAAAGTTATTATTTACATTAACATAAATAATTAATAATACAATATATTTATTAGAGATTTAACAGTCTTTTAATTTAAGATAATCTTATTAAACAAAGCCTCTTGTACCTACTATATCTATGTACCTATATCTTGGCTAAAAACTCGAGATGTACCAAGCAGAAATAAGGTTATAGTACACATCAAAAAACTTTTATTATGACTCTGAAATCGCAAATAAAAATCCGCATTTTCATCAGGTTCATTCATTTTGTTGAAGGTCAATATGAAACAATAAAGTTCCATAATAATAGTTGCCCATAAGTACCTATCCTTTCGGCTTAGTACACCCTCCATATAACTCTGTAGAAATAAATAATTCATTTAAAAAAAAAAATACACTGCCTGGTAAGATATACTCACGTCAAGGTAAGAAGATAAGGAATACTGATACATGCTGTTTACGCCCGCCATGTCAGACAGAACAAAGAATAGAATAGAGCCGCGTTTCGCCACAGGCCGGTAGCCGTCTCGCAGGATCTCTATGTCTTTGGTCGTCGCTTCCGCCAGCTCAAGTTTTTCCATCACCTAGGAAAACCACAATAACTTTAGAAATAAACTTGGATGATTATATGATTTAATCGACCACAGGCAGTAAAAATTAGCGTCAACGCTAGCACTGTTTATACTTATACGTATTTATAAAGGCACCCTTATAGGTTATACTTGAATAGCAAATCCTAAGTACTACGATTTCCCGTCCCTATATACAACGTATAATGGACCCGGCCGACCCGACCCGAATGGATACCATACTAAGATGTTTCGTGTTGTCATTAGGTACTTAGTGGCAAAATTTAGTCGAAAAACAAGACTAATAAAAAATATTGTAGTCCTTATCTGAATGAAATTGGTTGGATTAAAATGAAAAAGACAGCAACATTTTTAGCAAGTTTAAATCTATCTTCATAAACAAAGTACCTAACGGCGTATTCCGACAGCCTCACTTAAGAGCCAGTTCCATTCCAGGCTAGGTGTGTAACTTCGACTACACCATCACTTAACGTCAGATGAGCTTTGGTCAAACATTAAGCCTGACAACTATAAAAAAATAAGCTTACAAAGTTGGGATCAATGCGTTGATTACTTAACAGCGTATGCCATTTACCTCAGCCGCTTTCGACTTGGTATTTTCCAAAGTGTTGACAAGCTCCACGTTGTCCAGCATGTTTCCAGTGGACGTGGCCAGTTCTCTCAGCAACGAATCTTCCAGGCCTGAGAGTAGACTCTTGTTGGCGCTTGTTTCTATTATGAGACTCTCTCGTTGTTCTTCTAAATCGGCTCGCTCGGCGCGTACTACCACGCTCAATAGCTGATCTTCTAGACCCTAGGAGGGACAATAACAGTGTTTTATCTCTATACTATTCATTTCGAACAGGATAATGTTACTTACATACAAAGGAATCTATCCATGAAATAGTGGGATTCACGCGACATACATACGTGCAAAAATAGTGGTGTATTTTAGGTATTTAAACAAAAAACAACTATTTAAGTTAATGAGTTTTACACTAAAACTGCAAAGTGACTGTTTGTCAGGATCTAAAGAGAGGTGGGTGAACTGAAAGCAAACTGCAGAAAAATGCACTCTTTTTGATTTTTGTTTTTCTTCGAAGTTTTTGGGTAGGACGTGATCGAGCTGATGATACGACAACCTGTTTCTCTAATCGAATTGCAAAGTAAAGAAATAAAACAAGCAAGAAGTTAACCAAGCTATTTGCCAGCCAACCAATATAATAACAGAAAACATACAAATCCAAAAAAAATATCAAAAGATCAAACAAATAAAAATATGGGTAGAAACGCAGAGATGTTTTCTTTCACTTGTTACAATAGATAGATTAACTTTTAAAAAGTATATATCTAAAGTCAATTCATACAGAGCTATCTAACCCCAAAACTAAGCAAACTTAGTTACACAATTAATCTTTCTTACATATTTATACACATAGAACACCCCGATACAAAATAAACATCTATGTTCGTCATAGAAATGTTTGGCATGGGCGGGAATCAAATTCACGCAGTACTCATGAGCTCTATAAAATAGAATAGAATATTATTTTATTGTACACCGACACATAAAGACACAAAATGTCACTAATCTCTATTGTTCACATAAATAATTGAGTATCTTCTTTTGGCCTTATTTCTAAAGGCAATCTCTGCCATCGATCCTGGTTGACAAGCCCAGAGTTAAGTTTAACAAGACAGTTTTCGTTACCTGCAAAGTGACGGTGTAATTGATGACAACTGCTTTCGCATAGGCAGCTGGGTTGAACTGCGGGTTAGCCAATTTCGTCGTCAGGTACATGCGAAACTTAGGATCGTAGTCTACTTCCGAGCTGCCCAGCATCACGAACATTCGCCCACTTTCCACTAGAAACAAACATTATAGTTTTATGTAGATATTTTTTCTGTTTTAAAGTAATTAGACGAACGATACGCTCTCCTGATAGTAAGAGATATAACGGCTGTCCATGATCATTGCAGCGACATCCAGAACTTTGAGCAACAAAACAAACTCCAGAACAGTTAAAGATATTGCCGCTTTGATGCTTATTACTTTGAGGCATTCGATAGTTAGGCTTAATTGGTGTGTATTTTTCAGTCTTGAACTTGAACTTGAAAAGGTTAACTCAATAATGCTTGGTTGTTCCGGTTTAGCTAACAACATTCCCAGGTTTTCGTTAGTCTCAGTATTTTAACATAAAAAAATCTTTACTTAATTCTTTGGGATTTTTGTCCAGAGGATTTATACCATCAGATTTTTTTATACAAACTCCATATTGTTACACACTTATAGGATTTAAAATTTCTGTTATACCTACGTACCTATACATAATTATTGGCGTCAACATTACGTGATTCACGATTCGTATTCATTCTTACCTTTTATGTTCTTCTCTAGCACATTATCGACGACGGGATCGATGTATTCGTTAACGTCTTGGAACAGCACTGGGATTCCATATTTGATGGCCATCTCGAGTTGTCGCAGGAATTGCGGGTCGTTGAACGATAACACCTAATAGAGATAACACAAATGTGTTTTAGTCTTTTTTTAAACAGCTAGGTATTGAAGGCAGAATCGGGTTTTTCTAAAATTAAAAAATTAAATTTTCTTTTACTATCGCATTTTAAAACTTTTATGTACTTTCATCGGAATGTAGACGCGAGAAAAACCAATACGTGATACGAAAACAGATTCCCATCAAACGATCAAAAGAAGTATTCTCCCATTTTGCAAGCAAAACAAGACTGGCTGCACCGAAATACACCTTGCTTTAATTCGACCGAAGAAAGCTGGCAAACAAGATGTGAGACGCTAAAATGAATTCAGAAAGAAAAATAAAAAAACAGAATTAAAATAATCGTGGTGCTTACTTTGAGGTTGTTTTTAGTCTCCTTCTTTTTGATCCAAGAGAGTGCCTGCGTCTGCGGGTCGATACAAAGCGGGAACCGTGACGCGCGGATCGTCAGGATGCCGTTCTGGACAGACAGTTCGTCTGGCGGCAGACCTTCGGAGTTCCATCTGAAATAGTTTTATTATTACTATTCCATCAAAGACAAAGGATTTTGCGCCATATGCTCAATCGTGTCCTATCGAACATTCCACGAAAAGATACTGGCATACCAGTTTGCGGGATTTACGTACTAAGTAAATGACAGAAAAATTTATAAAAAGTGGTAGGCACTTATAGTGCATTTATAGGAATAAATGGAAACTGCTGTTTTAAAATATTTTTTTTACTAACTTTAACGTACTTCTCGCAAATAAATAAGCTAGATCCACAGTTCGCCCGCCTTCAACTATCATTTGGGTCATGATGAACCATCACAACACGATAGTTTCAATGCAATTAATAATTTTTTTATAATAACTGCCACTGTGGGCGAAGTCATGTTTCTGTTCTATATCTAGTGTTTCCGGGCCAAAAGGTATATCCGCATTCAAAATTGCATCTAAATCCGTAGAGTAGACACAAACTTATGCATGTCTACAATGGAATGTAGATAAAAGAAGAGACTGATTCACGCGTAGATTGTATCCGTCTGACCTGAGCCTGATTCTCTAACTCACATGATATTATTTGGTGAAAACATGTGAAAATGTATATTCTGGCAGTTTTGTAGTTGATGAGTTAGTGGTAGAATAAATACTATATCACCAGAAATATAATACCACAGAAGTTGAATCCAAATTTCATCGCATTACGTAAACGAGTTCGTGTTAAGTGGTGATATAATAAGGTCCTTATTAAGTCCAACTTACCCGCTGATTTCCACCTCATTAGTGAGATTCTTCTCGATGGTAAAAGGTAGTGTGAGTGGTATCCCCCTCTCCATAATATCTCCGTACCAGTCTTCGTAAATCATGGATTCGCGGAAGGAGAACGAAAACGGTCCCGCATAACTGAGGAACGATGCCGAGAGAAGGCAGTTTCCAATAAGGCGGGACTGTTCCACATAAAGGGCGGCTAGATCAGCAGTCCAACGGATCTGTTCGCTTGCCAGACCTGGTATCAAGTTATAGCATTATTGCATAGCTACTATTATAGCTTATGATAATCACTCAAGAGCTATATTGAAAAGATTAAAAAGTTTTTTTCACTGATTTCTAGCTTTGAAATTTACTGCTATAATGGATGGAATTAAAATATTAAAAAATATAACTTATTAACTTCGGCGATCGGCCGAGAACCGGTGTTCTCAGCGTGTTATAGAGGTTGGTAATTTTTTTTCAAAATACATCTACAAGTACGTGATAGATACTTTACACAATATCAGTTTCTGTAACTATAACAAAACAGTATAAAAATTGCAAAAAGCCAACATCACGTGGTGTTCCCAGGCGGTCACCCATCCAAGTACTGACCGCGCCCGACGTTGCTTAACTTCGGTGATCGGACGAGAACCGGTGTTCTCAACGTAGTATGGACGTTGGCGAAAGGATATACAAAATATAGTATCAGTTTTTATGACTATAATAACAAACCATAGTTTAGTATAAAATTGCAAAAAGCCAACATCACGCGGTGTTCCCAGGCGGTCACCCATCCAAGCACTGACCGCGCCCGACGTTGCTTAATTTCTATGATCGGATGAGAACCGGTTCTCAACGTGGTATGGACATTGGCGAAATTTTTCCAAACCCAGAAATACATGTCATTTCATACATGTCACACGATTTTCAACTTTACTCACCTGACATTAGTTTATCAGCAGCGATTAATCGCCTCATCATAAGGTCAGTTTCTTCCTGCAGTTCTTGCTTCCTCAGCATAGCTACGTCGTATCTATCGTTCAACCCATCCAATGTTTTCTGAAGTCTATTGATTTCGCGATTCAGCGAGTCGAGATAGTTGACTGCTTCAGTATACTCCTTCTCTAAGGCCTCTACTTTCTCCTTTTTGGGTTTCACTTCCCTGTATACGGCGCAGTAGCCAAGCACGGCGATCACGAATTTTAGTAGACCATAACTGCAGAAATTAAAATATAATTACTATTGTCTTCATTGTAGTTCTAATTAAGTTAAAAATAATAGTGCTTAATTTTCATAAAAATCTACCAAAAACTCTACAAGTAATCATAATCATAATAATCATAATCAATTTATTGGTAATGTGTCAATTACAAGTCATTTAGATATAGAATACAATAGCAATAACACAATGTCAAAATTAAAATTAAATTTACATCCATATTACATACAAATTTACATAATTAATGTTACATCCCAATCATAATTGTAATGTCAATAATAAAAATTAATAAAAATAAATATTAAATAAGAAATGTCAAGTAAAGAAATAATAAAAATAAAATGTAAAATATGCCAAATGTGAAAAAATAAAATTAAAAATGAACATTACAGACAATTAAAATTTAAAATCAATGAATTCATTATAGCTGTAGAACGTTTGTTCGATAAGCCAGCGTTCAAGTCGTGCTTTGAAACTATTCAGAGTAGGCGCTGCAGTGATGTGTTCTGGCAGTTTGTTGTAGACTGGCGGACCCATAACGTGCGTCGACTTGGCCGACCGCCCCAGTGCGCGGGGCACAAGTAGGTAAGTGATATCAGATGAGCCTATATGATTAATTTTAACAGGCTAGATATAGCCTGTTAAAATTAATCATAAAAAAATAGCAATGACAGCTTACAAAAATATATTATGCGAGTATTATAAATACGATTTCGCGGTCCCGCAGAAAATCAGCATCACTTATTCGTAATTTATGGCCGGTATTTATATACTTTTTTACTTATAGGTAGGTACTTGCATCACTTTAACAGGACGTCGTCAGCCTTTACCGCAGTACCTACCAAACATTTTTATTTTTTTATTGCTGACAGGCTAGGTATTTGATCACAACTCACTTGATGTTAAGTGACGGTGTGGTCGAAGATGGTAAAGCACACCTAGCCTGGAATGGAACTGGCTCTCAAGTGAGGCTGCCGGATCACACCTTTATATGCTTGGCGGCAGATTTTCAACTTGAGGGTGGTAGCTAGCCAGCCGAATACTAGAAAGTACCCTATCACAACGCAAATTAATTTAAATTCTGCCGCCAAGCAGTGTTGTGTACACATTACTGTGTTCCGGTTTGAAGGGTACAGCTAGCGAAATTACAGGGCTGTTCTGATTAACTAATGAACGTCTCACGATGAGCGCCAAAGCAGCGATGCCTTGGACTTTGGTTTGTTACGAAATACTGCTGCAATGGACATGGGCAAACGTCATGGACGAACGAGACGCTCTCCTAACGACGGTGGACGGTGGACGGTGGACGGTGGTGACGGTGGTAAGAGACCATCAGGAGAGCGTCTTGTTCGTCTAATTACCTTTGCATAAAAAATACTTATTACTGATTATAATACTAGGCTATATCTAAGCGTAACTTCAACGCAAGTTCAGGTGAAATGAATGTCAAACATATTCGTTTTGACCGACTAAAAAAAAAGGAGGTTTCTCAATTCGACCGTATTTTTTTTTGTTTGTATTTACGGATAACTTCGTCATTTATGAACCGATTTTGATGATACTTTTTTGTTGGAATTAGGAGATATGGTACCATGATAAGGAAACCAGGATCTGATGATGGCATCCCAGAGAAACCGAGGGGAACCTTTTACTTTTTAGTTTCCTGTTTAAAGTCGTTTTTTTTAATAATATTTATTATAAAATAAAAAACAACGAAAAGTTTGTGGTGGAAGACCTTACCCAGCTTTACTGATAGACTGCATAGTATCCAGTTTCTTGCTTTTCTTCATGTGAACCTTTACCGCTTTCACCTGCTGCTGAGTGATAAGATCGCAGTTCATCTCCTGCAGATTCCGGAGGAAGTTAGGGTCAGCCATCATTCCCTTGGCACCTTTCCAGCTCACGTCACGTATGCCGCGGATTATCACCACGCATTCACATACCACCTGAAGAACAAAACATATGACGTGTATCAATTCAGACACATCGTCATCGTGGCGGGGTGAGCTCGGGCTCCCCGAGGCGGGTCCGCGAGGACATGCGCTGTCGAGGCCGCGGAAGAGTGCGAAAGCGTGCCCCTAGCCTCGACACAAAGCGCCGAGGTGGAACACTCCAGGGTGTTTAGTGGGTAAGCCGTCATTAGGACAGAGAGTCCCACATAACCACTGTGCCCGCCCCAGGGCCGGTGGTATACATACATTAAGTATTTTACCTGGACAAAAAAAAAAGTCGCAACAAGAGCGGCAGGTGAAAGAAAACATTTTGAGGAAACCATAGCATGGCGGTAGGGTACTTTCTAGTAAAAGACTGATTAATAATACCACCAAGTTGAAAATCTGTTGCCAAGCCCTTAACTGTGTGTTTCAGCAGCTTCACTTGAGAGCCAGTTCCATTCCAGGCTAGGTATGTTTACTTAGTCTACCATCTTTAACCACACCGTGATATTAAAATCAAGTGAGTTGTGGTCAAACACCAAGCCTGTCTAACATGAAAAAAAAAGTTTCTAGTAGTTATTCATACCCGTAACCTATTTTATTATCTAGATTAAATTAAATAAATAAATAAATATCATAGGACTCGTTACACACAGCGCCATCTGACTCCAAACTAAGCAGATCTTGTGTGATGGAAGTCAAATAACTGATAGAATAAATAAATACTTTTTTTTTGTAAATACATACTTATAATACATACAGAACACCGAGACACAGAACAAACATTTGTTTATACCATAAAATGTTTGTCCTTGGCGGGAATCGAACCCACGCCCTACAGCTCAGGCAGACATACTACCAATGAGCCATTATGGCTTTCTTTTTTTTACCTGCACGGCCTCGGGCGGCGTGGCAAAGGATCTGATCTCAGTGATATCGTTCTTGTCCAAATCTGCGAGCGCCAACCTAGCAGCTTCCAGTGCCGGTAGCGCCGCGGTTAGAGATTCCTCGGCGTCTGCTTTCTCCACGGCAATCACTTTACTCTGCTCCGTGATCTCGACCGACTTGATGGCGGCAACAGTCTGTTTCGCAGTTGCCGCTCCGGTCGCTGTGAGAAACCGCTTAAGCTTTATTAAATACTGGCTCTGCGTAAAGTTTTTAAAAGATTTGTTAAGACAAATGCGGGTTGGCAGACGCGCTCAGTACCGTCTATACCATAAGTTTACCACAGGGCTCTTGACCAGGGCCGGCATTCTCACGAGGGTATCGATATATTCGCTTACATTACACATTTTTTTCTATTTTAAGTAAATATAGTACGACAAAAAGGTATGTGTAACCATAATAAATATCTATAAGATTTAAAAAAAACCCGGTCAAGTGCGAGTCGAACTTGTGCTCCGAGTGTTCCATACATACCCATTATACCACCATAATAAAACTGGTATTATTTATATTGGTGGCCAAGTTTTAAGTGTTTGTGCTGTAATGGTACAAATTTAGATTTTTGCGAAAATTTGTACCAAAATTTACCTTAATTTTGGTATAAATAAGCACAAATAAAGGGAAAATTCTGAAAAATAAAAAATCTTGAAAATGAAGGTAAATTTTGGTACTTACAAGTTTTTGACTCAGGACCTTGATTTTTATACACCTAATAGGGATTATAGACCTTAGTACCTGGTATAAATTTCAACTGGCTAGGTCCACCCGTTTCTGAGAAAATCGGTGGTGACACACAGACAGACAGACGGACAAGAAAGTGGTCTTATAAGGGTTCCTTTTTTACCTTTTGAGGTACGGAACCCTAAAACGTAGCTTGTGTGTTAATATAGACTATAACCTATTTTCGTTGTAAATTTAATTGAAATCTGTCCAGTAATATAAGGGTGTAACCTGGGGAACTTGCACATAAGGAACCTCAGAGTTCCATTCCAGGTTAGGGTGGTTTCCATCGATCACACCGTCACTTAACATCAAGTTAGGTCAAACATCTAGGATGTCAAGTATAAAAAAAAATGTACATAGAATTCAAAACTAATAATGATAAGTATTTAACCAAAGCAACAGACGTTTTATTTGTGGCTTACCATTTTTTTTTAATGTTTTCTGCTTCTTGGCAATCTGTTCCAGGAACAATAAGCCACTTCCTTGTCCGATAAATATTTGTCCATTGTAATCTACGAGAGCCATTAGTTGTTGAAAATTTTCTTTCCAACAGACTCCTTCTGTCTTATAGTAGGAATCGTGGCTTACCGGTGGTGATCTCTTTAAGCAATATCTCGCATTCCTTAGTTGCCTGTGCGACGACTACTTTCTGTACGGCTAGTTTTGCGTTCAAGTCATCCAGTTGTACGTTTGCTTCTCCAATCTTCGCCAGGCCACCTTTTAGACGCTCGCACTGGCAATATTTGACACAGATTAGATAAGAATACCGTCGGATATTTCACACAGTCTCAAAAAAACTCAAAACTCAAAGTGCTTTATTTCCTTTAGACCTTACAGGACTCTTGGACACGTCACACGTCACAAATTATAAAAATACTTAAAACTAGGAAATAAAGTGATCACTTTGATCTTTCGTTCACTTCAATCTTTTTGAGGTAAAGTAAAGAAGCGAACAAGAAACCTTTACCTTGTTAGATTGTTAGTTTTCGAGTTGGAGCAAAACTCGTCCCAAGCTTTTTTATCGTCTAGATAATCTGATATTTTGTAGTAAGCCTTTTTACATAGGATATTTTTGACAATTTGTTTGAATTTATTTATTGATAATTTTTGCAACTCACTAGGAGTTTTGTTGTAGAAGCGTATACATTGCCCTTTAAAGGATACATTTATCTTGTTTAGCCTAGTTTTGGGCACAGCAAGTTTATTCTTATTTCTAGTATTTAAATTATGTATGTCGCTATTTTTAGGGAAACGATTGATATTTTTATGAGTGTACAACAAGTTTTCATAAATGTATTGACATGGTACTGTCATTATGTTAATTTTTTTGAATTTATCACGTAGGGATTCTCTGGGACCCATATTATAGATTGCACGAACAGCCCTCTTCTGCAACACAAATACGGTGTTTATATCTGCAGCGTTCCCCCACAGCAGTATGCCATAAGACATAATACTATGGAAGTAGCTGAAATAGACTAGTCTAGAAGTATCAACGTCTGTGAGATGACGGATTTTTTTGACTGCATATGCTGCAGAACTAAGTCTCTTCGATAGCTTATCTATGTGTGGGCCCCATTGAAGTTTACTATCTAAGGTTATTCCCAAGAATACGGTATTGTCTATAATTTCTAATGTTTCTCCTTTTACGTTTACATCAGCCTTAACTTGTTTTACATTAGGTAGAGTAAATCTTATACATTTTGTTTTGGTTTCATTAAGCAAAAGATTATTGACATTAAACCAATGGACTACTTTTGAGATTGCATTATTCACATCGTCGAAATTTGTGCTTTGTCGTTTCATTTTAAAAATTAATGAAGTATCATCAGCAAACAATACAATCTCGTGATCATTCTTAACAAGATGAGGCAGGTCGTTAATATAAACCAAAAATAGGAAAGGACCGAGGATAGAGCCTTGCGGTACACCCATTGTAACTACAGATCCCGAAGACCTTTTCCCATTAATGTCAACTCTTTGTATCCTATCACTCAAGTAAGATGTAAGAAGATCCAAAGAGCCGTCCCTTATTCCATAGTGATGTAGTTTCCTGATTAATGTTTTATGATGTACACAATCGAATGCCTTTGACAAGTCGCAAAAAACGCCTAAAGCATCTTGCGACTTCTCCCAAGCATCAAAAATATGCGATACCAACTCTACACCGGCATCAGTAGTTGACCTGCCACGAGTAAACCCAAATTGCTTACAATGTAGCAGGTCATTGCCATTGAAATGCCTAAGCAACTGGTGTAAAATAAGTTTTTCAAAAACTTTGCTGAATGTAGGCAGTACTGATATCGGTCTAAAGTTAGTGGGGTCTGACCTACTACCCGATTTAAACAATGGTATTATTTTGCTATGTTTCATGAGATCAGGAAATACGCCACAATCAATAGATTCATTAAATATAAAAGCTAAATCTGGTGCAATTGTATCAATTAAAGGTTTAATAATTCTAACGGAAATGCCCCAGAGATCTGCAGTTTTCTTTATATTTAAAAGTTTGAAGACTTTTTTAATATCTTTTTCATCGACATGTTTGAAATTAAATTTTCTATCGCATTTAGGTACATTGCCATCTAGCCCCAAACTAAGCAAAGCTTGTACAATGGGAATAGAATATCATAGAATACTTTTTTTGGAAAAAATATTTATCGTCATTTATTTGGCCATGGTGGTGCTGGCGTAAGAATAGTACCCCACCCTCTCTACCCGTGGTTGCCGTAAGACTCGGCTAAGGGATTTAAATCCGGAAGATGGGCAGCAGCGTCTTCCTTGAACAATCACACCTAACTGCGCTCGCCAACCCGCCTGCCAAGCGTGGCGAGTATTGACAAAACCCCTCCCCAGGAGGCGGCCTATGTCCAGCAGTGGACGTCCTATGGCTCATGATGTGATTTATCGTCACATAAATGTTTGTTATGGTGGGAATCGAACCCACGCCCCACAGCTCTTGAAGCAGATATTCTACCAAAACACCTGCACTGTTTCTTGTGTCGCCTATAGTGTTGCCACCTATAATTCACACTAATTCGCAGCCCAAATATCTGAATAATTATATTATAATAGAATAATAGTATAATGTATTTTCTAAGTGCATCGTAATACCTGAGCAACTATGAAAGCGTCCTTTTCGTTGAGCAGCGAGAGATAGATGGTGAGGTAGTCCATGTAATGCTTCGGGGTAACGTAGTTGTTGCGCCGAAGTCGAAGTAAAAACTCGTGCGTATACCTAAAAATACAAAGCGGAGAATTAGGCACTCGAAAATTATTGCGGGAACGAGGAAAAATTACATCGCCACACTTGTGTCCTTTCATTTAAAAAAAATGTGTTTCTTTTATAAAAATAGTAGTGTACACCACTCATATAAAATGTGTATTCACAACGTGCCTATTTACACTCGTGAAAGACTACTTTTTGTATTACTTCCAAGAATACGTTCAAGCTTATTGTAAAGTCACTATTGCTGTACTAAGGCCTGACTTAACTTTGTGTGACTTGGACTGTGACTTGGAGTTATCTATTCAGGCTTCTCCATTGCAAGATAGGTATGTTGACCATCATCGATCACACCGTTATTTATCAGGTGAGCTGTGGTCAAAATCTAACTAGATCTTTCATGAAATACCTGAAAATCTTTAAGCTGTTTTAAAATTGAGTTTTGTGCATTTGCTAGTGTCAATTAAGTACACAAATGCACAAAAAAGTGTGACAAATGCGACGCCAAAACAACGAAGAAGAAAGACATACTAAATAATGAGCTAACCAGAAATAAATAAAAAATCATTTGGACATTTCGCACAGTGACATCTAGCCCGAAAGTAAGCAAAGCTTGTACTATGGGAATCAGATAACTGATTTTTTTGTTGTTGTAAATACATACTTGTAATACATACAGAAGTTTTAGCATAGCAATTTGTGAGCCACCGGAGCTTGCATTATCCTATTTTCCAGCTATTTTCACGTGAGTAGTAATCGACTCGTATTCTATAGGCACATTAAGTAAATTGATGCAGTAACCTTGCAACTGACAAGTGGACGTGGACGACATGCTCAACGATAATAGGGCGAAAATCTTCGGGGATTTTTTCAACCTGTAAATGAAAGTAATGTTACTATAAAGTCTGATTCACGTGGACTTTGGTAGCGTCCGTGGTGATGGCCGCGAATTTAGCCACCACCGGGGCAGGCTTTGTTGGTTGCTACCGCGTCCGCCACCGCGTGCCGCGACAGTGGGGGTAAGTATAACCACGGTTTTAAGTGGCCACATTTTAGCAGCTACCACAGGCCGCGTTTATAATTAGGTTAATAATAATAATGTTATAATAATATAATATAATATATAAATAATATTACAATCAATTATAACAAGATAAACTTAGCACTAGTTAACAGTTGGCGGCTTTATCGCTATTTAAGAGGTACGAGAGTGAGAGAGAGAGAGAGAGAGAGAGAGAGAGAGGTAGAGAGAGAGGTAGAGGTTAGGTTCATTAAAGTCAAAAATATAAATTTATACATCTTGATTAACAGCAACAAGGTATGTGTCATTAGGTAAAAACGGGCCAAATGACTGGGTGAAGTTTGTTTCGAAATACCTAGCAATAATAAAGCGAAAGTTGATCTGTTTGTATGTATGTTTGTTACTCCTTTACGTTGTAAGAATTACTTAAACAAATTTGGATACTTTTTATCCTGGAAAACGCGAGTTAAACCGCGGGCACAGTACTTCTAATCTCAATCTCTTTTCGAACTCTAAATCTAATTTTCCTTGGTGGTACCTTAGCAGGAGGTCGTCTAGGTAGATACCACCGCAGTACTAAATATTCTGCTGCCAAGCAGTAGTGTGTAAACATTAATATGTTCCGGTTTGAAGGGTACTTACTACAGCTAACGAAATTACAGGGCTGTTGAGACTAACCATCGAAAGTTTCAAAATAATGAGCACCAAAGCAACGGTACCTTGGACTTTGTTTTATAACTTAACGTAACGTTGGTGGTGTATCGCTGCAATGGTTATGGACTTGCATTATCTCTAACGACCAAGAGAGCGTTTCGTTTGTTTAATTACTCATACTAAAAAAATACCATATAGGGTCGGAAAACGCGGTTGCAGCCAGTCATCTATAAGTCAAGTAAGTTCCTATTTATGAGGAATTTTCAACTATGATTAGATTTATTTCACTCACATTAGCCAAAAATACATTAGCGACGGCCAACAAAGCCTGTTTAGGCCATGGGAACTGCCAGTCTATCGTCGTGTTGTTCACCAGACCGGGGAAACTTCGACACCTATTTCAACAATCACAAAACCAATAATACACACAAACAAACTGTAACAAAAATAACCAAACTTTATTTTTTAGATAATTTTTTCGATCAGGGAATCATAGCACATCCTCAGGTTGATCGTGTCCTACCTAAAACTCAAGGAACTGGGTCGGCTCGGGTAGATTGTTTTATGGCTGAATAGTTTGGTGTTTGACCACAGCCCACCTGATGTTAAGTGACGGTGTGGTCGAAGATGTTAAAGCACACCTAGCCTGGAATGGAACTGGCTCTCAAGTGAGGCTGCCGGAACACACCGTTAGATGCTTGGCGGCAGATTTTCAACTTGAGGGTGGTAGCTAGCCAGCCGAGTACTAGAAAGTACCCTACCACCACGCTATGGTTTCCTCACGATGTTTTCCTTTACCGACAGCTCAAGCTCATTGTTGGGGTTTAAACCCACGCCCTTCGGGATGCGAACCGAATAGCCTGGGATGGAACTGGCTCTTAAGCAAGGCTGCCGGGAACATAGCGTTAGGTGCTTGGCAGCAGATTTTTACCTAACTAGCCGAGAACTAGAAAATATGCCACCACCATGCTATGGTTTCCTCCCGATGTTTTCCTTCAAGCTCATTGTTGGGATTTGAACCCACGCCCTTCGGCGTGTGAATTGGCCACGTTAACCACTGAGCTATCATCGCTACAAACAAACATGTTGATGATGATGTTGGCTTATGAACAATTACCTCAAACGGGATGTCAGAGCAGTACGTATCGCCTTCATTTCGAATAAAAACGGTCTATAACTATGATAAAATACAAATACAAATACAAACACAAACACAAACACAAACACAAATATTTTATTGATAACACCGTTGTTACAAGTCAATGTTAAAAGTCAAAAGTAGACAAGTTACCTGTTCCTCAGTATATCCCCGCTAGGTGACATAGACAATACGACGTGGAGATTGTCAGCGCAGCGATTACAGAAGTAGTTCCATACGGAATCCCTACAAACAAAACACTGAATAACACTCATAAGGCACCACCTAGAAAAATTACAAAAGAAATATACGTGATATAACACCGTAATGATGAAACTATCTGCCGTACACGGCACTTAATGATCGAAGACATCACTTAACATCAAGTGAGATGCGGCCAAACAACTAGCCTATTATGAAAAAAATAATCACTCGGAAGAATAAAAGTGTAATACTTACAAGTAAAACATACAATGCAACGACATGATTCTTCTTCGTTGTTGCCAAAATTTCGCTACAAAATGGCAATAACATACTTATTATACATACATAGATTTTTATTTAAGTAAAGTTAAGGCGAGACAAAAAAGAAGTTGCAGGGCCTATCCTCACATACGGCGCTCAGACTTGGTCTTCCACCGAACCGTTGGACCACCGAACAAAGGTCAAGACGCGGTTTGTCAACGAGCGATGGAGCGCAGCATACTGGGCGTGAAGTTATAAGACCGCATAAGAAACTCAGTACTGCGCTCCAAAACCCAGATCATTGACGTGACTTAAAAAGGTGCCATGCTAAAGTGGGACTGGGCTGGACACGTTTGCCGAATGCCAGCGGAATTATGGGTGAAAACCACCACAAACTGGCTCCCGGAGATTAAACGGCCACCAGGCCGGCTTAGAAGACGGTGGAAAGATGAGCTCATAATAAGGATTGGACCTCAATAGCACTAAACAGACAGGCATGGAAAGGAGGACGAGAGACTTTTACCCAGCAGTGGGACAAAATATTAAAATAAAAATAAGTTAAGTACATACAGATATGTATTATTGTTATTTATGTTTCAAATATCTTTTGACTGTAGTACATAGCCCCTTTTTTACTTTACCAGAAATCGTGGTTGCCTGAAAGAAATCGCTTTGAGCGATAATGCCGCCAGTTGTTGCACTATTATTAATATGTTTCTGTTATCAGTATTTTATTTCTGGTATGAACAATAAAGAGTTCTCATCTTACTTTAAAAAACTTTTAACCCGACTTAAGAAACATATAAAAATATTATAGGGTATGTAACCTACATAATATTATATCACTCGGACCATAATACCGAATCGTTTGATACTACATTCATTAGAATTGGATGAGTACTTAGTTTAGCGGCTACAGTAGAAGATACATAAATACAAACATTCTGCTAAAATATAACCCTTAGCCGTAATCGGGTTAAAAAAGTAACTTACTTGCCAATCCCGCAACCCGCCTCAGCGCTGTCGTTTCGCACCGAATTGATAATGGCGTCCTTTTCGTCGTCGCCAAACAATGCGGGGATCATTCCAATCATCAGAATGTTGTTTATAAACTCCAGAAATCCTTCCTCTAGGATCTGGACACAAATTAATGATGTCATAATGTTGTAGGTACAATGCCGCAAGTCTTACGCCGCATGTGCAATCTCGTTGTGATACCGTGTAATGATCACTTATTTCATCCTTTGTGAATTAGCATATTAGTGATATCACATCAACAGCCATAGGACGTCCACTGCTGGACATAGCCCTCCTCCTAGGGGGGTTTTGCCAACATTCGCCACGCTTGGCAGGCGGGTTGGCGAGCGCAGTTAGGTGTGATTGTTCAAGGAAGACGCTGCTACCCATCTTCCGGATTACATCCCTTAGCCGACTCTTACGGCAACCACGGGTACAATTCTTAGGCTGGCACCACCACGTCAAGTGGTGATATAAAAAAAGTTATATAATAAAATCCTATTATTTTGATACCTTACTCGATAGGTATGTTTATTTAATTTTTATTAGCATATTACTATTTCGAACGAAAAATTTTCCGCAATTTTGTTTGAGTTTTTAAAACGAATATAACGATACCGTAACTGTCAAAATCTATTCAGCCGTTTGGAAGATACGAGGTAATAAAGAAACTTAAAAGAAATAATTACATACATACAAGATACGCGCAAAAAACATAACTCTTCCTTGGCAGTCGGTTAAAAATGAGTGTAACATAATCTCAATTGATAAATCCAGAATAGAGATAACTTGTGAACTGGAGTGGTTCATAATATCAATTGCTCATATTTTTATAGCGTAACAAACCGGTCACTTTTTATACAGTTTAAAATATCTGCTTTTTTTGCATATACTGTACGGAACTGTCGGTAAAAATTCGTTTTCTAATTGGTTGTACACTTTAGGGTAGGGAATGTAATGATTAAAAAATTAGGAATTTTAAAACGCGATCATACCTGACCTTAACTCATATACTGTTTATGGCAAGAATAAGAAGTGATGAAACAAACGAGGTGTTCTTCTCGTGGTAAAAGAAAGCACCTCCCTATGTTCCTTGCAGGCTAATTATATCAGCTATATTTATAGCGATGATAGCTCAGTGGTTAGCGCGGTCGGTTCGCATCCCGAAGGGTGTGGGTTCAAACCCCAACAATGAGCTTGAGCTGTCGCTGAAGGAAAACATCGTGAGGAAACCGTAGCGTGGTGGTAGGGTACTTTCTAGTACTCGGCTGGCTAGCTACCACCCTCAAGTTGAAAATCTGCCGCCAAGCATCTAACGGTGTGTTCCGGCAGCCTCACTTGAGAGCCAGTTCCATTCCAGGCTAGGTGTGCTTTACCATCTTCGACCACACCGTCACTTAACATCAGGTGAGTTGTGGTCAAATACAAAGCCAATCAGCTATAAAAAAAAAAAAAAAACGGAAACAATATTTACAGGGCTATAAGGCTTGGGGTGTATTCCACCAAAAGGTGGTCTTTTGTACGTTTCATTTCACTTTTGGTCAAGGGTCAGCGATCTTTTTCTATAGATTAGCTGTCTTTTTCACGGTTTTCATAATAAAAGTACTTTTTCTAAGAGGTTGTTTAGGTACCTGTGCGGCTGTGAACAGGAAAACAGTCTTCTTATTGTCGACACCTAGGGAATTGTAGAGCCGCTTCATGTCGTCCTTAAACGAGTTCTCGTTGTAGTTACGTGTCACTGTTATCTCGAACATATCGCAACCTGAACAAAATAAACACGATTAATTAAGAAAATTAAAAAACACGTATGCCGACAATTTTTTTTTTTTTATTAATATACGGATTATAACTCTACTCCATACATCCAAAAACTTATACGCCTTTTTTGGACAGTCATGTAAATATAACACTTGTTAGGACTGACAGTCCAACTACTGTATAATCAACATCAAATAGATATACACAGATGCCGCTGTCCAAGTGTCCATGCGTAGAATGAAAGAATGAATAACTTTTTATTGTACACACTTAAAATTACATAAAACAGAAGAAATAAACTAGTTAATAGGTGTAACAACTGGCGACCTTATCGCTGAAAGCGATCTCTTCCAGGTAATCCGCATGCAGGTGTACGGTAGCTACAATGCAATGCAGTCAATCCGAGCAATCGTTTGAAGCAGCTAGCGAAATTACAGGGCTGTTGAGGCTAACCATCGAAAGTCTCAAAGTAATGAGCGCTAAAGCAGCGCTGGACATTGTTTTATTACTCAAAATTCTGTGTATCATATTGTAATATAGTTATCTCTCACCATTAGGAGAGCGTGTAGTTCTTCATATTAATTAACCTTTTTTAAAAATACGATATATACATATATACTTATATGGCGCTGACAGTGGCCAATTCAGCGCCACGTGGTGCTACTAGCGAGTGAATGACATCACGACACGCCCGCTAGCCTGGATGGAGACTAACCTGCGGCGAAAGCAGCGAGCTTGCATATGGACTTCTTGCCGGAGCCGCCGACGCCGATAAGCATGGCATTGCCGCGGTCCATGCGAAGAATTCGATGCGTGCGCGTCAAATGCTCGAGGCAGTCCTCGAATAGCACCACTGACATTTTCGCGTTCCGTTCGTTATATTCATCCAAGATCTGCACATATTTACATCCTGGAGTTTTTCTTATGGTTGTCAGGCTAAGTGTTTGATCACAGCTCACCTAATGTTAAATAACGGTGTTCGAAAATGATAAACACACCTACAGCCTGGAATGGAACTGGCTTTTAAGTGAGGCTGCCGGAACACACTGTTAAGCGCTTGGCAGCAGATTTTGACCTTGATTTGAATATACCCTCGCGATGTTTTCATTCACCGGCTCAAGCTCAGTGTTCGGGGTTGAACCCACGTCCTTCGACGTGTAAGCCGACCGCGCTAGCCACTGAGCTATCATCGCTACAAAAGCAGGAACGCGGAAAAATTATATCGTTACTTCCAAAACTTCTAGTTAAGTGTCTCTTCTTTACAAAGTCATACCCGTTCTTGACTTTGACTTATTTTGTGTAATTTTGACTGTGCCTCAGATTTATTTAACTTGATTTATTTAATCGGAACTCTTGACACCAGCAAAAAGAATGTGCGATGCCACAAACAAAGAAAAAAAAAACACATCCTATTTGTAAAACTGTTAAAGGAATGCTCCCGAAGAAAACAATGGAAGAGTGCTAGTCATTATTGATACCTAATGTTTACAATAATTTTGCTGACGCTTCAATAACCAATAACATCAATTAATAATAATTTTCGAATACACTGCAAAATTAATTTTACGTAAAGCAAACAAAAATTTTTTTTGACGATGACATTTGTTTTCTTCTCCTCAAGACTTAAAATCCATGATGTTTGCAATTAAAAAGAAAGAAAGAATGTACATGTAAATATTTTAGATATTCAGTTGCGTTCTAACCACATAAATAACAAAGAAAAGTCTTACTTCTTGGAAAAGAAAGTAAACAGCTTCGTAATCGAGTAGATCCTCGTAATATCTGATTTCTTCTTCATCCAGGGCGTTTCGGTAGTCGCCGAAAAGTAGCGGGTCACGTAATGCGTATTCTTCCAGCTAAAAAAACACACATAAGCATTAAACATGCAAAAAAGCGGTGTTCCCACTTCGGTCACTGTTAAGACTACAAGTATATGACGTAAAATATTATATAATAATTGCAAAAAGCCAACATCACGCGGTGTTCCCAGGCGGTCACCCATCCAAGTACTAACCGCGCCCGACGTTGCTTAACTTCGGTGATCGAACGAATCTAATTTAAACTATTCGAAATATGACAGTATGAAACTTTAGAATCGCTTTATTTAATCATGACCGTATTTCAGATACCAATTGCTTAAATTTTCGTAATTTGTAGAAATAAGTTGATGGTGCTACTCATAAAAACAAATATCACAGTAAGGGAGACTTCCGGTTCCGCCTCTTCCTCTTCTTCTTCGGGAACAGCCTCGTCGGCAGGTTTAGCCACTTCTTCTAATACGGCAGGTTTCTCGGCAAACTCTGTAAAAATTGTTGTAAGAACTTAGGATTGTTTAACAACAATTGTTTTTGTAGCGATGTTAGTTCAGTGGTTAGCGCGGTCGGTTTGTTCGCCGAAGGGCGTGAGTTCATACCCTAACATTGAGCTTGAGCTGTCGGTGAAGGAAAACATCGTAAGGAAACCATAACATGGTGACAGGGTACTGTCTAGTTCTCGGCTCGCTAGCTACCACCTTCAAGTTCAAAATCTGCCGTCAAGCACCTAACGGTGCCTCGGCAGCCTCACATGAGAGCCAGTTCCTTCCCAGACTAGATGTATTTACCATCTTCGACCACGCCGTCACTTAACATCGAACACCTAGCCCGTCAACAATAAAAAAAAGTGAATAGTTATTTGTTAGGCAAGCGAGCATGGAGCACGCTCTTCCATCACATAAAATCGTAGACTAACGCATACCTTTACTTTACATTAGCTAAAAAAGTTTAAAAAAAAAGTAAAGTAGCAGTAGAAGGCATTACCATCTATTTCGTCATCTTCGCCTTGCACTGGCTCTTCCTCTGCAATGACAATTTCTTCTAGAACGACTGGCTCTTCTTCTGGGAAGTATTTCGCGATATGCTCTTGGATGTGCTCGCGCATAAGCTCGTTGTCCTGAAAAAACAATTCGCATAATATTTCTATCACCATAGCGGTCCATGATTAACCTTAGGAACAACTTATCGTAAAAGTGACAGTTTATGAAAAACATGGCTGATTCGGGAAAGAAATTAATACATGTAGGGGAAGGTGGGGCATGACGAGGACGCGAGGTAAGACGGGGTCACGCACACATACAAGAAATTAGACGTTTGCGAATAGAAAGCAATAAGCCAATAGGAAGCTATACTCGATCAACCGTCAGCGCGACAGAAACAGTGAGCTAGAGTGCACGTGTTTTTGTTTACAAAAGAAAAACACGTTCAGTGTCTTAAAAAATAATGCGATAAGTTCATCTCCCAAAGACTATGCCAAATTGTAGTTAGATTAATAAGACGTTGTGCCATAAATAAATAAGAATAATAAACGTAATGATTATACTGTATTTTTGGTATTTTCCTTAGATACCCCATCATGCCCCCTGTTCCCCTACCCTGAAAATATTACACTCCTTTTTTTGCGTCTATTATTTTTTATTGTGAATTTTTAGCCTATTTTGTCCCACTGTTTGAACCCACGCCCTTCGGCGTGCGAACCGACCGCGCTAACCACTGAGCTATCATCGCTACAAAACCGTTCAAACAGTTTAGTTCGAGTTTTTGGAACATCCACCATGAAGCGGTGCCGCTTTTTAAAGCTCCTGGCTGACCGTTAAAAGAATGGGGAGGGTGGAATTAGGCCATGCAATATAAAGAAAATTGCAGTGACCTGTACGCTAATCAGCCTATCGCAGATGACCCGCGTGAATTCGTTCCGCCAGCAGCGCACCACGGCGCGCTTCTCGCTGAAGTAGTTGGGGTGGATGAGGCACAAACCCGCCGCGATACGGGACAAATCTCGCAAGTTGAATATGTAGTGGAATTTCGCTGGCGTAGGCGGCAGTTCTACTATTACAATCTGAAATTAGGAAATTCGTTTTACTAAACAAAAGATGTAAAACAAACAAATATGTTTTATTTAATTTCATTCGCTGTTAAAAAAATTAAAAAGATAAATATGTTTTATTTAATTTCATTCGCTGTTCGATATCCAATAAGATACCGCCACAAAGGCCGCCACTTGTGTCACGTCTCATTTAATACCTACTTGTTAGTAATTTTATTCTTTTTTAACGTTTCTAAAATGTAAAAAAAACTTTCAGCTGGTACTTACACATTACGCGACATAACACATTATAGGCACAAAAAAGGTAAAATGATTAATTTTACCTTTATTTTATTAGGTATTATTTACTGGTATATTTTTACCTTTATTGTATTAGGTATTATTTAATTGCATTTTTTTTTTTTTAATATAAATAAATGACACGAACGAGGCGCTATCCTGATTGTAAAAAATAACACATGTCCATGACCACTGCAGCGATACAGAGAACTTTAAGTAGCAAAACAAAGTCCAGGGCATCGTTGCTTTGGCGCTCAATACTTTGAGACAATCTATGGTTAGTCTCAACAGCCTTGTTGCTACAGACACCGGAACACAGTGATTTTTACATACATAATTATTTATATATTTTTGTCTTAGTGGCAGATTATTATTCTCTTTGGAATATCCATTTTGTGGTGTTAATAAAGAGTTGGTGTAGTAAATTGACACTAAGGCCTATTGACATTAATTGCCTATACAAATTTACGCTATATTGATATTCTAAATAGGTTTGTGTTTGATCAACAATTATACCTACATTATGGATGTTGGCAAGTGTTTTGAATGGAAAACACTTACCTAAGTACAAGAAAAGAAAAATAAATCCAAATTATACTAGAACAGTATCCAATAAAATGTTTCGCGAACTTCTTGTGCATATAAAATTCCGACATTGTATCATGTGAATATTGCTTGCCGTGCTTAAGTGGGTTGTAAACACGTCTACGGAATACCAAAGGATATATGGGCAAACTACATACTACTCTCTATGCCTGATAGCCTCGTTTGTTCAAGATATAAGAGGCCATATCTTGTTATTGCATTAAGTGTTAAACATACCTTGTAAAGGTCCAAAGTCATCTGCACAATTTTTTCTACGATCTCCCGTATCTCGTCGGGGAATATCTCGAAGTGACCTTCCAAGATAGCTGTGTAGATGTGTCTCAAAGTGTTCTCAGAGGGGAATTGGAGATTGTAACATGAGAACATTGATATGAAGCGCGGGTCCACCTGGAATTATTTAAAACAAAACACTTAATAATATTTACGTTCATCTATTTGCGAGTTGCATGTTCTCCTGAAAATTATTTCAATTATTTTGTTTTTCATTTCTCTTTTACTCCACAGCCACATATTTTATTGTCACCATAGTGCGCCTTGCACTATAAAGATACGTCTATAGATTACAGGCACATACTAAAGTTTACATATTTCAAATTGTTAGTGTGGTACTTCCAGCCAATGGTTTTCGTTCGAAACGATAAGATTATTGCAATCTACTTTTACTATTACTTTTCCGTAGAATTTCTTATACAATAAGAGAAGACCTTATCTTTTATAGATTTTGATATTAGTATTGATCGTTTTGTAACTGTAATTGTAATTCGCTGTCCTGAAGCCTCCCTCGGGGATACCGGGACGGAGCAATGGAAAAAGGGACAGTCCCGTTCAAAACGGGACTTATGGTCACTTTAGACATGACGTATCCTAGGCGAGGTCAGTCTTCCAATCTATATTTTTTTACATCTATATTTTTTATACCAGTAAGAAAAATCTTACAAAATACGATTTACACTAACAGAGATACTCAATAATAATATCAGGACAACTCACATCATTCCTACCGCCTCCCGCCTTGCCCATAGCGGCGAGGAATCCAATATCCTTAATGTTCTTCCAGTTGAGATCCTTGCCACGATCGTAGAAACCTTTCCTCTCGAAGAGCAGCTTGAGCAGCGCTATGGGCTGCTGGGTTCCGTATGTGTCTACCTTATAGTTTAAGAAAACATGTAATATAAAAAACATCACCTTCTTCCCGCGTAGAATAACTGTGTTTCCGTTAGCTTTTTCCTGACTTCGTGTTTGACAATGGTAGTGAGATTATCACCATTCTACTGAAATGACTCAAAATGGTGTATAAGTACTTCCTTTTTATCGGCGACAGACTATGAAAAGAAATTACTTACCACTTCACAACTTTTTTTTAAAATTATCTGTATATTTTTTAATGCAAAAATAATGAGGCGAAACGATCTCTTGATGGTAAGAGATAACGCATGTCTACGACTATTGCGGCAATACATAGATTTTTATGTTTTTTTATTTATGTAACAGTAATGAGACGAACGAGACGCTCTGCTGATGTTAAGAGATAAGGCCTGTCTATGACCATTGCAGCGAGACACAGAGCATTGAGTAGCAAAACAAAGTCCGAGGCATCGCTGCCTTGGCGCTCATTACTTTGAGACTAAATGGTTACTCTCAATAGCCCTGTAATTTCGCTAGCTGCAGTCCTTTCAAACCGGAACATAGTAATGTTTACACACTACTGCTTGGCGGCTGAATACCTGGTACTACGGTGGTACCTACGTAGACGATCTCCTGCTGAAGCTGATATTTTGGCGGCTGACCTTTTGGTTTGAAAAGGGCGTGAAAAGAGGTTTGATCACATTCGTGATGCGTTCAAAAATACAAAGAGGAACATTTGCAACGAAACTAATACTGTAATCACTTCATACAGAGTAATATCAGATGAGTTTGTAGCGGTGATAGCTCAGTGGTTAGCGCGGTCGGTTCGTACGCCGAAGAGCGTGGGTTCGAATCCCAACAATGAGCTTGAGCTGCCGGTGAAGGAAAACATCGTGAGGAAACCATAGCGTGGTGGTACTTTCGAGTACTCGGCTGGCTACCACCATAATTAAGGCCATAGTCCACCACAATGGCCTAGTTGAAACTTGCCAATTAGGCATCTGAAACTTAGAAGAGAGGAATATTTTTTAAAGTATTTAAACATAAAGTCATTTTGTATAGGTAAGTTAAACAATTAATTCATGAAACTTACGATGGGCATGTTCATATCGTCAATAAACACCAGCATCTTCTTGCCCACTGGTGGGCCGAACGTGTCTTTTGTACGTTTTTCTACTACGGACTCCAAGTTACGTTGCACGTCCATCGACGATGTGCGTGACGAAAAATTCATTTGTTGCACTAACTGCAACGAAAAATATGATAAGTAAAAGCAATATAGGGCAAACGTAAGCCTAATTTTTATTTAAAAAATATATTTAAGAAGTAGGAACTGATAGATAGATTTTAAGTATCACTTCACTTCTCCGAAACACATTTAAGCACAGTTAAAAGTGTGACAAAAAAGCATACAGAACAGCAGGGAACTAGAACTAGCATTGAAATAACTAAAAAAAAGATTGGAGGCGCCGGGTATCGATCCCGGTACCTCTCGCATGCTAAGCGAGCGCTCTACCATCTGAGCTACGCCCCCGATGAGGCAGATGACGAAATAAGAAGTCGCACACTAGTGAATATCATAGATAAGAATGATAAAATAAATTAGACATAATTTATACACCTATAAATAGATCGAGATGAAACTCGATGGAATGATGATATACATGTGGCGTTGGATGTAAGCGGAAAGCAGAATATCGGACTGAGTGGCGTGTCTTGGGAGAGGCCTATGTCCAACAGTGGACTTCGATAGGCTGATGATGATGATGAAATAGATTTAACTAATTTACTAATAACTTATATTAAAATAATATAATGGTAACCCGCGACACGAGAATTTTATATATTAGATTTATTAGGTCAAATAAATCTTACTACGTTTTCCAATTGATTTTTTTTTGATATTAGATACTAATTCATACTCATAATATCTACTATGTTTTCGCTCTCAATTTTAATCTAAAATATAAGATTACGATCTTAAATCCTACCTTAGTATGCTACTGCAAAATAAACTAATACTTCGTTTTTTTTTTTTTTAATGCTAGCTTAAATCTTCTAACAGCAACAAAAAGCCAACATCACGCGGTGTTCCCAGGCGGTCACCCATCCAAGTACTGACCGCGCCCGACGTTGCTTAACTTCGGTGATCGGACGAGAACCGGTGTTTTCAACGTAGTATGGACGTTGGCGAAAGGAAATTTGAAACAAGCCATATATTTCGAGTAGCATCATATTTCACATTCATTGTAAATACTTACATATTTTTCAGGAGGTAGTCCGAGTAAGAAATTTGTTATAATAGCAGTCTTTGACGTCCCCGTATCGCCGACAAGGAGCACAGGTCTCTCGACCTAAATAATGATTAATATTATACGTTTATCATAATTTAAGATCATTTGTGTATAGAAAAATATGAACACTAAACGAAAACACATGGTGAGACCGCGAAATTACAAACGTAGCGTAGGACGCCCTGAGACTCGACGGAGTGACGATATACGAAGGACAACTGGTGGTGGATGGAAGCGAAAAGCCGAAGATCGGGTTGTGTGGCGTGTCTTGGGAAAGGCCTATGTCCAGCAGTGGACTTCGATAGGCTGTTCGATAAGATATTACAGTATTTAAGGTAGGTTTGTTTCAGTAACAATTACAGCGATGAAGATTTAATTTTAACTAACTGTTGTAACTGAAACGACTGTTCAGTACTGAAAACTAAAAATTAACTTCCGCAAAGCAACGCCTGAACCAATCAATTAACTAAAAACAAAACTTACGCTTATTTACACATGTGTTTAAACAATGCAAGGTATAATTAAGGCCCCATAGAACTTACGAGTATTTATATAATATATTTATTTATTTTTTCTATGGTAAAAATTCATTTTTTATCCGTACGCTACTTAATTATAATTACAATTATTCAAAGGACGTCGACTTACTTGTGATGAGGCAAAACACTATTGAGAATGCTATATCAAAGCAATTTTTTGTAAACACTAAAATTAAATATGAACTCACAAAGACTTTGATAGCAAAAAAATGTAAAAGAAAGAAAAGATTATTATTAGCAATGAAAATTTTATAAAACTTCTACGAGGCTTATATTGTCAATCTATTATTCGTTTATCTGTTTTTAATTTAACATTTTGTTTAAATTTTGAATTTATATTTATATGTGTATAATAATATGGTATTCTTACATCTGTCCCCGCGCTGGTGCGGGCTCGGGGCACTTAAACCTAATCTAGTTAGCAAAAGTGATACTTTTTTGGCTTTTGTGTTATCACTTATCTCCTATTAATTTTACCAATTAGCAGCTGCTCGTTTTCCATGTAAAATAAAATAAAATAATCAGTAAGATTGGATTTCATGAAGTAGTGAGTGAGCAATAAAGTGAGAAAAACTAAAAACTATTCTTTCCACGCATTTGCAAGATGTACCTGGAGTGCCTTCTTGCTAACTTCTCTGAGTTATAACAAGGGTTTTGTTACATGACTACGGCAGAGCCAGAAGGAAGGGTTATGCTAAAAAAGCATATATGTGTGTTCCACCGTAACACCGAAACTACTTATTTATCCTATTTTGATCCATGAGATGTCAATCTATTCGTTATTATGCTCCGAGTAACATATGCTACATTTTTCCTTTTGAAATTGTAAACTGTTTTTTTTTCTTTATTCTGGTTTTGGCAACTTTTTAGCTTATTAGAAAGTATGTCTATAAACAGTTGCCAACGTAAAGACAACAATACTAATGTCAATAAACGATACTTCGTTTACCATTAAGCATTTATTCTACTTGTTTGCCACTGTTTCTTTCTTTCTTTTTGTTTTCAAACAATGTTAGGAAACTATAATATGGTGATATAATACTTTCTAGAACACACCGCCAGGTGCGTGGCGACAGATTTTCAACTTGAGGGTTTCTTTTTTTATAGCTGACTGGCTAGGTATTTGACCACAGCTCACCTGATGTTAAGTTACGGTGTGTTCGAAGATGGTAAACACACCTAGCCTGGAATGGAACTAGTTCTCCATTAAGGCTGCCGGGAACACACCGTTAGATGCTTGGCGGCAGATTTGCAACTTGAGCTATATAGTCAGCCGAGTACTAGAAAGTACCCTACCATGACGCTATGGTTTCCTCGCGATGTTTTCCTTCACCGGCAGCTCAAGCTAATTGTTAAAGTTTGAACCCAAGCCTTTCGGCGAGTGAAACGACCGCGCTGTCAGCCGAGATATAGATAATAATTAATACGTAGAGGTACTCACGCTCTCCATAATTTTGATAAGCCAAGTCATTCGCAGCGTGTCCACTGTTGGTACTAATATAGACGGGAATTTCTTGGTCCTGTCGTGAATATACTCCGGCACTAGCCACTCCCAAGCTTCCCAGGTCTTTGTGGTCAGTTCCAAGCAGTAATCGTGGAGCGTCGGGAAGCCCATCGGGAAATGTTCTGCGGGAAGAGCCAGAAGGTTACTGTGTTCCGGTTTGAAGGTAGCCTATCTTTGTCCATTGCTAGACACAGACTTGTCTCAAGACACAGCCTGATTTTCGGCCAAATTGCATTTTGGTTCGGCAGTAAGCAAAATTAATTTAATAGTATCTTGTGCGCCAAGCATCTGACGGTGTGTTCTGGCGGCCACACTTCAGAGCCAGTTCCATTCCAGGCCAGATGTGTTTACCATCTTCGACCATACTGTCACAGAACATCAGGTGAGCTTGTGTCAAACACTTAGGCTGTTAAGCATTAAATAGTTAGATGCTTGGCGGCAGATTTTCAACTTGAGGGTGGTAACTAGCCAGCCGAGTACTAAAAAGTACCCTACCACCACGCTATGGTTTCCTCACGATGTTTTCCATCACCGGCAGCTTAAGCTCATTGTTGGGGTTTGAACCCACGCCCTTCGGCATGCGAACCAAACGCGCTAACCACTGAGCTATCATCGCTACAAAAGTCCTGCACTGGCGTCCCGCTTGGGGTGTTTTATGCATTTTCCCCTGCCAGCATCTACCCGAACCAACCCAGCTCCTTGAAGTATCGGAGCGAGGCTCTGGGCCGCTGGCATAGTAGCTCCAGTGAGTTGGGTGGAATGTTTAATGACGACGAATACGAGAAGTATTCAAGGTGTTGCGGTGACATGAATGATAGTGAAGCAGCTTCATGCAGCCTAGTAGCAATTCTACTGGCTTCTATGGCTTTGCAATGCAAAAGCACATGTACAGTTTCATTTTCTTGCAAGCAGCCACGGCATAGCGGACTATCCGTGGCTCCCAGTTTAAAGAGGTGACTATTCAAGTTGCAATGACCGGTTATCATCAGGCCTACTAAGAGACGAAGGTCCTGTCGTTGCAGCTTCAATTGATTGTAATATATTCTTAAAAGTAATATAATGTTACTAGTAGTGGCTTTCTTCTCCGGGTTGTCGTCGACGAGCATCATCGGACAGGCTTTTTTGATATACACGTCGAAGTCGTACCGACCGTCGTCCACTATAGACGCGCCCAAGCTGTTGTATAACGACTGGAAAATAATCATATAGCTAATCTATACAACAATATACTACACAACACCCCACTAAACTAAACTCGTACAAAGCTACTTATCATCCTAATTCCATTTATCCATTTGTCGTCACAAAAATGTTTGTCCTGGTGGGAATCGAACCCACGCCTGCTATTATTTCTCCGACTTTAAAAGAGGAGGATGTTCTCAATTCGGTAGCATTTTTTAAAATGTTTGCTACTTATGAACTCCTTTTTAAAAACCGATGTGATTTTTTTATTCGGTAGTTTGATTGTTAAACCAAAATAATTAGTAAAAATATGTCATCCAAGTAAACGAAATTAAGAGTATTCGTCTCAGTAAGTGTATTTTGCTTTCCTGTGACTTTTTGTGGTGTTTACGGTCACTAGAAAAGGACCAATAAACTATCTACCTTCCGGTTTCATCATCATCAAGGTGACGGGACCTATAAAGCCGTGTTTGGGCTTAGTAAAATAAAAAGTTTTTTTTGTAAAAATTATTCTTGATTATTTTAAGTAAGGCTCATTTACACGATGCAAGTTTCTTGCCTGGCGCATACAATAATATTGCAGCAATAAATGATCTGCATCGTCTGAACAACATGTCACATTCTTGCCTTACTAATATTTTTTTCCAATTTAAACTGTTCTTGGTATAAACAGCACATACAATAATGTGGATTCTCTTGTTTCCAAAATATTAAGAATGGCACCGTCCGTGTCTTGTCCTAACAGAAAATAAATAACTAAGTGTAAAAAGTAATAAGAAATTGCAAAACAAGACTTGGAGGCGCCGGGTATCGATCCCGGTACCTCTCGCATGCTAAGCGAGCGCTCTACCATCTGAGCTACGCCCCCGATACCGTTACGCGCGAAATTAACATGCCAAATCGTAATTTATTCAACACTTAGTAACTGGTTTTCTTAATAATTATCTTGATCTAAATGTCAATAAACATGATATACTTAATCAGTAATAATTTATTGCGACAGTTCAAAACACTTGGTTATCATGTTACGCAAATCTCTAAAATACTTGTATTTTATTTATAGGGGCATTGAAATAAGAATGTTTTTGACTTTAAATAGAATATATAAACAAATTGATATTTACTATGACGGTGACAATATCGTGTCGCGGATCGAACCTTGACCAGATTGGCACAGGAGCGAGGCAGATGGCATAAAAAGAAAGAGTCCTATACCCAGCAGGAAGATTAAAGAAAACTGTGGATGATGATTATGGTGATGAATATCTATTATTATCTCATTGTGAAAACGACAGCGAAATCAGTAGATGTACCAAGGCAGCCACACCTAACATGTTATTTCTAACATAAATAAGTAAAATGACAATTAATAAAAGTTTGTTAATATATCCAAGTCGCGAGTGAATCGGTTTCTTCTAAGCAAGCGTGCTTCATCGTAGATCATATCTTCCCTTAACATCAGGCGAGATGGCGGTCAAACGTAAGACTATCTTCAATTTAAAAAAAAAACATAGACGATGTTAAAAACCTAACGACAAGTTTAGTAAGCCCAATGCGTCGATAAAGATATATTTTTAAATATCATATAAATAGCTATGACCACAATCATAGAAATTTATTTATTTATTTGTTACAATAATAAGAACGGTACAGCAACCACTTATACTTATTATCAATTAAATTTGCAATGTCAGATATAAAATAATAATAATAATAATAAAATCAGTCAAACTTAGGAATTTAAATACAAGTAAAAATTAAAATATAACACAAAAACAAAGAAACATGAGAACCAATGAAAAAATAAAAAATTTAAGTTTGATGATCACATTGATCACCGATCCAGTGAGCGGTGTGATCATCAAACAGAATACTGCTCACAGAAATTCAAAAGACATTTCAGAATGTCGGAAATGTTATATTACAGAGATGGCATGTATTGGTTGTATGCAAAGTTTCACGCGGACACAGTTGCGAAATTGTATGACTTATGCTTAGTAAAGTATAGGCTTCAGTTCGTCCGCTATCCCACGAAGATGCGGTCTAAATATAGCACGCTTGTCTAGAAAACTGATGATTGGGTTCGAAAGGTAATTAAAAATGTTTCCATACCACCATGAAGGCAGATTCAATGACTGTTTTGTCGAGCTCTTCGTTGGAGTCTTCCGGATTTGGAAGCAAACCGCTTAACATAGTGCATAATTGCACAACCTGTAAACAAATGCATTGTAAATTGTTGTAGGTTAGTAGGTAGTTAGTTAGGTGATTCGAGCAGTAAGTATACATCAGATGAAAGTGTTCGTGTTGTGTGATTGTGTAGGTGTGTGTCTATTTAATCTAAAAAGGTCGGCAACGTATTTGTAGTGCCTCTAGAATTGCAGATATCCAAAGACGACGGTGATTGGTTACCATCAGACACTCCGTCTGCTTGATTGCCACCTGTGACATAAAAAAGTTTGAAGAACTTTTTGAGTTCACTCACCAAGTTGAGCGGAGTCTGTGGTACGATCGTCTTCAGCGGAGTCTGCTGCTGCAGGCCGAACATGCCGAACACGATATAGTTTATGGCTCCGGGCACGTAATGTTCAAACATGCTGTCCATTTGCTCGCGCTCTTCTTCGTTGTTGCGACCTTTCAGCCACCTCGGTAACAGAATTTAACCTCAGTCCCAATTGCTAACTTTCGTAGTTGCGAGTTTATATGTAGGTACATACATCCCTTGAAAATACTGAGTGGTATATTCACATCATTGCGAGATTTGTGGAGCATTGATCATAATCTGAGCCTGTTTAACAAACGCATACCTATTCGTTGAATTGGATTTCAAAAATTCCTGTTTTAAGATATGCGAACTAAGATAAACTAACTTAAGTTAACTCTTAATCTGCAACCGGGTTATTAAGTACTCAGCAAACGTCATCAGAATTGAAATAAAAATCTTCTTATTTTTGAACGTAATTATCTTTTTGCTCTTACCTATCCCAATAGGGCTGGTAACCCAAGTTTTTGGGATCAACGAATACCATGCCAGCTCTTGACACCGTGGCCGGCGAAGCATAGTTCAGATCCCCCACTTCAAACAGTAGAGAACAGTAGGGAGCCAGTCGGATCCTCTCTCCATTGGCGAGAGTCAGGAGCTTGTTGTCATCCATTACAGAGTTCATGTTTTCAATCCAGAGAGCGTCTACGTCACCATCAAATAAAGAGTATCGACGCTCGTTCGGTTCTGCTGGCCTGGTATAGTAATCAGTAACGTTTATTGGCCATAAATACCAATAATGATAAAGGCAAGTCACTTATTACAAAAATCTTTCAATTAGGTACACGTTGAATAATTTTTTTGTTTTGTGGTTGTTAATGTTTTTTTTAATTCTGTATGATTTAATTCTATAATTTATATAATAACACTTAGGCAATTTATTATACATTTATATTTTGGCCTGCTTTTCAACTTTACCTAACCTTGTGATTTCTGACCTTGAGACAGTATTGACAGGATTTTTATAGCAATAACAATACAAAATATCTAAATATACGTATGGAAGTAATAAATAGATGTATTCTACAGTGTATTTTTACCTGTTCATCTCTCTGAATATTTTAGAATATAGTCCATCTGTCCAATCTCTAGTAACTGGATCTAGAATTCCGTATAGTTCTATCACGGAACAAGCCTAGAAGAAAAATACCTTCATTCGTTACAATACTTGACGCCTAATTTGTCAAGTAATAACAGCTTAAACCGAAAAAAAATTATCAAGGAATACTACATAATTTAAAATGTTTTATATTATAATTCAAAGTGACATGTAGGATCATATCAAATTGGTTAAGCAAGGGAGCACGGTCGCAACTCTTAGGCACTGTACTTGGTTCTTGTTCGTGCAACGCCATGGATCCGGCAGCCGCACGTTGACACCATTGAGTGCTTTGAAATTATACCTCTATTTTTTTTAAATACCTATTCATATTATGCTCTCCAACTACATTACTAATTTACGCAAGTGATCATATATTTTTGGGCGCTTTCCTAGCTGGAACGCCTTAGTCAACAAAATCATAAATCATGGGTCCTTTTTGGGTCGCCATAGTCGGGTAAAAAGTGGAGTCGAGTGACAAGACATGCTGATTTTAGTTTAATGGTGGATACTTTGCATGCGTACAAACATTTTAAAACTATTTCTAATGAATAAAGAGATTTCGTTTTTATATTTCGTATAAAATTAAAGGTTTCTTTTTGGTATTACTTTAGAATTGACGGCTGTGAGCTTTCTTTTTGATTTCAGAGAGTCTTTATTACATCAGGACTATTATATAGAAGACTCTAAACTAAAATACTCGAAGATAGTAAAGCACAAATAGACTGGAATGGAACTGGCTTTCAAGTGAGGCTGCCGGAACACACCGTTAGGTGCTTGGCGGTAGATTTTCAACTTGAGGGTGGTAGCTAGATAAATACCCTACCACGTTTATTATGTTTAAGTTATGGTTTCCTCACGATGTTTCCTCACCGGCAGCTCAAGTTCACTGGGGTTTGAACCCACGCCCTTTGGCGTGTGAACCGACTAAGTTACGCGCTAACCACTGGGTTAAAGATTTTTCTTTTATTCATTGCCAATTGTGTTTTTAAAGCGCGCAGACTAATATTAATCTGCGTGTTCGAGAACATTTTTCTTATTGGTATTTATTTACCTTAGGATTTACGACTGTGAGCTTGGTAGGCAGTCCGAGGTTAGTCTGCGCCTTTACCAAACAGAATAAAATAACGGATTTGCCACCGCCAGTGGGTCCAACCAGCATTGAACAATGGCGGGTCATCATCGTTTCGTACAGTTGAACTACTTTATCCACCTGCCAAGAAATGTAGCGTGTAAAGCAAAATTAGTCTCATGCTCCTCTTAACACATATTATGAGAAACAAGATATGCGCTATGCGCTCAAACCCACTATATCTTTACGTTACATCTTTAATTGGTACTTACGTAACGTCCGATTATTGACTAAAAATTATTCTAATGTTCTATCCTATCCTATTAATATTATAAACTAGCTGCGCCCCGCGGTGCTTTAATCCAGTGTACCAGCTTCCTCCATACCAAATTGCATCAAAATTAGTTCAGCCGTTTGAACGTAAAGAAGTATAAACATACAAACACACTCACAAATTTTCGCCTTTATAATATTGTGATACGTTTGTGAGGATGGATCGATGTTTGTTAGTCAATCGCGTAACAACGCCACATACCTATATAGTTTATGGTCTGGATTAACATATAGGATACTTTTTATACTGCAAGCTGAAATAAGTCACGAGTAACAGCTTGTTAACTATAGGTCGATGTGAAAGGTTGTCTGCATGCCATAGCTAACCCCCTTTCGGTATATTAACACACATCCATAGACATTAAAATCATAACAAAAGTTAAAATATAAATAAATTTCATAGGACAGCGTCATCTGACCCCAAACTATATAAAGCTTGTAGGTACTATAGAAGTTAGAATATCGAGGCACAGAACAAACATAAAATAAATTAAAACTAACCTGATGATCGAGCTCGATGTAGCCGTAAGTATTAAGCACGCCGATAACAGCCGCGTTGAAATCCGGATACCCAACGCGCGGACACTCCAGCCCAGGAAACAAGTCCTTGATCAGACCCAGGAATAACGGCACGTCTTCGAATACGAATTTCGGGTGGTTCATGTCTCTGGTATAATAAACGATTGGTATCATAATGCGGAAATCTCAAATAACCACAGGTTAGGCTCGAGCTATTTAGAAATAACTGTGTTCACATGGCTGCTTTAATTTTTAATTCTCTTCCAGAAGAATTTGTTGAAAAGTCTGTATCTTTGGCAGACCACCTTGAACTTCTTGGAGCCCGTTAACCCCCTACACTTAACTTTGGGGTCAACCTGGAGTCAAGAGCTAAATTAGGTGGAGAAAAACTGGGCGTCTTGTGTAAGGTCAGGCGATATTTCACACCATGGTAGCTGCTTGCATTGTATCAAGCACTAGTCCGGTCATGTATGGAATATTGCTGCCACCTTTGGGACGGTTTTGCCAAGTACCAAGTTCAAGCTTCTTTATTAGCGGCGTGTTATTCAACTTATTGACGATAAAAAGTTGGTAGAACAACTACAGGACAAGTAGAAAGACGGTTCACTACCACATATACACGGTGAAATTTTCTTGGTTACGTATCAAAATTAAAATCAAAAAGTCATTTATTTTGTGGATATTTCTTTTCATATGAGGTTACAGTTTACAGTTATTAATATTAATACATTATGCTTACTACAATTGTCACTTAGCCAGGGGGATGCAAGTGCATAGAGAAGCTACTACAACCATATATTCCTGTCTTCCACGTAATGAGCCACCTTATCAATATATAAATCGTTTTGACTCTACGTTTCTATTCCGTTGAAGGAATAAAACAAGCTGCCGGCTTCCTTGTTCCTTGAGATATATAATCTGGATCTTTTCCAGGCCGAAGTGGATAGGTATCTTCTAAGTCTGCGTGCTTCATCTTTGACCACATCATCGCTTACCATCAGGTCGTGATCAAACGCGGACTAATTTAGAGCTTAAAAAGCGTAGCATAGTTTAAGGTATACGCTGAGCGTAAGCGTAGCTTTATCTTAAATGCTTTATAAGATCGCAGTAAGAACTTTGCAGTACAAATGCTGATTAATTTAAACTTTATAGCCTTAATTATATGGTATACCTGAGGGCGCGCATGAGCACCACAATCTCGCTAAGGCCGGGCGCCTCGCGGCGCAGTTTCCCGGCCATTCGCAGTACAGCGGTGAGGGCGCGCAGTCCCCAATCGTAGTGAGACTGTTTAGACAGCTGTTCGCGTGCCACCTTGTATAGCACCGTCATTTTCTTCGCTAAAACCTATAAATAACAGCACGTTTTAGGAAATCTAAAACTAATTCGGCTGCAATTTGTTACTTTATCTGTTAATTCTAGTTTTATTATGGAAACTAACGTGGTCTTGATACATTTTTGTTTTATTTATGCGGGATTACTCACGTTTAATTGTATCGAAAACTCCGACTGTAGTTTCGGCCACATCCGTTGGCGTTCATCATGGGGACTAAGCTGTCCACGTGACATATCGAAAGTTTAAGTCAATTGCTTACAGTTTGGGCTTTCCTATTAGCGTTGTCGCTATTCGTCTAGGTTCTTTATTGTACCTACTTAACTTTTGTCTAGACCCTCTGTTCTTATAGTTTGCGTTTCGCAAGTCGCGTCGTGGACTAATGAATCCTCGACCTAACTACTAATCTAAAACATCTTACCTCTGTTCTTAATCAGTAACGTGTTTTTCCATTCTTGTTTTCCTTGAAGAGATCGCTTTAAGGGAAAAGCCCGCCATTTGTGGCACTAGATTTTTTTATTTCTAGTGTGCACAATAAAGAGTTTCTATCTATCTATATCTATAATATTTTAAGGGTACAGCAATGTGCAGATCAGGCATTAGCTGATTTTACATGTTTTACAAAATTATTTTGCAAGGCTTTTTTTTCTACAAAATTACATCTGTGGACCCCTGTACCATTTCACATTTTCAGATTTAGGTATCACTACATATCCGCATATACAACGGGGAGTGTTCTGAAGAATTATTCGATCTTATGCCGGCGTCATGGTTTCATCACCGCACTAGCCACCATCGTTTAAAAGCTCATCCACATATAATTGTTTCATGGAAATCGCACACTGTACGATTCACGCGATCCTTTTTGCCATACACTTGCAAATTGTGGAATGATCTTCCTTCTTCCGTATTCCCGCGGAGTTACAACATTGGGCTCTTCAAGAGGCGTGTAAATAGAATCTTAAAAGGTCGGCAACGTATTTGTAGTGCCCCTGGTATTGCAGGTATCCATAGGCGACGGTGATTGCTTACCATCAGGCAACCCGTCAGCTTGATTGCCAACTATGGCATAAAAAAACTACATATTATAAAACAAAGTCTTCCGCCGCGTCTGTCTGTCTGTCTGTCTGTTTGTTCGCGATAAATTTAAAAACTACTGAACGGATTATCATGCGAGTTACACTCCGCGACAATAGTATAACCCACCCCCCTCATTTTGTGATATCTGATAAATGATTATAGTTATATTAATTTATTACTAATACACAAAATTGGCATGGTAGTAAGTTTATTATATTATACATACATTATTTCTTTAATCAAAAGTTGACAAAATTCAGATAATATTGAGTTTTTCGGTGCGACAATAGTATAACCCAGCCAATTAAACGTAAATAAAAACATAAAAAATATATATGAAGAACGATTATTTATTTAAATTAATATTTAGTAGATCCACCACTTTTAGTTAACACTTCAATCATTCGATTTGGTAAACTATCATATAGCTTTTTAATTGTGTCTTGATTCATATTCTGCCACTCCTCAATGATCACCTTCTTCAACTCTTCAACTGTAGTAAATTGTCTTGATCCGCGATAGACAGCTCGTGATAAATCTCCCCAACAATTTTCAATGATGTTCAAGTCAGGGGAATAAGCTGGCCATTCAAGAATTTGAATATTTTTTTCAGCAAAATAGTCTTTGACTACCTGTGCTCGGTGAACACTGGCATTATCTTGCTGAAAAATAAAATTATTGCCAGCAATTCGCGTTGCATGGGAAGTAATCTGTTCATTTATTACTTCTATATATCGTTTACTATTAATTTTTCCAGTACAGAACTTAATATCCATTTTCCCCGAGTATCCAATACCAGACCATATCATTACACTACCACCTCCAGCTTGTCGACGACTCAGTATAAAATTTTCTTTTCTTAAATCGTGATAATAGTAATTAAAACCATCGGGCCCATCTAAATTAAATTTTTTTTCGTCAGTAAATATAACTTTTCTCCACTTTTTTTTCCATTGAACATGATCTTTGGCAAATTGTAATCTAACTAATTTATGTTTATCGGACAACGGTGGTTTTCTTTGTAATTTCTTACGTTTTAGATATTCACAATCATGTATAATACGTTGAACATTTCTTAAATTAGTATTAACACCAGCCTCCGCTGCGATTTGTCTTGCTGTAAGCGCAGAATTGGACGCAACTCGTAGAATTGACCTTCTTTCTTGTGGTGTTGTTGCTTTTGGTCGACCAGTCCTCTTTTTTTTACCATAGTTTTCGGGATCTTTTAAAAAATTTCGCACAACACGATGACTTCTATTGATGATATTTGCGATTTTGACCTTAGAATAATTTTCAGAATGCAATTTTTTTATTATATTAATTTCAGTTTCGTTTAACTGTTTTCCTCGTGGCATTATATTAAAAAAATAGACAAAAATGAACCAAACCAATTAATTTATGTGTAGTAACTTACGAGATACACAAGACAAGTATAAACATGAACCGACACGTCCAGTGCGCCGAGCCGCTTGAACCAATGTGACGAATGGGTTATACTTTTGTCGCACTATCAAACTAACTATCTCGCTCTCTCATAAGAATGCAGCGTCGGAACGTAGCTATGTATATACCATAATATTAGAATCAAATCAACAATGCTGGTGTATTAGTAATATATTTACTTATATTTAGTTTTACAATAGATATGAAAAAATTAGGGGGGTGGGTTAAACTATTGTCGCGGAGTGTAGAACTACTGAATGGATTATTTCACCACTAGATAGAGTGATTCATGAGGAAGATTTAGGTATATAATTTGTCAAGGTTTTGTGTAAAGTAGTTAAATTATGATGATAAGTGTCGGAAAAAGTAAAGCCAAGCTTTCATCGAAAACGGCGTCTAATCCCTTTGAGATAGATCAAAAGCTCCGTGTAAAGCCGGGGTGGGTCGCTGGTTATCTTCTTTAAACGAGCAATTCTTGTATATATATATGTATATACATATTCTGAATCTCGGAAACGGTTCCAACGATTTTCATGAAATTTTGTATCCAGGGGGTTTCGGGGGCGAAAAATCGATCTAGCTAAGTTTCATTTTCAGAAAACGTCGTTTTATCCATGTTTTCAGCCGAGCAATGCTCGGTCAACCAGGTACTTAATAATTAAATGTGAAAATACCTTAGCAGTTAAAAATCCATCGGAAAACAGAGAGATAAGGCAGATCATCTCTAAATCGGGCAAGATACAGACGACAGGGCGAAACAACGCCTTTACAGATTCAGGCAGCTCGGTACGACCCGCGTATCCAGGGTTCATTGTTATGAAGATGCCAACTTTGCTGTCCATTGCGATCTCTTGTCCTTCGAACTATGCAAAAAGAAAAAATAAAGTTAAAAAAACAGTTGTTCCAACGGTATTATCATAATAGGTCTATAGAAATAAATAAAAAATATTCTAACAGAAAACAAATGCACAAAATATATTACAATAGGCAAAAGAGCCAACATCACGCGGTGTTCCCAGGCGGTCACCCATCCAAGTACTGACCGCGCCCGACGTTGCTTGACTTCGGTGATCGGACGAGAACCGGTGTTCTCAACGTAGTATGGATGTTGGCAACGTTACAAGTACAAAATATAATATAAATTTTATGACTCTAACAAACCACAGTATAAAACTGCAAAAAGCCAACATCACGCGGTGTTCCCAGGCGGTCACCCATCCAAGTACTGACCGCGCCCGACGTTGCTTGACTTCGTTGATCGGACGAGAACCGGTGTTCTCAACGTAGTATGGACGTTGGCAACGTTACAAGTACAAAATATAATATAAATTTTATGACTCTAACAAACCACAGTATAAAATTGCAAAAAGCCAACATCACGCGGTGTTCCCAGGCGGTCACCCATCCAAGTACTGACCGCGCCCGACGTTGCTTAACTTCGGTGATCGGACGAGAACCGGTGTTCTCAACGTAGTATGGACGTTGGCAACGTTACAAGTACATGATATAATATAAATTTTATGACTCTAACAAACCACAGTATAAAATTGCAAAAAGCCAACATCACGCGGTGTTCCCAGGCGGTCACCCATCCAAGTACTGACCGGGCCCGACGTTGCTTAACTTCGGTGATCGGACGAGAACCGGTGTTCTCAACGTACTATGGACGTTGGCAACGTTACAAGTACAAAATATAATATAAATTTTATGACTCTAACAAACCACAGTATAAAATTGCAAAAAGCCAACATCACGCGGTGTTCCCAGGCGGTCACCCATCCAAGTACTGACCGCGCCCGACGTTGCTTGACTTCGGTGATCGGACGAGAACCGGTGTTCTCAACGTAGTATGGACGTTGGCAACGTTACAAGTACAAAATATAATATAAATTTTATGACTCTAACAAACCACAATATAAAATTGCAAAAAGCCAACATCACGCGGTGTTCCCAGGCGGTCACCCATCCAAGTACTGACCGCGCCCGACGTTGCTTAACTTCGGTGATCGGACGAGAACCGGTGTTCTCAACGTAGTATGGACGTTGGCAACGATACAAGTACAAAATATAATATAAATTTTATGACTCTAACAAACCACAGTATAAAATTGCAAAAAGCCAACATCACGCGGTGTTCCCAGGCGGTCACCCATCCAAGTACTGACCGCGCCCGACGTTGCTTGACTTCGGTGATCGGACGAGAACCGGTGTTCTCAACGTAGTATGGACGTTGGCAACGTTACAAGTACAAAATATAATATAAATTTTATGACTCTAACAAACCACAGTATAAAATTGCAAAAAGCCAACATCACGCGGTGTTCCCAGGCGGTCACCCATCCAAGTACTGACCGCGCCCGACGTTGCTTGACTTCGGTGATCGGACGAGAACCGGTGTTCTCAACGTAGTATGGACGTTGGCAACGTTACAAGTACAAAATATAATATAAATTTTATGACTCTAACAAACCACAGTATAAAATTGCAAAAATCCAACATCACGTGGTGTTCCCAGGCGGTCACCCATCCAAGTACTGACCGCGCCCGACGTTGCTTAACTTCGGTGATCGGACGAGAACCGGTGTTCTCAACGTAGTATGGACGTTGGCAACATTACAAGTACAAAATATAATATAAATTTTATGACTCTAACAAACCACAGTATAAAATTGCAAAAAGCCAACATCACGCGGTGTTCCCAGGCGGTCACCCATCCAAGTACTGACCGCGCCCGACGTTGCTTAACTTCGGTGATCGGACGAGAACCGGTGTTCTCAACGTAGTATGGACGTTGGCAACGTTACAAGTACAAAATATAATATACATTTTATGACTCTAACAACCATAGTATAAAATTGTAAAAAGCCAACATCACGCGGTGTTCCCAGGCGGTCACCCATCCAAGTACTGACCGCGCCCGACGTTGCTTAACTTCGGTGATCGGACGAAAACCGGTGTTCTCAACGTAATATGGACGTTGGCAACGTTACAAGTACAAAATATAATATAAATTTTATGACTCTAACAAACCATAGTATAAAACTGCAAAAAGCCAACATCACGCGGTGTTCCCAGGCGGTCACCCATCCAAGTACTGACCGCGCCCGACATTGCTTAACTTCGGTGAACGGACGAGAACCGGTGTTTTCAACGTAGTATGGACGTTGACGACAGTTAAATCGAAACACATTATAGCTCACCTATAAGTCATAAGGCATACAACGTTTGAAAGAGTAAAATGAAAAGAACTCACAGTAAATCTTTTAAGCTTCATCAAAAGAGCGCTTCTAATACACTGTAACTGGGTGGATATGACCGAAAGCACAGATATGTCAATTCTGTTGAACTCATCGAAACAGCCCCAAGCTCCGCACTGGCACAGACCAGCTAATATCTGTCCGACGGCACGAAAGTCCATTCCTTCACCGCAGTTGGTAACGACGCAAAGAAGTCCCAATGCTTTGGCGAGGTCTTTAGTTGTTTCTGTCTTACCGGTGCCGGCGGGACCTGTATGGAATAAAAATCATATTACTTTACTATTAATATACCTTTTTTTCAGCCTCTATTGTCCCACTGCTGGGCAAAGGCTTCCTTCTTCCAGACTGTCCAGTCTTCGGCTTTGGCAGTTCAGTTACTATCGTGATGATTTAGTTGTCACACCACCTGTCTGGGTCGACCTTAAGGTTGCTTAAATTTTGGCGTCCAAACTGTGGAGACCTATAGTATAATGATGATATGGTGATGTAGCGATGATAGGTCAGCGACGTTATCGCGGTCGGTTCGCATGCCGAAGGGCGTGGGTTCAAACACCAACAATGAGCTGCCGGTGAAGGAAAAACATTGTGAGTGGAGGTGTGGTTGAAGATGGTAAACACACCTAGCCTGGAATGGTACTGGCTCTCAAGTGAGGCTGCCGGGGGACACCGTTAGGTGCTTGACGACAGATTTTCAACTTGAGGATAGCTAGCCAGCCGAGTACTAGAAAGTACACTACCACCATGCTATGGTTTCCTAACGATGTTTTCCTTTATCTGAAGCTCATTGTTGGGGTTTAAGCCCACGCCCTTCAGCGTGTGAATCGACCGCGCTAACCACTGGGCTATCATAGTTACAAAAAAGTTTAGTTTATTACTTTTACATAAAAATTATACCTGCTGGAGCGCCCCCCAGCTGCATGGTGAGAGCTTGCGTGATGGTGAGGTAGATGCGATCTGTAAGTGGCGTGATCACCAGCCGCCCATTCAAACCCATATATTCGTAGCCGTACTCGAACACGCCTGCAAACACGCAACCCCTATATAACACGCCTGCTAACATATAGGTACAAGTTTATAAAGTTTATCACTTGGCCACACTCATGCAAATAACTCTGCTTTTTATGATTAATAAATTACTTTGTAGGGACACAGGGCCTTTGCTGACAGTGGCGCATTCCAAAGCTTGGTCGCCACTGGTCGTAGTCAGTTGTCTAATAGCCGCGCTAGTGATAGTGATTTTGTTTTTAGGGTTCCGTACCTCAAAAGGAAAAAAACGGAACCCTTATAGGATCACTTTGTCGTCCGTCTGTCTGTCAAAACTCTTTTTCTCGGGAACGCGTGGAGGCATCAAGCGTTAATGCATATCAAATTGACGAACTGGAAATCTTCAAAAAATACTTGACTGTCGGGGCGAAAACGAGGCATGTAGGATTGTACCCATTAAAAACACCCGGATGGTCTTTCTTCGCTTTACGGTCACGGGGTCTTGATACAGGCCTTTTTTATAAGAAATAGGCTTACGTTTGACCGCCATCTCACCGATTTAAAATGGAGCACGCTTGCCTAGAAGATACCGATTCACTCTCAACTTGAAGACACCCAGATTATATACAATGGGGAACACCCACTCAGGCAGCGTATTCCACTAACTTAATCATTCCGTTCGAGTTTTTAGAACGTCAACTATGTCGCTTTTTTGAGCTTCTGACTGTCCGATAGAAAAATGGGCATGGGGGAATTAGACCATTTAGTTCTGTCGGTGGTAACCTAAGCCGGGTCATTACGTGGAAGACAGGAATATATGGTTGTAGTAGCTTCTCTCTGCACTTGCATCCCCCTGGCTAAGTGACAATTGTAGTAAGTATAATGTATTAATATCTATAACTGTAAACTGTATATACTGTAACCTAATATGAAAAGAAAGATACACAAAAAAATGCCTCGCTGAGTTTCTTGCCGGAGTCTTCTCAGTTGAAGTGTAATTACGAGCCGGTGGTAGATTCAAACATGTAACTTAACGTTCATAAGTGCCTTACCAGGGCCTAAACTGAATAAATTACTTTTTGACTTTGATTTTGATTTTGATTTTGAAGCCCGCTTACCAGTGCACTGTTTCAGCCATAAATTGTCGTCGCGCTTCTGCCAGTAGAATCGTAACTGGCTCTCCCATTCGAACTCTGCCGCTTCAGTAACGTTATCTCTGACGAAACCTTCGATAATGTCTCGTGCGTGGACGTCGATCGTGGTGATGGTTCGGAACTTGAGCCGATCGTTCGAACTCAAATCTGGAATATGACACAATTACTTAGTGGTAGATTTCCTTAGCAGAAAGTAGTCTAGCTAGGTACCACCGCTGTACCAGATATTTTGTCGCTAAGCAGTAGTGTGTAAACCATACTGTGTTTCCGTTTGAAGGGTATTTTGAAGGCCAATTTGTAAACTTAAGAGTCGCGCGCGGTCCCAGATTAGATAACAGTTACTTCGTAGTCTACGTATGGTAGGTATGTCTTGCGCTAGCTCTGTGCGTAAGGCTGCGCGCTGACCATAAATTCTGGAGTCTTGGTAAAAACTTCAATCAACGTTTTCCTAGTTTTTTTTGTTATTGTTTTGATTTTATTTCCTTATACGTTTCATATGACCACTAACTAGCATGTCTTTAAATATTTCTAATGCTCAAACTGTCAGCCCGTATATTTTTTTTTAATTTAAAATATACGCTTCACAGACAAAACTTTTGTCAAAAGTTTTATGACACATTTTTTTTTTACAGTACAGGGAGAGGGAAGTTACTTTAATTAATCTTAATCTAGGGTTAAAAAAGTTTGTGTGTATACCGCGAACAGACCAACCCGCAAGCACGAGTATGACGATGTATAGATATTTATATGGGAACAATTTACCAACCTTGTCTGACTTTCACGACCAATCCGTCCAGCTGTTCGTTTTGTTGTGCCAGATGTTCCTTCATGGCCCTTTTATTTCCTCTCCTGATCCTGATGAAGGTCTCTTCTGTCTCCGCCGTCCACCACACGCCGTTGGCAGCAAGGCACACCATTCCGATGTACTCGAGGATCCATTCAGTTCTGAGATTGGTAATTACATTTAAATATTAGTACCTCAAAAATTTAAGTTTAACGCGTACGAATTTGCGTAACCGCTACACTGTTGCTCTGGGAAATAAAACCCTATCTACCATAACATTAGACTAATAATTCACTGCAGTAGCAGACGCACTCGAAACGTTGGAATGTAGGGCCTTAATATAATTAAAAAATATATGTAATATAAAAATATAACTCAAATAATGTAAATATTTTCTTTCTTATTTTTTTTACGTCACATCACATCATCAGCCATAGGACGTCTCCTCTTGGCGGGGTTTTGCCGATACTCGCCACGCTTGGCGGGCGGGTTGGCGAGCGCAGTTAGGTGTGATTGTTCAAGGAAGACGCTGCCGCCCATCTTCCGGATTACATCCCTTAGCCGACTCTTACAGCAACCACGGGTAGAGAGGGTGGGGTACTTTTCTTGCGCCGGCACCACCACGGCATACTTTTTATGTTACATCCTTGGATTACCGCTTTTTAATAATATGATATAGTTTTTTATGTAAAAGTAATGAGATGAACGAAACGCTTTCCTGATGGTAAGAGATAACGCCTGTCCGTGACTATTACCTACAGCGATACACAGAACTTTGAGTTGCAAAACAAAGTCCAGGGCATGGCCGATTTGGCGCTCATTACTTTGAGACGTTAGATGTTCAGTCTCAATAACCCAGTAATTTCGCTAGCTGCAATACCCTACGAACCGAAATGCAGTAATATTTAGATAGTAGTGATTGGCAGGAGAATATCTAGTACTACGGTTCTACCTACCTAAACGACCTCTTGCTAAGATGTAACACCAAGTAAATCAATCAAGTAAAATAATTGTCGAATTCATTTAGTTACTATGTCATTAATTTCAATTTATTGTCAATTTTTCCACCTGCGTTTTGTACTCAATAACCAACATACATAGATAGTCACACATGCAGAAATACTGGTACCAGAATTACTCTTGAATCCTAAAACTGTACTATCACGATACTTTTATAGATTGTGATCGCGATCTACTATATTGAACGCTAAAAAAATCATTTCCATTTTATTTTATTGCATTTTTTATTAGCCACAGACAAAAAATGGCAACGCGTCTGTCGTACGGCGTAAAAACCCCAGTCATAAAATAAATGAAGTCGTTGTCAGTACCTGGGCACCCGCCAGTTTCTACCATAATAGAAGATTGCTTTCTTCGTTATGAATTTATTCGCGGCTCTCATAGCTTGCAGCACTAAATTCATCCAGTCTTCGACGCGTCCTTCAGTATACACCACGTTGCGAAACTCCATTACCTGAAAATGTTACTTCTCTAAAATCAGTACTGAAAGGTTGTCTGAAAGAAATCGCTCTAGGCGATAAGGCTGCCATTGTACTACTACATATTAGTCGATGTTGTTTTGTTTTGTTAAGTACTTTTAAAAAGATTTTAAGTTATTTTTGAATGCTAAATATGTTTGCGTTTGACCACGCCCTGCCTGATGTTAAGCAGGATGCAGTCTACGATGAAGCACGCTTACCTAGAAAAACCTGTTTACTCTGGATTTAAAGACACCCAATTTGTACTTAGCAGGAAAAACAGACGCCGGCAGAGGGTTCCACATCCTCGATGTACGTATTAAGAATGTGGAATCGAAGCGTTTAGTCCGTACGTGGGGTATATCCATCATGTACCCAAGGATGGCTCTTCGGCCGTGTCTGTCTAGCTGTCCGGTAATAAAAAAGGGCAGTTGGAACCAAATTATGCAATTCTAAGGCACACTCTCCGAAGTTAAGTTATTATTGTACGCCATTGTCTAAATAGGATAAATGTGATAAGGTCCTATTTAATATATACATATGTATGTTTGTTGTACAAAGTAAACAAAAAAACTGTAGGTATAGTTCGTTTTACCTCTCCTTCGGCCGAGATCATCTTGGAAGCGACCGGGCGGTTGGTGTGATCGACATAGAGTTCCAGGGAACGGATATTGTCAAACATCTAGAAAAGGATAAGTTATTATAACTTAGTTAACATTAACATACTATCTAGTAGCCTTAGCAACTTTCACACACTATATTATATAATTTTATTATAAAAAAATTGTGCAAACACTTTATGAAAATTTGGAGAAGCCATCGGCTCTAAAAGACTTTGAATTCAATGTATTATTTATAATTGAAATTTAAGGTAAAAAATAAATGATAATATTTGTATTTAATTTTAATTAATATAGTAGTAAAAATACTTAAAAGTTTTTCAATAAGGACGGATCGATGTTGCAATAGAATAAAACAAGCTGTGTGTGAGGTATTCACGTTTTTTTTTCAATTTATAGGCTTATGTATGCCGTTATGTGTGAAATATAACATTGTTCAGACCAGGTTATCTTACTTTGATCATATGCTCTTGCACACAGCTGCATTCGCTACTGCCGAGTATGGAAAGTAGCTCGTCCGTGGATATGAAGAAAAAACGCGGGAAGATACGCCGCTTCGAGTCCAAGTAGTCGTTCAGGGACTTCTGACACCTGGAAAGAGAATTAAAGTAATTTATTCTTTCATATTATTGCTTTCTTGCCGTTGCCGTGGTGGTGCCGGCGTAAGAATAGTACCCCACCCTCGCTACCCTTGGTTGCCGTAAGAGTCGGCTAAGGGATGTAATCCGGAAGATGGGCAGCAGCGTCTTCCTTGAACAATCACACCAAACTGCGCTCGCCAACCCGCCTGCCAAGCGTGGCGAGTATTGGCAAAACCCCCCCAGGAGGAGGCCTATGTCCAGCAGTGGACGTCCTATGGCTGATGATGTGATGTGATGTGATTGCTTTCTACGGTTTAAGCAGGTTTAGCGTCGTAGTAGTCCATTTTTTATGGACTTAAAATTATACTATGTACATCTTTGTGACGCACACTACTATCATGACAAATTTTAACAAGATCTGTTCCTCCATTTATCCGCCAAATAACAACAAACAAACAGACATACAAAGTGGAAGAAATACGAACTTTATTTAACACTACGAAACAACGAAGTTTTTTTTACATAAATGTATGTACACAAGAAGTAACGGGAAGAACAAAATGCTCTCTTCATATTAATAGCACACACTTAAATTAACCTAACGTAAGGATAATAACACTATCTTTTGTAGGTAACAACAAAATGTATTTTTTTAAAGTTTTTCTATTTGAACACCTAATTATTTTTAACACCGGGTCTTAATCGTGCACAAAATACTATGAATTAGTTGTGTTTATTTACTTCGACGTTTCGACCATGTTGCTGTAGTCATAAGCTTTTTTTTAATGCTGACTGGCTTGTGTTTGACTACAACTCACCTGATGTTAAGTGACGGTGTGGTCGAAGATGATAAAGCATACTTAGCCTGGAATGGAACTGAACACAAGTGAGGCTGCCGGAACACATCGTTAGATGCTTGGCGGCAGATTTTCAACTCGAGGGTGGTAGCTAGCCAGCCGAGTACTAGAAAGTACTCTAACACCACGTTATGGTTTCCTCACGATATTTTCCTTCGCCGGCAGCTCAAGCTCATTGTTGGGGTTTGAACCAACCGCGCTATCCACTGTGCTATCATCGTTACAAAAGCTGTTTCAACGGCACATAAACTAATTTATATTATTTTTTGTAATGCGCGTAATTTAATAATTATTTATTAATGGTCAAATGATTACTTACTTTTGTAACCCTAATCCCAAATTGATAAATTCTTCGAGACGGCCGCTTATCGTACAGCAATCAACGACGTTCAGTCTCTTCGCCGCATCTAACATGATCTATAAATAAATAGTTTACAAAACTAAACCCGTGAAAAAGACTACTAGAACACAAAAAAATTCTAACAAATAAAATTTGTTTTGAATTACATAAACTATTGATTGATTGGTTAACTCTTTATTGTACACACCAAAAATTATACATTACAGAAGAAATAAACTTAATTAACAGGAGTAACAACTGGCTTAGCCACCTTATCGCTAAAAGCGATCTCTGCCAGGCAACCTTACGACGGAAACGATCAGAGGAAGAAAAAGACGGGGAAAACTATTGAGTATTCAAGGGTTATTTTTCTAGTGTATTTCCGTTTAAAAGTAGTTTTTGTTCCAACAATGACAAAGATTTAAATATAATTTGAAATATTTATCTAACTTGGAATAATATAATTTTAAATATTTATCATTAATCTATCTAAATCCCAGATATCGACAGCTAGAATAAAAAACATATATAAGTAACATGTCTTACAAAAAAAAATACATATAGGTAAGTACCTTTCTAAATGCTCTGTCTATATCATCGAATTTCTTCGCCTCCTCTGGAAGTTGAACTCTGATATCGCCTCCCACAAATATTCCTTCCAAGTAGAGCCATTTACGTTGCGTCGCTAGCCATTCCTCAATAACCTCAGATATGAGTGACAATGTGCGCTCCCATTTCTGCACCAAGTTTAAGAATGGCCCAATAAATCTGAGAATTGAAATGGATAGAAAGAGTTAATCAGCCAAGGAATTGTGCACCCTTCCGGCTTCCTTATTGTCTGGAAGATATAACATAGATATAGCCTTTTTTTAGGGTTCCGTACCCAAAGGGTAATACGGGATTCTATTACTAAGACTCCACTGTCCGTCCGTCTATCTGTCTGTCCGTCTGTCACCAGGCTGTATCTCATGAACCGTGATAGTTAGACAATTGAAATTTTCACAGATGATGTATTTCTATTGCCGCTGTAACAACTATAAATATTTAAGGGGGCTCCCATACAACAGACATGATTTTTTTACCGTTTTTATAGATAATGGTACGGCAACCTTCGTGCGTGAGTACGACTCGCACTTGGCCAGTTTTTACTTAGTAGTAGATCTCCTTGGCAGGAGGTCCTCTAGGCTACCAAAGTTAGACATTGAAACAATACATTAAACAGCCAAGGATTGGAGCAACGTTCCAATATCCTTATTTTCTGAAAGATGTAATCTAGATGGTTTTACTTAGTGGTAGATCTCTTCAAAAGGACGTACTCTAGATACGTGCCATTCCAGTTCCAGTATTCTGCCGCCAAGCAGTAGAGTGTAAACATTAGTGTTCCAGTTTGAAGGGTTTTGCAGCTAACAAAATTACAGAGCTGTTGAGACTACAATGTTAGTAAAGTTACTCACTGAGAGGCGGCCATGCTTTGCAGTGACATGGAGTCATCGTCCACTTTGACGACGATCTCGTCGCACGGGTTAAGAGTATACCCACGGTCTTCGCCGCGGTTGAAGTGGCGCGCCACAGTGAACGCGATCTGCGCCCATGTTTCTTGTACTTCTTTCACGCCGCGCTCTATAGCCAACTCCTGCACAAATAGTTATGGAAATATTTAAAAACACTACTTTTATAGTGTGAAAAAATGGGACCAACGAGACGCTCCGCGAGGGCCGTATTTCTTATGAGCACAAGACACAATTAGAAATGGCAACCTCTATGTCATATTTTAAAAAGTGACGAGGTATAATGTACGCGACATTTTGAACTGTAAACAAAGTGTAATAAGTGCATAATGTTATTTATAACGTTAAACTTAAAGTTTATGCGAATAAAGTATATAGCGTTTACGCTATATAGGTACTTTTTCAAAAAGGAATCTCACAGGTTAGTAAGCCAGGGCCCTGGAGCAAAACAACGCTCGCTTATGATCCTTGCAGTGGTACCCAGAAGTTCCGAGTAAAGAAACAAAAGCCAAAAATTATTCGCATAAGCGCTTATTAAGTACTTTGAAACATTTGATATGTCAAAAGTTAAATTAGAAATTCTGTTGTCAAACAAAAGTATGTCATTAATAGGAAATGACCGTATTGTGTTATAAATATATACTGCATCTAGCTAAATCATAAGGTGATAAATCTCATCATCAAAAGCTCCAAAGGAATGAATACAAAATACTATGATTAAGGAGACAAAATCTTAAGCGCCGCATTTACATAATAATTTCTACAAAGCATGTTATGTAATGAACAAATAATAAAGAATGAATATATTACTTTGATAGCATGGTTGACTATTTCCTCAGCGATTTCAACATATTTATGGAGCTCCATAGAAAACATGTTGTCGAGCGTAAATCGTTCCGGAGACATATCGAAATCTTGGCCTGGAATCAAGTTAACATTTTAACCCATTTGAATATCCAATTTTATGATTTCCTGCTCTAGAGTATAAGCTACATTCCAAATTTCAACAGAATCTGTTAACAGCTTAAAGAAGTAACAAACATACAAACAAAGTTTCGCATTTGTAACGCGATTTTCGCTTACCGGTCTTGTGCATAAGCTCTTTCCAGTGGCGTTCTCGCATAGCTTCATTCTTGAGCGACACCATGAGCGGTACTACTGCCTTGAATTGCTTCATCTTCATGTCGAGCATTAGACCTGTGGCACTTAGTCGAACTGGCTTCGGTAATTTCCTGGTCATTAACAAAATATTAAAAGCTTAGTTCCTTCCGCATCAGGCCTGTTTTTTATAAACTTTCCCATTGCTGGGCACATGGCTCTTTTCATAGTTTACCGTGCTGGCCAAGTGCGGGTTAGTGAATTTTAGATATCTAAGAGTTTTTTGTACTCTCGTACATGTAAGTTTCCCACGATGTCTTCCTTCGCCGTTTGAAGTCACCGGCATAACTTAGAAAAAACAAAGTTGAGATTCGAACCCAGGACTTCCAGATTGGAAGCCAGGCTGTCTCTCAATAAGGCTACCGAAAACTAAGGTTCACATTCTCGTAAAATTAACATAATCACCTCACTTGAATGGCCAATGAGACAGTAAGTACGGCTTCTGGCATATACAAACAAAAATGGTAAAAGTTGGTTAAAAAGTAACAATGAGCAACAAAAAGCCAACATCAGACGGTTATCCAAGCCGGTCATCGATCCAAGTATAGCCCGGCGTTGCTTAGCTTTAGTGATCGGAATAGAACTGTTCTTAATGTGATATGGACGACAATTAAGCCCTATCACATCTTACCTATATTCTCTGAAGAACTGTTCGATACCGTCGACCAACGCTTGCGGATTCAAATCCTTCCAAAGAGTCCTCGCCCATACTTCTCTGGCATTCTTCTGCGCTTTGTATATTCTGTATATCTGTTCCATGGCTAGGAAATCGGTCTTAGCACGGTTGAAGTTGGAGAAGTCTGCCAGTGGATTGTCGAACAGCTGCTCGGCAGCTTGCAATACTTTTTTGCGATTTTCTAACTCTTCAAAATATTTGGTGTATTCCTGTAAGTTGTGTTAATAAAAAACTTGCATCGCTTTGCAGTTTCACCAGCTATCGTACAAAATATATATAGGTATATACCGGGAAAAAAACGAATTCAGTGACAAATCTAATCCAGGGGTATAGGGAAATCTGTCCCCATTCGTATTTAACTCAAATCCGCCGAGGCCTTAAAGAATGAAGAAGTATCAAAAATATAATAATAACACACCTACCCACAAACACAAACACCAATCCTGGATTACAAATGAGGCTAACAGAACGAACCGTTATGTACTTTGCAGATTTCCGGCTTCGCTAGCCAGCTTAGTACTAGAAAACCCTCTCATCATGACCATTTTCTGACTCACACAAATTTTTGGTATTACAACTCACACCCTTCAGCAAGTTAACAGACCACGTTAAGCAGTGAGTAATCATCGCTACAAAACATTTCACGATGAACATGGGTTTAAAATGATACTTAAATGCACAAACTGTGTTTTGGAAAGAAGTTTTAATAACACAATCATAATTGGAAGTATAATTATTTTGTAGTGTTTTTTCCCCACTTCAACCTATTTGAACAAATTTGATTGGACGTAATTTGGATTTATACATAGGAATACACTATAGTGCTTCATTGCTATCTCGGAAAAATAAACGGCGCCTGTAAAGTGAATGATGATGGTGAATCTGCCGCTTAAAACAGTATTTGTCTGTTTTGCTTTTAATGATAGCAGTCTTGTCTTATATTGAGCTTAAACGCGAACTAAACTAATTATAACTAATTTAACCTCCATTAAAAGCAGTCCGCCATCCATATCGTCGCCTACGGTCGCCGGTCCCTCAGTATCGAACTTTTCTACAAACTCGTCGAGCTCTCGCAAGAAGTTGGCTATTTCCACCACGCTCAGTTTAGAGAACTTCTCTTTAGTTTGTTCTAGAGTTTTTGCGCGGAATAGGGAAGTCTGATACAGACTGCCCCAAGAAGCTTCTAGAGTTTTGGCGAATTCCAGATCTTCGTCTGACACCTGAAGATAAGTTAGTGAGTAAATTTTCTACAGCAATAATAATTATATTATTTAAAAAAAGAGATTATTACAGCTGCTTCATCGATTTTATCGAGGTTCCACGTACTTTTTCTTTAGAATAGCATTTTTTTGCAATTTCAGAGTTGTGCCCAAAGCAGAAGTTGTCATCAATGACAACTTTTACTATGGGCACACTCTAACATCGTGATATAAAAATGAGATGAATCTAATTCATTTTCGCATTATTCTTTTACTGTTGACAGGTTAGGTGTTTTGACGACAGCTCACCTGATTTTAAGTGACGGTGTGGTCAAAGATGGTTAAGCACACCTAGCCTAGAATCGAACTGGCTCTGATCTGATGGAACCGACCAAGGTTCAAGATACTTTTTCGTTACAATAGCTTTTTTTGCAATAACAAAGTTGTGCCTAAAGCAGAATTTGTCATCAATGACAACTTTTACAATGGGCACCACTCTGACATCGCGATTTAAAAATGAGATGAATCTAATTCCTTTTCGCATCATCTTTTTACTGTTGACAGATTAGGTGTTTTGACCACAGCTCACCTCTTTTTAGGTGACGGTGTGGTCGAAGATGGTAAAGCACACCTAGCCTGAAATGGAACTGGCTCTCAAGTACAATAGCTTATTTTGTGTGCTTACCGCGATCCCATGTTGTCTCAGCATGTGAAATATCTCTTGCATGCCGCGGTATCTCACTTCAGCCGTGATGGTCATAGCTTGGACGAGAGTGATCGTCGCCATTACCAACTTGAAGTCTTCCAAACCTTTGATGTTCATGTTTATTGTAATACGGAGGTTCTGCAAAAATAAACTGTATTATAATGACTATAAGATTTTTTATGGTTAACATGATTTGTATTTAACCACAGCTCATATAATGTTATGTGACAAAATAAATGTTTTCCTTCTTTTTTTTCTTTTTTTTTTCTTACTTTCTTTCTTTCTTTCTACTGCCGATACGTGTATCCCCGTATACGTAGTACCTACATCTTAAAGCGACTTTGTTTTTTTACCTCAATTTGATTCTTTAAATCATACATATTCATTCTTGTTTTGGTGCAGATGCAACTGCCCAGTGCATCCTTCCACTCTTGCGCATGATCCTGCACCTGTTTTATAATCGGTCTTAAATTGACTCTTATGGCGCCCATGTCCACAAAGTTTACGTGTTCGGCAAGATCCGCGATGATGTCTTCGAAGAAGAAAAACTTTTCGTCGTACTTTTGTATCTGTTCGTACTTTTGGACGTATTTTTCGCACGATAAGTGCTTGTCGAACGCCCAGAGATGCTGGTATTTGTGCCATCTGAAATTAAATGATGAATTCCTTTTAAATAAAGAGTGATTTTGTGAGAGATTTAATTGGGTTTTTGCGTGGTGGTCTTTCTAGTACTCGGCTGGCTAGCTACCACCCTCAAGTTGAAAATCTGCCGCCAAGCATCTAACAGTGTGTTCCGGCAGCCTCACTTGAGAGCCAGTTCCATTCCAGGCTAGGTCTGCTTTACCATCTTCGACCACACCGTCACTTAACATCAGGTGAGCTGTGGTCAAACGCCTAGCCTGTCAGCCATAAAATAATATAATCATAAACATTATAATCATTCTATATAAAATTATAATAAATAAATTAAATAACTATATCATGTCAATTAAAATTATTATCAATTCAAATATCAAGTTAAAATCACTTACTTCTGGACATAATCGTAGATGTCCTGCGTGAGTCGGTAGATGGTGTCCTGTATGAGTAGGGTGACGTCATTGATCGAGACGACTCGAAGGACATCCTCAAAAAATGAAAATACGTAGTACTCGTTGCCTGTCGCTTCGGTTATCGTTTGCGGTGGGCAAGTTATGCAAGTTTCCTTCATCCACCGCGGAAATGCTGTCAGTCTGAAATTAGGTTCTTATTCTTCTTTGTTTTTGGCATTGGTCTTTGTGCATTTGCCAGTGTCAAGTGTTTCCAAATATTTTTATGAAAAATCTAGTGAAATAAGTCAAAGTCACACAAAGTACGTCAACGTCGCGTTCGATATTTCCCTGGTAAAGTATTGGTGACTTATTGTTTGTCTTATGCGGGATTACTAACGTTTAATTATGCCGTGGTGGTGCCGGCGTAAGAATAGTACCCCACCCTCTCTACCCGTGGTTGCCGTAAGAGTCGGCTAAGGGATGTATTCCGGAAGATGGGCAGCAGCGTCTTCCTTGAACAATCACACCTAACTGCGCTCGCCAACCCGCCTGCCAAGCGTGGCGAGTATTGGCAAAATTTTAATATAAATAAATATATTTGGTATACATTTTAAATTGTATGAGCAATGCATAGCTACAGATGAAGTCAAGCATAGCCCAGAGCATAAATTGTTAAGTAATATTAACCTGTTCAAAAAATGCTTGATATCGTATCCCAGAATGTTGCAAATCTCGGGCGGCGTGGGCCGAACAGTTATATCAGGCTGAATGAGAACGGCGTCCACTTGAAATAAGGGTGATTTTTCGCTTAGCATGTGCTGGAAACACTCCAGGTTTTCCAGGGTGAATCTAGAGAATAATGGAAAAGTTTTTTGTTATGACAATAACGTCCGATTTACAAGAAAATACTACCGTCAGAGGTAAGTAGCTACCTTTATTGTATCACACTTCCGCGGTAACCGCACAAACTTAACCCAAAATTACAATATCTGTCTACAATAATAAATAAATAAATATCGTAGGAAATTTCACACAGCGCCTTCTAGGCTCAAACTAAGCAATGCTTGTACTATGGGGTCTAGATAGCTGATAGAACATTACATACCTTTTTGTAAATACATACTTATAAATAATAGATACATAGAGAACACAGAAGAAACATTTATCGTCACATACATTTTTGTCCTGATGAGAATCGAACCCACGCCCTACAGCTCTTTAAGCAGATATTCTACCAAATTAGCTAACAAGGTAAACTCAGCAGTAAGATCTGAAGTGTTCTTTTACTAGAACAGTAGGTACGTCGCGCAAATCTGCGAACCACCATATTGCCCCTGATAGCAAACGCCTCACTTTCCTGCGCAATATTTTTTTTAATGTAAAAGTAATGTGACGAACTAGACCCTCTTCTGGTGGTGAGAGATAACGCCTGCCCATGACCATTGCAACGAAACACAAAACTTTGTGTAACAAAACAAAATCCAGGGCATCGCTGTTTTGGCGTTCATTACTTTGAGACATTAGATGATTAGTCTCAACAGCCCCGTAATTTCGTTATCTGCAGTACCCTTCAAACCTGAACACAGAAATGTTAACACACTACTTCTTGGCGTTAGAAAATCTGGTACTGCGGTGGTACCTACCTAGACGACCTCCTGCTAAAGAGATCTACCACCAAGTAAACTTATTCTGACTGCAAACGCCTAACGTCCCCTCGCAACGTCTTCATCGTCTGTATCATACATTGAATACTCACACAACAAGACACTTGAATATCTTCTTTTCCCAGTAGCTGTAATACGAGGTCATGACTTGCGAACGGCCTGTGCTGGTACCGAGTATCAGGTATTCCAGTTTCATCAAAATTGGTCCGACCCTGTCGTATATGCGGGAAAGAATCGCAACGCGCTCTAAACGCTCGTTTTCTACCTCCACGAAATATGTCTACAAAAAACATGGTTATACACCCGATTAGGCCGAATGGAACTTATTATAGTCATTATTTTAATTATATTTTTTACTACGGGCTCAACTCAGAAATCGTGCATCTGATCTATCCAAAAAGTTTTAGATTTTCGAGATTGCATATATTTTTTACGCCATAGGTAACCAATAGTAAGAAATCACCGTCGCCTATGGATATCTACAATACCAGGAGCACTACAAATACGTCGCTGACCTTGTAAGATTCTACGAGTATTAACACGCCTTTTGAAGAACCCAATGTTGTAACTCCGCGGGAATACGGAAGAAGGAAAATTATTCCACAATTTGCAAGTGTATGCAAAAAGGATCGCGTTACATGCACAATGCGATTACCACGATTGTGATTGCATTGCGATTGTACCCGTAGCGAAAGTTGTTCATAATTAGGAGTACAGTGCCTCCCTTTCGGCTTAGTAAACCTTAGCCTTATTGACCCTGTATAATCATGAGGTAGAACCATCAAATCATAATTGCGAAAGTTTGTCTGCATGACAATCTTCTTACAAACTTAACAACTCTGAAACGGCTTCATCAAACTAGACGAAAGTAGGAATGCAGATAGCTTATATCCTGGATTAACATATAGGTAGCTAGGTAGATAGGTAGCTATTTTTATCCGGAAAATCGGACATACAATGGTTAGCCCCAATAGTCCTGCTGCTGTCTGCAGTAGAAACGCAGTAACGTTTAAACACCCTTCAAACCGTATTCAATTCAATTCAATTTATTTCTCAAAAATTGGTACAATAATGTACACTTATTTAGGTCAACAACAACAACAATTATTAAAAATGTCAAGTAATAAAGAATGTCAGAAATCATAATACAAAGTAACACAGTAATGTTTACACTCCACTACTTGAAGGCAGAATATCTGACACAACGGTACCTAAATAACTTTTTAAATATTTTACAAGTAATGATAAGTTGAATATTGAAAGCGGGAAAGCCCAGGACTCACCTTACAAGGATAAAGCCATGTCGTATCCAGTTTTCCAGTGTCAGGATCGATATAATCCTGTGGCTTCATCACTGGGAATAGATCAAACTGCTCAATCTGATCGATCAGACTTTGGATCTCTTTTTCTACCATCTTAAGTTGTTGGTACACCGCCCGTAAAGAGCTTTCACCTAAAATTTTATAAAATATTACTGTCAAAAAAATCCCGTAAGGAGACTGTATATCCGAATCAGACCTGTTTTTACATGCTATCCCACAACTGGGCCTAAGGCCTTACTCGTCTTATCATGTTTTCATGATAAGACTTAGTACACCACACTGGTCAAGTGCGGGTTGGTAGTCTTCACACATCTTCGCGGCCGTCATCTTCTAAAGATATGAGACGAACGATACTCTTCTGATGATAAGAAATAACGCTTTCATATGATTATTGCAGTGGCACTCAGAACTTTAAAGTAACATAACGAAATCTAGGGCATCGCTACTTAGTTATTAGGAGTTCATTACTTTAAGACATTGGATTTATATCAATAGGCACGTAATATGTTCTAACGAAATGATAGCGAATGTATTTTGATTTAAAAAAGTTTATTTATTATAATTTTATTTATTGAGAACAAATCTTACATTTAGTGATATCAGCAATATAGTCCTTTATTCCGAGCGCCGTCCACGTCAGCCTAGTAAGTCCTGGCAGGATATGCCTCTCGGTGTCCAGAAGGTGTTTCTTCATGAGATGCGTTTCGGAACTGCTAAGAGAATCTATGCTCTTGTTGTAAGAAGTTATGACGATAGAGAGAGCTTCTAGTTCATAGTAGAGGCGGGATCGCTGCATGGCCACGTTACGGATATTGGCGGGCAGGTTGAAACCTGCACACAGATTTATGGTTGGCTAGGAGTTTGACCACAGCTCACCAGATGTTAAATGACGGTGTGGTATAAAATGGTAAAGCACACATAGCCTGAAATGGAACTGGCTTTCAAGTTGGGCTGCCGTAACACACCGTTAAGTGCTTGGTGCAGAATTTTAACCATACCAACATGCTATGGTTTCCTCACGGTTTTTTTCCTCACCGGGTTAATTTTTTTTTTCATTATAAGTAATGATTTGAACGAGGCGCTCTCCTGATGTTAAGAGATAACGCCTGTCCATGACCATTGCAACGATACACAGAACTTTGAGTAGCAAGCAAAGTCCAGGGCATTGCTGCTTTGGCGCTCATTACTTTGAGACTAGATGGTTAGTGTCAATAGCCCTGTAATTTCGCTAGCTGCAGTACCCTTCAAACCGGAACACAGTAATGTTTACACACTACTGCTTGACGGCAGAATATCTGGTACCGCGGTTTCTTTATTTATATTTATTTTAAGTATCACCACTCTCTGATACACTGTTTTTATATTGAGCCAAATTTTCTTCCGGATGTCTAGGACCTAGGTACCCTGCTTTTGTGTCAATCTTACTATGGAACATTAAAAAATAACAAATGTGAAACACCATTGACCTAGAGTCAATGAAAATCAAAAATTAATCTTTTTTTTTGTTTTCTTTCCGTGTATGGCGACATTTGTTTGACGTTGTTGACGATTAGAACTACGATTTGTCGGTTTCTGTTAGTACTCACCGAGTTGCTCCAAGAGCTCTGCCTCGTGGATGACCAGAAATATATTTGTGTCGAAATGAGGCCGAAACTCCAAACTGTATTCTTGCATCAACTTGTGCACCGTCATATCTCGCCATGTGACGTCAGTCTGAAATGAGTGAACTAAACATATTCACTGTCATTTTATTTTCTGCAAAAACTCAAAACTTACCTACAGTATAACACCAAAACGTTTTTGAGCCAAATAAATTGAAAACTAATACACGGATACAGAACATAAATAATTACTTAACTATATACGTATGAATGAAACGCTCCAAGCAGATATGCAGTATCATGCGACCGACGCGTCAGTCACTCGTCTCGTAATCATTTATCGTTGCATGTTTATTCTGGTTGGGAATCGAACCCACGCCCTACAGCTCTTGAACCAGATAACACGGCAGTCAAGTCAGGGCAATCAGATTGAGGGACGAACTTGGAAGACTGGACTCAGGATGCAAAAAATAGATAAAATGGAAGCAGGCCTTTACACTGAAGTAGGACAGTACAGGTTGATAATAATGACAATAAAATTAAATCACATTTCGCGTGTATCTGTTAGTTTGCTAATTAAGTTCTTTTAAACTAGGTATGCGAATTGGCAAACGTATCGTAGGACTTGCAAATTAAAAAAAAAAAAAACTTGTCTTACCAATCCTTCTTTGGCGAGCAAAGATACAGAGCTCGGCGATCGAACATTCTCGTAATGTTGACCGGGGATCCGCATCAGCATTACTGAAAATTATAGCATTAAAAATCGATCCTTTTTTCTTTGGCCACGTAATAGTACATTGTTGCTGTTTTTGGCGCCCGAGCGTAGCGAGAGCGCCAATAGTTCAAGGGACCAAATAAGTCTTTAACCCTAGGTAAACACTGTGCTTTTCATTACGAATATAAGGAAGTAAAAATAAAAAATTGGTGTAAAAAAGTATATAATAATAATATAAAATGACAGAGAGAAAAAAACAAGTAATAAAAAATATTTATATATGTATATACAAACAGAAAAACATACTTACAAATTAAAAATACATAAATATACAAAATATATAGGTACATTAAAACACAAATATACATTAGCAAGCAGATAAATAATGTTTATATACTAAATTATTAACTATATTAGCAGAATTAGCTTGTCTGATACTGGAAGGAAGTGCATTCCAAAACAAGACAGCTTCAACAGTAAAAGAAGTGCTGTTGGAAAGATTGGAATGAGCAGAAGGAGGAATTTTTAATTGGAAGGAACGAGAGGAACGCAGGGAGCCAGAATGATGTTGAATAAATTCAAAGCGTTTCTTTAAATAATGGGGAGTAGTAGGAATAAAAATAATTTTATAGAGAAAGGAAAGTAGGTATATGAGAGTTATGGCGAAGACGAATAGGTAACCATTTGAGCTTTTGACGAAATTCAGAAATGTGATCATATTTACGTAAACCAAATATGAAACTCGAATAGGAAACTGACTTGCTTTATCTCGCTTCCGTTTTTCAGCCAACTCCTTGTTAACGATGTCGGCGGGGCGCAGGGAGATTTCCGAGGCTTTCTTCTTGGCGACATGGGCCCGCCCTGCCGCGGTCAACTTCATACCGCGCCCGCCTCCTTTTCCTGTGTCTGGTTCTATTAAATAAAAGTATGTATTAATCAAGTTTAACTTGTCAAAATATTACAAAATTAATTTAGAAGAATGTACGTCAGAGTTACACGACCTTAAACTACCATATTCTCCTTACAGGACAAGTAAGAAGGACGGCCTACCATCCATTCATTGTAGATTTTCTACGGAGACCTACTTATCAAACGATTTGATTCGTCCTTTCCAATCCACATAAATATCTGTATATATGTAGGTGTATAAATGAATCCGTTTCGCTTGGTCATGCCATAACTTGAGAACGACTTTACCGATTTCATTCATATTTTTTTAAGTTTTCTAATACTTTGTAGAAAGTTCATATGAAAAGAAAAAATAAGAAAATTGCGCAGTGTTTAAAAATTTCAGTTTTTTTTAAATAAATTCCTCGCGTGCGAAGTCGCGGGTAACAGTTAGTATTTAATTAAAATAAAGATTTAGATCTGATTTTTTTTTTAACTTTCGTTTAGGTTACATGCGAGGCAGGTCGAGCGCCACCGCACCGGGTACGAAGTATAGCTAGTATAATATAAAAAAAAAAGAAATATAAGTACAACAATATATGCTTTGCATACCGTCTTCCTTCTTGAACACGACTTGTAATATGTTCTTTTTCATCATATTATCGACAAACTTAGAAGCGTCTTGTACCCATTCAGTATACTTCTGATCTTCGTATTCTTTGATCAATTTGGAAAATGCTTTGTACTGCAGGAATGCTTCCTTTTTCTGCTCACAATCGTTTAATTCTGGCACCTAAAGAATACAATTGAAATAGTTATAATTATTGCTTTTCCAAATTGATATAAAATTGCTAAAAACAAAAATTGTGTGTACTTAAGACCACACGAAAACTTTCTCATGTAACGGTCTACGAGCGAGTACGGGGCATCGCTGCAAATTAATATACCTAATATACAAATTTGGGCCGAATATGGGCCTCCAGCTAACAAAAACCTGTAAAACAAAATTGTGAAATATATATTGTATTGTATTATAATTATAGAAAATACCTTTTGGAATCTCATTATGGGTTGCTTCATCTTGTTAAAGAGAGCTCTAGCCCAGTAAATAGCTCCCGCTACTGGCGGATGATTCCGCAACAGAGGAGGGTTCTTGCGAAAACGCTAAAAACGAATAAGGTAAACAATATTCAGCTTTACCTTTATAAGAACCGATAATAATTAGACGTTATTTAGAGTGAAGACCGCGAATTGGCAAACGTAGCGAAGGACACCCTGAGACTCGATGGAGTGACGATATACGTAGGACAGCTGGCGGAATGAAAGCGAAAAGCCGAAGATTGGGCTAAGTGGCGTGTCGTGGCAGAGGCCTATGTCCAGCAGTTGACTTCGATAGGCTGATGATGAATGAAGCTTCTGCTATCGGTGAAAGAAAACATCGCGAGGAAACCGTAGCATGGTAGAATTCATAGGGAAAGTTCTTTATCCATGATACATACAATTATGCTTTTTCGGCTTAATACATTTCATAGGACCATGTTACAAAGTTCCAAAGCCTTTGTTAATGCACGCTAAAACTCGTGGATACAAATTTAAGCAATGAGTTTTAACTGCCCTTGAAGGAAAACATCGTAAGGAGACCATAGCATGGTGGTAGGATTCTAGTACTCGGCTGGCTAACTACCACTCTCAAATTAAAAATCTACCGTGAAAAAGCTAATAGTGCGTTCCTGCAGTTTCAGTTGAAAGCCAGTTAGTTCCCATTTCAGGCTATATGCTTAATCATCTTCAACCAAACCGTCAATAACGAAAATGTTAATCAGTATTCATATAGCTTTTTACAATATTATAGTAATTTTTACGGGCATTTCTGTTACTCGAAATCACAGATAATTCTATAAGACTTTTTATTTTCTTACTAAAATATCTTTTTTTTTTAAATATATATATGACAGGCTAGGTGTTTGACCACAACTCACCTGATGTTAGGTGACGGTGTGGTCGAAGATGGTAAAGCACACCTAGCCTGGAATGGAACTGGCTCTCAAGTGAGGCTGCCGGAACACACCGTTAGATGCTTGGCGGCAGATTTTCAACTTGACGGTGGTAGCTAGCCAGCCGAGTACTAGAAAGTACCCTACCACCACGCTATGGTTTCCTCACGATGTTTTCCTTCACCTCAAGCTCAAGCTCATTGTTGGGATTTAAACCCACGCCCTTCGGCATGCGAACCTACCGCGCTGACCACTGAGCCATCATCGCTACAAATATCAAATTAAAATCAAATATCAAAATTGTTACACAAATATTTAACAATAAAAACAACTGGCTTTATCGCTCAGAACGATATCTTCAGGACAACCTTCATATGGCCAGGACTCATAGAAGAGGTAAAAGGACGAGATGTGCTATCGAAAGGAAAAACATGTAACATTTACATAAATTACGTATATACATCATAACAATACACACGAATGCAGAAATAAATACTTACATATATTTAATGAGTAAAAGAGAATACTAAAATACCTACATTAATAACAACATGCACCTAAACATCAAACAAAACTAAAGCACGATTTTTGCCCAAAATTTTAAGAAATATACGTACAGTGAATTTATCTTCAATAGCGGTAATTTCCTTTATGAACTGTCTCATAACGAGATCGAACTTTGTCGACAGCTGTTTTTTGATCGACTCCCGTGCATCGAATTCGAGAAACTTCAGCAATACCGTTAAGGCTTCTTCTGATGATCTGTTGGAAAATTATACCTTTTTTACACAACCTCGTTCCATTCCAGGCTTGAATGATTAGCATCTTCGACCACACCGTCACATCAGGTGAGCTGTAGTTAAACACCTAGCCAGTCTAACATTAAAAAACCGGCCAAGTGCGAGTCGGACTCGCGCACGAAGGGTTCCGTACCATTATCTATGAAAAAGGCAAAAAAACTCGCGTTTGTTGTATGGGAGACCACTTAAATATTTTTTTAGTAGGTATTTGTTGTTATAGCGGCAACAGAAATACATAATGTATGAAAATTTCAACTGTCTAGCTATCGCGGTTCTTGAGATACAGCCTGATGACAGACAGACGGACGGACAGACAGACAACGAAGTCTTAGTCTTAGTAATATGGTCCCGTTTTTACCCTTTGGGTACGGAATCCTAAAAAATAATTAAAAATCACACAATGAAAATGGAAGCAAACTGTTTCATTCGATCATCGCCTTTTTGAGTACCGATCTAACAAACCTCAAATTTCCAAAACTGGAGTTGATGTAATTCTTAGCTTCCTCTTCCAGATATCGGACTTCTGACCAGAAGTCTGCCATGATTACATCCCAGTTTTCTTTATTGTCGAAAACAAACACACTGAAATCTATGGTCCGGATCGGGTACACGAGGTTTTGGACCCGTTTGCGAACGTCGTCGATTTGCGTCGGATCGCTGATTATAGACTTGAGCTCTAAGCCGAATATGCGTTCGAAGTCTATTATAACCTGTTGGAAATATTAAATCAGAAATCATTATGATGAAGGTAATAGTATTTAAATAAAAAAATACTTATTATTTGAAGAACCTTTTTTGTGGGACATACTAATGATACGCGAACGAATGTTAATTTTATTAAATTGTCGACTTTTCTGAAAGCATAATAAATTATGACTCAAAGTATACGTACGATATAGTGAATATAGTTTGGTTATAATTATATACAAGTAGATCTAAACCAAAGATTTAAGTGCCACAAGATTACCTGTATGACTTCAGCCAAGTCTTTGGCGACAGTGCCGATATAATCGGTAGTTGTAAATAATAGTGGTTGATCGAACTCCCATCGCGCGCCTTTACCGCTCAGCTCTATGTTTCGTCTCGTTTGTTTGTATAGATCGTGCCACATCTCCATAATCTTCTGTCCTGCTCGAGCTAATGAGTATACCTCTTCGTTCGACTTGCTGTAATCAATAATGTTTAATTTTATAGTCACTTCCTTTTTATAAACAGCGCTCTTACTTTTTGTAAATATATAAGTATTTAGACGAGCGATACACCCTATCCTTTAATATCATGATAGCATTTCGTTCGTCTCATTACTTTTAAATAAAAAATAAAGATGTGTGAAGTCTGCACTAGACCAGCTTGGTGGACTAACGTCTTACTCTTTTCAACCCTTTTTTCCTCCGTAGCTGAGGTCATCTAGGAAGATACCACCGCAGTACCAAATATGTATTCTGCCCGTAACCTGCCGCCAAGTGTGTTATGTAATGTGTTAACATTACTGTGTTCCGATTTCAAAGGTATGCAGCTAGCGAAATTACAGGGCTGTTGAGACTAACCATCGAGTCTCAAAGTAATGACCGCCAAAACAGCGATGCCCAGGTGTTTTTTTAACTCAAAGTTCTGTATATCGCTGCAATGGTCATTAACAGGCGCTATCTTATACCAGTGGGAACGCGTCTTGTTCGTCTCATTATTTTTACATATTTTTTTATTATACTTACTCAGAATATTTACTTACTTAAACAATGTATGTACATTTAAAACTCGCTCCAGCTTATCGCTGAGTGCCCAAGAGATCCGTGAGAGTAAAGGCACCATAGTCTCGTCGGTGCGATATCCCTTAGACAGAACCCACATCATATAGATGCTCTCAACCAGCTCCGGAAGTATTTCGATCATTTGCTTCAATGGCGAGTTATCTTCTATTACCTATTTGATAGTATATATAACTTTAGCAAAATTGCGATGATTATGATAATGAAAGACATTTCACTTATCGTTCTAAATGTACATATGAAATTAAGAAATGTCTATGTAACAAAAAAAACTTCCCGATAAAATGAATTACGAGTCGGAGTTTCCAGGAAAATTAAACATGAGTAATCCCGCATAAGAGAGTTTTTAATTTTCAATCGAAATTTATTAAAAAGATTGCTGTCCTTGTCTAATAAAGGGTCTCCTTCATTCAAAGATGTTTTTACTTAATTGTCGAGTACAATATTTACAACAAAAAAAATATATTAATAACGGACGGTTTATTTATTAACATTATTTTTAACTTATAATTTGAACAATTATTAATAAATCTGTTTTAGACTGCAATGAAAACTTTTCAATTTTCCCAAGTTTTTTTTCATATCTTAGTAAGTTAGTAGTAAGTAAGTGTTAAATGCTTTATGTTTGCTTTTAGCTAAAACAAAACCAATGAGCTTGAAATTTAGATGATATAAATATGACTTTCCGAGGTATAAAACTTAAAACATTAATTCCTTTGAGTATTTTACTCTACTTAGACAACATCGACTATCGTAACAACATTCTACAAACTTAGTGTTTTTAATAATTAGTATACAATTTAAAAGAAAATCAACCAAAGATTTGATTATAAATGTACTCACTGTGAAAAAACGCATCAATGTCGACAGGAATTTCAAGTTATCTCCAGCCAAATTATACTGCTCCAATAGCATGTCCCGGTAGTTCTTAAACCCCTAGAAAATATAAATATAATTGCTTAATAAATCATTTTTTCCGACTTTTGGTTCATTGGTTTTTTAACAAAACATTTATCTTCGGCAGCAAAAAGCCAACATTACGCGGTGTTCCCAGGCGGTCACCCATCCAGGTACTGACCGCGCCCGACGTTTCTTAACTTCGGTGATCAGACGAGAACCGGTGTTCTCAACGTAGTATGGACGTTGGTGAGCATACGTACAAAATATAGTAACAGTTTTTATGACTATAACAAAATATAGTATAAAACTGCAAAAAGCCAACATCACGCGGTGTTCCTAGGCGGTCACCCATCCAAGTACTGACCGCGCCCGACGTTTCTTAACTTCGGTGATCAGACGAGAACCGGTGTTCTCAACGTAGTATGGACGTTGGTGAGCATACGTACAAAATATAGTAACAGTTTTTATGACTATAACAAAACATAGTATAAAACTGCAAAAAGCCAACATCACGCGGTGTTCCTAGGCGGTCACCCATCCAAGTACTGACCGCGCCCGACGTTGCTTAACTTCGGTGATCGGACGAGAACCGGTGTTTTCAACGTAGTATGGACGTTGGCGAGTATACTTACAAAATATAGTAACAATTTTTATGACTTTAAAAAAACAGTATAAAACTGCAAAAAGCCAACATCACGCGGTGTTCCTAGACGGTCACCCATCCAAGTACTGACCGCGCCCGACGTTGTTTAACTTCGGTGTTCTCAACGTAGTATGGACGTTGGCAATCAGAAGACTAAAATACATCATTTTTTTCTGCTCTTAAGACGACTCCACCTAATTATATATTAAATAGTTCATAATTACTTCGAGATACGTAGAGCCAGCTTTCTGTAGACTGTACAGTATCTTCACTACCATAGGTTGTTTTAGTTGTTCTACCAACAGAGAGATCTCTGCATCTCTTTCACGCCAATACTTGTATTCTGCCACCGGTCCTTTTCCCTCGCGAGTCTATAAAGAAAAACACTAATTCTGAAACTATGTATGGATTTAGTGTAAGGATGTAACATGTAAGGATTCGTTCGACCAAATACTAGTAATTTATGGTAATAAAAACTAGTCCTTATTACATACCTGTTCATAGTGGTCAAAGTATATACCCAAATCAGCCCTGTTTTTTTTTTAAATATAGTTTATATAGCCCACTGCTCTGCGCGCATCTTCTCATTGTGAGAAAGGTAAGGCCATAGTTATTTTTTTTATAAGAAACTAGCAGACCCGGCCACGCGTGGTTAAATTGAACAGACGCGTGTAATGTGAAATAAATTGTAGCGCATATGAAACGTTTGGACTATTAACGTAGCGCCATCTATTGGATACTTACTCAATCCAGTTAATAAATTGCCTTACACCGCCATCTATTAGAATTTTATGGAACTCACAGATTTTTATACCACTTTGTCGTATAATAAACAAATAATTTGCAATAAAAAAAATATTGCGATTATATCTTGAGATATAAACTATCCTATCTCTCAAGTTGGATCAAACTGCATGCAGTGTGCAAGATTTGGTTAAAATCGGTTCAGTAGATGAGGAGTTCATTGCGGTTAAACAACGTGACACAAACATTTTATATATATGCTTACGTTTGACCGCCATTTCACCTGATGTCAATTATTGATGTTGGAGTCTAAGATGGAGCACGCTTGCCTAAAAGATACCACTCTCGACTTGAAGACTCGACAGATTATATCCAACGAGAAACACCCACTCAGGGCATTCCACTGTCTAGCAGTCCGCACAATGAACGTGGAATCATATCGTTACGTTCGAGTTTTCGGAACGTCGACCATGAAACGATGTCACTATTTTGAGCTTCAGGCTGTCCGATACAAAAATGGACATGGGGGAATCAGACCATGTAGTTCTGAAGCACACTCTCCGAAATTAGTCCGATAAAAAAACCACCATATAGTCCACCACGCTGGCCAAATGCGGGTTGGCAGACTTCATACATCTTCGAGAACTTGTAGCTTTTTCTCACGACATGGTGGAAACCATCAACGTTTGAAGCACATATTTTAAGCACATAACTTAGAAAAGACAAGAGGTGCGTGCCGTGGGATTCGAACTGTATCTGTATGGGGCCTTAACTACAAGTCTTTTCACAATGTGATATCGCGATGAAGTGAGTGATATCGAGACGAGTTTCAATGAAATATGTTAGCATTGAAAATTTAAAGATATGCCAAGTAAAGAAAAAGTTCAAACTTCAACGCACCTTAGCCAAGCTCGCAGCAATAGTGTTGTCTATATGGGCTTGCCACATCATAACTGCCTCTTCACATTGTGTTACCGTGGCGGGATCTGAAATCTCCACACGGCCGTAGGTCTCCTCCGTAATACCAGGAATATTGGGCATCGGCAGATGAATCTCGCCTTCTATATGCTCTGTTGTCCTGGTAGAAAGGTTTGAATTTTTTTTTTTTATATTAAATAGATCTACGTTTGGCCACCAACTCGCCTGATGGAAAGCGGCGGTGTGACCGAGGATGAAGCACGCCGATCTAGAAGAAATCTATTCACTCTAGCCTTAAAAACGTCCAAATTATAGTTTATAGGAAACAGATCAGCTGGCAATAAGTTTATTTTTCAGTTTCAGTTTTTCAGTCACAGCATAAGCACCGAATATTTTTCAAAACTCAAAACTCAAAACTCAAAACTCAAAGTGCTTTATTTCCTTTAGACCTTACAGTACTCTTGGACACGTCACACGTCACAAATTATAAACATACTTAAAACTAGGAAATAAAGTGATCACTTTGATCTTTCGTTCACTTCAATCTTTTTGAGGTAAAGTAAAGAAGCGAACAAGAAACAAGAAAGTTTTACATCAATAAAAGCAAAGTACTTTTTTTTGTGTATACTAGCGACGCGCCCCGGCTGCGCACGGTTTTACACGGGGCTTTTGATCTATCTCACAGGAATTAGGCAGCGTTTTCGGTGGCTTGACTATTTCCGAGACTTCCAACAATTATCATCATATTTCAACCAATTTACACAAAACCTTGACAAATTATATACCAAAACCTTCTTCATTAATCACTCTATCTATTAGTGAAACTCGCATGATAATCCGTTCAGTAGTTTTTAAGTTTATCGCGAACAGACAGACAGACGCGGCGGAAGACATTTTAATATGTTGTTTATAATATGTAGTGAAGCAATAAATTGGCTATATCAAAAAAATATGCGGATAAGTCGATCTACACGCGAACGTTTTCTCTAATGCCCTAGCAATAAGGTTTACACTTCATAGTTTGACTTCACTGATTACAGTACATTATCAAAAAGATAGACGGTAGGAAATGTCTTTCGATATTCTTACCAATTGACGGTAGACTCCAGTTCTACAATATCATTGATGACCTCATCTGCTGTTGACTTTTGTTTATCAGTCTTCGACTCCCTGTCGTCCATGGCTAGAAAAATTGACGATTCCTAAAAAAAAAATTGACGTAAAAATCACTTTGCATAATTTCGGCATAACTATAACGTAGTATACCTACGGGACCACTCCCGTTTAAAAATAAAGCGGCATTGGCGAGATTACACTGAGAACTGGCCATAGGTAAAGATAACCCATAGAGTACCAATGTAAGGGTTTAGAATTTAAAAAGCTATTCAAAATACTAGGTCTCCCAGAAGAAGCGTTGCAGCGAAGAACCTGAAGTGTTTTGTACAGTAGGAAAAAATAGGGTTGTAAAGAAAATCGGTACATCAGTACCGAGTATTAACGATAAATAAGTATAAAAAGTTACGGAAGCCGGCATAACAATTGACTTTGTAGCTATTTCCCGAATTATATTAAATTTCTTGTTGTGTTATATTTATGTAAATATGTCCTAACATCTAAAAGTATTTCCAAACAATTTAATATGTAACAGTCCGTCTGTTTTGTTTTTAAGAGTTATACATAATACGTATGTATAATGGAAGCCCTGTTTGCCTTGGTCACGCCATAACTTGAGAACGACTTTATCAATTTCGTGCCGCCAAGCATTTAACGGTGTGTTCCGGCAGCCTCACTTGAGAGCCCGTTTTTAATTCCAGGCTAGGTGTGTTTACCATCTTCGACACAGTTACTTAACATCAGATAAGCTGTGGTCAAACACCTAGCCTGTGAAACATTAAAAGAAAACGGGCCAAGTGCGAGTCGGACTCGCGCACGAAGGGTTCCTTACCATTATCTATGAAAAAAGGCAAAAAAATCGCGTTTGTTGTATGGGAGCAACCCTTAAATATTTATTTTATTTTGTTTTTAGTATTTGTTGTTATAGCGGCAACAGAAATACATAATTTGTGAAAATTTCAACTGTCTAACTAACGCGGTTCTTGAGATACAGCCTGGTGACATACACGGACGGACAGACAGACAGCGAAGTCTTAGTAATAGGGTTCCGTTTTTACCCTTTGGGTACGGAACCCTAAAAAACAGTATTTAACAAGTTGGACAAATATCTCTCGTTCTAATTCTAACAATACTTTAGCTGTGACCGTGGCTGTCACTTTCGCTCTCGTAGAAATAGAAGTGGCCTCTCGCAGGCCGAGCACAAAGTCAAGTACATCGATGTCCAAATACGCTACGCCTAGTAATAATAAATTGTAGCTGGGTAATTGTAATTAAAAGTCTATACCATCTCCATATTAGATTTGTGCGATGACCCATGACCTTGTGCGATGTCCTCGTATGAATCCGTTCTCATATTCTGCATCCTGCGACATAAAAATAAGAACCGTTCATTCACATAAAACCCGATGCCCATTTTAATGAGACTCTTCATCTAAGGCTCAATTTTCAAATCATATATCTGACTCATACAATATCGTTCGAAAGTCGGTCATATTAGTTTGCGAAAACTATTTGAACGATTAAAAACTTGAGTGTTTTTTATTGCAGACTTTTACCACCACATAATAGAAAAAACTACGCACCCTCGTATTAATTACTAATGAAAAACAACACGGACAAGTGTGAGTCAGACTCGCCCACCGAAGGTTCCGTACAAAAGGTATGATAAATTCTTGTTCTCATTCCTTGCATAAAGACTATTTTTATGATTAAATTAAAAATGTATAGTTTTCGATTTTTTTTTAATTTATTTATACTATGAGACAATGCTTTTTGCCAAATGTCATTGTTCTAAATAAACGGGAAATATCCTATAGGTTTTGATTCCCTTATGAGGGTCCAAATATGCGGTTTTTTGCAACATAAACGGCTGTAACTTTTTTTACGGTAACTGAGAAGTTTGTTAATTTTTTCGCAGCTGCAAAGAACTACAGATCTACGTATATGGTTTTAATTTCAACTCGATACCTGCATGCGTTCCCGAAATAGAAGGTCTTGACAGACGGACAGACGAACAACAAAGTGATCCTATAAGGGTTCCGTTTTTTTCCTTTTGCGGTACGGAACCCTAAAAAGGGAAATATGAAACTGCGATATCGGGCAAAAGGAGACAATCACTTTATACAATGCTATCGCGCCAAATTAAATTTTTCATAATATATTTATTCGCCCATTGCAGATCAACTACTTATAGCCTAGGCTTGTTGACGGAGAATTTGTGTAGAGTTATTTATTAATAGATATGTATATGTGTATAGTTTACCTTCTTTCGGCGTTTTCACCTCTAGCAATGTTAGACATTCTGCGGTAATCAGAAGGTCTGAGGTAATTGACCTAAACACAAATATATAATATAGTTATGTAATTGATTATTTTTTACGAGTTAGTAGACTATCTTTTTTTATAAAACTAATAACATGCACGAAGCGCTCTCCCGGTGGTAAAACATAACACATCTCCATGACCGTTGGCACAGATTTTGAGTAGCAAAACAAAGTCCAGGGCATCGATGCTTTGGTGCTCATTACTTTGAGACTTTGTTGTTGTGGTTAGTCTCAACAGCCCTGTAATTTGCAGTACCCTTCAAACCGGAACACAGACAATATTATCTATAAAAACCTAATTATCAAGGCTAATTTTGAAGACTTCAGAACACAAATCTATATAAAAAAAATTGCAACCTTTGGCTAAAAGAGTTTAGACGTATCAACTAAAAACAGATTTGATTATAAGTATTTGTGACACCTTGAAATCACACGATTTCATCCGTGATAAAAGTGTGAAAAGAAACCTTATTACGATGGATATTGGAGCGAGATTCACCTGTGACGCAGTCTCATCCATCATATGATGAGTGCCGGCGAAGGAAACCTGCCGCGATAGCATCGAGCTGGCTTCTTCGCTCGTCATCACCGTGATTTCACGAAATTGCTTCTTAAAGAGAGGTATGAACTGCAACAAAACGTCAAGTTGAAGGAAAATATAGAGCCCAGGGTCCTGATTCTCTAAATCTCATGAGATTCTGTGCCGAAAGCGCGCATAGCGTTTATAACATTTACAAAAGTTTGTAATACACCACACAGCGTTTTTAAATTTCACATTTGCAAAAGATATACCATTCCACGCAATTGCAACCTGAATTACAGCGCGTTACGTAAAGGTGAACATGTCACGTGTTAAGTGCTTAGTATATAAGGCCCTTAATTCTTTAACTGAAGTACGATTTCATGCCATGAAAACACTAATAATGGTAAATTACTGAAATGTGGGCCAAGGCACACAGACGTGAGACCAATGAGCAGAGGCTCAAGTATATTAACTTGTGCGATATGCGTATTAAGTAGATAATGTATGGAAAAAAGGCAGTTTCACTTAAGTGCCGTCAGAGGCGCTGTCTCAGTTTCCTTTATTTTTTATCATTGTTTATATACAAAGTAAATAACGCCAATTAACGTGCTAGAGGCTTTGATACCCTGGCCTACCAGGGCAGGCAAGGCTGGCAAACCTGGCTTAATAGTGTACTGTAATAAAAAATTAAGAAATGAACGTAATCATCTCTACAAAGAATAAAACAAAGTCGCTTCCCGCCGTATGTACACTTAGATGTTTTAAACAACGCAACGCACACAACGCACAGAGTGATTTAAGAAGGTTTATATGTATAATACATGCATATTACATATGGTAGAGAACATCCGATCATTTCAAAGATTTGTAATGTAATACTTTTTATAGTGCAAATTGAACAAACATTTGGGCAAATTCCGCGCTGAAGAAGTCGCGGGTAACAATAGTAAATTATAAACCTAACACGAACAAACAGAAACATTTTTTTGTTAAAATGCAAAGAATATTACCTATTTACGCTTACCTTTTTGTAAGGACACGTACCTGCGTTTATGTAACTTGAAATGTGTCAGAAATACCAACCTGCTGCAGTTTCAAGGCAAGGCTTTTCAGTACCCTGCCCGTTGTGATTCCAGTTAGAACATATTCCGCCATTTTGAGTTTTGTGTACTGATTCGTATCAGAAAGCGGTATGCCATCCTGGCACTGCCTTACGAAGTAAATATACCGCCGGTTGCGATGGGTAGTCTGTGGTGTGAATACCCCAAAAACTGGTATCAGTTTTGGGTATTGGATGATGCGAGGTACCGCTCGCTGTAGAAGAAAATAGTATTACAATTTCTAATCTCGTAGAAGCTATGGTAGTAAGATAGACATTTAGACCAGAATGTCGATGTTGCTTCGTGATGCTTGACAATATTTTTTGATTTATTGACAGGCTTGATCACAGCTCGCCTGATATTGAGTGATGATGTGGTCGAAGATGGGAAGCCTGGGTGGAACTGGCTCTCAAGTGAGACTGTCGGTACATGTCGTTAGGTGCTTAGCGGTACATAAAAAATTTGAGGGTGGCACATAGCCAGCCAGGTATTGGGAAGTACCCTACCACCATGCTATAGTTCCTCACAATGTTTTCTTTCACCGGCAGTTCATCCACATTGAGCTATCATCGCTACAAAACTTGACTATGCAAAAGAAGCGATTTTACCAAATTTAATTAAAATTACATACTTCTCTATAGTGCTTGTGAATTAGTGTCTGTGCTAAAACACGACTTATTAAGCCAAATATACTTACTACGCCAAATATCACGTCCTCGAGTATTGGAGGTGTCTTACTGTATTTGCTAAAACAATGTGCATGAAAGTGCTAAACCGAATATGATATTTCAAATTATCGTTAACATCTTACAATAATAGTATAGAATTCCAATGTCCCGTCTACTTCTGGATCCAAGTCTTCCGGTGCTATAAAAACAGTTCATTAATTAGGATTTCACTATCTCTATCTATCTTTAAAAAAAAGAGAAATATAGCTCAAATGCTCTAGAAGTTCAGAGTATGTGGACAAGGTACTGACAGCTCTATAATCTTGTGTGGGTAGTAGCTCTGCTTCTCGAGCGTAGTCTGTGAGTAAAATTTCCACCTCAAACAAACCTATACAAACATAGATATTTGTTCTATGTCTGGGCGTTCATGTATTGGAATAGAATAATTACAAAAACAAATAAGAATTAATTTTTCTATCAGATAACTAATCCCTATAGTATAAGATTTTCTTAGTATGGGGCTAGATGGCCGTGTGAAATGTCCACCGTTATTTACTGTTACTTTTTTGTATTCAATGTTGAGTCTCATTAATCTTATATTTTCACTAACTACACTAGAATACAGTAATGTTTACACACAACTGCTTGGAGCCCGAATATTTGATACTATGACGACCTCTTGTTAATGAGATCCACAAATCTTTTGCATACTATAAGGTCACCTGGAAGAGTCAAGACCACCAGTTAAGCTAATGTAAATAATAAACAGTTATGGTATCCTGATCTTTATTGTATTTCTGTTAATAAGTTGAACGATAAGGGGGTATAAGTACTGAATAATTATTTCAATAAGTTAATAAATTAATTTACATTTTTTTTGTGTCATAATTTTAAATTTCAAAATACAAATAAAATTATAAAATTCTAGATGCGCCCCGCGGTGTTACCTACTACATTTTTCTGGTTTAACAAGTAGCTAATCAACTAGCGGTATGAAATATACTTTACATACCTACCAAATATAGGTACATAAAAAAAAACATAAAATCATCAATCAACATCGGTCGAGCCGTTTCGGAGCTTTGCGACCACAAACACTGTGACACGAAATTTATGTATATACATATATACATCAACTTATAACTTATTAGTAAAGTTCCGAATAGGTTTTTTAATTATCATTAAGTTTTTTAGTAAATATTTTCAAGTGTTTCATATTTACGTCAAGTTTTTTAATTTAAATCCTCTTTTCTGTTGTAGCTGGAACGACTGTTAAGCGGAAATAAACTAAATACCTATATACCTAGAACACTCAAAATGGACTTCCGCAAAGTAACGCCTGATTCAATCAATTATCAACTTATATACACTAAAGATAGCTTTGCTCAGTTTGGGGCTTTTTTTTAATATTGCTGACAGGCTAGGTGCTTGCCCACAACTCACCTGATGTGAAGTGACGGTGTGGTCGAAGATGGTAAAGCACACCTAGCCTGGAATAGAACTGGCTCTCAAGTGAGGCTACCGGAACACACCGTTAGATGTTTGGCGGCAGATTTTCAACTTGAGGGTGGTAGCTAGCCAGCCGAGTACTAGAAAGTACCCTACCACCACGCTATGGTTTCCTCACGATGTTTTCCTTCACCGGCAGCTCAAGCTCATTATTGGGGTTTGAACCCACGCCCTTCGGCATGCGAACCAACCGCGCTAATCACTGAGCTATCATCGCTACAATAGCTAGAAGGCGCTGTGTGAAATGTCCTACGATATTTATTTAAATTGCCTCAAAGTAACACCTGAATCAATCAGTTAATAAAGAGTTGCTTATACACAGCCTGCTTGTCCTGCCAAGTGCATAGCGGTTTGTAACCTGATTTTGTGTATGGCAAAGTATAGTTGCTTACGTGGCGGGAAGGTATACGAGTCCTCAGCAACCAGTGGTAGTTCTTCTTCCTCAACATGCAGGTCCATTGAAGCTGCCTTAAGCTCCTCTTCAGTCTCTGCTACGTCAGGCACTGCCGCCGCAGCTGTTTCAATGTTTTCGTCGCCTCCTAACAAAATATTATAACATAATGATGAAATACATGTTGGTAAAATCTTACAAGTTGAATTAAATATCGGCTCCTTATGATAAGAGAAATTTATCTTATGGAATTAAAATTTAATTTACTGATTAAATCAAGCAATTTGAATTAAATTTCAACTCCATATAATAAAAGATAGTTATCCCACAGGGATTAGAATTTGACATGTTATTTAAATCTTGCAAGTTGAATTAAATTCCAACTCTGTAGGATAAGAGGAAGTTATCCTATGGAATTGAAATTGTTTAAGTTCGTTAAATCTTACAAGCTTAATAAAACTTCAAACTTGTAGGATAAAAGTAAGTTATCCTATGGAGTTGAAGCTTAACATGTTGGTTCAGTTTCGATGACAATGCATTTTTATGGCAAGTATGACCTGGTACTACAGGATCTTATGCAGAGGATTGGCTCCAAGAATAAGAACCTCAACGGTCCACAGCATAAGCATGAAATTCGTATACACATTTCATTTTGTTTGCATGTTTAAAATTGCACAATTACCTGACTGCTGCCCAAAAAAAAACACGCTTTTAATTTATTTTTTTTGAAATTTTTATTTAACTTATATGGGATATATATTATCGTCATCATCAGCCATCTTTATTCCACACTTGGTAATGTGTCTTTTGCTGTTACCGGCCACGGACACGCGCCTGTATATCCAAGTTCTACCCATGATTTTAAATATCATTCACATGAGATAATTAATGTCGTTAACTAGCTGGTTAATTGTGGTTCGCGTTTTTCGTCATAAAAAGGCTTTGTATTAATCCAGAGTATTAGCTACATAATTATATGCAATCCTGATTTTAAAGTTTTTTGTTGGCAACAGTTTGTATTAAACTACTGTTTTCTAATTAAAAAGATCAAATTGAATAATTACCTTCTTCCATCTCCAAACCTAGAATGAAAAGGAAAATATTATTTTTATTTGTTTTGATAGTAGTAGGTTATTTTATAGGTTCACGTTTGACATCGTCATGCTGATGTTAAGCAACGACGCGGTCTAGGATGGAACACATTTACCTATAAGAAAACTTTTTTTTTTTTTAGATTTAGAAACACTCATTTTGTACTTTTCACAAAGATTTAGCTGAAGAGTTTGATTTCCTTACTAAGTGAATAAAAAGTGTGGTGTCGAAGAACTTAATGTGCACATGTGCATGGGCAATGTCCGCTATGTAATAGTATTAGTGTTGGTTTTTGATCACCTTTCATACTTTTCATGCTTTTGATGCTTTTCATGCTTTTTAAATTCTTCATGCTTTTCATGCCCTTCTTGGTGAGCTCCGATTGTTCAGGTTCTGATTCCGGATCTGGTGGAGGTGCTTCTGCCTCTTTACCTTTTTTGCCTTTTTTCCCTTTCTTTGCAGGCGGTGGTGGCGGCGGTGGCGGTGGCGGGATTATACCTGAACCCAAAGGCAAATTATAGTTATATAAGGTAAAGTTATTCCAGAAGAAGGGCAGCAGCATCTTCCTTGAACAATCACACTTAACTGCACTTGCCAACCCACCTGCCAAGCGTAGCAAGTATTGGCAAAACCCCCCAGGAGGAGGCCTATGTCCAGCAGTGGATGTTTTATGGCCGATGATGTGAAGGTAAAGTTCTAAAGTTAAAGTTATAAATATGTAGTAGATGTACTGATGAAATCTCTGGAATATCGAAATCACATACATAGCCATCCTTTTTAGAGAATGTCTATAACATTTTTATGCAACAGCTTTTAGTATAAGTTGTTTAGATTGATGGGTAAATCAGGATTCTCTAGTATTACTACACTTATCTAAAACACTCCATATATGTGTAAAGTTATCAGTATACTACGAGCTATCCCTATTCCATACCACAAACTTTGTTCAGTTTGGTGCTTAGTGGTGCTGTGTGACATGTCCTACAATATTTCTTTGCTACTTGAGTGCCCAAAAAAGAAGTGTAATGTTTTCAAAGCTTATTATATTTTGTATGGATTTCTTTAGGTATATAATTTTTAAATGCCACAAGAGATGTAGATTTTTGGGATTGCGTTAGAGTCCTTACATAGTCCCAAGTGACACTCTTGCAATTTTTTATTATTATTATTATTTGTGAGCATTCATGTCTTTTTATCAGGCCTGCCTCTAATATCACACAAGTAAATGCTTTTTAAAAAATATCTTAAGTACTGGTACGTACATATGTGGGAAGGACGGCCTGTGCCCTGCATCTTAAATGCTGGTACGTATGTGGGAAGGACGGCCTGTGCCCTGTGGTGGGACAGTGATTGCAACAAATAATTTAATATTCTTATTCATACCTGAACAAACAATTTCAAAATACTTACGCCACTCAGTAAATTCCTTATCTTCATGAATGAGTTTATCAACTATGATCTTAGCAACATAGAAAGTTCTTTTATCCAATGATAGCTCATTTGGCTTCAATGGTGATGTAAGAAAAGTTATAAACTTATTTTTCAATTCTCCTTCTAGCATGTTATAGAATAGTTCATCGTCATCCATGCCAATATAAGATAATATCCTTTCTTTGAACCATAGCACCCGAGGATCTGCATACATGTTAACATATTCCTCTGGTTCATCAGCAATTGATATAGTATCGGAATCTGTCATTTTAGTAGTTTTACCTGTCTGTGGAATATACACAATTTAAGGTTTCAAAGCTTCTTATATAGCAACTTTTTTTTATATAAAGTAATGAGAGGAACAATACATTCTCCTGGTGATAAGAGATAACACGTTTCATGACCAATTTGCAGCGATACATAGAACTTTGAGTAGCAAAACAAAGTCTAGGGCAACGCTGATTTAGCGCTTATTACTTAGAGACTTTGGATGGTTAGTCTCAACAGCCCTGTAATTTCATTAGCTGCAGTACCCATCAAACCGTAACACAGTATTGTTTGTTTTCACACTATTGTTTGGCGGCAGAATATTACCATAACTCTATAGTATAGTACTCTATAGTAGTAGTATAGTATGGTAGTAGATACCATATAACAACTATAAATTTATTACTATGACATATGGCTAGCTATACTATTATAACTAAGAAAGCAATAGTACTTCCAAAAATATAAATTATTTTCTTTGTTGTATTTTTGTCAATTTGTTACAAGCATTAAACGTCGGTATAAGAGGGAATTTTCAATTTATTATCTCGAATAAATGTTATATTCCTTCCTTCTTTGATGAGTTTAAGTACTAAGAGTACAAATTCTCCGGAGAATTTTATGCCGGTTTACCGGGACAGTGTAAATTTTGTACTTAATGTTAAAAGTTTTCTTACTTGCCTGTGTAAGAGTTACGAAACTACGCCTAAGCGTTCGAAAATAACGTATAACTTACAAAAATATATTATTTCAATCAATAATCCAGTTTACACGGTTTCTAAGTTTCTATGAAGTAGCAATATGAAAACAAATAAGCTGTTTACATTCAACAGCTGTCGCTATGACAACAAGACAAATGACAGTCAATGACAATCAATAATTGGTTTCTTGGTGTGCTATGGAGTTAGAGTTTTTTGGCGGGAACGCGGAATCTTCGCGTTGCCGTATTGTATTATTTTCGGGGCGCAACGAAGAAGTACCTAATCGTCTTGTTCTATTAGTCAACCTCATTTGATTACAGCGAAATGACCAGACTGACTGAACTCATTGCATTTTGTGTAGGTAGTTTAAAAAAAAAATTGTTTGGTTTATTTTTTCTTTATATTTCGTAGTATTTTTCTTTAAGTTTTCTCTGGTATTTCACACTGTTCAACAGATACTAATAATCTAATAAATTACTTAAAAATGGTTTTCCAGTTTGATACTTTCCATCCTTTAATAAATGTAAGAATTCAATTTACGGATGAGCAAATGGAAATGATTTATGAGTGGTTCGATAAAATCTCAAAACCTCTATTGATTATTGATGAAGGACCACCTCTCAATGTTATAAATATTGGAAATATTGTGGCTTTTCTGAAGAACAGAAACAGGTTCGTAGCGACTAATGCCTACCTATACATAGTTACGGAACATTAGTTCTAAACTGAAAGATCCGCATTGCACTTAATGTGAACAGCCAACTTAACTTTTACCATGGGCAAAGTAAGTAAAATATATAGTAGAACATCTTTGCGACAAATAAGCGACACAAGTGAGTAGAGGCGGTGCGGTGGGAGCAGTGGACGCATGCCGGCGATCATTAAGTGAGTGCCGACCGAGTAGTCTGGTTAGTAACTTTTTAATAAAAAATCATCAATCAAAAAGATTTTATGTTGGCGAAGCTACGAACAAAATAGGTCGATCGAAGATTTGTTCGTAGATGCGACATATTTGAGGATGATTTTCTATCTACGTACTCGGGGCTGCGCGCTCCAAGTTCTTTGACATGGGTATTTTTTTTTCTTTCTTCTTGGTATCAAACTCTGTACATTCTGCCAGTTTCAATGTTTCTGTATTTTGTGTGCAGTTTTTAGCTTCTTTATCTTTATAGTCAAAGTCCAGTCTTGATCAAGTTCAGTCCGTGCCAGTCAAATCAAGTAGTGGCGACTTTATATAAGCTTCGATGTGACGAAAAGTCATGTTTCACCGCATTATATCATTTTCCCATATTCGTGCTTGTAATTCGGCACTTTATGAATAAAATATCACTATTTTTAAACATAAACACTTAAAAAAATACAATGGGGCGACACTACTCTTTCCGACTTCTCGTCAAAAACCTTTGGGATTGACTCTGAAATCACAAAAATCGTTTTGCGTAAAACTTTTTTTTTTGTTTTTGGCATTGCTCTTTATGTATTTTGCCAGTGTCAAGTATGTTTACTTATACGGGATTAGACAATATGTTTAATTATTCCGGCTACTCCTAATTACAATAGGTGCTAACGAGTATTTCATTGTATTTTTGTATGGTCACAGATTTCATCGAAGAGATTTCCACTATCCAACTTATGCTGAAATTATGAAGGCCGCCGAAGAAGTAAACTGCCATGAAATACGACTCATGACAAAAGAACAGACTGTTTATGTACTTAACAAGTGGGTGCTTACGCCTATTATAAAACATGAACTTATGCTGGCATTTCAGGTTTGTTTTGAATCTCAAATGTAGTCAAAAAGCCTTTTCTCATTCCACTTGATCGTCCCATCACCAAATCGACTTTACCGCCATACGTCCAGCACCGTAGCGCGCGCAGGCCCTTACTCGCTGTGCCTATCTTTGTCAACAAAAATCTATCAATGGCTAAATTATGTCAGTTAGAGAATATAAAAAAATATATATGTAAAAACATTCAAATTGCCAAACCTTAAAAGCTGGGTATTGAAAAAAAACTTAGAAAAAAAAGGTATTAGATGTTTAAAATGTTTTTTAATTTTCTTTTCTTATAAACACACCCTGTTCAATCCTCTCCATACTAAGGTTGCCTGGAAGAGATCGCTCTTAACGATAATGTTCCACTAGTGTTAAGTTTATATTGTTATAATTGTTTGGAATTATTATTATTGTTGGGAACAATAAAAAGTTATATTATTTTTAATGCTTACTTTGAATGGGTCCACTGGACTTGATCGCGATTCGCGTGCTACGATATCCTTCAAATAAGAACAAACCACACCTATTAATTATTATTAATTAAGTTTATTTTCTGTTTCTTCTGTAGGTATTTTATAATTTTTGATGTGGACAATAAAGTGTTAATCAATCATTTAAAGTAATGTTTACATATTTTTATGGCTGACAGGCTAGGTGTTTGACCACAGCTCACCTGATGTTAAGTGACGGTGTGGTCGAAGATGGTTAACACACCTAGCCTGGAATGGAACTGCCTCTAAAGTGAGGCTGGTGGAACGTACCGTTAGATGCTTGGCGGCAAATTTTTTAACTTGAAGGTGGTAGCTAGACAGCCGAGTATAAGAAAGTACCCTAGCACCACGCTATGGTTTCCACACGATGTTTTCCTTCACCGGCCATTACTCAAGCTTTGTTGGGGTTTGAACCCACGCCCTTCGGCGTGCGAACCGGCCGCGCTAACCACTGAGCTATCATCGCTACAAAAGTACCTATTACTGCTATACTATATACGTACTCAATGTAATTCCAGGTATTCGATACAGAAGAGCGCAATTTTCTAGAAATCGAAGAGCTGAAAACCATCGTAACGCAGTATGCCTCGGAACCCTTCACTGAAGAGGAAATGATAGAAATGGTACGCGATGCCAATGTGCGCGGCGATGGCAACATACATTACATGGATTTCATAGACAGTATATTCAGCATTGCACCCGAACTGTACAAAATGCATGTGAGTATTCCGAGTCAGCCCTGTTTTTATAAACTGGCCCACTGCTGGGCGCGGGTCTCTTCTCGTTGTGAGAAGGGTAAGGCCACGCATACCAAGTGCGGGTTAGCCGACTTGACACATCTTCTTTTTTTAAGAACTCTCAGACATGTAGGTTACCTTACGATGTTTTCCTTCGCCGTTTGAAGTCATCAACAATACGCACATAACTTGAACTGAAGGTTAGAACCCAGGACCTCCATATGTTTACATAGCTAGTTTACACTTTATACAGGTGCAGCATATTTATGATGACCCAGACGAAGATCCATCTGTAGAGCCAGAGCCAGAGCCCGAACTCCCTCCGCCACCGCCGCCTCCCCCGCCACCACCACCGCCTACGGAGAAAGGAAAAAAGAAAAAGAAGTAGACGACGTCATATTGAATTTCGTCTTGCCCGTTTTTGTGAATAGAAAATTTATTTTGCAATGGTTATGCTGTATTTTCCAATTTATATTCTTTGATAAAGACAAAGTGTATATGATATTAATAATGGCTAACTGACACAATTACTTACTTCTCAAGCCAGAATAAATCCTCATTGCCTATCTATTGTTTTTAATTTTAGACGAAAGGCTTTCATTTATTTCTTATTTCTTCCAGTATATGTAAGTAGGTATTATTCACATAAAAATGCCTACCCAAGTCGGTGGTATACACCACTCACTCAACTCAGCCTAAAGTAAGTAGAAATAACTTAGGTACATATGAAAGTGTAATATTTATAAAATTTTGAAATTACCAGATGTTAACTCTAACCCCTTGAACTTTGCAGCTATACCGAGAACTAGAGTAAGTAATTAAACAAAGGCATCGCTGCTTTGGCGCACATTACCTACTTTAATGATATAATATTTTCTATTATTAAAATTGTAATGATAAAGGCATGACTAATTTGATATAATATTGTTGTTGTCGTTGTCACTCAAAGTTCTGTGTATGGTCATGTTGCAATGGTCATGGGCAGGAGTTATCGCTTACGACCAGGAAAGAGTCTCGTCCGTTTCAATACTTTTACATTAAAAAAAAAAAATTACAATATAAAAAAGTCGGTGCCAAGCACCTAGGCTAGGCTAAGCTCCGACTTCAAACAGATCAGTAGGTACCTAGCAGGTATTATAATACTTTGTAAAGTAACATTATTTTTCGCTTTTTAGTGCTAATGTTTTATTCTTGTACCTAGTTGGTTTTACTTTTTTTTTTAAAGTTTGTTTTTCCATTTCATGTACCTCCTTAAATTTTATACTTTTATGGTAAGCATGCTTTTCGGATCTACATATTATGAACATGCTACCATATTATCTACAAAAATAAAAATACGTATGAGAATAAATCTATTTGTTGGTAGATTTAGAAAAACTTACGTAATATTTAGTTTTAAATAAAGTAGCTAAAAATAGGTAAGAACTAGATCCAAATAATGCTATAAAACCAATTCAGTGAATGTAAGTGGTTATAAAGTTTAGTCGTATTTAAATTAGCTAGCAACGCATTTAGAGACACCTGGTACATCAGGGCTTTGGTAATGAGGTGGATCTGGATGAGGTCCTGTCTTGCTGCGAATGTCTCGTGTCAACATTAAAACCCGGCCGAACTTCGGCTGTTGCTTCACGAAATAACTATCTCTCAATCTCCACCCATATTCACAGCCAGCAGTCTCTCTGAAGTAATACCGTTTCTCCGGTGGAATCTTGGATCTGCTCTTCAAATACACCTCGCGTCCGTAGAAAGGAATCTCTTTGTAGAAGATTTCTCGCTGTTTTGGGTCTATAGGTCGCATTATGGGATCGAGAGTCAAGTCGTTGTCGGGACGAATGAGCCGTGGGTCATCTTCGGAATCACCTAACCCTACATCGATAAGAGAATGCCCTTTCCTCATATGTGCGACACTCGGTATAAAAACGGCATCACGAATAGGCTTGCGTCTTCTATTTCGGCCAGCATTGACATGTTCTCTTGTGATAGCTAACATGCCAACAGCCATGGTGTCTTTTAGGACATGAGTTTCATAATATCCTTTCGCTTCCCGCTGGAGCGTAGCGGCTTGCATCATACGTGCTCCATGTATTTGGTTCCATTTCATACGGAGCCGGGCGGTTTTTTCATAGTTCTCGATGAGGAATTTGATGACGTCTGGATTGGTGATGTCTGATATCGGTAGCGGCATTTTGTTGAGGATTTAACACTAGGATTCGATCAGAACTAGGTTGAAGTTTGTCCTAAAACACGTACGTGTGCACAAGATGTAAATTATCACAAAAAGAGCTTGATGATGGACCACTGCTGTTGCCAGATTAGATAAACACTAAGTACGTCATAGGCTCTGCTTAAAGGTAACAACTGTTTAGAAAACTTAAGATTGAATTTGACATAACATCTTACGTTTATTTTTCTTTCTAAACTATATTTTATTAGGAGGCTTTCATCTTTGACAAAGAGTCTTTGTACAATAAAAAAATTCAAAAACTAGAACGGAAAAAATCTCTGTTATGATTCAATTATTTATCAGTAAATATTGCTCTCAAGTAAGGCTGCCGTTAGATGCTTGGCGACTGATTTTGAACTTGAGGTGGTAGCTAGCCAGCGGAGTACTAGAAAGTACCCTACCACCACGCTATGGTTTCCTCGCGATGTTTTCCTTTACTGGCATCTCAGACTCATTATTAGGGTTTGAACCCACGCCCTTCGGCGTGCGGACAGACCGCGCTAATCACTGAGCTATCGTCGCTACAGCTACTTTCTGTGAACTAACAATTAGTAGGTATTTTTATAAAATAAAAAACAATCATACTAACAGATTTCTCAAAATCGTATTAAGTAATTACTTTATTTACTTGTCTCTTTCGTCAACAGACACATCTGGTTTTAAAATTACAGGAATCCCCTGAGGAAAAAAAATAAAATACTTATGTACACATCATGTTTGCACATCACATCCAAATATGTAAGTACTTAGGTACATACGTTGATTACTTAGAATATTTGCTCAGGTCGCCTTGGGTTATCTTCACGATTACTATATAAGAGTTAACGTTAAAAATAACTTCCAATCGTCTAGCGTGATTTGGCTATACGCTGACATTAGTATTTTAAATTTTGTAAAAATATTTACTCATAGACAATGAAGATCACACTGGTAAGTTTTTGGACGTACTTATCTTGGATAATATTTAGGTTGATTGTAAAATAATAGTCGCATTTTATTCTTATGTCTTAACATATAAAGTCTCTTGTCTTATTCATTCACGTCTAAATTATAAAATTAAATTGAACAGACTTTGTTGAAATTTCGCAGTGGGTGCAATAAGTGTAAACATATTAGACACTAGTATCTAATATGTTTGCACTTTGTATTAGTTTTTTTATTATTATTGACATTTAATCATATTGACATATGTATTTGATATCATTATTGTTATACTGTCATTTTTTTTATTATGATTTTGACATAAATATAAAAGTAACTGACCAGTAACTTTGGTGTAATCATTACAATAATTGTATCGACAAATACTTTTTTTCTTTGTTTTTTTTTTTAACTATTTGTCACTATATCTTTGATTCATATTTTGTTATGTGATGTATGGATGCAATGCCCAAATATTGTGTACATTTTGAATAAGGTAGATAATGAAATAATAATCTGCCATGAAAGAAACGTTTTTAGGCACTTATGAGGTATTTCTTTTTTTAAATGTAAAAATAATGAGACGAACGATACGATCTCTTGATGGTAAGAGATAATGCCTGTCCATAACCATTGTAGCGATACACAGAACTTTGAGTAGCAAAACAAAGTCCAGGGCATCACTGCTTTGGCGCTCATTACTTTGAGACGCTGGATGGTTAGTCTCAACAGCTCTGTAATTTATCTACATGCAGTACCCTTCAAACTGGAACACAGTAATGTTTACACACTACTGCTTGGCGGCAGAATATCTGATTGCTTACCAACAGGCAACCCGTCTGCTTGTTTGCCACCTATTACATAAAATAATAATGACATAAAATAATGCCTCTGTTGACATACCTATGCCTGTCCCAATAAAAAACACGATGTTCAGCCCGTTCTTTGATGATCTCTTGCCAAGTACTTAGTGAACTTCAATAATAATAGTGGCGATGATGATGATGATTATCCTTTGCGGAAATAATCATAAGTGTTTATGTATGAACAATGTATGATGAATCTTCTCACGGTCGTCATCTTTTTGATGTAATTTATGTATTTACTTATACCTACTTGTTTCCTCTCTGCAATCAGTTTGTACAGATAGACTCGTAACCCTGACACCAAAACGATTTGATAAACTAAAACACAACAAAACATTAGTATGTAGTGTAATATATTAACTATATGGTTAATTCAAGGACTCAATTGTAACTAAAGATTTTAAACTTTAGGAAGTGGTTTAAGAGGCGAATTTCAAGTTTTTCAAATGTTCTGTAAGCTTTCTTGATATAGTAAATCATGTATCGTCTTGCCAGTTTTAAGATCACTGAAGCTATTTAATCATGAAAAGGTTGACATTCAGAGAGGCAGAATACTTGAATTACTTTACTATAATAAATGTAACTGCTGGGTCCGCATACTTCGCGGAACCCTAGAGGTCCGCAAAGCCTTTGTGAGGGCTTCGCGAAAATACTGGTCAGAATTGAGAAAAGAGTAGAAAGTAGTAGAAGAGTAGAAAAGAGTAACTATACATCTAAATATTCCAACATAAAGTTAAAAAAAATGTGTAAAAAAGTTGTAGTGGAATGCGTAATATGAGAGCGCAATATTTCAGCCAGGAGCAGTCAAAAGTTCAACACTGACTTGATTGGAATAAAAAAATCCTACTGTGTACTATTGTCTCAAAGTAATGAGCGCCAAAGCAGCGATGCCCTAGACCTTGTTTTGTCACTCAAAGTTCTGTGTATCGCTGTAATGGTCATGGACAGGCGTTATCTCTTACCAACGGGAGAGCGTCTCGTTCGTCTCATATTGCTTTTACATATAAAAAAAAAGCTCTCCGTTTCCATCGGATAATTATATAACATTTGTCCTTTTACATAATATATAATATACTTTTCAGACCTTCTTCTGCGTCTAGTACACTAACAAGTAATGCCCACTCTAAAAAAAACAATTTCTATCAACTCCAATTCCCTTGTCCTTGTTCTATGGTTCGTCGTGCGAGCTGTTGTTCTCTAACAAAATATAATGAGAAAAGTAGGTCATCTTAGGCCAGTTGGTGAGTATTAACTCAATCTATTAGGCTTAATAGTCTACTCTTGCGTTGACGCTTAGGGTTGTCACTTTTATTTTTAGTTAAAATATTATTTGTTTATTATATGGGTTTTTATTTATGCCCGGTAAAGTATAAATAATAAAGCGTCCAGGAACGCGCGACGAAATTCATGGCAAGGCCTAGACTGCCGGTACCCGAGTCTCCCCGAGATTATGCTAATGTTTGTGTGGCAGTGTGTACGTACACGGCGCCCGGTACGCACGCACACATTCAAACCGGCAGCAGCCAATTCTATGAAGATGACTTACTGTTCTTAGTGTACTGTGTCTCTGAATGCCCTGCCGGCAGCCATCAGACGTGCAACAGTCAAAACATTCAAGATTTTGATAAATCAGCACTATCTCGCATTCCTTCAAGATTAGCTCACTTACCTACTTCCGGTGTCTTTTGATTATTTTATTTATTGTATTTACAGATATTATTATTTATGTAGCACGCATTTATGTGGGTTTAACCCCTAACAGTGAGCTTGAGCTGCCGATGAAGGAAAACATTGTGAAGAAACCAATTGCATCGTGGTAGGGTATTCTAGTACTCGGCTGGCTAGCTACCACCGTTAAGTTGGAAATCTGTCCCCAAGCACCTGACAGTGTTTTGATAGCCTCATTGTGTATACCATCTCCGACCACACCGTCACTTGTCAGCTCACCTGATATTAAGTGACGGTGTGGTCGAAGATGATAAGCACACCTAGCCTAGAATGGAACTGGCTCTAAAGTGAGGCTGCCGGAACACACCGCTAGGTGCTTGGCGGCAATTTTTCAACTTGAAAGTGGCAGCTAGCCAGGCAAGTACTAGAAAATACCCTACTACCATGCTATGGTTTCCTTGTGAATTTTCCTTCACCGGTAGCTAAAGTAATTGTTGGGATTTTAACTCACGCCTTTCGGCGTGTAAACCGACCACGCTAACTACTGAGCTATAATCGTATCGCTATTTTACTTTATTCAAATCTCTTATCTATAAGGATCGTGATGGGGTCAGAAAACTGTATTATTTACAGTTCTCGTATTTTCTCAAACATAATAAGTTCCTATTTTGTTACATGTATTTACATAATACATGACCAGATAACATTGTATATAAATAAACATTTAAATTTTTTACTACACTCGAGACTACCAAGAAAGATAAAAAAATCACAACAAGACGAATCTCGGTCGCAAACACAAAACAAAGAAAATACAGAAAAAAAAGACAAAATACAATATCTAAAAAACAAATTACTTTTTAATTCCTTATTACAAACGTACAACGTACATACAGATTATATTGATAGAGAGATGAAAACTATTGTGCATACCAAAATAGAAAGTAACACGTATAAAAATATTTATTATAATTTTTTCATTAAATTACTCTAATAATCCCACTAATATTATAAATGTGAAAGTTTGGATGGATGGATGAATGGATGGAAGTTTGTTACTCAATCACGCCAGAACGGCTGAACGGATCTGGATGAAATTTTGCATGTAGATACTGTAGGCTCTGGAATAAAACATAGGGTACTTTTCATCATCATCATCATCATCATCTATCACCACGTGGGTTAAACCGCGGGGAGCAGCTAGTATTTGAAATGTATCGCTTACAGATTTTTATACTTAGAAGTCCAGATTATTTGGTTTGGCAGGTGGCAACACTGCCTTGAAGTAGCGACCTCCTAGAGAGTAGGTTGATCTGGATGACTATTTGGAGAGAATCTAACCGATTTTCAGACAGATCTGGGAAGTCCTCGGCCTCGCTGACGAGATCGGTGTGTGATGGTGTGCCTTTGGTAACCGGCGCCTACAGAATAGAATAGAATACAGGAAGTATTCTATTTTTGGTATAGGCGCCGCGAGTATAGTCGGGTTACCCACTTAATTTGTAATGTCGTTTTGTAGTGTGTCAATAAAGTATATTATTATTAAAGTCTCATGCTTTTTCTACCAGCCATCCACACACGCCAAAAAATGAATAACACAAATGAAATTAGTTTTGTTGATATCTATTTACTGATGTCCCTATTGTAGGTACTTGTAATCTTATCACCGTCCTGTCTGATAAGGATGCATCACCATTCGTTTATAAATCGTGATTCTGAACAGCTTTGCAGTAGGTATAAAAACACTTCTTAAAGTAAAAGTGTTCCTAGAGAAAGTATAAAATAGCAGGTAAAAGAAAGTAAAGTGACAATGAAAATTCTATTGGTTTTTCAGATAGTTTTCGCTGCCCTGTGTACCATGGCCTTCGCACAGAGTGATCATTCAGGTAGTTAATATGATATTACCATTTTTTTGTTTCCGTTAAAATGTCAGCCATAAACATTAGTTTTAACGCATTATGTGTTTTTTTTTCAGTAAGAGTTGTAGAGGAACCTGACCAAGGTAAGTTTTTAATTTAGATTTTAATATTGGGAACTAAATCGGTCTTGCTAGTACCTAATTATACAGTACCTACAGTACCTATATATTGTACCCAACCTCAATTATTTTCAACCAATGTTTAACCGACTTCAAAAAAGGAGGATTTTCTCACTTCGACTGTATTTTTTTTGTTACCTCGGATCCGATTTTGATGATTCTTTTTTTATTTAAAAGCTGGTGCTTCCCGTGTGATCCCATTTTTAGTTTCCTATTAAAAGTCAGATTTTTTTGTAAATTTTTTTTGTCCAAACTTATATTTTTTGGTAAAATTATTGGGCACAACCTATTTTTTATGTAAAAGTGATGACACGAACGAGATACTCTCCTGATGATAAGAGATAACGGCATAGACAGGTCTATGGATAACGCCTATACATGACCATTGCCGCGATACACAGAACTTTGAATAACAAAACAAAGTCCAGAGCATCGTTGATTTGGCGCTCGTTAGACATTAGATGCTTTCTCAACAGCCCAGTAAGTTCGCTAGCTGCAGTCAGTACCCTTCAAACCGGAACACAGTAATGTTAACACTCCACCACTGTAACACAACCACTCGCTCCATCGATAAGTAGGTGTATGGATATTTAAAATAGACAATAGACAATATTTTATTTCAGACATAAAACGATTTTGATAAAATAAAAATAAATTACACACAAAGAACAAAAAGATAAAACAAAAAAATTATGTCACAAACCGGCCTCGACTCAGCATAATGCCGACTGCAACCAGCCGGCATTATGCTAAGTTATTTAGTAGAAAGTATTTAATTTGGTCGTTTGTATTTGTTGCAGGTTTCGTCATAACCAATCGTAAGTAAGATTAAGTAAGATAACTCTAATTAAAAGTACAAACATGGAGCACTTAAACTTAAAGCTAAAACTAAAACCCTTATATATTATCTGCCAGCCCTATTACTAAAAGCAATCTCTACTAGGCAACCTTTTTTATAGTTTACGGGCTAAGTGACCACAGCTCACCTGATGTTAAGTGACAGTGTGGTCGAAGGTGGTAAACACACTTAGCCTGGAATGAAACTGGCTCTCAAGTGAGACTGCACACATTTCGAAAATAGCGCACAATGTGCTTTTTTCGAACTAAGCATCTAAGTATAGTCTCAAATTATGACGAGAATTTAATATTTTCTTTTCCTTTCAACAGCTGACCCGGGCTTTTATCAACCATCCAACGGCAACGGTAAGTTTTACCACTAACTTTACCTTTGCTACCAGTTTTTAACACTTTTTAATGAGAGCAATGTTCCAGTTTTTTGTGATTGACAAGCTAGGTATTTGACCACTGCTCACCTGTTGTTATGTGACGGTGTGGTCAAAGATGGTAAAAAACTCCTAGCCTAAAATGGAACTGGCTTTCAAGTACGGCTGTCGGAACATATCGTTGGGTACTTGTGGGCAGATTTTCAACTTGAGGTGTTAGTTAGCTAGCCGAGTACTAGAAAATACCCTACCACTATGATATAGTTTCCTCACAATGTTTCCTGCACCGCGTGGTTCAAGCTCAGTGAAATAGTTATATGTATGTATATTTTAGATGCACTATAAATATGTATAAAAATAAGGCTCAAACTTGCCATATACTTACCAAAACTTTCAACCTCTAATTCACCTTCTTAGGGTAAAATTTTGATAAAACCCCGATATATGTGTATATTTATTTCTAACCAGGAGCAGGTATATTGAATTTCGTATTTCATACTTCGAAAATGATAAACTCAAATCTAATTAATTGAGACTAACGTTAGAAAAAGTGATAGGCGAATAAAGATACATCATTCGCCGTAGAAGGGCATTCAATAAATATCGTAGGACTTTAAACAGAGCGCCATCTAGCCCCAAACTAAGCAAAGCTTGTAATATGGGACCCATACAGCTGATAGAATACTTATACACCGAGAAAGTTTGAAATCAGCAATATTGATATAGGGAGTTCAGTATTCGATTGTCGTTCCAAATAATTAAAAATATAGGTGGTTAATATTTGACTTAATTATCCTGAGCAAACACACAAATACGGACACTCAAATCACGCGCATCGAAAATGACATGGTAGTCGCGCGCGGTCCCAGATTAGATAATAGTCGACAATGTCTACGTATGGTAGTTATGTCTTGCGCTAGCTCGGTGCGCAAGGATGCGCGCTGTCCATAAATTCTGGAGTCTTGGGAAAAACTTTAATCAAGGTTTTCTTAGTTTTTTTTTGTATTTGTTTCGATTTTATTTCTTTATACGTTTCATATGACCACTAACTAACATGCCTTTGAATATTGCTAATGTTAAAACTGTAAGCCCGTATACCTCCTTTTTAACTACAACATCCTCCTTTAAATACATTCTTTTGATACATACAGAACACCTAGACACAGAAAAACACGTCACATAAATTTTTGTCCTGGTGGGAATCGAACCCACGCCCTGCAGCTCTTGAAGCTACCAAATGAGCTAATAGGGCAATCTATTATGGTGATTGATTTAAACAGATACAGCCTCTCTTATTTACCTACAACCAATTACATTAATTAGATATTAAACCATTTAGGGAGAAACGATAATAATATAAGGCTGTAAAATTATGTTTTTTTTTTATAGGGCTATATTTTGCGTATATAGGAACCCTCTGATTGGTTCTAGGACCTCGATTCCAAGTTGTAACCAAAACATCAAGAAGTATTCTTTTTGTTTCAGGTCTAAACATCGTTCGTGAGTAATACCCCTTATACTTACCTAAATAATTTTACACTTTTGATAATAATGCTTATAGAAATAGAATAAAATATTTAAAAAAAATATGTTTTTATTTCAGCTGACTCTGGCTTCCACAACCCTTCTGGAAGTAAGTTTTTTTCTATATTTAAAAGTAATATGACGAACGAGACTTTTTCCTGGTGGTAAAATATAGCGCCGGTCCATGACCATTGCAGCGATACACAGAACTTTAAGTAGTAAAACAAAATCCAGGGTATAGCTGCTTTGGCGCTCATAACTTTGAGCCTTTCGATGGTTAGTCTCTACAGCCTTTTAATTTCGCTACGTGCCCTTCAAACCGGAACAGTCTACTGCTTGGCGGCAAAATATCTGATACTGATGTTGTAACTCACGTTTTTATTATATCGGATACTCCAACTACAGTTTCGGCCAAATCCGGTGGCCTTCATCGTGGAGACAATGCTGAGTACAACACCAGTGCGAAGCAAGACGAGGCCGGTTTATCCCCATGATGACAGCCGAATGTGGCCGAAAACCACGTCAATTTCCACAGTAATACAGCATTGACATTAATAGCTTAAAATACTACAATAAAAGGTGCCTCAAGGTACCTGCTGCTACCTATAGCTACAGGTATACGCAATTAATACAGGAATAATTATTAGAGGCCAACTTAGATTCTTACGGTTTTTCTATAAAATAATTTAATAAGTAAACAGCATAAACACTTATACTAGGAAGTTCTTTAAAGTAAATAGATTTAAGTACTTATTGCATAAACAATCGTATTGGAATCTTGTAGCAGGTATTGAAAAATACTTTTATTTTGGTTTCATCTTTATAATAACTTGCTATCGAGTCGGTCATTCTATTTATTCATTATAATCATGGATCTTTTCATTGAAAAGTTTTATTATAAACACAATCCGAAATTTCTAAAAAATAAACAATATTCAACCCTTTTGTTTTACAGGTGGCGGTGTTCAACCAAGTGAGTACCAATATCTAAAACTTCTTTATCGGTAGTCTCTCAAAACATTCTATTTTTTATTAATTTTTGGTGTCGCACTTTGTGTAATTGCCAAAGTCTTTCAAAAGTATTTCGTTATATTCAAGTATTTTAAGATAAAACAAGTGAAATTAATCTAAGTTACAATTAAAATTACACAAAGTAAACCAAAGATCAAGTCAAGTCATGCCGTAGAAAATAATGGTGATTTTACTTCGACGGAGTTTGGTCACTTTCCCACAAGAGTGCTCGTATTTTGGCACTTTATGAATAAAACACCACTATTTTAATACATAAATACTCAAAGAAACAAATTATTGGAAAATAATATAATGCGGCGATTCGGCTCTTCCGCGTTCCCGCCAAAACTCCTCCAATCTCCTCTTTTGCTTTTTTTTCCTTCATTATCTTTTTTTTTACAGGTTTCGGTCCGACTTTCGTAAACACAGGCAGACCGTACCCCTACAAAAAATGTATGTCACCCAAAATATTTTTCTTTATTTATGACAACGCATTTTGTGCTCTCTGCAAGGGTCAAGTAATTCATATTTTCTAGGGTCTCAAGATAAAAATCGGGTAAAAAGAAGTCTTAGTCACATTCAAAATTAAAGTCGAGTCTAGGCCATGCCTTGGTAAAGTAGTGGTGGTTTTATTAGAATTTAAGTATTTATTTCAGCGCTTTATGATTAAAACACCACTATTTCTATGTACAAGCAGTTGAAGAGCGCGAGTTTTGGAAGCGGCATGATTTTTCCTCATTCCCGACAAAAATTTATTTTATTTATTTATTATGTGTAATAATAATAAGCAATGTTACAAAGTGAACTAAGGTGTTGCCTACTTATTAGTTCTTCATACAACTTCTCTCTCCACTTTTATTTCTCTCTCCACGTTTTGTGTGGCGGTAGCTTGAATGAGACGCGTCTCTGTCTTGGTGGCACTAAATCAATAACTCTTGAAGATATAAACCAATTATGCAAAAAAACTCTAAACGAATTGGTACCTAATATTTTGTCTGTGTGTTACTTCTTCATTCTGTAAAGATAGTATTAACTTTGTTATTAACACACTGGTTATTTTGATACCGGATAACGCGGGAAAACTCGCGGGGTGCAGCTAGTAACACTATACATTTTAAGTGATATAACAATTTGATCTAAATCAGTTTTAGTTGCACGGCAGAAAACAAGCAAGACATTAACGAATTGTATTTTTCAGATGACAACACAAATGCTCGCGGCGGCAAGTGAAATCGACATGACAAGTGAATATTGTATTCAAATATGGCAATAGTTACTTAGTACCTACATAGTGTTATAAAAAATTGATAATTAAATAATTATATTTCGTTAATCAGCTTTTTTATTTCTATTTTAATTATATTATAAGCCTCTAGCTATCACTCAAGACATGCGGCCTTTGTATCTAGACCCCCTACAAGATATACCTTTTCTGAGGTTAGTTGGGGTGTTAAAGAGTGCCAAATTACTCACCTAGTCTGGTTTAACGTGTCTGGTCACACGCCGCAGAGCGTAAGTTAAAATTCCTAACAATGAGCTTATATTGCCGGTGAAGGAAAACACCGCGAGGAAACCTTGGCATGGTGATAAGATACTTTCTAGTACTCAGCTGGCTAGCTACCATCCTCACCTTAAAAATCTGCCGCCAGGCGCCTAAAATCAGTTCCGTTCCGGCAAACTACTTGAGAACCAGTTATATCCCATAATAGGTGTGTTAACAATTTTAACTATGCCATCACTTAACATCGGGTGAGCTGTGGTCAAACACATAGCCTTTTCGATAATTATAAATAAAATAGTAAATTAGTTGCATCAGCCTTTACCATGTCACCGCTCGGCGTAAGTTTGTAGTGCACTTTGCGGCCCCGCACCAGACCAGCGCGGTAGCGCATCACTTCACAATATTATGTAAATGAAAATCCAAGTAATACTATGTGGCATGAAGTCTTTTTTACACGTATAAGTCCGCGTTTCATCACCAACTCGCGTGATGGTAAGCGATGATGTGATCAAAGATGAAGCACGCAGACTTAAAAGATACACATTCACTCTGACCTTGAAAAGATCTAAATTATATCTCTCAGGAAACAAGAAAGCCGCCAGCTAGTTCCATTCCTTGGCTCTACTGATGAGAAACGTCCACTTGACATAGACATTGCTAATCGACACCGAGTTACACCTTCGGCACAAGAACAGCCCCTTCAATGTCAGTGCGCAGAGCAGCTGAAACCATTGCGTCTTATAAGGTTGTAGTGCACTTAGCGGTTCCGCACCGTAACTGTACTGTCTATGGACCGTGCTGGCCCGATGCTAATTGATTCATACACGTACGCCACTAAATTACTTCGGGGCAAAAAACACAGATTTTTTAAGGATGTTTTCCTTTATCGAAAAGTCAGTGGTATGACTTTTAAATGTTTTTATTTTGCGAAGAGCTCATTGGTTTGAACTATTGCAAAACCGAACCGATATATATTAATTTTTTGATGACACAGAATAGACACGAACGAGACGCTCTCCTAATGTTAAGAGATAACGCCTGTCCATAACCATTGCAGCGAAACACAGAACTTTGAGTAGGGCATCGCTGCCTTGGCTTGAGACTAGATGGTTAGTCTCAATAGCCCTGTAATTTCGCTAACTGCAGTACCCTTCAAACCGAAACACAGTTATATTTACACACTACTGCTTGACGGCAGAATATCTGGTAATGCGGTGGTACCTACCTAGACGACCTCCTGCTAAGGAAATCTATCACCAAGTCGAGTCTTCAAGTCGAGAGCGAATCGGTATCTTCTAGGCAAACGCGCTCCATCTTAGACTGCATCATCACTTAACATCAGGGGAGACGGCGGTCAAACGTAAGCCTATTTAATATAAAAAATAAAAGAACTTTCAACGAAATGTATAAAACAGTTTCCGATTTCCGCACCGGTCTTTTTTTCAGTCTCCTTTTTATTGACTAACCATCATATCGGCTTTTAGGACTATTTTTCTACGTGGCCCTGTGTTATTTAAAGTTGTCCCAAGACTCCAGAATTTATGGACAGTACGCAGCGTTACGCACTGAGCTGGCGCAAGACATACCTACCATACGTAGACTGCGTAGTAACTTTTGTCTAATCTGGGACCGCGCGCAACTACCGTGTCAATTTCGATGCGCGTGATTTGTGTGTCCGTATTTGTGTGTTTGCTCAGGATAATTAGGTCAAATATTAACCACATATATTTTTAATTATTGATGAACGAAATGCTCTTCTGATGGTAAGAGATAACGTATGGTCATGACCATTTCAGTGATTCACAGAACTTTGAGTAGCAGAACAAAGTCCAGAGCATTGCTGTCTTGGCGCTCATTACTTTGAGACTTTCGATGATTAGTCTCAACAGCCCTGTAATTTCACTAGCTGCCAATCCGGAACCCAGTAATGTTTACACAATACTGCTTGGCGGCAGAATATCTGGTGCTGCGGTGGCACCTACCTAGACGACATCCTGGTAAGGAGATCTAACACGAAGTAAAATACGTTTATGGTTTGTATTATTTGCGATGTTTTTCTCAAGAGCAGGTGATACAAAACTAAAACTAGCACAGTGTTTTTTTTTAATACTAGATACCCGTCTTAAGATGTGCTCAGTATCGTTTAAAAGTGATTCAAACAAGTAAACGCACAAACAAACGATAAACGCAACAAACGATAAAAAAAAACTAGCCCCTGTGCTTATTTCAAAGTTTCTAAGAAGATTAACGTTTAATATTAAACCAATTTTTTTTTCAGATCGCTTGCGTACTGCTGTTCGTAGCTGTAGCCTGCCACGGTAAGTCATATTTCCGAATAAAATACAAGCGAATGTACCCAGAGCTTGGTTAAATTTTCTGTAAACCAAAATTACTAAGCCTTATTAACAAAATTACTAACTTATCTACATAAGTAAAAACACTATGTTGGACAGAGAGCTATTTAAAAATCGAAATTAAAAAATATTGTCCTGTTTGGGGAATTGAGCAAAAGGGCAGTTAATCCTAGCTTCCACGTTTAATACGTTGACTCAAAAATTTCATATAGAATCAATCTAATACTCGTATTATTCTTTTATTCAGAACAACGATAAATATAATAATGAAGCTGTAATATGGTATGCGGTTCCAGGTATCCCTCAGGGAGGCTATGGCGGTGGTAATGGTGGCTATGGAGGCGGCCAAGGTGGCGGCCATGGTGGCGGCCATGGTGGCGGCCATGGTGGCGGCCAAGGTGGCTTTGGAGGAGGCCAAGGTGGCTTCGGTGGAGGTCAGGGCGGCCAGGGCGGCTTTGGAGGACCCCAAGACGGTGGTTTCGGCCAGGGTGGATCAGGTACTTTGAATCTTATTTCATAGTTCTCAATAATCACATTTTTCAGTATCATCTTTGGTTTAACTTTGTATCTTTTATATTTAAAACATTATAAATACGTTTCCACTTTGCAAAGTCTTGAACATCTATATGTTAAATTTTAAAAAAAAATTCCAGTTATAATTAAGTAGATAAAACATAAACTAATATTGCTAAAAATTCAGTAAATATCACTTTAATTTCAGGTGGTTACGGAGGTGGACAAAATAGACAGGGTGGATTTGGTGGGCAAGGTGGACAAGGCGGCTTCGGCGGTGGCCACGGCCAGCACGATGGATACCAAGCACGCGGATACTAAACTGAGACCAAGCTTTAAATAAATTATTTTTTAAGAATGATGCGGTTTTCTTTAATATGTCTTACAAAGTACAAGAATAGCAATAGAGTTAACCTTTGACAGATAATAAAAATAAAACCAATTATACGGGTATATACTCTATCTATCTTTAAATCAAACAATCCAAAAACGCAACGTAAGCCAATTTCAGGAAAAAAATACTTTCATCGGTCAACATTATGGATACAAAACCCAAAGAATTATCGTGATAAGTATATCACCAACTGCAGGACCCCCAATATGCTAAACTTATTTATTACAAGTGACTCAAAATATACTTGTTGAAGACGCTAAATTGAGATATTAAATATTTCAGCAACGCATAATAAAATTATAAACACACATGCTTTTGAACTCACAAAATCCGTAAAACGTGGAAACTCTTTAAAAATTCTCTACATTTAAAAAGTTATTATAGTTGACATTTACATATATCATAAGTGACCAGTGACCAGTTACAACTATTTTTAATATGCTTCAAAAAAAAAAGTTCTTCGTGTCCGATGTTTTAGGAGTGTCTGGAAGCTTGGGGTCGTCAGAGGACTTGGGGAGATCACCTGGAGGCTTAGAATCTGCAGGGAGATCCAAGCTGACCACCGCTGACACCAGTACCAGCATGCAAACTAGGATCTGATTAAAAAGATGTTGCAATTACAATACAGCTACAGGACTAACGAAACTTACCATCGAGATTCATATTATACCTACTGATCAGTGCTATAGAGGCTATTTTTGATAGTAATAATATAATTGATAGTAGCATTGCAATCTTCATAGGTAGGTATTGCTATTGCTATTTGAACTCCACTAAACACAGGGCCACGTAGAAAAATAGTCCTAAAAGCCGATATGATGGTTAGTCATATGGTATATCGTTATGGTATATCGGCTTTTAGGACTATTTTTCTGTCAAAGGTTAACTCTATTGCTATTCTTGTTCTTTGTAAGACATATTAAAGAAAACCGCATCATTCTTAAAAAATAATTTATTTAAAGCTTGGTCTCAGTTTAGTATCCGCGTGCTTGGTATCCATCGTGCTGGCCGTGGCCACCGCCGAAGCCGCCTTGTCCACCTTGCCCACCAAATCCACCCTGTCCATTTTGTCCACCTCCGTAACCACCTGAAATTGAAGTGATATTTACTGAATTTTTAGCAATATTAGTTTATGTTTTATCTACTTAATTATAACTGGAAAACAAAATTTAAAATGTAACATATAGATGTTCAAGACTTTGCAAAGTGGAAACGTATTTATAATGTTTTAAATATAAAAGATACAAAGTTAAACCAAAGATGATACTGAAAAATGTGATTATTGAGAACTATGAAATAAGATTCAAAGTACCTGATCCACCCTGGCCGAAACCACCGTCTTGGGGTCCTCCAAAGCCGCCCTGGCCGCCCTGACCTCCACCGAAGCCACCTTGGCCTCCTCCAAAGCCACCTTGGCCGCCACCATGGCCGCCACCATGGCCGCCACCATGGCCGCCACCTTGGCCGCCTCCATAGCCACCATTACCACCGCCATAGCCTCCCTGAGGGATACCTGGAACCGCATACCATATTACAGCTTCATTATTATATTTATCGTTGTTCTGAATAAAAGAATAATACGAGTATTAGATTGATTCTATATGAAATTTTTGAGTCAACGTATTAAACGTGGAAGCTAGGATTAACTGCCCTTTTGCTCAATTCCCCAAACAAGACAATATTTTTTAATTTCGATTTTTAAATAGCTCTCTGTCCAACATAGTGTTTTTACTTATGTAGATAAGTTAGTAATTTTGTTAATAAGGCTTAGTAATTTTGGTTTACAGAAAATTTAACCAAGCTCTGGGTACATTCGCTTGTATTTTATTCGGAAATATGACTTACCGTGGCAGGCTACAGCTACGAACAGCAGTACGCAAGCGATCTGAAAAAAAAATTGGTTTAATATTAAACGTTAATCTTCTTAGAAACTTTGAAATAAGCACAGGGGCTAGTTTTTTTTATCGTTTGTTGCGTTTATCGTTTGTTTGTGCGTTTACTTGTTTGAATCACTTTTAAACGATACTGAGCACATCTTAAGACGGGTATCTAGTATTAAAAAAAAACACTGTGCTAGTTTTAGTTTTGTATCACCTGCTCTTGAGAAAAACATCGCAAATAATACAAACCATAAACGTATTTTACTTCGTGTTAGATCTCCTTACCAGGATGTCGTCTAGGTAGGTGCCACCGCAGCACCAGATATTCTGCCGCCAAGCAGTATTGTGTAAACATTACTGGGTTCCGGATTGGCAGCTAGTGAAATTACAGGGCTGTTGAGACTAATCATCGAAAGTCTCAAAGTAATGAGCGCCAAGACAGCAATGCTCTGGACTTTGTTCTGCTACTCAAAGTTCTGTGAATCACTGAAATGGTCATGACCATACGTTATCTCTTACCATCAGAAGAGCATTTCGTTCATCAATAATTAAAAATATATGTGGTTAATATTTGACCTAATTATCCTGAGCAAACACACAAATACGGACACACAAATCACGCGCATCGAAATTGACACGGTAGTTGCGCGCGGTCCCAGATTAGACAAAAGTTACTACGCAGTCTACGTATGGTAGGTATGTCTTGCGCCAGCTCAGTGCGTAACGCTGCGTACTGTCCATAAATTCTGGAGTCTTGGGACAACTTTAAATAAGGTTTTCTTAGTTTTGTTTGTATTTGTTTCGATTTTATTTCTTTATACGTTTCTATGTCCACTAACTAAAATGTCTTTGAATATTGGTAATGTTCAAACACACAGCCCGTACAGAGTTACGCAAAACGGTTGTAAAAAGTCACTCAGCTTATTATTTTAAACAATTTTTATGGGACCAATCGCGTAACCCTGTTTGACAAGTTATTAAATAACAATATACAATACTTACTTTGAAAGCCATGTTAAATAAATTGTACGAGTATATGAACAAGTTAGAAGATTACCGAAAATTTGTTGTTCCCGCACGGTACAAACTGTATTTATACCATACTTTATCTCCTAGTTCATTATTATCGGTGACCTCTTCGTAGGAATATCTGATTCAAAACAAACTAATGTTTACTTTTCGAAATCTGAACAATGATGTGGCTAGATTAATATTCCAAGAATTAAACAGGAATAGGCGTACTTTGGTATAGATTTACTATTATCGTTTTTGTGGTTGGCAGGCTAGGTTTAGACCACAGCTCACCTGATGTTAAGTTAAGGTGTGGTTGAAGATGATAAACACACCTAGCCTGAAACGGTACTGGCTTTGAAGTGGGGCCACACCGTTAGCCACACTAGCCAGCCGAATACTAGAAAGTGCCCTACCACCATGCTATGGTTTCATCATGATGTTTTCTTTCACCGACAGCTCAAACTCATTATTGAGGTTTGAACCCACACCCTTTGACGAGCGAACCGACCACGCTAATGACTGAGCTATCATCGCTACAAGTTAATTAATTTGAAGAACTAATTATTTTTATTGATTTACTACGAGTTTAAAATATATTGAAGTATTTTATAAGTAAATAGTTTGAATGACTATTTTGTCTTTATTTATAAGTGTAAATGTACAATTTAGGTAAAAAAAACTTCGTGCATCTCAGCCTAAACACGGATAGGTTTTAAGTATTTTGATTTAAATATCAAGCTACCGAACCGATTTTCATGAAATTTCTATGGGACCAATCTGAAAGTATATCCTTTCAAATAAAAAGGACGGAGTTCTGATGTAACAAACACAAAAAAAAACCAACTGAATTTAGAACACCTTTCAATAAAAAAAAATATTGCAGCAGACACATAGAACATTTATTTTTAATTTAAAATTTTTTTGTAATGAAAAAAGTATTTTATCAATGTCTATTAATATGGCACGGCTTCCCCACCACCCTGGCCACCGTAGCCGCCTTGAGATCCGCCTCCGAATCCGCCTTGACCGCCGGGGCCTCCAAAACCACCCTGGTTTCCTGATCCGCCAAAACCGCCCCCCCGTAACCCCCTGGACCATTTTGTGGGAGACCTGGAATAAAAAATATTGTTAAATAGCGTAGTTTTACATCATTTTCCCAAAGAGATGTAACTTTGGCGATCAGTGTATACTTGATACATATATCAGTGTGTATCAAGTATATATCAGTGTGATTTAATTCAGATTGTCTTACAGATGTTTGTTTTGTATTTTAGTATCTTTTTATCTCTAAAAAGTATAAAACAATCCGCGGCCCTCTGTTTTCCCGCTTATTCGGATTTTGATACGGATTTCACTGTCATTTTCCCCGGGTAATTTTTATATATTAATGCGAAGCCAGAGTGCGTCGCTAGTGTATCATAAATATATATTTACAAATATAAATATCGTAGGACATTTCACACAGCGCCACCTAGCCCCAAACTAAGCATAGCTTGTGATAGGAACCAGATAACATACTTAAAATACTTTTTTTTTATTGCTTACACACTAGGTGTTCGGCCACAGCTCATCTGATGTTAAGTGACGGTGTGGTCGAAGATGGTAAACACACCTATCCTGGATTGGAACTGGCTCTCAAATGGGGCTGCCGGAACACAAAGTTAGATGCTTGGCGGCAGATTTTCAACTTGAATCTAGTCAGCCAAGTACTAGAAAGTACCCTACCACCACGCCATGGTTTCCTCACTATGTTTTGCTTCACCGGCAGCTCAAGCTCATTGTTGGGGTTTGAACCTACGTCCTTCGGCATGCGAACCGACCGCGATAACCACTGAGCTATCATCGCTACAAAATACAGTACATCCAGGCATAGAATAAACATTTATCGTCACGTAAATGTTTGTTCCAGTGGGATTCGAACCCACGGTTTTCAACTCTTGAAGCAGCCATTCTACTAAATGAGCTAACAGGGCAGATAAAAAAATATCGCAGATTATATAGCATTGCATAGCTATGCTATGCCACTTGAAATATAGTATTGTGTCAGTCACTGAAGAGAGTAGGTAAGGTCCGTCAGTGGTGTCAGTCAACTCACCAAGACAAGCAGCAGCTGCCAACAGCAGTACTAAGCAAGCAACCTGGAAGAATGTTTTTATACAGGAATATAAGCTTAGAGTGTAGTACCTAAGCCAAAATAATATTGAATCATCATATTTTTTTTTTTTGTGTCTTAGGTGTTGACTTCAGCTCACCTGATGTTGAGTAACGGTGTGTCGAAGATGGTAAAACATCTAGCCTGGAATGGAACTGGCTCTCAAGTGAGGCTGCCGGAACACACCGTTAGATGCTTGGCGGCATATTTTCAGCTTGAGGGTGGTAGCTAGCCAGCCAAGTACTAGAAAGTACACTACCACCATGCTATGGTTTGCTCACGATGTTATCCTTCACCGGCAGCTCAAGTAAAGTTGCAAAGTTGTTAAAAGTTGGTTTTATGAGCAACTTTTACTGTAAGCGCTGCAATGTATGGAGTAGCCGATTCTTTTTAGTAATTGTAGATTCTGCCCGTAGTGAAAGATAACTAAGAACAATAATAAATAAGGCAATAACTCCCTTAATGAAATTATTGCTTTTATAGCAAAGATAGCTCAGTGGTTAACGCGGTCGGCCCAAACGCATAATGGCATGGGTTCAAGCCCCAACAATGAGCCTGAGCTGTCGGTGAAGGAAAACATCTTGAGGGAACCATAGCGTGGTAGAAAGGTACTTTCTAGTAGGTACTCGACTGGCTAGCTACCACCCTCAAGTTCATATATATTAATTCAATATTCCTCCAAGCATCTTTAACGGTGAGTTCCGGCAGTCACACTTAAAAGCCAGTTCCATTCCAGACTTTAAATAAATAAATTTATTTGTTTTATCTAATAAAGTTTACGGTATCGTGTTTCGAAGACAATCCGTCATAATCAGAAATGTCATCAAAATTAATAATTTTGTTTATTGCAGACTTAAAATAAACGTTATGCAAAAAAATGTACTGCGAAACTATTTTGATATTTTGAGCTGCATGCCAATTTTGCTTAGAAATACGACCGGCTTAAATAGCTGCTAGGCCTGCTCACACTGCCGCAACTAGTGGTGACGGATGAGCTAGCCACTACCCAGACCGCGTCAGTACAGCCAGTTTCCGTAAAAAATAACTAGATACACTTACTTTGAATGTCATGTTATGTCAGATTTGAATACAGAATAAGAAAAAAGGAAGGATTGTCGTGGAAAATTTAATTGTGCCAATAACCCGGCAGTCACGACATTTATACCACACTTTATCATCCGTAAATGACGAGGAAGATGACCCCTGTAAAAATCAAGCACCTAAGTGGCACTGAACTCCCAGATAAAAAGACTTTTCACGTCCAAGTGCAAAAAAAAATCCGTGGCAATTATCAGATAACCCTACCTAATGCAATTACAGATACCTACTTGTATCGATAGAGATGGACTCTATAAAAACTAAACATGGGTATCGATTGTATCGAATGTACAATAGTTTTTTTCTTTCTATTGTCTTAGCATCCTACTTTTTGCATTTTGCCAGTGACATTATTTTCAAGTACCTATGTCATAAAGGACCAAATGAATTAAAATCACAAAAAGAAGCCAGGGTCCTGCCCTAGAAAGGTGGTTTTACTACAAGCTTCGTAGGCCAGTAAAAATAGCGGCTTTTTTGGTCAACGTCGCACTAAATATCCGATCTATATATTTTTTTAATGTGTTTTAGTGCATAAAATCGCAAAATGCTGACAGATCCAGGTGGAGCTTCAAGCGCCACCTAGAAAAATACATAATATCTCGGAAACTACGCACTTTAGCACAAAAGTTATTGAGACCATTATTGTAGAAAATAAAATTTCGCATCTTTTATTTACAGTAAACTTTTTTGTAAATCTTACCATTTACGATTTATGGCCTATTTAATGAACCGGTTTTTTATCTCGGCCAATAACTCTTAATATTATTATCATCTATAGAAAAAATCGGTTGTTGAGACTAACACTCGAAAGTCTCAAAGTAATGATCGCCAAAGCAGTAATGCTCTGGACACTGTTTTGCTACTCAAAGTGCTGTGTATCGCTGCAATAGTCATGGCCATGTGGCCTCTTGCCATCTTTTATCTCATTTCACAGAAAAAAAACACAAAGTTTGTCTTTAACCGTAATATCACGGACACCATACAACAACTAGGGTAAATGAAATCTTGCTTCCCTTCGTCATCTTCGGCTCGAACGCTAGAGTCTCATATTTATCAAAATATTAAAATAACAAATTTAACAATAGGTACTTTAGAATTGAGTAGGTAGGTAACGTACGTATGTACTTTATCTGCCTCTTTACTTATTTCTATACGAGTATATCCATTTATAACGAAAAACTATTTGGCATAATGAGTAGGTAAACTATTAAGTAATTAATTAATGTTGGCTAACGTTTATTAATATGACAGACTTGATTGTGATTTAACAATGTAATTATATTTGCGTCCATGTCCGGTCCAAATATCCTTAAGATCTGCCGCTAACCATTTCTTCGAGAGGAGGCGAAATGGATGTAGAAAACTGGTTGACTGGGTTGACGTGGAATTTGTCATAGGGTCACTTCAATGTCGTCAATCTAGTGCTTGCCGCCGTAGCCAGAGCCCCAGGTGCCGCCGTAGCCGTGTCCGCCATAGCTGTGTCCGCCGTAGCCGTGTCCGCCATAGCCGTATCCGCCATAGCCGAGCCCGCCATAGCCGTGTCCGCCGTAGCCGAGCCCGCCATAGCCGTGTCCGCCGTAGCCGAGCCCGCCATAGCCGTGTCCGCCGTAGCCGAGCCCGCCATAGCCGTGTCCGCCGTAGCCGAGTCCGTACCCGCCGAGGCTATAGCCCCCGACGCCGATACCACCGACAGCAACAGGTGCGGCTGCGATTACCGCGCCTCCGCCTACCAGGCCTCCGCCACCCAGCAGCACGGCGCCATCCTGGGCATTCCTCGCGACCGCGTCCGCCACGGCCTGCGCTTGGGCAGCGCTTGTGGCAACCGCAGCGGCCTGCGCCCTCGCGGAGTTCGCAATGCGGGCTGCTTCTACGGCACGGGTGTTGGCGATGGCGACGGCCTGCACGCGCGCCGCGTTAGCGAGTCTCTCTGCCTGGACTGCACGAGCGACCTCAGCTGCACTGCCGGCGGCGGCGCGACGCGCTGCTTCCGCAGCACGAGCGTTCTCCCACGCCGCGGCTTGTGCCCTCTGCACGTTGGCGATGCGTGCCGCGTCGAGCGCTTGAGCGTTGTTAATAGCATTGACCTGGCCGGCCCGTGCAGCGGCTTCTGTGACGCGCGCGCCTTGGATGGCGGCTGCGGCCGAGTTGGCGATCTGCGCCGCTTGCACGGCCTGCGCGTTCTGAATGGCGCTTAGCTGAGCGGCCCCGACGGCGGCGGCATTGTTGAGGGCTGCACCGCTGCCGAGTCCCGGCGCGGCTACTATGCCACCGCCGAGTCCTCCGAGTCCACCAATTCCGATGCCGCCCCAACCCAGCCCAGTGCTGCCGTATCCGATGCCTATGCCGCTAGCCGCAGCCTTCGAGTCCTTTGCAGCGCCTGGTGGTCAAACCGAAACAAAGTAATTAAGTATTGATAGCGGGCCTTTTAGATTAGGCAGTACGTATGTATATTGTAGTATTATACGTATATATGCACTTATGCATTATTTTAAATGATTAATTTTCGTTTTTTTTTTAAATTAAGAATAGGTAATATTTTAATTAAGAACCACGAGCGCACAAGTTGACTCACCATCTGCAAGAGCTTCATACGCCACGGCGATGATAAAGAAGATCTGAAATGAAGATAATTTTGTCAAATATCAATTCAGAGAACGTATAAATTATGATAAGAAGGTCTGGTTTCTTACCGTAAGGCGAGACATCGTGAAATGTATGTTAGCACCACCGGGTCGGACAAACGGTCTCTAATAATAATTATTATGTACACAACTGCAAGCACTTATATACTGCACCAATAATTAATAATCGGCAAATTAACAATTCCAAACAGGCGATCCAAGCCCTATTTGAATACATTAGGTACATGTGTACATGTGGATAAAAACTGATAGTTGCGCTGGAGTCGCGGTAAGGTAACAGCGGTGGCAACCTCAGCGGAGCATGTCGGGCCCGCCGGCCGCCGACAGGAGGTCGGCTCGGGAGTTGCGCATGCACGCATCCTCTCCAGTGTTCTTAGAAACAGAGGAAATCAATTACCGTGATAAGTACATGTAATTAACATACCTGCTTAATTGACACAACATACCTACAAGATCCATCGAAAAATCTAACATCGAAGTTAGTGTTAAAATCAACTTTTTAATTAAAACCAAGCAGCGTAGCAGATCCTTCTTCATACCTATACCTTCTTAGGAGTTCCTACCTACTTAATTAAGTATAAATATACAATTTAAAAAACCGAATGCATTCCCCTAAGCTCGAACACTGCTAGGTTTTAGGTATTATGGTCAATAAATAAATTATTAAAAATTTTAAAACCCCCGACACAAAGTCAAACATAGCTGAAAACTCACGAATAATTCAGATAAAAAAAAAAAAATGGTTCATCATTTCGGGAGCTACATGCCACACACACAGACACGTAAAACTTATAACACCCCGTCGTTTTTGCGTCGGGGGTTAAAAAATCAAACTACTCAACCCATTGTTCATGTAATTTCTATGGGACCAATCTGAAAGTATATCCTTAAAAATAAAAATATGTAAAATACATTATGTGACCCTATAAAATTTGAGAGTTGTCCTCGATTTTTCGTAAATCCTATCATCAGATCTTGACTTCGTGCCAATGGGAAGAACCAAGTATACCTACCCTTTTAAACAAAAAACAATTTCTCGGATCGGTCCAGACATCTTGGAGTAATCGGGGAATATACATTAAAAAAGATTCCGAACAGAAAAATTGAGAACATCCTCCTTTTTTTTGGAGTCGGTAGTCGGTCCTTTTTTAGCATCGGTGCACAATAAGGACGGAACTAAAATACTTCATCCTAAAAACTGAATAAAAGCTAGGAAATTACAGTCTCAGTGGTAAACACAACTTTGTGTTCTAGTCGCGAAGGCTAAAAATAGCTAAAGTTTTCCATTCAAAAACTAATTACTAGCTCCCTGAGTTTGTAGCGATGATAGCCCAGTGGTAGCGCAGTCGGTTCACACGCCGACAGGCGTGGTTTCAAACCCTAACAGTGAGCTTGAGCTACCGGTGAAGGAAAACATTGTAAGATAACCATAGCATGGTGGTAGGGTACTCTCTAGAACTCGACTGGCTAGCTACCATCCTTAAGCTGAAAATCTGTAGCCAAGCACCTAACAGTGTATTCTGGCAGTCTCACTTGAGAGCCGGTTCCATTCCTGGCTAGGTGTGTTTACCATCTTGGACTACAACGACATTTAACATCAGGTGAGCTGTGGTCAAATTCATAACATGTGGAAAAAAAGAACAGCCTGAATATACATACATATTTTATGTATGCTTAGCATTGAACTAAAAAACCCAATAAATTTCAGACAAGGTGTTCAACATGCAATAACTTATTTTAACTAGTGATAGGAAGCATGTTTTGATTAATTTTATAAAGACTAGCTGCGCCCCGCGGTGTTACCCGCTAAATATTTTCGGGATAAAAAGTAGCTAATCAGCTAGCGGTATAAAATATACTTTATGAGTTATTCTCATTTCTACCTACATTAAAAAAAAAAAACATAAAAATCGGTCGAACCGTTTTAGAGGAGTGCGACTATATACGAGTATACTTTTTATATTAAGGTTTACCTATAAAATTGCAGTTTTATATATAAAAAAACAAACGAATTCTTTTTCTAAATCGCCTTTGATTCTTCATTGTGTCGACCAATGTTTTCGAACGACCATGAATTTAATTTTTCAGGCCAATATTTCCAGAACGGAAGCGGGCAAACCAGTAACTGGCGATGGTGTGGTTTGTACTTAGTGTTAGCTCCGTAAGCGTCGTTGATGTTGCGTACTGTTATTCCATAGTTACCTACTCGAATTTTTAACGTATCTATGATGATGAAAAATATTCAATTGCGTTAAAAACATAACACTAATCAATTACCAAATTACTACTTTTGGAAAAAGAATTCCGTGTTTTTAAAATAAAATTAACTTTAAATTAGAATTCTTATCCAAACAAAATTTCAAATTATTTTTATTTGAAATGGCCAGTACTGTATATGCTGTGCCGTGGTGGTCTGGTGGTGCCGGCGTAAGAATAGTACCTCTACCTACCTCTACCCTCTCTACCCGTGGTTGCCGTAAGAGTCGGCTAAGGGATGTAATCCGGAAGATGGGCAGCAGCATCTTCCTTGAACAATCACACCTAACTGCGCTCGCCAACCCGCCTGCCAAGCGTGGCGAGTATTGGCAATATATCGCACGATACTACGATGAATGAAGTCTACGCAATAGAGAACTAAGAGTACCACAAAAAGTTTTTTTTGGGCTATGTAGAATACATATCCCAAAAAAGTTGTAGGACAAAAGTTGTTTGTATAAAATATGCGGTTTAAGGGATGCTTACTAATTAACAGCATCCCTGTATAATTTTTTATGGTTGTTATAGGTACTACAGCTCACTTGATGTTAAGTGAAGATGTGATCACAGATGGTAAACCAGAAGTAGAAAAATAAACATCAGTAACAAATGTAACAACTGGCAACCGTATCGCTAAAAGATTGATCTCTGTCAGGCAACCTTAGAGCAAAAAGGGTCAAGGAAGTAAAACGGGATGTGTCAATAAGAAAACAGGGGAATAACTATAATATCGAAATATATTCCAACAATAATAATAATATAT